>CM057449.1:156102187-157305625 GCA_016271365.2 Neoceratodus forsteri | reverse complement strand
GCCAAAGATATTGGTACATTAACCCTGAGAGACCCTTTGATAAATTGAAGAGAATCTGTGTGAAGGAAATGGGGGGGGGGGGTAGATGGAGGGGATGTGGAACTCTTTCAGGGGTTGAATTTCAGATGTAGTGGAGCATTGTGTACACATTAAGAATAAGAGGGGGAAAAGGGGACCAGTATAGGACTCTTGGTGGCACAACACATATCATGGCTAGGTTAGTTGCTGTACAACTAGGTAAGTTGAAGGTCATGGTATTAGTAAAACCCACAAGTCTTGGGATGTAACCACGCAAGAAAGGACGAGTTACTGTGCCATTGTGTCTAAATACTTTTGTAAATTCAGACTGAAGAGAGTGAGTCAGGGTGTGATCAAAAATCAGGAAATCAGTATGAGATATTAACATACTACTGATCTTCTTGATTTCTGCCATGCCTTGACTCAATTACGACACTCATTTTTCTCACTGTGTGACTGATACTTTTGTCCTTATGTGTCGTGATACGTGGCATGTAGGCCTGTTATGCAAATGCAGGGTATTCTTGATTATCCACAAATGCACTTAAACTCCTTCCCTGCCTCGTATCCCTCCCAGACCCCAGCTGCATTTGCACTCCTGCATCTGCAGAGACAGTCAGGGCCAAAGGGGTATCTGGTTCAGCTGAGCTGGCAGAATACAGCCTTCAGGATGCTTTTCTTCCACAGGTGAGTGCCAGTGGTGACATATTATAGGGGTGCAGTTGCGCCCCTGTATTTGGAGTTGTATGGGCACTTTAATGTTAAACCCCAAAATTTGCACTCTAATCACTTTGCAAATGTTGACTGGATTTTCATAAAATTTTGCATGCGCAGTCTCGTGGGGCAGCTCTCTTGATATACTAAGTTTTGTTCTGGTTAGACATGCAATGAGTGAATTTTTCAGAATATTTTTCTCATTGATTTGAATGGGTTTTCTGTCCACTTGGCTAGTGCCCAGACGGTTTTGAATTTTTACCTCAAATCTTCTGGGTAGAACTGGCTCCCACGGATGTGCCTTTTGCTTGTTTGGTGAAAAAATATTGATTCATTCCAAAGTTATTTGAAATTTTGATTACTTGGTTCTGTGCATGCTCAGTAAGCACTGAAAATAGCTGTATGAAACAAAGCAGACTCTTTTTTTTTTTTTTTTCGTATGGGGCCAATCTTTTTTTATGAGGGGAAAATCGTAGTTTTATTTGCCACCATCTTGGTTTCCCTTTTTCCATAAAACTTCGCATTTTAAAACCCACAAAAATGACACTTCTTCAAACCATGCAGCTTACTTATTGGGACTCCCTTAGCTGGATTCTGCACTTAAATGTTGCAGAAATGCCTCGTAATACAAAACAAAATGCTTGGGAAATCGATGTATTTCAATGGGGTTTTCAACTTTGGTGCATAACTTTGTCATCTTTCAATATTTTGACATCAGATTTGCAACATACAGTTTTTGATACCCCACCTCTTGGACAATGTTGCTGTCATTTTGCAAATCCTGCCGGAAAGGTGTTTTTGCAGTCGGTTGGTGAAATCACCTTTAGGGCAGGATTTCAAAATTTTGACCCTACTTGTTCATGAGGTGGGATTTTAAGAAGAATATGTTAAAAAAAAAAAAAAAATTTGTGGTCAAAATATGCTGAAGTGCCAGCGTTGTGCACGTCTATTGACATTTTGCTACGCTTGCCTGAAACTTTCAATTTTTTAGAATTTTAACCCCAAATTATTGATATAACCATTTCTTTACACTGCCTCATAAATGCTACAGCTGTCATTTTTCAAATCTTGCCCAAAATGTATTTTCATGCCCCTGCCGCAGAATTACGCTGTAGTGGCACATAATGGCATTTTGGTGGAGATTTGACAATTATTACTACTGGGTTGATGAGGTGGGGTAATAGGAAGGCTAACAAACAGGATCCAGTGTACAACCCCCAAAACAAAAACAAAAAAAAAAAACACTTCACAGGTGATTAAAGGGAGGATGCTAAAAGGAGAACCACAACTCCCAAAACTCTAAACACATACCAAAACTAGCACACTCTAACGTTTGCATATATGATAACTAAGAGGAGCCCTTTTTCATGGAGTTTAAGAAAAGCCAATTTAGGCAGTTTATATGTTTAATTTCTCAGATTTGCCATGGTGGGGAAGTGCACTGGATCCTGTTTATCTGTTACATGCCACAAACTAGTAGCACCCCTGAGTAGAAATGTGAACTATATTTTGTGAGCAATACGAAGGTTAGAGTGTGCTAGTTTTGGTATGTGTAATGGGAAGGCTATGTTGGCAGTTTAGTTCCTGTTGTCCTACAAATGGAAGCGCAGGGCCCAGAGGGCTCTATGCTTCTCCATAAACATACATATATGCATCTATGGATGCATGGGAGTGCAGAAACATAGAAACATAGAATTTGATGGCAGATAAGGACTGCTTGGCCCACCCAGTCTGCCCATTTCCCTACCTGATGGATAAGCTGCAGATCCTAGTTAACCAGCAGCCTACTTCTTCCTACCCCCACCCTCTAGAATTGCCTTATGACTGTCCCATGCATGCTTGAATTCCACCACTGTTTTTGACTCCACAACCTCCTCTGGAAGGCCGTTCCATACATCCACAACCCTCTCTGTGAAAAAATACTTCCTTAAATTACCTCTGAGCCGCCCCCCTTCTATCTTCAAATTGTGCCCCCTTGTTCTTGCACACCTCTTTTTTTGAAAGATGCTACCCTCTTGGACTTTGTTGATTCCCTTGAGGTACTTGAAAGTTTCTATCATGTCCCCCCTCTCCCTCCTTTCCTCAAGGCTATACATATTAAGCTCCTTAAGTCTCTCTTCATATGTCTTCCGGTGCAGACCCTGCACCATTTTAGTTGCCCTCCTCTGGACAGCTTCCATCCTGTCTATGTTTTTGCGGCGATTTGGTCTCCAGAACTGCACGCAGTACTCCAGATGGGGTCTCACCAGCTGTCTGTACAGAGGGATAATAACGTCTTGTTTTCTACTGGTGATCCTCTCCCTATGCATCCCAGTATCCCCCCAGCCCTCCTTGCTGCCCTCTCACATTGCTTGCCCACCTTTAGGTCATCTGACATGACTACCCCCAGGTCCCTTTCCATTTTTGTTGTTGTTAGTATCTCACCCCCCACTGTGTACTCTTCCCCTGGGTTTTTGTTTCCCAGGTGCATTACCTTGCACTTCTTAGCATTGAATCTAAGCTGCCATACATTTGACCATTCCTCTAACCTTGCCAAGTCCCTTCTCATCCTTTCCACTCTACCTTGTGCATCAACTCTGTTGCAGATCTTTGTGTCATCTGCAAAGAGACATATTTTTCTTTCCAGTCCTCTGCAATGTCGCTTATAAAGACATTGAAGAGGACTGGTCCTAATACTGAACCCTGCGGTGCCCCACTACTAACCCCCCTTTTTTCAGAGTGGACTCCATTTACTGTTACTCTCTGTGTCCTATTCTCCAGCCAATTCTTTACCTAGGCTGTCATCTTGGGACCCACTACCAGGCTGGCTAACTTGTATATTAATCTTTTGTGTGGGACTGTGTCAAATGCCTTGCTAAAGTCTAGGTAGGCCATGTCCACAGCCCCTCCCTGATCAACTACTTTGGTCACCCAGTCAAAGAAATCTATCAGATTTGTCTGGCATGACCTTCCCGCTGTGAATCCATGCTGCCTTGGGTCCTGTGCCCCTCTGGCTTCTAGATACTCAACAATTCTTTCCTTCAGAAGTGATTCTATCATTTTCCCTACCACTGAGGTTAAACTAACAGGTCTGTAGTTTCCTGCTTCTGCCTTGCTCCCACTTTTGTGAAGGGAATCATATCTGCCCTCTCCAGTCCTCGGTACCACCCATCCTCCCATGATTTGTTAAAGAGGGTAGTCAGTGGTGTCACTGGTTCTACCCTTAGTTCTTTAGAATTCTGGGATGAATCCCATCAGGCCCCATTGCTTTGTCCACCTTCAGTTTTAAGAGTTCTTTCAGAACCCTTTCTTCTGTAAATGGGCTGGTATCAACTTCTGTATCCAGAGTGTTTCTACTGTTTGTTTTAGGTACCTCCCCCTCTTCCTTTGTAAATACTGAGCAAAAATATTTGTTTAGTATCTCTGCCTTTTCACAGTCACCCTCTGCCCACCCTCCCCCCTTTATTAAGCCTCACTATCCCTCCCTTGGTCTTCCTTCGCTCCCTGATGTACCTATAAAAGGTTTTATCCCCCTTCTTAACTGAGTTGGCTATCTTTTCCTCGGTTTGGGCCTTTGCTGTTCTGACTGCCTTCCCAGCTTCCTTTTGCTTTAACTGATACAGTTCTCTGTCCTGTTCCTTCTGGGATTCCTTGTACTTCCTGAATGCTTTCTTTTTCTCTTGAACCTTCACTGCCACTTCCTTTGAGAACCATAGTGGTTTCTTACCTCGTTTCGTTTTGTTTATTTGCTTTACACAAAGGCTTGTTACCTCTGTGATGGCAGTTTTTATTATTCCCCATTCTTCTTCCACCCCTCCTTCCTGCCCATTTGCTAGTGCATTCCTTAGGCACTCACCCATTTTGACAAAGTCAGCCCTCCTAAAATCCAGTACCTTTGTCTTTGTATGGCTTGACTCTATTGCTGTGTTTATTGTGAACCATACTGTTCGATGGTCGCTAGTTCCCAGATGGCTACACACTTCTACATCTGTGATCCCTCTTCATTTCCATTTGAGAGAACCAGGTCTAAGATTGCTCCTCCCGAGTGGGCTCCAATACTAGTTGTCTAAGGCATGCCCCTGTAGGGCATCTAGAATAACCCACTCTTAGAAGTGGCTGCTGCAACTGCACTCCAGTTAACATGTGGCATATTCAGATCACCCATCAGCAATATCTCCCTTTTTCTGCCATTCTAAGTATACTTTCTATCATTCTTTGTCCATTTCTTCCCTGAGAAGGGGTCTGTATACAACACCGCGAGGATTGTGGTGCCATTGCTGGTCTCCAAATTTACCCACAGTGCTTCTTCTCCTCCCTGTTTACCCTTTTGTTCTGTTGCTTTGATTCCTTCCCTTATGTAAAGAGCTACTCCTCCTCTTTTTCCTCCCTGTCCCTCCTGTAGATAGTGTATCCTGGTATGTTTACATCCCAGTCATGGTTTTGTGTGTACCATGTTTCTGTGACTGCCACGATATCCAGATGTTCCTCCTCCATCAAGGCCACTAATTCAGGAAGCTTGTTACTCAGACTACGGGCATTGGTACTCATTGCTCTCATTTTTTGATGGCTTTACCTTCTGTTGCAGCATCCCCCGCTGACCTTTCTACCTTGGTCTTTTTCTCATTTAGTACCCTGTTTTGTAGGGAGAGGCTGGGATTTTCCTGCTGCTTATCAGTGCCTCCCCCCAGAGGGCCCCATGCTGCAACAGGAAAATAAGGATATCATTTTACTGTTTCAAAAAGTAAGGAAATTCTTTGCAAAACACTGCGTTAATGAAACATTTAGGGTTCTGGCTAAAGTGACAAAAGTAGGGAAATGTGACCTTAGGGTTTCCAACCCTAAAACCCCAGTGCCACCCTTAAAGAAAATCAGGGGTTGAGTCTTCCTAGGGGTTGTCAGCCCTAAAGCTCACCCCATTCTATATACTCCAGACTAACACACGCCTAATGGGGTGAGCTTTAGGGCTGGCAACCCCTAGGAAGACTCTACCTCTGATTTGCTTTAGGGGTGGCATTTAGGTTTTAGGGTTGAAAATGCTAAAGGCACATTTCCCTACTTTTGTTGCTTTAGCCTGAACCCTAAATGTTGCATTAATGCAGTTTTTTGCAAAGAATATGGGTATTGTGTGTGATTCCTAGGCACTACTTTTTGAACTGTCCATCCCTAGCAACTATGGTGTCATACACGTGGAGAGACATGAGATGTTCAAATACAGAGATATGTAAACAGAGACAAAACAAATGTGCTAGAGAGACACAGAAATAGTTTGGTTCTCCTTGGAGCCACAGTTGTACCAATATCTTGGGACACCTTACAAACTACAGAAGGAGGCCATCCATGGAACATTTCATGTACTAAGACTAGCACTTTCTGCAAACACCATGTATCTTCACTTAGTAGCTGCTCTTGAATAATAGCCACCCTCATTTAAAAACCACATGTAATTTACAAAGAAACTAATAAAAGCCGCCCTCAAATAGAAGTTGCAACTACAAATAATAGTCTCATAGCTATTGTTCAAGTATCAGTAGTTATCATTCGGATATATACAGTACCTACCTCCCAGTAATTTCAAAAGTCATTTGGGCTTTCTTCTCCTTTCTAGTTTATGGTACAGGGACCGAGTTACCTGCAAGAACTCTTGCATCCCTACTGCCCCGACCAGACCACTCCACTCCGCCAATGAGGGATTGCTAGAGGTTCCCAGAGTTTTGTTGAAGACATCTGGGGCCCAGGCTTTTGTATTTACATCCCTCACCCTGTGGAACTCTACCTCATCAGATGAGGGAGTGCCTGACGGTGGAGAACTTTAAAACTGCTCTGAAAGCATACCTGTTTGACCTTGCCTTTCCTGATTTCTGATTTTGCTGAAGGATGTTTGAGTAGTTTTCATGTTTTTAAGTAAGATATTTAGTGTGTTGTATTGTACAAGCCCTATGATCAGTGTGAATAGTGCTTTTTATAACTAAAGATGAATTGGATTGAATTAATAATTTTTTGTTTACTGTATTTTTTAACTGGATTACTTAGTTTGATTTATGTAAGGTTATCCTTATAACTTTTGTTTGGCATTGGCCTTTGTGCATGCCTGAGTGTGAGTGTTTGCATGTTTAATGTATGGGAGCAATTTGATGTGGCTTTGTTGTGATACTTTATGGAACAAATACGAAGCGTACAACTTGAGATAATATGAAAAAATACATTCATCTAATACCTCGTTATATTGGGTGTTGCTTGTTTTTGTTCCAAGAGGTACCGTCATGTAAGGTGTGTTTGTAGGCATGTCTGAGATAGCATGTGTACAGGTGTGTCTGTGCGAGTAATTAGTCCACACCAGCTGGCTTCTATAAACAGTTTTATCTGGTGTGGTAAAAACATTACAAGCAAAAGCAACACTTTATTTATTCTCTGCTCTTTCAGTTTCATCCTCCCTGCTTGATTCACAGTCTGAGCAGCTATCCCCATTAAGTGAATGGAGGGGGGGCTCCCTTGCCGACTGTTTTTAAATCGCTACTGAAAAGGCATTATTTTAATTTATGTTTTGAACTGCCCTCAACTTTTTTATGCTAATTTTAACTTGCTGCTTTAAATTTTCTCTGTTGATTATATGGCGCTCAGAGCTATCTGGATTGAGCGCCATATAAATAAAATTGACTTGACTATCTGGTTTCACACTTTTGGTGACTTGGGTCTGCTGAGAACCACATTGTCCAAGAACCAGTTTTTGAGTAAGCTTCTCGTTTGCCTCATCAGCCAGTCTGCCTCCTTTCGTATAGCTGATTATAATGGAATTGCTGATGGTATTTGCACAGACCAAAAAAAAAGATACTGTAAAACTGATAAATGTAAGTAAGTAAAATGTTATTTCTATAAGGCGCCCTTCCCAAGCTTGAGGCGCCTTTACGAAATTCCTCATACAGCATTAAAACCACAGTAATAAATAACGTCTTATTCATAACAGAAATTACGTCTCTGAAAATGCTTGATTGAATAGGAAAGTCTTAAGAGCTGTTTTAAACCCCTCCACAGTCAGTCTGTTACTTATCTGGCAAGGTAGAAAGTTCCACAGGGTAGGAGCCATGAAAGCAAACATTCTTTCACCAGATGTTTTTAAGGTTACCCTGGGAATCTCTAGCAATCCCTCGCCAGAGGATCGGAGGGAGCGGGAGGGACAGTAAGAAGTCAGGAGTTCTTTCAGGTAGTGGGGTTTCAAGCCATGTAGGGCTTTATAGGTCATTAAAATGACCTTGAAAGTGATCCGCCACTGTACAGGCAGCCAGTGCAACTCACGGAGCACAGGTGTTATATGGTAGGACCTTGGGCTTCCAGTCAACAACCTAGCCACCGCATTTTGCACCAGCTGCAAGCGGTGAATATCCACTCCTGGCAGCCCTAGATAGAGGGTATTGCAGTAATCAAGACGACTGGCAACTAAGGCGTGGACCAGGGTAGGAAGATCCTCTGATGGAACCAAGTGTTTCACCTGTGCTATATTTCTTAGATCTGTATCTCCATGAGGCAGTTGTTAAACAATGCACTTGACTCAGACTCCTGTCCGGGCACAAAAGACATGTAGAGTTGAGAGTCATCGGCATAGCAATGAAAATTCAACCCATATTGTCTTGTAATGTCCCCCAGTGGAAGCATATACACTGCTACCAGCTCTAGAAGAGAAAGTGTGTCTGGTGGGGACTATGGGCTTGATGCACAAATGCCGGCGGCTTAATGGAGGCAAACACTGCCAAATACACTGAGTGTGAGTTTGACCTTGGGACCTGGGTTACTGAGCAGAGACAGCAGCATTACTGAGTGACTTGCAAGGCAGTAGCCCTGAAAGCAACGGCTCTAGTGTGAGACCCCTCATTAACAGCCAGTCACGGTTGGGTGGACAAATTTCTCTGGCATTGTGGGTTTACCATTTGCCAGATAACAACCATTGGGCAGAGACGCCCCAAAGACATCATTTCAAAAATTACAGACTTTGCCTGTTTTTGTAACAACCAAATCCTCGAGTTCAATCTCAAACCCTCCGTGATTGGAAAATAAAAAAAAAACACAAAATCTCACATACCCCCATAATGCAAAACTCTGCCAAACCCTGTAAACTAGTGAACACTCTTTTATATCCCTTCTCTTTTGTCTACCTTCACTGTCTTCTACTTCCCTACCTCTGTTTCCTGCCCCACTGCCCTGTACTCTGCCACTCCACCTGGCCTGTTAGTTTTGGGGCCAAAACGAATAAACTGTGGATGACATTTTTCCCCACAGTTACTCTGCCTCTGCTACATCTGTCCGTCAAAAAGGCCCCTTCCGTTAGTATCCATTCTCCCCCAGTATAAATAAAATGATTTTGTTTTCTCAAATCTTCTTGTGGTGCCTGCCATATGTTGTGATCCTTCCCCATTACTCCCTACCAAGATATGGGTCCACCTGGTCGCCTATGCTCGCAACCTCAGCTTCCGACAAGCCCGTGCCTTGTGATTTTTCTCGCACTGTAAGCTCTGGTACCTCCTCTTGCTTGCCATTCTGCTGTCTGGAGATATACAAACAAATCCAGGGCCTGTTACTCCAGTAGCTGCCTCTATTCCAGATGCCAAAGGTCTCCTTTTGCTAACTAACTAACATTAGAGCCTTTGTGCGAAACTGGCTGAACTAGAATTGTGGACCACCTCTATAAGCCAGACATAATATGCCTCACTGAAACCTGGCTTAAGCCATCCACCCCTGACTCTTTATACTCACTTCCTTCATATAATCTCCTGAGAAAAGACAGGCCCTCCTCGAAACGGGGTGGCGTAACAGCTTTATATTACAAGTCTCACCTCCAGCTCTCCTTAATTAACTCATCTCTCTTGCATCACTGTGAGGCCCTTCATGCCCTCCTCACCCTTGGCACAAAGAAGCTACATATTGTCTGTGCCTACAGTCCCCCTACACGTGGACTAAAAGGACTCGATGAGCTCCTTGACCAAACCGCCTCTCTCTCTGGAAATAGTGAAGTTCTTTTGCTAGGGGATATTAACATTAACTGGCTGGGATACTCACAGGTGACGGCCCTGTCTAAACTTCAAAGTTTCAACCTCCACCAGCTTATTTCCTCACCTACTAGAACTGCTTCTCAATCTAATACCAGCACCCTACTGAACTGGATTGTGACGAACCGCCCTATGAACATTGTGGATGTAGGCATCCTTCCTGATGCCATCTCTGACCACTTCCCCACTTTCTGCATATGGGGTAAAGGTAGGCCTAAACCCACAAAGCCCTGTTTCATTACCTTCCGAAACTATGTAAATTTTGACCCCCAGGCCTTCCTGACTGACGTTGCTGGCACTGACTGGACCGCTCTCTATAGCTCCTCGGATGCACAGTCTGCCCTAGATATCTTCCTGTCCACCTTCTTGACACTACAAGAAACCCACAATCATCTAGTGACCAGAAGAGTCAGAAATACACAGTCCCGCTGGCTGAAATCTGATCTTCTCTCTAAATTACGTCTGAGGGACAAAAGTTCGTTTCAGTTTAAGAAATCTGGTCTACCAGAAGATTTACTTATCTATAGGGAACTTAGAAATGCCTGTAAAAAAGACATTAAGCAAGCAAAAAGCTCCTACTGTAAGGCTCTGCTAACTGACTCCCAGGGTGACCCCCAGAAATTCTGGGTCCATATTAAGCAATTCCTAGGCTCAAGTCAATCCACCTCGCCTAACAACATGACTTTAAATGGCATCCACTGTAACAATCCCCTCACTATTGCAGACTTCTTTAACGTGCAATTTGCTGACCTCACTCAATACATCTCCACTTTCCCCCCTCTCTCAGATCCGGTCCCTCAAGCAAACCCGGCTAGGCCCACTTTCCACTTCAAATCAGTACACAGGCATGAGGTTCTCAGACTTCTTCGAAACATCTCTGAGTATACAGCTGTGGGGTCTGATAACTTGGAGCCAAAGCTCCTAAAATTAGCTGTTCCATACATAGCGGCCCCCCTTGCAAGGATTTTCACCCTCTCTATGTGTCAGGGCTCCGTCCCTGACATCTGGAAAATAGCCAGAGTTACCCCTGTACTCAGAAAGGGTGATCCGCTTAACCCCTCTAACTACAGACCTATTGCCATACTATCCACACTCAGCAAAATTCTAGAGAAACTGGTTGCCCTCCAAACTACTGACTTTCTGCTGAAAACTTACCTCCTAACTGATGCTCAACATGGCTTCCGGAAGGGACACAGTACTACTACTGCCCTGCTCAAACTCACGTCTGACACCTTAGCGGCCATGGACTTGGGCTGGCTCACGGGGTGCTATTTTCATAGACATGACCAAGGCATTTGATCTCGTAGACCACTCTATTCTTCTTGCCACTCTCGTCTCTCTAGGTTTCTCATCAAATGTCGTAAACTGGTTTAACTGCTACCTGACGAATAGGTCTCAATATGTTAAATTCAACTCCGCCCCTCTCTGACAAGGTCACCATCAATATCGGTGTACCTCAAGGGTCCATCTTGGGTCCACTACTTTTCTCAATTTTTATAAACAATATCACCTCCAATCTCCTAAAGACCTTCTCTCTACTGTATGCAGATGACATCGTACTGTATACCAGTTCACACAGTATAGAGGACATAAACTCTCGACTCTCCACTGATTTTCAGCTTATCCAACAGTGGCTTGCAAATCACAAACTTATCCTAAATAACACCAAGACCCAAGCTATGCTATTTGGGTCCAACCTCAAACTCAAGCACTCCCAAGATCACTTCAATGTCTCCTCTTTGGATGGCTCTTCAGTTGGGGTGGTAAACTCCTTCAAATATTTGGGGTCACCCTTGACCCGCCACTAAGTTTTGACCTCCATATTCAATCTACCTGTAAGCTGGTCAACTCTGAACTAGGCATCGCCTACCGTACGAGCTGTGTGCTCACCCCCTCAGCCAGGCTGGCTATTGCCTGTGGGATATTAATCCCCTCACTTACCTTTGGGGTTGCCGCCTACGTCTCTGCCTGCAACTCAAGTCTACAAAAGTGGGATATTACCTATAATAATATCTGTCGCTTCACTTCCTCCTCCCCCCAGCTGAAACATCATTGTCTCCTCTACTCAGATCTAGGCTGGCTTCCCCACCAAGAGCTTAGGTACTATGCTCTCGGATCCATTACCGATAACATCATCAGATCCCCTACTCCTAAACCCCTCGCTAGCCTCTTTCTACACCAGAAAAACCAACTATGCCTTGCGCTCTGCTGACCAGGCTCCTCACCACACTTCCAAAGGTGGTCATGCCTTTGCCTGCCATGCTCCCCAGTTCTGGAATACACTCCCACTAACCCTACGTCAATCCCCTTCCCATATCCCCTTCAAAAGAGAACTACGCCACTATCTCTTCTCCTCCTATGTCTCTTCCTGCTTTAAACCACCCTAGCCCTCACTTTCGCTCTTCCGGACCCTCTCCTCTGTTTGTCCTTTGACCCTGGGTTCCACTCAAACAGGGAGCACTTTTTCCTTTTTCTTCCTCTGCCCACTACCAACCTGTCTCCTACATTATTACTACCTGCTGTCTTTTCGCTGTATTCCTCGTCCCTTGTACACTGCTTAGTCACTCTAAAAATTGACCTGTTTATACTTTTGATACATGCTTAACCTAAATGATGCATTGTTCTTGTCAGCGTTTTCCGCTGTTAATTGCACTCAAATTCTTACTTGTCATTTGTAGTATTGTACTAAATGTATTCAGTAAGTTTGCCTGTGTACCCTCCTGGGTCGTGCCTGAAAATAGTCTTTTTGGCTAGTGCACCTACCCGGTTAACAAAAACTAAATAAAATAAATATATGGTAGTTAAGATCAATACAGAACTAATTTTCTTGATTTTTCAACATGCCCAGGCTGAAGAATGGGGCTAATTCATTTTATGGTTTTAGAAAACCTGGAGGTATTACTACCGAGAGAGAGAGAGCGCAACAGAGCCAAATTTTGTTTGAAATCAGGATATGTTACTAGGGTGCTACAAAGTGCAGAAATTTGAAATTATCTGGACTTCGTAATAATGTTTATTTTTCAACTGGTATTAGCAAAACATCAGAATTCAAAGACATTACCCTGAGAAGGCCCTCTGATGAATTGAAAATATTGATTGAGTCAAAACTGTATAAAAGGAACCAAGAAAAAGGGGTAAAAGAGATGTGGAACTCTTTTAAGGGGAGAAGGACAAGTGCAGGGAAGTACTGCGTACTGATGAGGAACAGAAGGAAAAAAAACGAGGAAGTGTTCTGTCTAGATGAGACATCGAAGGGACCAGCACAGGATGCTTGTTGCACAGCACATATCCAGGCTAGCTTCCGTGCTGTACAACTAGGCAAGTGGAAGATTATGGTATTGGCAAAACCCACAAATTTGAAGATGTGACCCCAGAGAGAAAGCAAGTAAATGTACTGACAGAGAGAAAGGTTTACTGTGCCATTGTGTCTAAATATGCAGCAAATCAGACTGGAAAGAGGGAATAGAGGTGTAAAATCAGGATATTACTATGCGATATTAAGATACTACTGATGCTTCCATTCCTGCCATACCTTGTCTCAATAATAACATTTTTTTTCTCTGCGTCTAATATGCACTTATATGCTTTCATACCTATGCATCACAATACGTGGCATGTAGCACTGAGTTATGTCAATTTAGGGTGTTGTTTGGTTACCCAGAAATGCACTAAAACTCCTCCCTTGTCACATGTCCCTCCCAGGCTCCAACTGCATTTGCATAAGTACATATGCACAAACGATCAGGGCTAGGTGCGTGTTGTGCTGAGCTGACACAGCACAACATTAAGAATGCCTTTCCTCTGCAGGTGAGTGCCACTGGGGGAATGTAGTATTTGGTGTGACTCACTTCACTACTTATCAAACTGTCCATCCCTAGCCCCTGTAGTCTCTGTTTCACATTGAGATACATAGGATCATCAGAAATCAAGCTATGTAAACAGAAACAAGACAGATGGGGACAGAAGACAGAAATAGTCCCAGTTGTCCTTGGAGCAACAATTCTGCCAGTATCTTTGGTATCTTATGAACTACAGAAGGTAGCCATCTGAGAAACATTGCATGAATTAAAAATGGCACTTTCAGCAGCTACTAAGATTAATGCAGTACTGTTTACTTGATTTTTTAATCAGTTGAGGCTCAAGAATGCTGTCAATTTTTTTGTTATGGTTCAAGAAAACCCAAAGTTAGAGAAATTATACACACACACACACACACACACACACACACACGAAACCAGTGTTCACTATCAGGAAATCAATATTGGTTACTAGTCTGCTACTGATTGACACTAATTTGAGCATGCCTTGATTGAAAATAATGTTTATTCTTCTCTTGGTATTAGCAAAATATCAAACTTTGGAGATATTGCCCCCCGAGAGACCGTTTGATAAATTGAAGAGATTGGTTGAAGAGAACCCACGTAAAAGAAGCAGGAGCGGGATGTAGGAGATGTGGAACTCTTTCAGAGAGAGAATAACAGATGCAGCAGAACGTTGTGTAGCAATGAAGAATAAGAGGGACAAAAATGGACGAGACATGCAAGGGACCAGCAAAGGACGCTTGTGGCACAACACGTATCATGGCTAGCTAAGTTGCTATACAGCTAGGTAAGTTGAAGATCATGGTATTAGTAAACCCCGCAAATATTGGAATGTAATCATCCAAGAAAGGACAGGTTAATGTATTGATAGAGGAAAAGGTTTTTCTAGGATCGTGGACATGTTGTTCTAGCCACACTTCTTGGCAGGTACCTTGCTGCTCTAAGATGTGCCAGAAATTCTTCAAGCTGGCTCCTCCCACCCACCCGGGTGGTATAACCCCTCAACTCCGCCCCATGACGCCAGATCTTCCTTTCTGCTGGAAGGTTCAGGTTCCCTCCTTAGCGCTCCCGCGTATAGTAGGCCCTGGCTCTCGAATCTTCGGATTCACTTCCAAAACCTGTTCTCAAACTCTCTCGAGTTTCATTTTCGCCTTCTTCTCTCACTTCTGCGATGGAAGACAAATCGGCTCCTGGGTTTCGCCAGTGCCCCTGCAGGCAGCTAATGTCTCGCACTGATCCTCACGCCACATGCGTCTACTGCCTTGGACTAGACCACAATCTGCAGGCCTGCGATCTCTGTCGGTCCCTTTCATCTAACATGCTTGAAGACCGTGCTGCCCAACTGAAGCTAAGGCGACCGGAAAAGCGTTACCCGCCGGTTAAATAGAAGGATGCCAGTTAGGTGGTCTCTGTGGCTGCGGAGCCCACCAAGCAGCTGGTACAGCTTATGGCCTTCGAAGGAGGAGGCGGCTCAGGCCATGGCAGGTTCCTCTTCGGCTTCAGCCTTCATTCCGCTACAACTGAGATCCTTCTATTCGGCTTCCTTCAGGGAGTTGTCAGTCTCTCTACCAAGGGAGAGGGCCCTTAGGGGTTGCATGTTTCGTGCTCCAGGAAGGAGGAGTCAAAAAAGGATAAGTCGACATGTCGATGCTCTTGGGACCGGTCCCGCTCACAGGAAACTCCTGTTTCGACTTCGGTCGAAGTCGCGGCCGAGGCCGCTGGTTTCATGGTAAACCCATCAGACCAGTTGGCTGAGACGCCTGTCGATGCGGCCAAGATCTTTCTCAAGCCGATTGGCGGGTTGTTGCCCAATCTGGCTGATGACTCCCTGTTTCGGACACTGGTGGTTCCTGTGGCCTTGGACGGGTTGGCTCAGCCTGCTGGGTCAGACCCGCCCACTAAGGAGCCTGACCAGGAGGAGCCGCGGGTTTCCCCAGTTCCCTCTGAGGTTCTCCGTCGGCCCTGCTGACAGTCGAGGTCTCAGTCTCGCTCCTCCACCTCAGCATCGGACAAGACTCACCATCATCGGTGATCTCGATCCTGACACCATGGTAAGCAGTGGCACCGCTACTCGTCTTCATCCTCCTCGGATGAGGAGAGGCCCGGTGCAAGTTGCGTTGGCTCTACGAAGACTTGATGTGGCAACAGTTGGTCTTGACCGGGTTGAAACAGATTCCGGCTTCTACCCCGGCCATTAAGTGGCTTTTGCCCAAGCAACCGACTCCGGCCACTGCCACCACCACCGTCACCTCCTCGGAGGTGCTGGCTCAGGCCTTGCCGGCTCAGCCGAAGCCAGGCACTCCACCGATTCAGGTGGAGCCGCTGCCTGAACAACTGAAGTTCAGGGCTCTGACCAAGGAATCTCGGTCAGCCCAAGGCTTGCCCCATCAGTTGTCGGTCACTCTTACTCCTGGCCACCCAAGGTGGGTCGAGAGTGACACGGGTGGTTGCCCGCTTTACATGGACTCCTCGGAGTCTGAAGATTCCTCCATGGTCTCCCGTCCTGTCAACGTCGAGTCCCTTGGGGGTCTCTCTATTGATGAGGGTCCTTCCTCGCTGACGGGTATTTGTCGGCTCATTTCTGAGTCCACAGGAATGGAGCTCGAGCCCATGCAGAAACGGGCCAAGTATAGTAATGATAATAAACTTTATTTTTATGGCGCCTTTTAAATTCCAGGGTGCCGAACAAAATTTAAAATACATCATACAGCTCAGTGTCCTAAAAATATAAAACAGCAATAAACAACTAATATAGTCGAAAGGAAATGAACTACCAAAAGCTTGCATTCACAAATAAGTTTTCAAGGCCTGTTTAAATCCCTCCACGGTTGCACACTCCCATAACCGAAGGGGTACAGAATTCCAGAGGGTAGGGGCCGCAAACTAAATGCCCAGGCCCCTGAAGATTTTAAACACACCCTCGGGATCTCTAGCAACCCCTCGTTGGCTGAGCAGAGCAATCGCCCAGGGCAGTAAGGAACCAGGAGCTCTTTCAAGTAGTCCGGGCCCAGTCCATGTAGGGCTTTGAAAGTCAGAAGACTGACTTTAAAGGTGATCCGCCACTGTACTGGCAGCCAGTGCAGTCCACGCAGCACTGGCAAGATATGACTGGACCGAGAAGTTCCTGTCAAAAGCCGGGCTGCTGCATTCTGCACCAGCTGCAGGTGGCAGATTTCCCCCCCAGGTAGTCCTAGGTAGAAGGAATTGTAATAGTCCTAGCATGAGGACACAGAGGCATGGACCAGTGTAGGGAGATCACCGGACGGAACAAGGTGCTCAATCCTAGTGATATTCCTCAGATAATAAAAAGTGGATTTGATGACGGCAGACACCTGCGAATGCAGAGTAAAGCCTTCGTCAAAAATTACCCCCAGGTTCCGCACCTGTTCAGAGGTCGGGAGTGATAGGCCCCAAAGGTATAACCCCGAGGGCAAACCAACCCCCAAACCCCCTATCCGGCGTGCTGGATCTTCAACCAGCACCTCAGTCTTATTTGAGTTCAACTTCAGCCAACTCAAATCCATCCACTCCTGGATTTCTGTGAGGCAGTTGTTAAAGACTGAGAGAGCTCCATCCTGGTCAGGTGCAAAAGAAAGGTAGAGTTGGGTATCATCAGCATAGCAGTGAAACCTCAGCCCGTACCTTCTTATAATATCTCCAAGGGGCAGCATGTACACTGCGAACAACATGGGGGACAATACTGAACCCCGAGGGACCCCACAAGACAGAGAAACTGGGTCTGAGGAATGAACCCCAGACACCACTCTTTGAGTTCTCCCGGTGAGGTAAGGTGTAAACCACCTGAGGACTACACCAGATAATCCGCAGATGAACCTCAGATGGGTAAGCACTACCCCATGGTCCACAGTGTCAAATGCTGATGAGAGATCTAGGAGAACCAAGATGGAACGGCTCTTCCAATCTCTAGCTATCAGGAGATCATTGAGCACCCAAACCAGCGCTGTCACGGTACTATGCCTCTTTTGAAAACCGGACTGGAGGGGTTCATTGATGTCATGGATGGTCAAATGGTTCTTCAGCTATATGGCCACTACTTTCTCAAGTCATCTTCCTTAAAAAGGGAAGATTTGAGATTGGTCTGTAGTTCGCATGGCAGTCGGGTATCCCCTCACAGAGATTCTGGACAAAGGGGATACTCCGATGGAGGCCTTTCCAGTGGCTGAGGCCATCGTGGGCCCAGCCTTGGAGCTGTGGCAACATCCTGCATCTTGCTCTGAGCCTTCTGTCCATATGGCCTGCATGTATGCAGTCCCCATGGGGTCCCTTCCGGGGTTTTCGGAGCACCTCTCTGTGGTGGGGTTGATGGCCAACTCCATCTTTCGGCGCTCAGGCAATAAAGGGGATGTGGACAGACCCCCAGACAGCGATTTCAAGCAACTGGATCATTCCGGAAAGGTCTATGCAGCCTCCTTCCTTGGACTTCGTCAGGCCAGTTCGGTCGTTATCATGGCACATTTCTCCCATGCCCTATTGGGCTCCCTGGATGAGGTGATCCCTCATTTCCTGGCAGACCTCCAGACCATGGTCAGGCAGGTCCAGGACCCAGGGTAGGGCAGTGGCGAAAAAAAAAGTTCAGACGGCTCTGGACATTAGTGACTCCTGTGCCTGTTCGGTAGCAGCTGCAGTGGCCATACGCTGCAGGGCTTGGCTGCGCATCTTGACCTTCATGGCTGACATGCAACACAAGCTGGCAGATGTCCCCTTCTTGGGCACTGACCTGTTCGGGCCCGGCGTGGAGGGCCATCTCCAATGTATAGAGAAGTCCAGTGCCACCTTGGACTCGACCACATCTGCCCAGAAGGACAAGGGCCCCAAGCATCAGAACCGCAGGCCCTTCCGCTCGTCCACTCCTGCGGCCAGACCGGCCCAGCAGCAGCAGGACCAGCAGGCTCAAACTTGGCATCCTCTAGCCAAGTCCGTGGCCTCCTCATTCAGGAAGCTCGACGTGAAAGGTCCCAGTGGCTCCTCTGCCGGACCCTCCTCCAAGCCTGCCCAGTGACGGATTGGGGGGGCGCCTCCCTCACTCCCATCACACTGCCCCTGGGACCTCCCGTGGGGGACCTGCTCAGCCACTTCCTTTCCGCCTGGTCCGTTATCACCACGGACCGTTGGGTTCTTGAAGTGGTCGGTCAAAATCTGTCTCTGGAATTTGAGCAGGCCCCTCCATATCGAGCCTGCACCCCACGGGGGGATCTGGTGTCCATAGCCTCTTAGTCGGCTCTCTGAGACGACTTAGCTCAGATTCTCCTAAAGGAGGTGGTGCGCAGAGTAGCGGAGCTGCCTTGAGACGCAGGGTTTGTTTCCTGGTACTTCCTGGTACCAAAACTGACGGGGGTGCTGGTGCCCCATTTTAGATCTGCACGACCTGAACAAGTTCCTTAGGTCCCACACCTTTCGGATGGTGACTCTGGCTCAGATCATACCATCCCTGGAGCAAGGCATGTGGTTCTGCTCCCTGGATCTTCAGGACGCGTTCTTTCTTGTCCTGATCCGTCCATCCCATCGACGGTTCCTCCTCTTCCGAGCCGAGGGAACTCTTTAAGAGTTCCAAGCCATGCCCTTCGGCCTTTCAGCCCCAGGGTCTTTACCAAATGCATGGCAGTGATGGCGGCTTACCTGAGTTGCTGGAGCTTCGAGCGGTTCCGCTAGCCATGACCACATTCGCTCCATTTGTTCGTGGTCAAGTGGTTCAGGTCCAGACAGACAACACTACAATCATGTACTATCTCAACAGGCTGGGAGGGACATGCTCCTTGCCCCTCTGCAAGGAAGCTCTCAGCATTTGGTCCCTCATGCTCAGCCTGGAAGCAGATTTCCTAGCCATTCACATGGCAGGAGCCTCAAATCAGCTGGCCGATGTCCTCAGCCGGATGGGCGGGGCATCTCACAAGTGGTCTCTCCACCAGGAGGTAGTACAAGATCTGTTCTTCCACTGGGGAGAACACAAAGCTGAGGCTGTTTCATGCCCGCACCCCTCAGCAGGGTTCACTGCAGGGGGATGCCTTTTCGAGGCCGTGGACCCCAGTTCTCTTCTACGCATTCCCTCCCCTTGATTCACAAAGTGCTCATCAAGGTCAGGAGGGACAGGGCACAGGTGATCCTGGTAGCCGCAGACTGGCCACGCCAGTTCTGGTATCCAGATCTCCTCAGCCTCAGCTCCAGGCTCCCAAGGTGGCTTCCAGCACTCCACCCGGACCTTCAATCCCTGCACCTCACAGCCTGGTTCCTGAGCGGCTAGAGTTCCAGGCCTTGGGTCTCTCTGATGAGGTCCTCAGCGTTGTTGAGGCTGCCCATAAGGAATCGACCAGAAAATGCTATGCCTTTAAATGGAAGAGATTCTCCATCTGGTGTCAGAGCAAAGGGTTGGACCCATCATCCTTTCTAGTGGCTAGCATTTTGGATTATCTTTGGTCCCTCTCCCAGCAGGGACTTTGGTCGACAACCCTAAAAGTGTACCTGGCAGCCATCTCTGCTTACCAGGCGTGGGTCGGTCAGCAGTCGGTGGCACAGGACTTGGTGGCCTGGTGCTTCTTCAAAGGCCTAGATCACATATCCCCTCTGGTGCGTGAACCTCCACCTCCACGGGATCTGCTGCTGGTTTTGGCAAAGCTCAGGGGCAAGCCATTTGAACCGATGCATAAATGTGACATCTTACATTTGTCGTGGAAGACCGCCTTCTTGGTGGCTATCACGTCAGCCAGAAGGACTGGGGAGTTACAGGCGCTCTCTAACGAGTCTTCTTACCTGGCCTTCCACAGGGACAAGGTGGTCCTGTGCCCCCACCAGAAATTCCTTCCAAAGGTGGTGTCAGAGTTTCACCTGAACCAGGTGATTACTCTGCCAGTGTTCTACCCCAATCACACCTTGGAGGCCAAGTACAGGCTCCATACTTTGGACCTGAGACGAACGCTCCTACTACAAAGATTGAATGGTGGAAGTTCGGGGAGAGGTTCGCCAGCTGTTCGTCACCTACGCTGAAGTCGCACCTGGCAGACCTGCAGCCAAGCAGACAATAGCTTGATGGATTACAACTTGCACTGGCCTCTGCTATAGGTTGGTGAGTAGGGAGCCTCCCATAGGGCTTAAGGCTCATTCCACCCGCCATACTGCTTTGTCGGTGGCTGCTTCTAGGGACGTCCCTATCCAGGAAATCTGCAGGGCTGCTACCTGTAAGTCAGCACACACCTTCATTTCCCATTACCACATCAACCTTGAGTCATGCCGGGATGCTGGTTTTGGAGCCTCAGTTCTCCAGTCCCTCTTTCCTAAGTAGGGTGTGTATGTCTTGCTTCCCTTCTCCCGGAAAACTGGTAGGAGTCTGCCAAGAAGTGTGGATAGAACGTATCCATGATCCTAGAAAAACAGGTTACTCACTTGTAACAGTAGTTCTAGGATTGGTATATGTTGTTCATCCACACTGACCCACCTGACCTCCCCGGCTTCGACGCACAAACCTGGCTCCCAGCGGGCCAAGATCTGGCATCATGGGGCAGAGCTGAGGGTTATACCACCTGGGTGGGTGGGAGGAGCCAGCTTGAAGACTTTCCGGCACATCTTAAAGCGGCAAGATACCTGCCAAGAAGTGTGGATGAACAACATATACTACTCCCAGAATTACTGTTACAGGTGAGTAACCTGTTTTTACTATGCCATTGTGTCTAAATACTTGTGTAAATATAGACTGGAGAGAGAGAGAGTCAGAGTGTGATCAAAACTCAGGAAATCAGTATGAAATATTAAGATACTACTGATCTTCCTGATTTTTGCCATGCCTTGACTCAATTACGACACTCATTTTTTCTCACCGTGTGCCTAATACTTTCTTCCCTATGTGTCATGATACCAAGCATGTGGGGCTGTTATGCATATCCAGGGTGTTTTTTGATTACTCACAAATGCAGTAAAACTCCTTCCCTACCTTGTGTCCCTCCCAGACCCCAACCACATTTGTACTCATGCAACTGCACAGATAGTCAGGGCCGAAGGCATATCTGGTTTGGCCGAGCTGGCAGAATACAGCATTCAGGATGCCTGTCCTCTACAGGTGAGTGCTTGTAGTGGCATATATAGTATTGTGTGTGGCTCAGCAGCACTGCTTATTGAACTGTTCATCCCTACTAACTGTGGTGCCGTACACATGGAGAGACACAAGATCTTCAAAGATTGGGATATGTAAACAAAAGCATAACAGATGTGGAAGAAAGGCACAGAAATAGTTCAGTTGTCCTTGGAGCCACAATTCTACCAATATCTTGGACACCTTACAAACTGCAAAAGGAAGCCATCCATGGAACTTTGCATGTATTAGAAACTGCACTTTCAGCAAATACCATATGTTTTCAATTAATAGCCGCTCTTGAATAATAGCCACCCTCATTTAGAAGCCACGGCTACAAATAATAGGCTTGTGGCTGCTATTAGTGTCAGCAATTATCATTTGGAGATATGTGGTGCCGGCCTACCGGTAATTTCAAAAATAAATTTGGCTTTATTTTCTTTTCTAGTTTAAAATTTTGTTAATGTATTTTTTTTCTCTTAGTTTGAATATGTATTTTAATTTCTGCAAGCTTATCCTTATCCCTTTTGTTTGGCAATGGCATTTCAGCATGCCTGAGTGTTTGTGGATTTAGTGTATGGGAATGTTCTGATGTGGCTTCCTCTTTGCATTCCTTTATGGAACAAATACCAAGCATTCACCTGGATAATATAAAGAAATGCAAGCAATACCTGGTGATGCTGGTTTTTTTTTTTTCTGTGGTGTACTGACATGTGAGGTGTCTTTGTGGGCATGTATTAGTTAGCATGTGTGTCTGCGTGAGTAGTTAGTCCACACCAGCTGATTTGTAGAAACCATTTTATTTGATGTGGTAAAAATATTACAAGTAAAATAAACACTTTATTTATTCTCTGCTTATTCAGTTTCATCCTCAGGTTCACAGTCTGAGCAGCTGTCCTGTTTGACACTTTCAGTGACTTGGGTCTGCTGACAATCACAGTGTTGAAGAGCCAGTGTTCGGGTAAGCTCCTCTCTTGCCTTATCTGTCAATCTGCTCTCCTTCATACAGCTGATTATATTGGGATTGCTGGTAGTTGCACAGACCTGGAGAAAAAAAAGATGTTTGTAAAATTGACAGTTAAATGTATCGGGGGGGAGATCAGGTTAAAGTTTTAGTTACCTAAAGGGACTTTATCATAATTTCCTTCATGACAGTTTTCCAGGCTGTCTTAGTTCAGTCTTAAAATGTTTTCTTTTCCAGTTGTGGAGGGTTGAGATTGAACTTGTGGATCTGATTGTTACAAAGACAAAGACTGTAATGTTTGGAGTGAAGTCCTTAGGGTCTCTTTGCCCAAAGGTTGTTCTCTGGCGCAAGGTAATCCCACAGTGCCAAATAAATTTGTCAACCCAACCACAGCTCACTGAAAAGGAGAGGTCTTGCACTAGAGTCCTTTTTTTCCCCAGGGCTGTTGCCTTGCCAGTCATTCTGTAATGCTGCTCTCTGCTCAGTAATCCAGGTCCCAAGATCAGACTTCACACTCACCGTATTTAGCTCGGTGTCCACCTCCATCAGACCCAGCATTTGCAGTTTGAACCCATAGACCCCACCAGACACAGTTGCTGTTCTAGAGCTGGTAACTTTTGTCTCCACTGACAGAGCTGCTTCTAGTCAGTGTGGAGAGAAGCATCTACCTGCTGGTTACCCTGTTTCTCCGCTTGACACGGACAAGCCAGCTTGAACTCTAAAGCAACGCTTTTTCTTTTTGTCATTGTTGCTCTTTCTATAATTCCTCTCCCCTCATCTTCAGACCTCAAATACTGTAAGAGGTGGTGGTTTTTATAGGGCCATAACACCTGTCAATTGCCAGCTGTCAAATCATAGAAAAGCCACCCTCAGTTAAAAGCTGCCCAACAGGAAATCTAATAGAAGCCACAACTTTTATTCAACGATACTGTATCTGGTAGTGAAGATTAATACAGTACTGATCCCCCAACATGCTTAGGCTAAAGAATGGGGTTTATTCATTTTATGGTTTTAGGAAACCCCAAACTTAGGAGGCATTACCCCTGAGAGAGGGAGGGAGGGAGCCAGATCGTGTTCAAAATCAGAAAAAGTTACTAGGATGCCACTAAGTGACAGCAATTTTGAAAATACCTTGTCTTAATAATAATCATTTTTCAGCTGGTATTAGCAAAACGGGCTAGATTCACAAATAAACATAAAGTGCAGCGCAAAGGATTGTGCTGCAGCTTGCAGTTTCACAGGGGTGCAGCGCTAACCCTGGGAAATCACTGCTAAGCCCTGTAGCACTGCCCCCTCAGCCAGTCAGGAGAATGGCCCTGCAATTAATAGTGCAAGGCACTGGTTGGCCATTTGCATTCCTGTTATGGGCCCATTTACATGGCCTGTGACTAGTGTAGTGCGGCCCTACCCATCCTTGCTGATTGCTGACCCATTGTGGTTGACACATGTATCTCTGGTAGTCTGATGGTCTCCCCTGGTCCCTGATCACCATCCCTGTATAATAAAAATAATTTTCCCTGGTTGTATAGCGGTCCCTCCCCTCTCCCCGTTCTCTGATCGCCATCCCTGTATTAAAGAAGATCTAGCCAGAGCCGATAGGGCTGTGAAAAGCTACCAAATGACCAAAGTTATTTTCTTGTTGGTGTCATACAGTGCTGTTTAGTCACAATCATCAAAAAATGCAATGCTGTTAAATCAGTCCTCTTTTATCTGTGTAGTCAGAGTAAATGCTGTGTGTGTGTGTGTGTGTGTGTGTGTGTGTGTGTGTGTGTGTGTGTTTGCTTGCATCCTGTCCTGCCCTAGGAATGACCACTAACAGACTGCAATTGCACTGTCTGTAATCTGATACAGAGTCTGACTTCCAGTTTCACGAAAGCCAGACCAGATATAATGTTAACCCCTAGGTTGCTGAAAGAAATAGAATAAATCTGTCAGACTGAGCTGGACAGATGCTAGAAACAGTAGTTTAAAAAGTGTTCTTGTTAATATCCTGAGAAGTTCTGAGGTACAATACAGTAGCATCCCTCTTCCTTTCATGTTCCTTTAACACGGAGTAGCAAATGGCAAAATTCAGAGGGGGAGTGCACTACTTTGCAGCTGTGGAGGAATACTTTCAGATGTCCAAAAAGAGAGTTCCAGAATCAGCCGTTTTAGAGCTGCAATCTGATCGATGACAAAAGGGCTATAGGCTCTGCCCACAGCCCTTAAAAAGAAAGAATTCCCTGGTAGCTTAGTGTTCTTGGGCCCCCCCCCCCCCCGTTGTCCGATCGCCATTCTGATATGAGAAAAAATAATACCCTAGTAGTGTAGTTGTTCCTCCCTCCCTGTTCTCCAGTCGCCATCTCGCTATGAAAAATATGTTCCCTGGTAGTGTAGTGATCCTCCCAGTCACCGATCACTCTACCAAGTAAAACAAAATTGTCCTCCCTGGTAGTCCAGTGGTCCTCCCCACCCAAAATATATATAATTTTCTAGGATCGTGGATGTGTTGTTCATCCACACTGTTTGGCATGTCTCTTTCCCCTTTAAGATCAGCCGGAAGTCTTCAAGCTGGCTCCTCCCACCCACCCGGGTGGTATATACTTCGGTTCTGCCCCAATGCACCAGATCTTCTTTTCCGCTGGAAGATGCAGGTTGCCTCCCTCGTGCTCATGCATTTCGTAGGCCCTGGCCTTCAAAACCTCGATTTGACCGAAACTAAAACTCGTTTGAGTTAACGATCATGCTTTTGCGTCCTCGACCATGGAAGAGAAATCTTCTCCAGGATTTCTCCGGTGTCCTTGTGGCCAGAAGATGTTGCGCACCAATCCCCATTTCAAATGCGTCTACTGCCTAGGTGTCGGTCATGACACCTCATCTTGCAGCTTTTTCCTCGCCTTCCATTCCAACGTCCTGGAAGACTGGTTGGCACGTTTGAAGTTGGGGAGACCGGAAAAAAGGAACCCTCCGGTGAAGTCTAAGTAGGCTAGGTGGGTGGTTTCTGCAGCCGGGGGTTCCACCGAGCAGCTGGAACGCATGAAGGCGTTCAAAGAAGAAGCCGCCCACGCTTTGGCAAATCTAAGCTTTTTTGTTCTACTCAACCTGGGCTCCACCTTTACAGGTTCTTTTAAGGAGTTGTGCCAGTCTCTCCCCACCCGAGGTGAAGCACCTGCGAGCTCGCACTCCTCCCACTCTCGAAAGAGGGAAAAAGAATCTGGCTTGTCTTCATCTCGACGAAGGCGCTCTTGGGACCAATAGGAGTCTTAGTCCCAGGAACATGCGATCTCGACCTCGGTCAAGATCGCTTCCTCGGCCACAGGCTTCACGGACCTTCCATCTGGCCAGACGACCGAGGAAGTGGCCGATGAAGTCAAGATTATTCTTGATCCAATTGAGCCCCTGTCCGCCGGCTGTGGCCGATGACTCCTTGGAGAAGACTCCGGTCCTCGTGCTCCCCGATGAGGAGACCCAGCCCACTGGTGTCCCCATCAACGTCCCAGTTCCGGACTCCCGGGTTTCACCGATCCCTCCGGTGTCCCCCAAGTGACCGAGCCGGCCTGCCCGATCTCGGTCGAGGTCCAGAACCCCCTCGGCCAAAAGGCCCAGGAGGAGCCATAAGCGCTTCAAGAAGAGGCGGCGCCACAGGTCGTCCTCGTCCTCCTTGAATGAGGAGAGGCTCCGACGGAAACTCTGTCGGTGCCACGAGGACGTTATGTGGCAACAGCTGATTTTGACTGGGCAGAAGCCGGCTCTGCTGCCTTCCCCGGACATTACTTGACTTTCTCCTCCTAGGCCGAAGCCGACCCCCTTGGAATCGAAGCTGGTTCCCCTTCCTGTGGGGCCAGCCCATCCTCTGGTTCGGCCTTTACCGGTCTCCCCACCGATAGTGGTGGAGTCGCCGCCTAAGCAGCCTGTGGGAGGGGCTTCTTCAAAAGAGGACTGAACAGATACTGGACTTCCCCGATGTCTGTCGGTCACGGTCACCCCGGACCTTTCTCAACGGGTCGGGGGTGATTTGGGCGGCAGACCGCTGTATCCCGACTCTTTGGACTCGGACGTCACCGGGCTCCACTCACATCCAGGGGATGATGAGTCGTCCATTGGCACAGGGATGGAGGAAGGTCCTACCTCCTTCCAGGGGATCCTCCTTCTCATCTATGATTCTACAGGGATGCCCGTGGAACCCATCCAGAAAAAAGGTGGAGTACCCTCTCACCAACATCCTGAAGAGAGGGGACATCCCAACGGAGGCCTTTCCTGTGGCCGAGGCCATTGTTGGCCCGGCACTCAAACTATGGCAGCGTCATGCCTCATGTTCAGCACTATCTTCCCGCATGGCCTGCAAGTACGCGGTGCCCATGGGGTTCCTTGCAGGCCCTGGACATTGGGGATTCTTGTGCCCGCTAGATGGCCACCGCAGGGCTTGGCTGAGGTTATCCTCCTTCCTGGCAGATACTCAGCATAAGTTAGCTGATGTGCCTTTCCTCAGGACTGACTTGTTCAGCCCAGGAGTGGCTGGTCACCTACAGCGCATTGAACAGTCCAGTGCCACCTTGGACACCACTTCTGCCAGGAGTTATTCGGGGAAGAACAAGCAGCAGGAAAAGAAAAAGCCCTTTCGGCATTCTTCCCCTGCGGTCCAGTAGTCCTCTTACCAAGGAGGTCAGCAGCATCAGCAGCAGGCTAAAGCCTGGTGCCCCCATCCCAAGCCTGGACCCCAACAGGCCCGCAAAGGGGGCCGAGGCTCAGGTCCTGGAGCCTCCTCCTCCTCTAAGCCTGCCCAGTGACGGGGTGCCAAGCCCTATCTCTGTCATGCCAGCTCTGGGTCCTCCCATGGGGGGCCAGCTCCGTCATTTCCTTTCCGCCTGGTCCACTATCACTACGGACAGGTGGGTTCTCGAAATGGTCGGTCAGGGACTGCCTCTGGAATTCGAGCAGTACCATCCCAACCGAGACCGTGCCCCTCGGGAAGAATGGACTTCTGCATGCACCCAGTCGGCTCTTAGAAACATTGCTCAGCTCCTCCTCAAGGAGGCAGTAGCTATCGTGGCAGATCCGTCTGCTGACCCAGGCTTTGTATTCAGGTACTTCCTGGTGCCCAAGCGCTCGGGGGGCTGGCACCCCATTCTAGATCTCCATGGCCTGAATCAGTTTCTCAGGTCACGCACCTTTCGGATGGGCACACTGTCCCAGGTCATTCTATCCTTGGAGCGAAACATGTGGTTCTGTTCACTGAATCTGCAGGACGCATTCTATCATGTCCCAATCTGTCCGTCCCATCAGCAGTTCCTCCACTTCAGGGTCGAAGGGACCCTGTATGAGTTCTGAGCCATGCCATTCGGCCTGTCATTGGCCCCTTGGGTCTTCACCAAATGCATTGCAGTGGTAGCAGCTCATCTCCGGCGTTGGGGGGGGGGTGTCAGAATTTACCCCTACCTCGACGATTGGCTCCTAGCAGGTTCCACCTGACAGGAGGTGGAGAGGTCCAGGGATCTGGCCCTCCAAACCTGCTTCCAACTCGGCCTCCTGATCAACGAGGCCAAGTCAGAACTCATGCCTTCTCAGGTGATGGGCTTCATTTGGGCAGAGCTCGACTCTTGTCAAGCCAGAGCTCGGCTCCCGGTGGACAGGGCGGCGGTTCTCTCCTCCTTTTCCCAATCATTTCTGGTTGGGCACTTGCGCCCTGCCTGGGACTTTCTGCGCCTTCTGGATTACATGGCGGCATGCACCTCAGTGATCCGTTGGATCTGGTTGCACATGCGCCCCCTCCAATGGGAGCTGGCCACCCAGTGGACTCAGCACCATGGTCATTTCGAGCAACTGATCACTGTAACCCAGAAGATGTGGGACGCTCTCCAATGGTGGACTGTCCCAGACCGGATGCAGGAAGGGATCCCATTTGTTCACCCCGAGCTGACGATCGTCCTTATGACCGATGCCTCTCTCATGGGCTGGGGAGCCCACATGGGGTACAACAGGGCCCACTGGTTCTGGACCCCCGAATAGTCCCGATGCCACATCAACCTGTTGGAGCTCAGAGCAGTCAGACTGGCACTGTCAGCTTTCGCTCCTCAGCTCCAGGGTCAAGTGGTTTAAGTCCAGACGGACAATACCATGACCATGTACTACCTCAACAAATAGGGCGTCACGCAGTCCTGTCTGCTGTGCAAGGAGGTGCTTATCTGGGCCCTCGTCAGCCGGTTGGAGGCAGATCTCCTAGCCATCCATGTGGCAGGAGTCTCGAACCAGCTGGCGGATGCTCTCAGCCGTATCAGCCAGACATCCCATGAGTGATCTCTCCATCCAGAGGTAGCTTACAACCTGTTCTCCCATTGGGGCAAACCAGTGGTGGACCTATTTGCCTCCAGGGAAAACACCAAGCTGGGGCTGTATCATGCCCGCCCCCCTCAGTAGGGCTCGCTGCAAGGGGATGCCTTCTTGAGGCCGTGGACCCCAGGCCTCCTCTACGCCTTCCCTCCATTTCCATTGATCCACAAAGTGTTGCTCAAGGTGAGGAGGGACAAGGCGAAGGTGATTCTGGTAGCCCCAGACTGGCCACGCCAGTTCTGGTATCCAGATCTCCTCAGCCTCAGCTGCACCCCCTGGAGCGGCTTTGTACATGCCCGGACCTGATATCTCTGAACCAGAGGAAGGTCTTCTATCCGGACCTTCGATCCCTGCACCTCACAGCCTGGTACATGAGCAGCTAGTGTTCCAGGCTTTGGGTCTTTCGGAAGTTGTCTACATCGTGGCG
This sequence comes from Neoceratodus forsteri, assembly GCA_016271365.2. Classification (NCBI taxonomy): domain Eukaryota; kingdom Metazoa; phylum Chordata; order Ceratodontiformes; family Ceratodontidae; genus Neoceratodus; species Neoceratodus forsteri. The sequence goes on along the minus strand of CM057449.1, from coordinate 157,276,284 downwards.
GAGGCATCTCGAAAGGAATCAACCAGGAAATGTTATGTGTCAGGGTAAGGGTCTGGACTCCTTATCCTGTTCTGTGGCTGACATTCTTGACTACCTTTGGTCTCTCTCCAAAGGGGGTCTACGGTCATCAACCCTTAGGGTGTACTCGGCAGCCATTTCTGCTTACCAGACATGGGCCGGTTAGCCGACATTGGCGCAGGAGACTGTGGTTGGGTGGTTTTTCAAAGGCCTGGATCACTTATCCCCTCCGGTTTGTGAACCTCCGTGGTATCTACTGCTGGTACTGGCAGAGCTCATGGGCAAGCCATTCGAACCAATGCACAAGTATGAGCTGTCACACTTGTCCTGGAAGACGGCCTTCCTGGTGGCTATTATGTCTGCCAGAAGGACGGGGAGCTCCAGGCGCTTTCGGTGGACTCCCCTTATATGGTCTTCCACAGGGACAAAGTTGTCCTGTGCCCCCACCCGAAATTCCTTCCGAAGGTGGTGTCAGAGTTTCACCTTAACCAGGTGTTGACTCTGCTGGTTTACTACCCTAATTACACCTCGGAGGCCAAGTACAGGCTCCAAACCTTGGATCAGAGACGTGCTCTCTCCTGCTGTAAGGAGAGGACGGCGGAAATTCGTGGAGAGGTTCGCCAGCTGTTTGTCACCTACGCTGAAGCCGCTTCTGGCAGACCTGCAGCCAAACGGACCATAGCAAGATGGATTACATCATGCATAGGTCTGTGATATGAGTTGGGCAAGGAGCCTCCCAGAGGGATAAGTGCTCATTCTACCCGCCATACTGCTGCATCGGTGGCTGCTTCCAGGGACATCCCTATCCAGGAAATATGTTGGGCTGCTACCTAGAAGTCAGCAAACACCTTCATTACCCACAACCACATCGACCTTGAGTCATGCCAGGATGCTGGTTCTGGGGCCTCGGTTCTCCAATCTCTGTTCCCAAGTAGGGGGAGTGCGCCTTGCCTCCCTCCTCCTGGAGAACTGCTAGGAGTCTGCCAGACAGTGTGGATGAACAACATATCCACGATCCCAGAAAAACAGGTTCTAGGGACATGGATATGTTGTTCATCCACACTTATTGGCAGGTTCCTTGCCGCTTTAAATCTTGCCGGAAGGTCTTCAAGCTGGCTCCTCCCGCCCACCCGGGTGGTAAAACTCTTGGCTCCGCCCCATGACGCCAGATCTTCCTGGTTCCTAATTCTTCGAAAAGTTCGAAATTAAAAGGTTTTTTGCTGAAAGACTTCGGTCTTCTTCTCCTCGCGGCTGCGATGGACAAATCGACTCCCGGTTTTCGGAGGTGCCCTTGCGGGCAGAAGATATCTAGGACGGATCCGCACTCCACATGCGTCTACTGCCTGGGCCTTGAGCACGACCCGCAGGCCTGCGACTTGTGCTCTTCCTTTTCGGCCTACGTCCTTGAAGACCGTGCTGCCCGACTACAACTGGGGCGCCCCGAGAAAAGAATTCCACAGGTGAAATCTAAAGAGGCCTGATTGGCGGTGTCCACGGCGGCGGGCTCGGCGGATCAGCTAGAGCAGATGATCGCCCTCGAAGAGGAGGCGGTGCGGGCCGCTTCTACCTCTGCTGCAGCATTTATCCCGCTCTCTCTCGGTGCCTCGTACTCGGCTTCCTTTAAGGAGCTTTTTCTGACCCTCTCGACCAAAGGTGAGGGTCCAACTTCTTCAGGACCTTTTTCCAGGTCCAAAAAGAGCAAAAGTAAGTCTCTCTGTCGACGCTCTTAGGAGCGGGAAAGATCCCCCTCCCCTTGTTGACAGTCGACTTCGGTCGACCCCTCAGCTTCGGCCACTGGCTTCACGGTGTCCCCGTCAGGCCAGTTGACCGAGACTCCTGTCGACGCGGTTGAGATTTTTCTACCCGCTAGGACGGGTTGTCGGCTGGAGAAGTGAGAATCCCCTCTCCCGGGTTCCCCGTGGAGTTGAGGATCCCGTCGGCTCGTCTGCCTGCCTCCGGTTCCGGAGCCTTCGGTGGGATCGTCCGAGCGGAAGGAGTGCGATTTCCGACACTTCTCCTCGCCTCCTCGGCCTGGTCGAGAGACTCTTGGTCTCCGGACATCTCGCTGATCCAACCGATCCCGCTGCCATAGGCGGTCTCGGCACTGCGGCAAGCGGCGCGCCGCTCTTCCTCGGACGAGGGAGGCTTCTGCAAGTTGCGCCGGAGGTACGAGAACTTATGTGGCAACAGTTCTTTTGACCGGGAATAAGCCGACCCAGTCGCCTTCCCCGGCCATTAAGTGGCTGTCACTGGAGCAGTCAAACAACCCTCGTTGTAGTCGAGAGCCTGTTCTCAGGCGGTTGTTCAAGAATTCCAGCTACCTACGATTCTGGTGGAACCTCCGCCTCACAGCCATTAGTTGGTGCTCCGACCAAAGATTCTCGGTCGGCTTTGGGTTTTGCCCCATAGGCTGTCTGTCACCTCACTCCCGATAAACCTCGGCAGGTGGAGGGTGGCTCAGGGCCGAGGCAGCTCTTTGAGGACTCTTCTGAGTCCGATGATGGTTCCTCCCTCTTCTCCAAGCGCATGGACTTGGAGTCCTCGGGAGGGCAGTCAATGGACGATAGCCCTTCGTCCTTCTTAGGGTTGCTTCGACTCATCTCGGAGTCCACCGGGATGAAGCTCGAACCCGTTTCTAAACGGGCCAGGTGTCCCCTCACGGAGATTCTGGACCGAGGGGATTCTCCTACGGAGGCCTTTCCGGTGGCCGAAGCCATAGTGGGTCCGGCCTTGGAACTTTGGCAGCATCCTGCTTCCTGCCCAGCGCCTTCGGCCAGGTTGGCCAGGAAGTATGCGGTCCCTACCGGTTCCCTGTCCGGTTTTTCGGAACACCTCTCGGCCGAGGGGTTGGTTACCGACAGCGTTTTGCGGCGTGCTGGGAACACCAGGGATATGGACAAACCTCCCGACAAGGAATCCAAGAAATTGGATTATGCCGGGCGAAAAGTCTATGCTGCGTCCTCTCTCGGCCTTCGTCAGACCAGTTCAGCCGTCCTCATGGCACATTTTTCTCATGCCCTGTTGGGCTCCCTGGATGAGGTTGTCCCTCATCTTCCCGCAGATCTGCAGACTACGGTCAGGCAGGTGCGGGACCAGGGCAGGGCAGTGGCTAAACAGCAGCTCCAGACTGCGTTAGACATCGGGGACTCATGTGCCAGGTCTGTGGCGGCCGCAGTGGCCATGCGTCGTCGGGCTTGGCTGAGGATATCCACCTTTACCCCAGATACCCAGCACAAGTTGGTGGATGTTCCCTTTGGGACTGACCTCTTGACCCTGGGGTGGAAGGTCACCTGCAGAGGATCGAGAGTCCAGTGCTACCTTGGACTCGGTCTCTTCCTCCAGAAGGACAAAGGCAGATACAGCCTAAGCTCCTTTCGTCCTTCTGCGCTCATGGGCGCACCCGGCCCAGCAACGCTAGGCCAGCAGGCTCGACCTTGTATCCAAGCCCAACCGTCGGCTTCCTCCAACAGGAAGCAGGGAGGTAAAGGCCCAGGAGGTCCCTCGGCCGGTCCCTCCTCCAAGCCTGCCCAGTGACGGGCTGAGGGGTGTCGCCCCCATCCCTGTCACCTCACCCCTGGTTCCCCCCGTGGGGGGACGGCTCAGACACTTCCTTTCCGCCTGGTCCGCTGTTACCACGGACAGGTGGGTACTGGAGGTGGTGGGAAAAGGCCTACCGCTGGAATTCGAGCAGGCCCCGCCCTTCAGAGCCGTCGCACCTCGGGGGGCCTCGGGGTCCGCAGCCTCACTGGCGGCTCGCCGAGCCGACATCGCTCTCCTCCTCCAAAAGGAGGTTATCACGGAGGTGGAGCATCCCCTTCAGACCGGGGTTGTGTCCAGGTATTTCCTGGTTCGAAGCGGACGGGGGCTGGCGCCCATTCTCGACCCACACAACCTGAACAAGTTCTAAGGTCTCAAACCTTCAGGATGGTCACTCTGGCTCAATACCATCTCTGGAACACGGCGTGTGGTTCTGCTCTCTGGACCTACAGGATGCGTTCTTTCACGTCCCTATCCGTCCGTCACATCGGAGATTTCTCCGCTTTCGAGCGGAGGGATCCCTCTTCGAGTTCCGAGCCATGCCCTTCGGCTTATCTCCAGCTCCCAGGGTCTTCACCAAATGCATGGCAGTGGTGACAGCATTCCTGCGGCGCCGAGGGGTCCGGGTGTACCCTTACCTGGACGATTGGCTGATAGCAGCCTCCTCCAGACGGGAGGTGGAGCAGTCCAGAGATCTGGCCCTCCAGGTTTGCTCTCGAGTTGGCCTTCTCATCAATGAGGCCAAGCTCGGAACTCGAGCGAAGCAGGTGATCCTGCCTCAGGGGGCAGGCTCGACTCTCTTCGAGCCAGAGCACGGCTCCGGCGGACAGGGCCGAGGTTCTTACCTCCTTTGCCCAATCATTTCTGGTTGGGCAATGGCACCTGCCGGGACTTCCTGCTTCTGGGTCTCATGGCGGCCTGTACTAGCGTTGTCCGTTGGGCCCGCTGGCACATCGCCCCCTTCAGTGAGGACTGGCCAGCCAGTGGTCCTGGCAGCTGCGATCCTTTGGACCAGCTAGTGATAGTGACCGGAGATGTGGGACTCTCCAGTGGTGGACTGTTCCATTTCATCTGCAGGAGGGCATCTTGTTTGTCCGCCCCGAGCCGACGGTCTCTCTATCAACCGACGCCTCTCTGATGGGTTGGGGTGCCCATCTGGGGGAACACCGAGTGCATGGCCTCTGGTCCCCGCGGGAGTCCCGATGCCACATCAACCTGCTGGAGCTCCGAGCGGTCCACCTAGTTCTCACCACCTTTGCTCCGTTTCTCCGGGGTCAAGTGGTCCGAGTCCAGACGGACAATACCACGACCATGTACTACCTGAACCGCCAGGGCGGGGAGCCGCGCTCCATGCTTCTATGCAGGAAGCTCTCCGCATTTGGTCACTCGTCGGCAGCCTGGGAGGCGGATCTCCTAGCCATTCATGTGGCAGGAGCCTCCAACACCCTGGCCGATGCCCTGAGCCGGATAGGGGCTGCATCTCACGAGTGGTCTCTCCTGCCGGTGGTAGTGCAAGATCTGTTCTCCCACTGGGGCACACCTCAGGTGGACCTGTTTGCCTCCAGGGAGAACACGAAGCTGAGGCTGTTTCATGCCCGCCACCCTCAGCAGGGCTCGCTGCAGGGGGATGCCTTCTCGAGGCTGAGGACCCCGGGCCTCTTCTACGCCTTTCCCCCATTTCCCTTGATTCACAAGGTGCTTCTCAAAGCAAGGAGGGACAAGGCGCAGGTGATCCTGATAGCCCCAGACTGGCCCCGCCAGTTCTGGTACCCAGATCTCCTCAGCCTCAGCTCCAGGCTCCCGAGGCAGCTTCCAGCTCGCCCGGACCTGCTTTCAGTCAGTCAGGGGAAGGTGTTCCATCCGGACCTTCAATCCCTGCACCTGACGGCCTGGTTCCTGAGCGGCTAGAGTTCCAGGCCTTGGGTCTTTCCGACGAGGTCCTCAGTGTGGTTGAGGCGTCCCGTAAGGAGTCGACCAGAAAATGCTACGCCTTCAAATGGAAGAGATTCTCCATTTGGTGTCAGGGCAAGGGCCTGGACCCTTCCTCCTGTTCTGTGGCAAGCATTTTGGACTATTTATGGTCCCTTTCTAGTGAAGGGCTTAGGTCGACGACCCTAAAGGTGCACCTGGCAGCCATCTCTGTAGGCGTGGGCGGAAGCAGTTGAGTGAGTGCAAGGAAAAGGTGGTGGGCGCTTTTCAAAGGCCTTGATCACATTTCCTCCGGTCACGAGAACCTCCACCTCCATGGGATCTACTGCTGGTACTGGCAAAGCTCATGGGCAAGCCATTGAACCAATGCACAGGTGTGAACCTCTCACCTGTTGTGGAAGACCGCCTTCTTGGTGGCTATCACGTCAGCCAGAAGGATGGGAGAGCTCCAGGCGCTTTGCATCGAGTCTCCTTACATGGTCTTCCACAGGGACAAGGTTGTCCTGAGCCCCCACCCGAAATTCCTTCCGAAGGTGGTGTCGGAGTTTCACCTTAACCAGGTGCTGACTCTGCGGTGTTCTACCCCAATCACACTCGGAGGCCGAATATGGGCTCCATACTCTGGACCCTGAAGGCGCCTGCTTATTATAAGGAGCGCCTGGCTGAGAGTCGGGAGGTTCGCAGTTTTTGTCACCACGCTGAAGCCGCATCTGGAAGACCTGCAGCCAAGCGGACGATAGGCAGGTGGGTCACCTCCTGCATAGATCGCTGCTATAAGTTGGCGGGCATGGAGCCTCCCAGAGGGATAAGAGCTCATTCTACCCGTCATACTGCTGCATCGGTGGCTGCTTCCAGGGACGTCCCTATCCAGGAAATCTGCAGGGCTGCTACCTGGAAGTCAGCACACACCTTTATTACCCATTACCACATCGACCTTGAGTCACGCTGGGATGCTGGTTTTGGGGCCTCGGTTCTCCAGTCCTTATTTCCCAAGTAAGTATTGGGGGTGTGCGCCTTGCCTCCCTCCTCCCGGAGAACTGCTAGGAGTCTGCCAATAAGTGTGGATGAACAACATATCCATGTCCCTAGAAATACAGGTTACTCACCTGTAACAGGAGTTCTAGGAATGGTATATGTAGTTCATCCACACGACCCACCCAACCTCCCGGCTTCGACGCACAACCTGAGCTTCCAGCGGGCCAGATCTGGCGTCATGGAGCGGAGCCGAGAGTTTTACCACCCGGGTGGGTGGGAGGAGCCAGCTTGAAGACCTTCCGGCAAGATTTAAAGCGGCAAGGAACCTGCAAATAAGTGTGGATGAACAACATATACCATTCCTAGAACTCCTGTTACAGGTGAGTAACCTGTATTTACTCACCTGTACAGTAGTTCTAGGAGTGTATAGTTGTTCATCATTCTGGAACCACCCGACCTCCCCGACTGCAGATGCACACAACCTGGCTTCCAGCGGGCTAAGATCTGGCATCATGGGGCGGAGCCAAGGTATATACCACTTGGGTGGGTGGGAGGAGCCAGCTTGGAGACTTCCGGCTGATCTTAAGGGGGAAAGGGACATGCCAAACGGTGTGGATGAGCAACATATACCACTCCTAGAACTACTGTTACAGGTGAGTAACCTGTTTTTCTTTGCTTCTTTGCTGTTCAGTATACTACCCCACACACGCACACGTCGCTCTCTTGGAAACAACAAAAGTGCCCCATTTCCCTGGTGGTCTAGTGGACACTCTGTATGCAATGGAACCAATGCACAGATGGCTTAGATCAGTTAGTGCTGGTCTCCTCCTTTGTCCACAAGGTGTTCCATTGGTGGATGGACCCAGAGAACCTGTAACAAGGGGTTCCATTCCAGATCTTCTCACCCCAGCAAATCCTCACCACTGTTGCCTCCGATTCGGGCTGGGGAGCTCATCTGGGTCCCTTTCAAACTTCGGGAACCTGGATCCAGATCAAATCGTCCCTGCATATCAATGTCTTGGAGATGCAGGCAGTCCTGTATGCTATGCAGGCCTTTCAGAAATATCTCCTCCTGGGTCAGTTGTTGATGTAGTTTAAAGTTACAGTCTTCCAAGGCCCTTCGTTAAGCCAGCCGGTGGGTTGGCTCAAACTAGGTGCTGAGGTTGTAGGTCAGATGTCTCCGGCAGGGGCCCTCACAGCTAGGTCCTTCAGGCTTGGGATACTGTTCATTCAGGATCTTGATTTTTTCCAGGAGATCCCTACTTTGGTATTGAACCAGCTGAGAAATTTTACAGTCAGATATTGATTTTTTTTTCCTTTTTTGACGATTATTTGGGCAGTGAAGGTGCCTTTATTGTATCTGTACTCCCAGGTAGTGAGAGGGCCTGGGGGTCTGATCCTCATCAGACTTCATCTTTTGACTTCTGTACACCCGGCGGGGGGGGGGACTTGAGTTTTATTTTTATTTTTTCATACTTCATGGTTTTGGTTCAGTCCAACAGTTTAGTTTTCACTTTCTGACTTGCAGCTTTAAAGTGGGAGTTTTTTTCTGTTGACTGGTACACCACCATCTCCCTTCCTGGTACTATGCTGCTCACTGAGACTGATTTCTCATATTCGAGACTCTGTATTTTGGACTGAAATAACAAAGCAGCTTTCGAAGGGGCTTTTTATTATTTTTTACTTATTTTGTTCATTGTATTATTGTTTATTGTTGGGGTGGAGTGGGTATTTTTATTATTGTTTTTGGTTTGGGTGGGGTGGGTATTTCAGTTTCACTCGTAGTAGGAAAGAAATATAAATATAAACAGTAAAACATTTTGATATGTTAGTAATGTTTTATATATATGAAGATAGCCATATAGTATATCCTGGAAATAAGCTAATATATAGAGAGCCACATTACAAATTGGATACAGGTTGTACAGTCCTACTTGTGTGTTAAAGGTAGGAGTTTTTAAACTAAGTGCTTTTTAGTAACTAAAATCTTTTTTAAACTATTGATGTGCCAGGATTGTTTGGGGAGCCTGGGGAGGACCAGGATAGTTTACGGGGCATCCCTTCTACGTGATTTACGGCCCTTCACCTGTCTCTCGGTTTCTGATACTACTGTAAGATATTCCCAGGAGGTGGGGATTTGTAGGGGCCGGGGTGATCTTGGGCTGTCTGGAGCCCTGTGCACAGCGGAGGGTGGTAGGATAGAGATTGTTAGGTCCAGAAGGTGCCCTGGATTATGACGGGTGCAAGAGAGAGGCCAGACGTGTTTGGTGCCTGTCCCCAGGGAGTCCACCAGACCAAGTGCTCAGGTAACCCGAGGGGCTGCTTTACCCACCAGTCCCCTGAGGGCAGTGCTACGCAATGCCAGACCGATCAGGAACAAGACCGCGACTATTGTGGACTTGATTTCCTTGGTTGATTTGGCTTGCATCATGGAGACCTGGGCTGGGGACGATGCTGGCCCAGTTTTTGATGCCACCCCCCTGGGTATACCGTGCTGCACTGCCCCAGAGAGGAACGTAGGGGCGGTGGGGTAGCCATTTGTTTTAGATCTGACTTGGGCTTCATCGTGCACTCAGTGGGAATCCGGGGTTCTTTTGAATATGTGGCCATTCGTGGGGGTCCGGGCACAGGCTGCAGGAATTTCCTTATTTACCGCCCCTCCCGGGGCGGTGGGAAATTTCCTGCAAGAGGTTGCCGATTTCATCGTCGGCGAAACATTGGAAGCCCCCAGATGTATTGTCTTTGGGGATTTCAATGTTTGCGCTGACGACGAATCTTCTCGGATTGGTCATAACCTCCTCCAGATTATGTCATCACTGGGCTTGCTGCAAGTTGTTTCTGCCACGACACCATGGCGGGCACACGTTGGCCCTAGTGTTCTCACTGGGGCTTGAGATAAATAATCTCAAGATTGATCAGGTAGTATGGTCTGATCACTGCACGGTGCAGTCAAGTTCGGGGCTCCCCCCGGATGCCCTCCCCCTACAGAGATGATGAGCTATCGTCCTTTGTGGGAATTGACCCCGGAGGGTTTTTTGGCAGCAGTCGATCTATCTGTTGTGGATAATGCATGCATTGGAGGAGTTGGTGCCGTGGTGGGTCTTATAATAGAGTGCTGTCTGACACCATTGACTTCCTTGCATCTCTCCATGTACAATCCAAATCTTCCTACCTGAGATCCCCATGATTTGATGGGGACCTCAGGGAGATGAAGAGAAAGGATTGGAGGCTGAAGCACTGCTGGAGGAAGTCCGGCCTGGAGGAGGACAAACTGGCCCTGAGTGTGCATTATAATGCATACCTGGGGGCAGTCCAACCATAAGAAGGCAGTGCTCCTGTCCAGGGAGTTTGCTGCCGGGAAGAACCAACCAGCTATACCTTTTCGGACTGTGGACAGGCTACTTCGTCCAGCTTGTCTACAGTCGAAGAAGCTTTTTTCTAATGCTGAATGCGAAGAGTTTGCTCGGTTCTTCTTGGACAGAGTATCCGGTATCCGGCAAGGAGTTCCTCCAGTCAGATAAACCAAAACAAAAGCAAGACAGCGCAAAACAAGTGACCGGGTGCTCAAACAGGGGGTGCAAACCTCAAAAGACCGACAGTTATTTAGAAGTGAGCACACCAGAAAACGAGAAATTAATACAAAAACAATTTGGCATCAGGAAATATCCAGGACCCCTGCGCTTCGGCACAATGCCTTCAAGGGCAGTACCTCCAGTCAGCAATGCTATAGCTGGCAGTGGCCACCAGAAGTGTTCTGAGTGCACTCCACCTGGTTGTGGGGAGTTCAGACCAGTGGAGGCAAGTGAGGTCATTGGGGTGGCGACCAATCTGAAGCACAGTTTTCGTGAACTGGATCCAGTGCCGACGCGTTTCTTGATGAGAAGCATCGACACCGTTGGTCCGGTGTTTGCTCTGATTGTCCAGTGTTCCTTATCTGAGGGGGTCTTCCCTGATGCCTTGATGGAGGCATTGGTGAGACCACTCCTAAAGAAACCATCCTTGGACCTGGAGGTTAGGGCAAATTACCAACCTATCTCCAGTCTTCCCTTTTTGGTGAAGATTGTGGAGAAGGTAGTGACGCTTCAGTTGGAGGCGCACCTCATGACCCATGAGTTGTACGAACACTTCCAGTCGGGGTTTCGGTTGAGGCACAGCACAGAAAATGCGCTTGTTCGGGTGCAGAATGATGTCTTCAGGGCTAGAGATTGAGGAGAAAAGACAATTCTTGTTCTCCGTGATCTCTCTTCAGCATTTGACACTGTGGATCATTGTGTGTTGCTTGACTGCCTCAGGGAACTCTGCGGACTCACAGGCACTGTCACCTGCTGGTTCAAGCCCTTTTTAACCAGCAGGAGGCAGCGGGTTTTGATGAGGAATTTCTCCTCCACCCCTAGCCTCCTATCTTGCGGAGTACCTCGGGGATCGGTGTTAGCCCCAGTGTTGTTCGCAGTGTGCATGCTTCCCCTGGGAGGGATCATTAGGAAGTATGGCTTGGGTTTTCATTGCTATGCTGATGATACCCAGCTATACTTCTCCTTTGCCCCAGGAACATCCAACATGGTAGATGTGCTAAACAGCTGCCTTGCTGAGATCAACGACTGGATGGCCTGTAGCGGGTTGCAACCGAACCCCGATAAGACTGAGGTATTGGTGGTGGAGTCAAACAGGGTGTGTGATAGGATGGCCTCTGGATCAGAGACTGGACTTGTTCTGGGATCTGTTCCATTGAAGGCCTCCTCTAGGGTGTGAAATCTTGGTGTCATTCTGGATAGGAGTTTGTCGATGGAGGAGTAGATATCCTCCACCATCCGCTCCTGTTTTTTCCATCTCAGAAATGTCGCCAGGATAAAGCCCCTTGTTCCGCCTCTGGACCTCCACACTTTGGTGCATGCCTTAGTTACATCAAGGCTTGACTACTGTAATGCGCTCTACCTTGGGGTCGCGGAAGGATCTCTCCGCAGACTGCAGCTAGTGCAGAACGCAGCTGCCCAGTTTCTTACTGGGTAGCCAGAATTCTGCCACACTACACTGGTGTTGCGTGAGCTGCACTGGCTGCCAGTCAGGTGGAGGATCCTCTTTTAAGGTGGGTCTCCTCACCTATAAGGCCCTATATGGTCAGGACCCTGGTTATCTGTTAGACCTCCTTGTACCTGCTCTCTCGGTTCGCCCCCTTCATTCCTCCTGTGGAGGCCCCCTGGTGATTCCCAGGACGAGGTTGAAATCGGCTGGCGACAGGGCCTTTAGTGTTGCCACCCCCGTCCTGTGGAATTCTCTGCCCCTTGGGGTTAAGGGGGCCCCTACTCTGGAGGTATTCAAGGCCCACCTTAAGGTGCTCCTATTCGCTCAGGCCTTTTTGGATTAAGCTATTAATTTATAGATCTGATTTGATTATAGTCGTTGGTAATCTGATGTTTAGTTTATTATCTATGGGTAATGTTTATATAAAGTGTTATTATTTATATGTTTATATTTATCTCTGTGTTCTTATTGATCTGTTTCTGAATACGTGTTTACTTATTTGTACAGCACCCAGAGCCTCTGGGATTGGGCATCTTTTAAATAAATTTTGCCTTGTCTTGCCATCTGAAACCTAGCCGTGTGTGTTTGTCTTACTTTCTCCTAGTCTGTTATCTGATTTCTGTATTTTGTGACCATCTTCTAACAACCCCCTCCTCCCAGTATTTTAACTCCCAGCTCCCTTTTCTACTTCCAGCTTTGGAACCCCATCCCATGCCGACTGGAGCTCCTGCCATCTACTTCACTCACAAAAGAAGGTACGCTGAACCCGGACCTCACAGACTGCGCTAGACTCTACGACCCTCTTTTCTTCAGCCCATTCTGAACTTGGCAACTTTTTACTTGTGTTCCTCCTCTGATTCTGTGAACCTGCTCAGCCTGTTTTATATCTGATTTACCTGATTTAATTATTAATCATATTTACAGGACAGCCTGCTTTATCATCTGTGTAGAGGTACTTTTCCTTTTTTCTTTTAAGTATTGATTTTCCCATTTGCTCGTTATAGCATTGGGCCACTAGGGGCAATATAAGCCTCACTGTCCCATTGTAGTCTGCTTACTTAGTGCAGATTATTTACCTCCCTTTGGAGGTCAGCGCTGATCTGCCCTGCCCCCAGATTTCTTCCTCCTCTCTACGCCTTTGACCCAGCCCACAGATTATGCCCATCTGTTGCCCTCCTTGTTTTTCCCCCTTAGCACCTCTTAATCTCTTGCTGTATCTCTCCCTTGCGCCTCTTCCTCATACTTTTCACCCTGTTCTCTCTTCCCTCCCTTCAGTTGCTAAATACTTCCCTTCCCCACCACAAATCCCTTGCAAACCCTACTGACTTTCTAACCCCCTGCTTCAACCAAGCGACAGCGCCCAATGCCTTTTTATCATACCTGGACCCATTTCTCTACACGGCCTTCTGCCCCACTTATGCCTTTACCTTACTCCTTCACTTTACTGTGCATTCTTAAATTTCAGCTCTCCACCTTCAGTTATTCACTTCACTAAACCATCTGACAAACCTTGGTTCCAGTGTACCAAGCTGCATTTCATCATTATCTCTCTCTTAACTCCTCTCGGCTGGAGACATAAATCCCAAACCGGGTCCAACACTCAGTAAAGCCCCTACCCCATCCACTCCCCCCCTCAGCCTCTTCTCCAACCCCAGTTTCACTACCCCATAGCCTAAAAATCCTCCTCCTTAACATTCGTAGTCTCCTCCCTAAATTTGACCTGCTACTCCTACTTGTAGGATCCCTCAATCCAGACATCCTCATTGTACCAGAGACCTGGCTAATAAACAAAATCCCTGATGCTTCTATCACAGTTTCTCAATATGCCATTACCTGCCAGGACTGCAGTGGTAGGGGTGGGGGCATAGCTATCTACTTCTCCTCCTCTCTCCAAACCACTACTGTTCTATTTGCCACTGGCCCCAGTGCCTATGAAGTCCTTGTCATTAGGCCATCTGTACCCTTTTCCATACAATATTTATCCCAGGAGCCTGTTGCCTTCCAGGTCTACACCACTTTGTAGCCACTGATCTAATCACCACTATTGGGTCCCTTACCTCCACAGGTGAGCTCTGCCTGTTAGGGGATCTAAACGTGAACTGGTTGTCAACCACCCTAGATAAGACTCGTACTGAAATAACTGCCTTTAATCTGTCCCAATTAATCACAGAACCTACTCACCTAAACCACAGATCCGATAACCAGACTCTCACCTCCCATCCTCACAGGGTGATCCAGTTGGGCCTATTGCCAGACGCTCTTACTGATCATTATATGATCTACATGGTTAGGAACGTACAGAGACCTAAGGCACCCCACAAACTACTAATGATCCACTGTTACAAAACATCCGACCTTGCTCCTTTATATCATGACTTAACTCGCGTTGACTGGGCCCCTGTTTCCTCAGCCAAAACCATTGATCATTCCCTGACTTATTTCAAAGATAATTTCATCAACATCTGGAACAAACATGCTCCCCTGAAGCAAGTTAGAGTGTGAGGTAGTCACCTCCCTCGGGTAACCCCTGAACTCCTGGCCTGTCAACAAGTGCATGATAAAGCATGAATAATCCACAAATCCTCCAAACTCCCTCATGGCTATTCTATCTACCAGACACTCAGAAATGCCTGTACCAAAGCCATCCACCTGGCCAAAGTGGAATATTTCCAGTCCAACTTTAATACTAACAGAAAAAAATCATCAAAGTTTTAGAAAGTAGTTCACTCACTTTTCTCTCCCTGGACTAAACCCCCATCCCCACTGCTCAAAATAAACAACCAACTCATTGCTGACCATCCTACAGTAGCGGCAGAATTCAATTCCTACTTTACTTCCTGTGCCTCCACCCTGTTAGCCTCCCTCCCATCCCACCCTACTACCTCTTTCCTCCCTTCCGATTCCTCGCAACACCAGCAATTAGCAGAGAGTTTTGCCTTTTCACCCATCTCTCCCAATGACACTTTAAAGGCACTGCTCTCTCTCAACCCAACTAAGGGCAGTTCCCCCCCGATGGCCTTGACCCTAAGCTGCTGTACCTCTCTGCTCCTATTTCCCTCCCTCTCGCTGATCTCCTCAACCTGTCTTTCCAGACTGCGATTATCCCTGAAGTCTGGAAACAAGCTGCAGTTCTACCCCTACCAAACGGAGGTGATCTCTCATCTCCTGGGAATTACCGCCCCATCTCGTTTCTACCCACCCTGGCTAAACTTCCTTGTTCTCTCCCAACTCTCCTCCTTTCTTGATGACAACTCCTTCACTCCCTTCCACTCTACTTTTCCAAAGAATCACTCCACAACCACTTCCCTACTTAGACTCACTGACTCTATCCATTGTGCCATGGATAGAGGTCACCATTATTTCTGCTGTCTTTGTCGATCTTGCCAAGGCCTTCAACACAGTCTCCCACTCCCTCCTTCTCAAACTTTCTCATCAGCTGGCTTGTCTCTGTCTGCCTGCAGCTGGTTCAGAGCCTACCTGGTAGGTAGAACTCAATCTGTTAAAATAGCTGACTCTGTGTCTCCTCCACTACCCATCTCTACTGGTGTTCCTCAAGGCTCCGTATTTGGCCCACTCTTATTCTCAATTTTTCTAAATGGCCTACCGTCAACATGCTCTTCATCCTCTATCCATATGTATGCTGACGACATGGTCTTGTTCACCTCTGGCTAATCTCCCTCTGATGTGACTTCCAGACTTTATGTTTAACGCTGGCTAGGCTCGCATCAACTCTTCCTCAATGCCAAGAAGACGTCTCCATGACCTTTGGCACTAGGCAGAGACACACTCTAGGCTGCCCTCCCTTCCCTCCTTCCACGCCCTTGATGGGACAACACTAGAGGACACCACCTCTTTCAGATACCTGGGTGTCTGGCTTGACCAACACCTTAACTTTTCTGTACATATCATACTAACATACTAAGAAGCCAGCAGATTAGGCCCTGTGGTCTATCAAGTTTGCTCGTACAATCAGTGCCTTCCTATGTCACTATTATTTGGCCTTCCCATTCCCTCCCTACAAGGACCCCCCCTCCCGTGGGGCTCTGGGATGCATCCTCCCCCTATACCTAACCCAGCCTTTCTTGAACCCCTCCACAGTTGCAGCAGCCACCAACTCTCCCAGGCAGCGCATTCCAGGGCTCCACCACCCTCTCAGTGAAGTAGCATCTCCTTGTTTTCCCCCTCAGTCTCCCCTGTCCAGCTTCATTGAGTGACCCCTGGTGGCCCCCACCTCCCTCAGCTTAAGCACCCCCTCAAGGCTTACCCTGTTTATTCCTTTGAGATATTTGAAGACCTCTATCATATCCCCCCCATTCCTTCTCTCCTCCAGTGAGTACAGGTTGAACTCCTCCAGTCTCTCCTCATAGGGCCTTCCCCCTAGTCCCAGTATCATCCTGATTGCCTCCTCTGGATCCTCTCCAGAAGAGCAATGTCCCTCTTTAAGTAGCGACACCAAAACTGCACGCAGTATTCAAGGTGTGGTCTAACCAGGCAGTTGTACAGCAGAAGGAGCACCTCTCAACTCCTTGAGGTTATCCCCCTGGCTATGCACCCCAGCATTTTATTTGCTTGGGCCGAGGCCCTTCTGCACTGCTCTGAGTTATTCATTTTTGCATCCACCACCAACCCGAGGTCCTTCCTCCCCACTAGAAACCTGCAGTGCTCCCCCCCAAAAGGTGTATTCATGAGCCGGGTTTTTGGCCTCCAATTGCAGAACCTTGCATTTCCCAACATTAAACTTTACCTTCCCTGCTCTTGACCACCTCCCCGGAGTCTCCAGGTCTTCCTGGAGAGCCAGCTTCTCCTCCTCCCCTTCCACTATCACCCACAGCTTCGAGTCATCGGCAAAGAGTGCATATCGACACCATCCTGAAAAAAATGCGCCCCATGCTGGGCACCCTTTACAGGAACCGTAGTTCTTTACCACTACCGGTTAGGTGTGATCTTGCTCATAAAATTATACTCCCTATTTTTGACTATTGCAACAGTCTACAGTGCTGCTCTTAAGTCTTCCTTACCAGGCTGGATACTTTCTTCAGTGCTTTCTGTCACTTTGCTGTTTATTCCCCCCTCCCGCACACATTACTGTACCTTGTATCATTCGCTAGCTTTCCCCTCTCTTGCATGCAGGCATCTCTGTCACTACGCCAAGTTCACTTCTAAATTCTGGTTTGGGACTCTCCCCTTACCTCTACTCCACCTCCCTCGTCTCGCCCTCTCAGATCCACTGACGCATGCACTCTAGCTATTCCTTGTCACTCTACCTTCATAGGCCAGGAAGCTTTCTCCTACCACTGCCCAAAGCTTTGGAACTTACTGCCACCTCCTATAAGACTTTCCTGTTCCTCTTTTCAATCTCCTTAGCCCTTCATAATTTTTGTTCCCCTAACTGCACTTGTTTTTAGCCCCCTTCAGTCTTCCCAACCCTGTCACATTATCCTTTAGCTCTACATTACTTCTATTCTCCTAACTGTAGTTGTTACTACCCACCCTCCACAACCCTCCTCACCCTTGCACACTATCCCCTACTCCTCTATCCCTGACTTACCTCCTGTCTTCTAACTGAACCCTTCCTCTGATTACTTCCTCACATGCTACCACCAATTATACCCCTCCTCCCACCCCCTACCACAGCCCACTGTGCCATATTGACACTCTACTGCTGTCCTCCCCCCCACTACCCCCTCTCACCCCCATTGATGCTGTCCCTTTTTCCATTCCTAATTGACCCGTTTTTTTCAGCCTCCCTATTCATTATCCCTCTCCTCCCCTCTGGTCACCTGTCTCATTCCACTCCTCCTCCCTGCCCTCCTTCTCTCCCTTCCTTTTCTGTATGGCCCTGTCCCCCTTGCAGGGTTCTCTGTCATCCTGAAGGGGTATAGATAATGGCTTCCTCTCTTCTACCCCATTTCCTTTCCCCTCCACTTTCTAATCCTGACCCCTTGGAGTGTTCTCTGCAACCTGAAGGGGTATAGATTTTCCCCCACTTTCAAATCCATTGCCTGCCCACCTCCCTGCTTCCCTATCCCTCTCCTCCCCTCCTGTTCCTCCACCCCTCTCTTCTCTACCTCCTCTCTCCCTTCCTCTCCCCTCCCTTTCTGCTTGGTCCTGTCCCCCTTGCAGGGTTCTCAGCATCCAGAATTGGTTAGATCTTAGCTGTCCCTCTCTCTCCTTCTTCCATCCCCCAGCTTCTACCCCTCACCTTTTCAGCTTCCCCACTTGTCTTCTAACTGCCCTTCCTTGTGTATAGAATAGCACTTCTAATTGTGTGCTCAGCCTACTACTTCTAGCACTTCAAATGTGTTATCCATCCTCTAACTTTTACCCTGCTGGATCACCTGCTCTTGGGTTATTGCAATGTATGTTATATCTAAACATGGTTTTGTTTACCCTGGCTGGTTGGTCTGGGTTATTTCGGCTCTGTAATTGTACTACATTGTTTTGTTTTAGTAACTGTACTTGTATTGCTCTGTTATTGCTATGTGTTTGCCTGTTCTCCCAATTCTTGTCTCCCCCCAACCCCACCCAGGACACTTTTGGAAACAAGCTCTTTTACAGCTCATGTTGTCTTTCCTGGCAAAATATTTTCCAAATAAATAATGTCAGTGTTGTCTGCTGTATCAACAAGTGGGGGAGGGCACATTCATACTCCCTATGCAGGGAGGCCATGAGAGTATGGTACTGGGCACTAGACTACAGTCTGGTTCTCTCAGCAATCCACATCCCAGACATACTAAACACCCTGGCAGACAGCATCAGCCCGATGCAGTCCAGCATGCACGAATGGGAACTTCTTTCACCCTTTGCAGAAGATCTGATCACCAGATAGGGTCTTCCAGAACTGGACCATTTTATTTCCCCACTCAGTGCGAAACTGCCCAGTTTCTGCTTGCTAGGTACAGGGCCTGGGGTTTTCTGGCAAGACGCGTTGTCCCTCTCCTGGAGCAGGAGGTTCCTTTGTGCCTTCTCTCCATTTCCTCTGATTCACACGGTGCTAATCAAACTGCAAATAGAGGGGGCCAGCATGATCCTGGTCACACCCTTCTGGCCACAGCAGATATGGTTTCCATTACTGCAACAGTTAGCAGAAGAACCCCAGTCTCTGTGCCCCTCTGCAAGGATCTGCTGCCGCAGGCACAGAGGACTCTGGTTCATCCCAACCTCAAGTCCCTTTGACTGCATGCCTGGCTCCAGAGGACATAGCCATCACCCGGTTAAGGGTATCTCAGAGTGGTGGGTGTTCTCATGGCAGTCCGGAAGCCTTGCACTACTGTTCTGTTTGGAGACGTTCCCCCCCCCCCCCAAAGAGATGAAGCTAGTGTTCACAATTAGGAAATCAGTATTAGTTACTAGTCTGCTACTGATTAACACTAATTTGAACATGCCTTAAGTGAAAATAATCTTTATTTTTCTCATGGTATTAGCAAAACATGAAACTTTGGAGACATTACTCTCGCGAGACCCTTTGATAAATTAAAGAGATTGGTTGAAGAGAACCCTTGTAAAAGGAACAAAGAAATGACGTGGTGGTGGTGTGGAACTCTTTCAAGGGGAGCATAACAAATACAGCAGATCTTTGTGCACCCATGAAGAATAAGAGGGAAAAACAAAACAAGAAAAATGTCCTGTCTGGATGATTCTGACACTTGTGGCACAGCACATATCATGGCTAGCTTAACTGCTGTACAACTAGGTAAGCTGAAGATCATGGTGTTAGTAAAACCCGGAAATCTTGGGTTGTAACCTCCCAAGAAAGTACAGCTTAATGTATTCACAGAGGGTATTGTTTTTACTTTTCCATTGTTTTTAAACACTTGTGTAGATTCAGACTGGAGAGAGTGGGCCAGGGTGTGATCAAAAATCAGGAAATCAGTATGAGATATTAACATACTACTGATCTTCTTGATTTCTGCCATGCCTTGACTCAATTACAACACTCATTTTTCTCACTGTGTGCGTAATACTTTTGTCCTTATATTTCATGATATGTGGCATGTACAGCTTTTATGCATATTCATGGTATTCTTAGATTACCCACAAAGGCACTAAAACTCATTCCCTGCCTCATGTCCCTCCCAGACCCCAGCCACATTTGTACTTCTGCATCTACACAGACAGGGCTAAAGGCGTATCTGGTTCAGCCAAACTCACAGGATACAGCAGTCAGGATGCCTTTCCTCCACAGGAGAGTGCCAGTAGTAGCATTTGTTTGAGGTTCTCTGCAACTACTTACTGATCTGTCTATCCTTAGCCACTGTGGTGCTGTACGCATGGAGAGACATACATAAGATCATCAAATATCAGGACATGTAAATAGCAAAACAAATGAGGAAGAAAGACACAGAAATATTTGCCCTTGGAGCCACAATTCTACCAATATCTTGGACACCCTACAAATTACAGAAGGAAGCCATCCATGGAACGTTGCATGCATTAAGAATAGCACTTTCAGCAAGTACCATATATCTTCATTTGATAACTGCTCTTGAATAATAAATGTTTTTTTTTTTTGTCTCTTATTTTTGTATACTTGACGTGGAACCTTTGTAAATTAGCCCTGGGCTCAAAGGTACTATAATTCCGAGAAATAAAAAAATAATAGTTGCCCTCATTTAGAAGCCGCACCTAATTTACGAAGAAGTGAATAATGGCTGCCCTCAAACAGAAGCCATAGCTACAAATAATAGGCTTTTGGCTATTATTTGAGTATTTGCAGTTATCATTAAAGGAATAATGCACGACAGGGTGTGTGTCATGCCAGGATAACGCACACCTGGGGGGTTTGGGCACGAGGCCGCAGGTGTCCAACACCCAGGGATCTTTCCCAGCATAACACCCACCTGAGGGCATTATTCCTATTATACAATGGCTCATGTACATTAAAACGGGTTAAAAAACAGTGTTTTAATTCTGTTTTTTGGAGATTTTTTTTACTGTGGAAGGATAGCACTTTAAAAAATAGTTCCCTTCTGTGGCTTTGTAATGGGTGGCTCCCTACCCGCTCCCCCCATGCAGTCATGTTCTGTTACAGTTTCCACACCTCAGAAAGCAAATAGTGGGGGAAAAAATAAAATATTCCTAAATTAAGACAGCCATTACCAGAAAGTGAAGCTGTCGCTACTGTTGGCTTCTGCTATCACGAACAGTCATTCCACATTCATCCCTGACTTTGGCTTCTGTACTTCCCGGTACCAGCCAAAGTAAAAGCTGTGTTTCCATTCGGCTTTCTTTAATCCAGAGCCCTCACATATCCCCCCCCCCCCCCAAAGATGTTGTCTTTTACTAATTAAAAAAAGAAACCAACAAAAAGAACAGGTAAGTGAGCGTTGTTTTGTGATCAGCTTCTTAGCAGTCATACGCCCTTCCTTGCTGCCCTTGTGAACACTCCTTGACACACTTCCTGCTTCCTTCTCCTGAACGAAAGCCGATTGGGAACGCGGCTTTTGCTTTTTAGGTATCTTTCTTTTGTTTTGTTTTTCCCAGTGTTTGTTTGTGAGGTGGTATAAATGAGCAAGGTTACTTGTGTGTTGCCTAGTGGGGTCACAGAAGTCTGCAGCTGACTGCGATGGGCAAAGCCGTTCATGCTGATGGCTTGCGTTCCATGGAGTGATATATATATTTGATGAGTTCATGAGTGTACTGGGACTAGAACCGGGATGTTGTACTGGGATAACATCCCGGGTCCAGTCTCAGTCTAACCAATCAGGGATGAGCATTCATTCTTGCCATTGTATAATCGGAGATATGCGGTACCTACTGCTGGTAATTTCAGAAGTAAATTGGGCTTTCTTTTCTGTTCTTTTCTAGTTTGATTTTTTTTAACTGTATTTTTTTTAGTTTACTAAGTTTGATTTCTGTGAGCTTATTTTTATTCCTTTTGCTTGGCATTGGCATTTGAGCATGTCTGAGTGTTTCCAGATGGTTGCAGGTTTAGCATGTGGGAATGCTATGATATGCCTTCTTTCTTTGCATCCCTTTATGGAACAAATACCAAGAATATACCTTGATAATATGAAAAAAAAAAGTGCTGGTTTTTGTTCTGAGGTGTACTTTCATGTGAGGTGTGTTTGTGGGCATGTCTGAGATGGCACATGTTCATATGTGTCTGTGTGAGTAATTAGTCCACAACAGCTGGTTTGTACAAATAGTTTTATTTGGTATGATGAAAATATTGCAGGTAAAAGAAAGACTTTATTTTCTGCTCATTGAGTTTCATCCTCACAGTTTAGCTCACAGTCTTGGCAGCTGTATAGTTTCACACTTTCGGTAACTTGGGTCTGCTGAGAACCACAATGTCCAAGAGTCAGTTTTTGGGTAAGCTTCTCTTTGCTTCATCTGCCAATCCACGCTCCTTTGTACAGTTGATTAAATTGGGATCACTGCTGGTAGTCGCACAGACCTGAAAAAAAAGATACTCTAAAACTGATTGTTAAATGTAATGAGGGGGATAAAGTTTTCATTACTTCAAAGGATTATATTATTATTTCCTTCACGACCACTTGCCAGGCTGTCTTAATTCAGCCTAACATTTTTATTTTCCAGTCATGGAGGGTTTGAGATTGAACTTGAGGATCTGGTTGTGTTACAAAAACAAGCGAAGTCTATAATTTTTTGGAATGAAGTCTTTTGTGGCGTCTTTGCCTGACGGTTTTTCTCTGGCACATTATAAACCCACCGTGCCAGAGAAATTTGTCAACCCAACCGCAGCTCACTAAAAATGAGGGGTATTACACTAGAGCAATTTTTTCAGGGCTACTGCTTTATGAGTCACTCGGTAATGCTGCTGTCTGTGCTCAGTAATCCAGGTCCCAAGATCAGACTCACACTCGGGGTATTTAGCACAGTGTGTGCCTCCATCAAGCCACCAGCATTTGCAGTTTGAACCCGAAGGCTCCACCAGGCATACTTTCTCTTCTAGAGTTGGTAGCACTTGTTTTCATTCACAGAGCCGCTTCTCGTCATTGTGGAGAAAGCATCTACCAGCTGGTTACCCTCTTTTTCCGCTTGGAATGCAACAGCCAACTTGAACTCTAAATCAACACTTTTTCTTTTTGACATTGTTGCTGTTTCTGTTGCTCTTTCTATAACTCCACTCATCTTCAGCCATCAAATAATGTGAGAGATGGGCGGATTTTATAGGACCATGACAGCTGCCAATTTACCAGCTGACTGTCAAAGAAAAGCCACTCTCAATTAAAAAAAAGCTGTGGCTTCCAAACAAGAAATGTAATAGAAGTCGCGTCTTTTATTCGAAGATATATGGTAGTTAAGATTAATGCAGTACTAATTTCCTGATTTTTTAATGTGCTCAGGCTGAAGAATGGGGTTAATTAATTTTATGGTTTTAGAAAAACCCAAACTTTGGAGGCATTAGCTAAGTGAAAGATCATGGTATTAGCAAAACCCACAAATCTGAAGATGCTACCCCCACAGAAGGAGCAGGTAAATGTTCTGACAGAGAGAATGGCTTACTGTGCCTTTGTGTCTAAATACGCAGAAAATTGGACCAGAGTGAGGGGACAGAGGTGCATAATAAATCAGGAAATCACTATGCAATATTAAGATACTACTGATATTTCCGATTCCTGCTATACCTTGACTCAATAATATAAATTTTTCTCTGTGTGCACTATGCACTTAAATACTTTCATACCTATGCATCGCAATACATGGCATGTAGCGCTGAGTTATGTCAATTTAGGGTTTCCTTTGGTTACGCACAATGCACTAAAATGCCTCCCTTGCCACATGTTCCTCCCTGGTCCCAGCTGCATTTGTACTTGCATATATGCACAGATGATTCGGGCTGGGTGCATGTCAGGCTGATACAATGCAACATTTAGAATGTCTTTCCTCTGCAGGTGCGTACCACTGGGCAGACGTAGTATTCTCTGTGGCTTACTGGCACTGCTTATCGAACTGTCCATCCCTAGCCGCTCATTATCTCACTTTCACATAGAGATGCATGAGATCAGCAAATATCAAGATATGCAAACAGAAACAAAACAAATGTAGACAGAAGAGACAGAAATAGTCCCAGTTGTCCTTGGAGCAACAGTTCTACCAATATGTTTGGCATCTTATGAACTACAGGAGGTAGCCATCTGAGAAACAGTGCATGAATTAAAAATAGCACTTTCATAGTATATTAATGATTATACAGTACTGTTTACCTGATTTTTTTTTTAAACCAGTCGAGTCTCAAGAATGCAGTTAATTTTTGTTATGGTTTTAAAAACCCTCAAAGTTTGGAGTCCCCCAAGATGAAGCCAGTGTTCACCATCAGGAAATCAGAATTAGTTATTAGTATGCTACTGATTAACACTAATTTGAACACGCCTTGACTGAGAATAATGTTTGTTCTTCTCTTGGTATTAGCAAAACATCAAACTTTTGAGTCATTACCCACAAGAGATGCTTTGATAAATTCAGGAGAACCCATGGAAAAGAAACAGAGAGGGGGCTGAGGAGATGTGGAACTCTTTCAAGGGGAGAATCACAAATGCAACTGAGCATTGTGTGCCTATGAAGAATAAGAGGGAAAAAAAAAAACAAGGAAGTGGCCTGTCTGGATCAGCCATTCATATAACGAGGTAAGCTGAAGATCATGATATTAGTAAAACTCACAGATCTTAAGATATAGCCAGCCAAGAAAGGACAGGTTAATGTACTGAGAGAGGAAACGGTTTTTACTGTTCCATTGTTTCTAAATCAATCTTTATTTTACCAGGAGAAACACAATTGAGAGGACTCATTTACAAGGTGGTCCTGGAAGGACACTACAAATAAAGTAACACAGTCAACACTACTATTACAAAGCAGTGCTAATGTACATGTGAACAGACAGTACAAAATAGCAGGACTTGGCTAACAGTACATATGTAAAATCACAAATTAAGAACATGCACCATAGGAAGGAACATTACAATGTGGAGAAGAAGGATCTGATGAAGAGGGGGAAGTTCAGCAAGGAAAGAAGGTCTGGAGGGTGTCACGGTTGGTAAGGGGAGTAATAGGAATAACAACTACTAAACATCAGACAGCAAGTGCTAAGGAGATAGTGCAAAGGGGCAGGGGTTCCTAGAGGTTATAATACAGGTTTAGGAATAGCATTTGCAAGTTTCCTTCAACAGGTCTCTCATCAATGTTTCAAAGGTAGACATCTCAACAAGTTATGGAAGTTTTAAAGTTTTTTATAGGGTTTTCCAGAGTGTAGGGAGAGCATATCTTGGGGAGGAAGCACTGTAACGAGTTCTGATCTTGGGAATATCAAATAGAATGTATGAGTATTTTCTGAGAGAATATACTCTGGGGGTACATAAGAAAAGATCATAGATATACTGGGAAAGTTTATTGGTGACAGCTCTATGGATCCAGAGGGTGGCATTTTTCAATCTCCTAGCATTACGTGACTGCCTATTCAGTTGTGTATAGAGGGAGCAACAGTGAGTATTGTATGGGGCGCAGGTGATGAATCGTAGTGCTCTGTGACACAGTGTGTCCAGCTTGGCTAAAGCAGCACTGGGGCAATGGCTGTAGAGAAAGTCTGCATAATCTACAAGTGGGAGAAACATCTGTACCAATCTCATTTTAGCCTCATAAATAGGAAGGTGTTTGATATGATAGAAGAGGCCTAACCTTTGTTTTAGCTTCTTAGACAGTTCCTCTAAATGAATAATGAAAGAGAGTTTGCAGTCTAGCCAAAATCTCAAGTATTTTAAGTTGTCCACTATTTCAGGTGGTTCCCCCAGGAGGGTCGTGATTTGGAGCTTGGACCCTATGGAATTAGAGGATACGGAATGGGCTTTTGGGGAGAGGAACATGTCTTTGGTATTTTTTGTATTAAGTAGCAATTTCAGATGCTGGATATTTTGTTGTAATAGATTGAATTCATGCTGCAGCTCCAAGCATGCTAGTTCAAGAGATGGCCTAGCAACATAGAGCACAGTGTCATTCGCAAAGAGGTGGACACTTGCTTTACTGATCTTAGAATTGATATTGTTAATATAAACAGCAAATAATAGCGGCCCCAGGATAGACCCCTGCCAGACCCCTCTTTGCAGGACTTTAAGAGGAGAGGTGTCACCTTGGGCCTTGACTTGCTGGTGCCTGTCT
The DNA here is from genome assembly GCA_016271365.2 of Neoceratodus forsteri. Taxonomy (NCBI): domain Eukaryota; kingdom Metazoa; phylum Chordata; order Ceratodontiformes; family Ceratodontidae; genus Neoceratodus; species Neoceratodus forsteri. The sequence goes on along the minus strand of CM057449.1, from coordinate 157,250,691 downwards.
TCAAGGTAGCAGGTAAACCATTGCAAAGCGATGTCATTGAGACCCATGTTTTGCAACATAAGTAGTAGTAGTAGATAGTAGTAAATCATGGTCTATGGTATCAAAAGCCTTGCTCGGGTCCAAAAATAGTGCACTGAGTTGATTTTTAGAGTCAAGTGCAGTTTGCCAGTCATGCATCACCGGCTTAGCCAAAGTAGATACTGTTTCGTACTATGCTTTGGGCTAAAACTGGACTGAAGGGGGTTAACAGATTATAGAATTCTAGGTGTTCTCTTATTTATGAGTTGATAAATTTTTCAAGAAGTTTTGATAAGAGCAATGATATGGGCTGATAATTATTGAGGTCATTCAGGTCGCCAGACTTAAAAAGCAGAATGATGTGTGCTATTTTCCACTAAGGGGAGGGGGAGAGCTCCTTGTGAAAGGGACATATTGAAAAGGTGGGTGATGGGTGCAGTCAGTAAATGTTAGCCTAACCTTAGGAAGAAAGGTTTAAGTTTATCAGCTTCTGCGCTTTTTTTTGTGTCCAAGGTCAGTAAAAGGTCTTCAACCTGCTTAAAGGATATTGGTCTAAAGCTAAACTTGGCAGCATGTGGGGGTGGGCTTTGCAGTGGGGGAATGTTGTATCTGTATTGCGTATCTGAGTGAGTAATTTGCTAGCAGGAGAGGTGTCAAAGGCTAATTCTGCGGTAACAAAGTGATTGTTTAATTGATAAAGGATAGCCTGTTAATGTAAGTAATATCTCCAGTAATGATCCTAGTAGGCAGAGATGTAGTGGGGCTTTGCCCTTCCATTTCCCTCAGGATTTGCCAGAATTTGGCGGTATTATTACTGGATGAATCCAAATACTGGATGAATCCAAAGCTAATTGAAAGTATTTTACTTTTTTGGCAATTATAAGCTTAGTGCAGTGATTCTTAGCGGTTCTAAATGACACCCAATCAGCAGGAAGTTTAGTTTTGCATGCCCTTTTCCATAAGACATCTCTGTTGTGCAGGGCTGTTTATAGAGTGAACAATTAGTGAGTAAGTGGGTAATTAATATTTTTTCTTCTTTCGTTGGCCCCCTCAAATAGACTTTGATGTTGCACCACAAATTATGGTGAGGGCCCTTTAAAAGTCATACACTTGACTCCAGTTTCTGTTTTTCCAACAGACTTCTTTTTTTAAATATCCCATACGTTTTGCTCTGTATTTGAGCTTGATCACGGGTTTTTTTCATATTTGAATATGTTTGCTTAATAGAAAAACAAGAATTCAAGAGCATAAAGGAGACATATGCAGGAATGATGAGACTTCACCAGTTGCTACACATTTTGCTGAAGCAGGTCACAGTGGGGGTCATTACACTTCTGGGGGGCTTGAAAAAGTGGATAAACCAGAAAGAGGAGGGACCCATAGAGACTTACTATTGAGCGCAGAAATGCGTTGGATTTTCTGTATTCTATTTCTGTATGATTTTCTACATGTAGACCCTTGATCAGAGGGTAGAAACGAATTGGAATGTATGTGCTTAAACTGAATCAAGCAGACAATGACAGCAATATCCAGACCCAACATTGCTTGAAAGAAAATGATACTGGAATATTTGAATATGTGTAACACATGATAGGTTAGTGCAGGAAATGCAAATAAATATGTAAAATACTGTAATATAGGAAAAGGATCATGAAATACAAGTGTATTCAAAAGAATGCTCAAGGTCATGGAAACTTGACCTCCTGAATTAGAATTAGATTCTGAATTTAGAGTCTGAATTAGATTACTGAATAGAAGATTCGTAAGAATCAATAAGTGAAGTATCCAAAAGAAGGAATAAGATCATGAATTATAAATTTGTCCAGAGAAAAAATTATGTAAGGTCATAGAAATTTGACCTTCCATGTATAAAAGGTAATATAGAAAGTTTTTTTATTACATAATCTAAATAACACATTATTAAGATCCAATAATATAGCCAATAGAGAATGAAACAAGCAGAAATTTGCTGATCAAGGGAGATGACTGTGAGTTTTTTACATGGGAAGGTCAGATGCCGTTGACCTATGAGGTTTTAAACTTCCACCAGTGTGACCACCCCTGTGTGCTGCTCCCAGATCGATGATAGTACATATGCCGCAACAATTCTGTAAAGATTCCATATAACAGATTGAAAGTAATGTACATAAGGTGCTACAGAAGTTTGTGCAATCAAAAAAGAAGCCATGCCTGTTTTGTGAAGCCCGATTGTGCTTTTCAGCATGATGAGTGTATGGTTGGCAACAGCCGTTGTCACGTATGCGTGAGTACGCTCAGTCTGACGTCACAGCACGGAGGGCCGCGGGACTTCACAAAACAGGTGAGAGGTACTGTTCAAACAGCAGAGTGGAAGCAGTTGGCATTTTACTAAGCCACGTAGTAAATAAAAAATCTAGAGTAGCCGTGGAGGTAAGCAAAGCAATGTGTTACACGTTCTATAGTGAAAAATACATAACCATATGTGAGAAGACAAAAATTCAAGGAGAGGTTTAAATTATGTCTCCACAGAAGTAAACACAGAACTTTCAAGCTCCACGAGAAACGGCTTGTTTAAATCAGGTATGCTGTTTGGAGGAAAACGGGGGTCAAGTCAGAATAGACTGCAGTAAAACAGCTTCTTCTACATTGCAGAAGCACTGTGGCAAAAGAGTACTCAAAGTGTAAATTTGTCTGTTTACTGGACGTTTTAAAGGAATTTAAGAATGCAATGTGAACTTGCCTAAACATAAGCAAGGTTAAATTCAAGGCAGAAACTTCAGGTATGGTATGTGCACTCATGTTAATTGAACTATTAAGAATGCAACCTTTTGATTGGAAAAAACAACTAAAATATTTTTCTTTAAAAAAAAAAAAAAGATTCAAATATGAAAAAACCCATGATCAAGCTCAAATACAGAGTGAAACGTAGGGGATATTAAAATAAAGAAGTTTGTTGGAAAAACAAATTGGAGCCAAGTGTATGGCTGGTTTTAGAGTGGTAGTGAACCAGGAACATGACCGTTTCCTAGTTCTGATTTTGACTAGGGAGACATGTTTGTCAGTCACCTTCAGGACAAGGTTCTGGAACAGGTTATAAGCCTCTGAGATAGAAGGTGCAAGATAAGTCTTGCCATCTGATGAGACTCAAGTCCGCCAGGCAATCAGAGCAGTTGAATTTGTGGAGGCTCCTTTTGACTATGAAGCTGGAAGTGGAAACAGGCTTAGGAATGGATCTCACACATACTGTGGCCCTGTGATCCCTTATGCTGTTATGAAAAACCCTGGTATGTGCAATTTTGTGGGGTTTGTTGACAAAGGTTAAGTCAAGGAGGGTGCTGTTTGCAGTATTTTTCACATTAGGATGAGTAAACTCCTGAGTGAGGCTGTAGGTGTCGCATAAATCTTTTAGAGGTTTGGAGCAAGGAGAATACCAGTCAGACTTAAAGTTTGCTATAATAATTGCTTTGGAATTATGGGCATTCAGCAGTTTACGTAGATGGTGTAGTAATTCAAGGCCCTCTGATGGAGGTCTGTAGCAGCCTGTAATGAGTATAGCCTCCTCAGAAGGTAATGATACCTTTAAGCTGAAGCTTTCAAACTCTTTAGGAACAGTATAAGAATCAATAACTGATACCAAAAGTTTGTTCAAGACATATATTACAAACCCCGGAAGGTCTATCATCTCTAAACACATTATAAGAAGGAATATTGATGTCACGGCCAGGTGTTGTGCCTCTTAACCAGGATTCTGATATCACTAGTATGTCAGGTTTAGTGTGGCACACCCAGGCCTGGATGATATCCTGTTTTTTTTTCAGTATGCTGCAGGCATTGATGTGGAGAAAACTCAGACCTTTTAGCTATGAGAGATCAGAAGTACTTGGGTAAATTCAGATGAGAGAGAAAGTCAGGGTGTGATCAAAAATCAAGAAATTAGTATGATATATTAGGATACTACTGATCTTCCTGATTTCTGCCACGCCTTGACTCCATTATGAAACTTGTTTTTCTTACTGTGTGCCTAATACTTTCATCCATATTTGTCACGATATGTGGCATAGGGTTGTTACACGTATCCAGGGTGTTCTTTGATTACCCACAAAGGCACTAAAACTCCTTCCCTGCCTCGTTTTCCTCCCAGAACCCAACTGCATTTGCACTTGTGCATCTGCACAGTCAGGGCTGAATGTGTATCTGGTTTGGCCAAGCTGGCAGAATACAGCATTCAGGATGCCTCTCCTCTGCAGGGTAGTGCCAGTAGTGGTCTGTATAGTATTGTGTGTTATTTACTGGCACTACTTATTGAACTGTCCATCCCTTGCAACTATCATGTCGTACACATGGAGAGTTAGAAGATCATCAAATATCGAAATGTGTAAACAGAAACTAACCAAATGTGGAAGGTAGAGACAGAAATATTTCTGTTGTCCTTGGAGTCACAATATCATGGACACCTAACAAACTACAGAAGGAATCCATTCATGAAACATATTAAGAGTATCCCTTTCAGCAAATACCATATAATCTTCAATTAATAGCTGCTCTTGAATAATAGCCACCCTTGTTTACAAGCTGCACGTAATTTACAAAGAAATTAATCAAAGCTGCCTTTGAATAGAAGCCGCAGCTAGAAATAATAGGCTTGTAGGATCCAAGGCAACATGCTTTCACAGGGGGGAGGTCTTGCCAGACAAACCTGATAAAGTTCTCGGCTGATTGACCAGGGTAGTGGATCAGGGAGGAGCGGTAGATGTGGCCTACCTGGATTTCAGTAAGGCCTTCGACACCATTTCATAGAAGACTGGTGAACAAGCTGACCTGTCTAGGAGTGGGTCAAAAACTTATAAACTGGGTAAGAAGTTGGTTAAGCAATAGGAGTCAGAGGATGGTGGTAAATGGTGTCCACTCTGGAGAAGGCAAGGTGACTGACCAGCAGGGTGCCTCAGGGCTCAGTACTAGGCCCAGTCCTCTTCAGAGTCTTTATTAGTGATATTTCCGGAAGGGCTAGAAGGGAAAGTATGCCTGTTCACAGACGATACAAAAATATGCAACAGAGTGGACACAGCAGGGAGAGGGTGGTAGAAAAAATGAGGGATGATTTGAAAAGTTGGAAGAATCGTCAAGAGTTTGGCAGCTGGGTTTCAGTGCAGAAAAGTGCAAATAATGCACATGGGGCACAGAAACCCAGGGGGCTATGTACCAATTGAGAGGGGAAGAACTGGCAACCATCAAATAGGAAAGGGACCTGGGGTCATTATTTCTGATGTCCTGAAGGTAGCCAGTCAGTGTGATAAGGCAGTGGAGAAGGCTAGCTGGATGCTTGAGTGCATAGGTAGGGGTATCACCAGTTGGAAGAAGGAGGTACTATCACCCCTGTACAGATCACTGGTGAGACCCCACCTCGAATACTGTGTCCAGTTCTGGAGGCCCCACTTCTGGAAGGACATTGATAAGGTGGATGTGGTACAAAAGAGGGCTACCAAAATGGTGCAGAACCTGCATCAAATGCCCTAGGAGGAGAGACTCAAGGAACTGAATATGTGCTCTCTGGAGGAGAGGAGGGAAAGTGGGGCTATGATAGAAACATTCATATACCTAACAGGTATTGATAAGGTACAGGAAGGTAGCATTTTCCATAGAAAAAGAAGCTCGAGGAAAAGGGGTCACGCTATGGAGCTAGAGTGGGGGAGGCTCAGAGGAAATGTGAGGAAACACTTCTTCACTGAGAGGGTGGTGGACACCTGGAACAACCTTCCAGTAGAGGTGGTTGATGGTGTCAAAACCTTGATGGGATTCAGGCATGCATGGGACAGATACAAGGGGACCTTGGTAGAAAGGCAAGGGGAGGAGATGACTGGGGAATGAGTAGAGTCTGCGGTGTCACAGTAGGCAGGAAAAACTGGGCAGACTAGGTGCGGCAAGATGTCTTTATCTACCGACAACTTCTGTGTTTCTGTTGTTCGAGTATCAGTGGTTATCATTCGAAGATACGCAGTACCTACCTACTGGTAATTTCAAAAGTAAATTGGGCTTTCTTTTCTAGTTAAATTTTCTTTTCTATTTTTGAACTGTATTTTGTTAGTTTGATTACTTAGTTTGATTTCTGTAAGCTTATCCTTATTCCTTTTGTTCAGCATCGGCATTTGAGCATGCCTGATGGGAATGATTTCATGTGACGTCTTTCTTTACATCCTTTTATGGAACAAATACTAAGCATACAACTTAATAATATGAAAAATTGCAAGTGATGCCTGGTGGTGTTGCTGGCATTTCTTCTGAGGTGTACCATCTGTAAGGTGTGTTTCAAACAACATGAAGTCTTGCTGTATTCTGACAATTGCAGTTAGCCCCAGCACTTGAACTGCCCCGGAGAGTATAGGGTTAAATTTCTATGCAGGGCATAGAACGTTGAGCTCGAGCTCAGTTGAAGACTCTGTCTGCAGTACTTTGAATCCAAACCGTCAGATTCTTTACTCCGCTTTACTGAACAGTCGCTCCGGAGATTTCTTCTGTTGCTCAGTTCAAAGACTCGGTTAAAGTGTCGGTTAAAGTCTCAGTTTTCCGAATTATTTTACCGTGATTCGGTTCACTCTGTCTGCGGTACAGTAAGTACTTAGATAGTGTTTTTAGATTGTGGAAATTGTAAAAGTCCCGATCGGTTCGACTGAACCGATCCTTTAGGTCTTTTGATTTAGTTATTTTAGAATGTGATAGTTACGGTTCTTATCGGTTTAAAAAGCGTGTTTTTAGCGTTTCTTTTTTTTTTCAAACACCCGTAACACTGTTAGAAACCGATAAGAGAGTCTTGCCTGGCAGTTGCCGAAAAAAGGATAGGTTTGGTTAGGGTTGGCCATGTCTTAGAAACTCAGGAAAAAACGGGCCCACTGGGTTTCAACACTGCAGTGAGTGGGAGGTCTTTGCTAGGCCGATCCCACCACCTGTGTTTATTGTCTGAGGTTTGACCACCTCGATTCAGACTGCCAAATATACCAAGAATTTTCCCAAGTCTACTCTGGATAAGAGATTAGGTAGACTTAGGGAGAAGGAGGCCGAGAAATCCGCTAACCCGGAAGGCCAGCCCAGTTTGGTTACCACCGAACCAGAAGGAGTGCCCTCTGACCAGGGCGATACTTCTTCAGGCAAGAGGAGAACTGATCCTGAGGGGTCAGTTCCTGCAAAAAGGAAAAGAAAGGAAAAATCTGCCGGTTCGGATCCAGATCTCCATGTTCCAACCACAGAAGAAATTGCCTGAGCGATTCGGATTGTGAAATCTCTTCGTCCGGTTCCAACCAATCCAGTCCCAGTTGTTAGGGATTCAGTTCGGTTTGGTCGGTTCCTCCAATTCATGATTTTGCCCCTGAAGATTTTTATGAACCGGATTTTGAGGAGGGGGGACTGTGAACAATGTGAGGATTATGATGATGATGAGTGCTTAGACAGTCTGGATGTGCCTATAGAACCTGACATCTCCCCAGACAGACCTTCTGGTGTTTCCCCTCCTAGGCTCTCTGAGTCCCCTCCCCACTTTCTGTTTTACAGGAAAGTGGCAGAAACCCTCCAGCTTCCTATAGAGGAGGCTGTGCAGGACCAAGAAGAGCCTGACTTCGTTGAAATGATGGATATCCCAGAGTCTAAGAGACTGTCTGTTCCCCTTCATAAGTCTTTTGGGAAGCAGACTCGAAACATTCTAAAGTCTCCTAACTCTATACCTCCTGTGGACAGAAGGATGGACAAGAGGTATACTCTGTCAGGCTCGAATATGGAGTTTCTCTTTACCAGCAATGCAGCCATGTTGGGGTAGTGCAGGCTGTAGCCTGTGACAGGGCAGGCATTCCCTTGGCTTCACACCCCCCAGATAAAGACTCCAGGAAGTTGGATGGCATGGCAAAGAAACAGCACATGGCATCCTCTTTGGGACTCAGGCAAGCTAATTATATGGCCTATACAGCCAGGTACCAGAAGTCCAGATGGGACACTGTACTGGCACTGGCTAAGCAGGCTTCCCCCCAGCTGGCCAAGGAGCTGGAGGGGGTGGCTGCTGATGGGATCGAAGCATCCAAGGTTGAGTTTCATGCCGCTGTGGACTCCAATGATGTGTCATCAAGAGTCATGGCTACATCTGTGGCTCTTCGGAGAATGGCTTGGCTCAGATGTACTAGCCTTTCACAGGACACCCAGGCTAAGGCCATGGATTTCCCTATGGTGGGTAATTCTTTGTTTGGGGGAGCAGACAGAGAATTACATGAAGAAAATGGACGAATACAGGACCACTTACTGGAGTGCATAGGCCAAGGAAAGGCAGGCAACTCCTCAAAGGCAGCAAGCCAGGGGCGGGGGCAGGCCTTTTCACAGGCCTTTCTACCAAGCGCAGGCCTCTTCTCCCTTTTCCCAGAGGGGGATCTTTAGCGGGAGAGGCAGAAGGGGGATGAGCAGGGCTGCATCCACCCCTCACCCTAAGGCTGCTGCCAAGCAGACACCCTGAGGTGTCAGCCCGGGTCGACTCCCCCATACCATTAGGAGGCAGGCTGGCTTACTTCGTCCAGGACTGGAAGTCTGTTACTTCAGACAAATGGGTCCTGGAAGTGGTAAGCCAGGGACTGGTCCTCAGCTTCAAAAGATTTCCAAAGCGGAGGCCCAGATCTTTTCCACCTGCAAGCACCTCCGAATCCCTTGCCTTGCAAGCAGAGTTTCATCTCTGTTGGCTCTAAGGGCCAGTAGAGAGGGTGCCTTACTCACACAGGGAGCAAAGGTCTGTACTCCAGGTACTTCCTTACCCCAAAAAGACAGGGTGGCGACCATCCTGGATTTAAGATATCTGAACAAGCATGTGTTAAAACCAAAGTTCAAAATGGTGACTCTGGGAATAATTCTTCCTCTCTAAGGCCAGGGACTGGCTAGCCTCCTGGACCTCAAGGATGCCTATTTTCACATTCCCATCAGGTGCTCCCACAGAAAGTACCTCAGGTTCAAATTGCCTTCAGGCCATTATCAGTTCAGAGCAATGCCCTTTGGCCTAACATCTGCTCCAAGGGTGTTCACAAAGTGCCTGGCAGTAGTGGTGGCCTTTTTAAGATGGAAGAAGATTTCAGTGTTTCTATATCTGGACGACTGGCTCATTGTGGGACAGTCCCCAGACCAAGTCAAGTCAGACCTCCCAAGTGATCCAGCAAGTGCTCATTTCCTTGGGGTTTCTTCTCAACCTTTCCAAGTCAGTTCTCGAACCTGTACCGCTTCTCACTTTTATAGGAGCAGAGCTGGATACAGTCAAGGCAAGTGCTTTTCTTCCCATGCAGAGGGTTACAGCCATTTCAGAGCTGGCCTCCTCTTTCCGCCTTCTAGTTTTTCGACCAGCAAGGCATTTTCTTCAGCTCCTGGGTCATGTGGCAGCTTCTACAGCAGTGGTCCAAGGGGCCAGGTTTCAAATGAGGGACATTCAGTTCCACCTAAGGTCCTTTTGGTCCCAAAGGAAGGATCCTCTTACCAAACTAGTTCCAGTGACTCAGACTCTGATCCAGGCACTTCAGTGGTGGCAGGATCAGGACAATCTCAGGCAAGGGGTTCCTTTCATCAATCAGCCCCACTCTGTGGTCCTTACCACAGATGCTTCTCTGTTGGGGTGGGGAGCCCATCTCGGGGCTCTCACAGCCCAGGGACAGTGGTCCCATCAAGAGTCCCTCCTGCATATCAATCTTTTGGAGCTCAGGGCAGTGTTCCTGGCTCTGCAAGCCTTCTCTCAGTCAGTGCAGAACAAGGTGGTACAGGTCAGGACAGACAACACCACCACCATGTGGTACATCAACAAGCAGGGAGACAGTCAGTTCACGGCCTTGTGCACGGAAGCCATGAAACTATGGTCTCTGGCTTACTCTCTGCAGACATCTTTAGTTGCAGTCCACCTTCCGGGAAAGGACAATGTGCTAGCAGATGCACTGAGCAGAATCTGCCAGGGCCATCACGAATGGTCTCTGGATCCCCTGGTGCTAGAAGTGATTTTTTCCAGGTGGGGCACTCCAGAGATGGATCTCTTTGCAGCCCAGGACAATCACCAACTTCCTCTGTTTTGTTGCAGACCTCCAGTACTGGGCTCAGTCCCACTGGATGCTCTGGTTCTGAACTGGGAAGGGAAATTCCTCTGTCTTCCCTCCTTTTCCTCTGTTGTTCAAAGTTCTGGTCAAAATGAGGTCACAATCCTGCAAACTAATTCTGATTGCTCCAGACTGGGCCAGGCAGCCATGGTATCCCCTGCTGCTGTCCCTAGCAGTCCATCTTCCCCTGTCTCTTCCCAGGAAGTGCAGTCTGTTAACCTCATCTCAGGGGAGGATTTGGTACCCCAATCTTCGGTCCCTCAATCTCAAGGCATGGCTCTTGACGAGTTAGAATATGCAGATTTGCATCTGTCCCAAGGGGTTCTGGACATTCTCAAAGCCTCTCGAAAGCCTGCCACCAGAAAAACGTACAACTCCAAGTGGAAAAGATTCAGCATTTGGTGTTCCAAGAAGTATGTATCTCCAGACACTGCTGAGTTGTCTACAGTTCTGGATTATATGGTTCATCTTAATGGTCTAGGCCTCAGACCAGCTACTTTCAAGGTACATTTGTCAGCTGTTTCTGCTTTTCTGTCAGTGGGAAAGCCTTACTCTCTGTCATCTCATCCTATATTCTGTAAATTTTTCAAAGGATTGATTCATACCAATCCTCCTTTTAGGGATCCTGCTCCTGCTTGGGATTTGAATGTTTGCATTGTTCAGCTTATGCAACCCCCTTTTGAGCCTATGTCCTCAGCAGAGCTCAAGTACTTGACTTGGAAAACTGTGATCTTACTTTGAGAAACAGCTCTTGCAGCAGGTTACACCATTAGGACTGAAGCCGGCAGACACCAGGACCCCACGGAAAAATTCTAGCTAGCAATATCCAGTAGGGGACCGCCACCGACGTCTGCCCCTTCCTGACGTCAGGCATCACATAAAAGGGGACGGTCCCCCAGCATCCTCAGTTCTTTTCCCACTGTCGACTCGCCAGCATCGGCCTCATGGAAGCCTGCTCTACTCTACGACACGTGAAATCTTCAATTTAAAAAAAAAAAAAAAACTTTACTCCATGTCTGCTTCTTCTGCTCCTTCTCCAGACGGACATCCCTCTAAGTGCGCCTGCAGCAAGCCGATCCCCTTTGCAGACCATCATTCTGCCTGTGTCAGGTGTCTGGGCCCGGAGCATGACACCCAGGCCTGCTCTGTTTGCCAGCAGTTCAATAGCAGGACCCGGATCTGCCGCCAAAATGCCCTTCAGGGATTCCTCCTCGAGGAGAAACTAAAAAAGATGGAGAAAAGACCTTCCTCCAGAGGGGAATCTTCTCATAAATCTGAGAAGCACAGGGACAAACATCGGGACTCTGACAGAGCTCAACTCCAAGCAGGGCCTCAGAGTCCAGGACCAGTTCCAGCTCTGCCCGGTCCAATAGATATCCTTCCCGGGCTCGCTCCCAGCCTCCCCCGGTAGAGGTAAGGTCTTCAGGGGGCTCCTCCGCCTCCCTGCACCCGCTCAAGACCTCTCGGGCGACGGACGCCTCTAAGCCTGCTTCTTCGGACATGCATAAAAAGTCTTCCTCCAAATCAAGAGGTGCGTCTGACCCGCCCGGGACACCAACTTCAGGTCCGTCTCCCAACCTCCCAAGAAGACCTCTGAGCTGACGTCCCTTAAGCGGACAACAGAGTCCAAGAAGGCGTCCGACCCAGCACCTGAAAGACGACCACCCACTACACTGACGCCGGTGGACACTGGACGTCAGGGGTCCTCAGGCGAAGAGGCTACAGTGCCGCCGGACGACCAGATGGGCGACACGGAGGACACCGGCTTGCCCAGGGAGCCGGATCCAGTGCTTCCCCGGGACCCGACGCCCGAGCCCGATGACAGGCCCACACCGACGCCTGACCCCGATGACAGGCGCACACCGACGCCAGGTCCATCGTCAGGCATGAACATCCAGGAGGTGAAGGATTTGTTCACCTTCTGGCGGGAAACCATCAAGAAGGACGTGGTTCCCCCTAAGCCTCAGCCTCCTCCACCACCTCCACCTCCTCCTAGGGGTGCCGCAGGTGACAGACCCCCAACCCCCAAGGAGCCTACTCCGCCTCCTCAGGGCTGATCAAGAGACAGGAAGCGCCTTTCATATTCTTCCTCAGGGTCCCAAAGCCTGAAGCGACCCAAGGGCGGACGTCAGTCATCGGGAGATGACTCCAGACCGGATACGTCCGACATCTCCAGGTCTCCATCTCTTTTCAGTCCCCCATCACCAGACCCACGGGACCTCTCAAGGTTGCCCCTGGATGATCCCTCCTTTTCAGAAATCATGAGGCACATCCAGGACAATATGGGATGGGAGACTGAAGAGCTAGACCCCGAGAGACAGCGCCTTGCCCGTTACCTCAGGCAGAAAGACCCGAAGTCTGTGGTGGTCCCACCTTTGGTGGACACCTTTATGGACGTCACAAAGGCAGCTTGGAAGCATCCGCATTCCACACCGGCTGTTCCAAAGAAGGCTGACCGCCTTTACAGGGCTCCTACGGAGGACCAGTATTTGGCGCAACAACCTCTGGCCGACTCGCTGGTCATTACTGCATCTCATGACAGGTCCCAGCGGCCTCAACATTTGAGCACCCAGCCTCTGGACCAGGAATCTAAGCAATTAGATTCCATGGGAAGACATGTGTATGCGGCTGCTACATGCTGTATTAGGTCTTTGAACTATCTGATGCACATGGTGCAATTTCAGAACGCCCTTTGGGATCAGGGCCAAGACCTTCTTAAAGATCTATTGGATGGCGAAAAGAAGGAGGAGCTGCTAAACCTCCTCAAACTGGGTCTGACGTGGGGACCCAGGTTCTCCGAGCCATTTACGACTCAGCAGACTCGGCAGCCAGGGGAGCAGCTACAGGCATTTATCTCCGTAGACACTCATGGCTGAGGGTCTCCGGATTAACCCCGGATGTCCAGAAGAATCTCCTGGACGTCCCTTATAATGGAGCGGTCCTCTTTGGTGAAGAGTCCGAGAAGGTCATCACCAAATTGCAGGATGCTGGGAAGGCAGTCAGGACTATACAAGCTATGTATAGACCGAAATCTGGTTCCTTTCATAGGAACCAGAATCGCTTTCGTGGCCACCAACAAAGGCAACAGCCACGTTCCGGCCAGTAACCCAGGGGCACTTCAGCCATAAGAATCAAGCCAGGTTCCCCTCGGGCCAGGGCCTGAAGCACTCAAAAACACCACCACAGCATGACGCCTTCCCGGCCCTCACCCCTCCTCTGGATCAAAGGGTCGAGAAGGTCGGGGGTCGCATCTCTCATCACCTTTCAGGATGGCAGAGGATCACCTCCGACCGGTGGGTGTTGCAGTTGGTCGAACGAGGCCACTCTGTTGAGTTCCTCGGTCACCCACCGTCCAGACCCCCCCTGCTCTCTCATTACTCGGGTCAGCATGCTCTGCTTATTCAGCAAGAGATCTTGGCCCTCCTACACAAGGAGGCCATAGAACATGTTCCACTGAACCAGAGAGGAAAAGGTTACTATTCTCAGTTCTTCCTGGTTCCAAAGAAATCAGGGGACTTGTGCCCGATTTTGGATCTCAGCGATCTCAACAATTTTTTGCTGTACACGCATTTCCGCATGGTGACCCTGCCGAGTCTCATTCCCATGCTCAAAGAGGGCGCATGGCTGGTGTCGCTGGACATGCAGGATGCTTACCTACATCTCCCGATCGCTCGAGCGCACCGCAAATTTCTGCACTTCAAGTTTCTGGGACGCCACTACCAGTTTTGAGCACTCCCCTTTGGACTGTCTTCAGCACCTCGGGTGTTCATGAAGTGCATGGCAGTTGTGGCAACAGCTCTCAGGAGAAGAGGCCACTACATGTTCCCGTACCTAGACGACTGGCTCCTCATGGCACCCTCATGGGAGGCCCTGATGTCCGCAATACAGGATACCTGTTCCCTCTTCCTAACGCTGGGCATCACCATCAATCAGGAGAAGTTGTGCCTTATTCTGTCTCAGAACTTGCATTTTATAGGTGCGGTTCTGGACACAGTTCAGGGAAGGGCATTCCTTCCCCATGACAGGGTGGAACGCATCAGATCCCTCATAAGGGACATAAAGGAAAAGAAGGCTGTATCAGCTCGCACCGTCCTTTGCCTGCTCGGACACATGGCGGCTGCATTGCAGCCAGTTCCTCTATTCGTCTCCATATCACCGGATTACCCAGTGGATGTTGAGAACACAGTGGGACAAAAGCAGGATCATCTGCAGCACCCAGTCCAGATCACGAACGCAGTCATCCGAGACTGGCATTGGTGGCTCATCCCAGATCACCTCTCGATGGGAGTCCCTTTCACTGCGCCACCTCCTTCAGCGGTTCTCTACACAGATGTCTCGGGGTCTGGATGGGGAGCTCACCTCAACGGGGTCAGGACTCAAGGCTCCTGGATGTCTCTGGAGTCCCATCTTCACATAAATATTCTGGAGATGAGAGCCGTTCTATATGCCCTACATGCATTCCAGACGGAGATTCCGCCAGATATTCTTCTGGTTCAAACAGACAATACCGCGGTGATGTACTATCTCAACAAACAAGGAGGCACTCATTCCTACCCACTTTGCATGGAGGCTCAGAGGGTTTGGAACTGGGTATTGCAACACGACGCACACATCATTGCAGGACATGTTCCCGGTGTGGACAACACTATCACGGACAGCCTAAGCCGATCACAGGCCAGGGTCCACGATTGGGAACTGCTTCAGGAAGTCGCAGAGGACCTGTTCCACAGATGGGGGACACCAGAATTAGACCTCTTCGCGTCCCCATTCAATGCAAAACTGCCTAATTTCTGCTCGCTAGATCCAGGGCCTGGTGTTTTCTGGCAAGACGTGTTGTCCCTCTCTTGGACGGGCAGGTTCCTCAATGCTTTCCCGCCCTTTCCTTTGATCCAGAGGGTTCTACTGAAGCTCCGTCAAGAGCAAGCGTGCCTTATTCTAGTAGCACCCTTTTGGCCCAGGCAGATTTGGTTCCCTCTCTTACATCAGCTGGCCCAGGAACCTCCAGTGCCTCTGCCATTTTGCTCTCACCTTCTATCCCAGGAGACAGGCTCCTTGGTCCATCCGGATCTTCGGTCTCTGAACCTGCATGCCTGGCTCCTAAGGACATAGCAGTCCTGAGATACTGGGTCTCTCAGGAAGTTGCGGACATTCTGGCGGCAGCCAGAAAACCCTCTACTCACGCTACTTACGCCATGATGTGGCGTAGATTTTGTATTTGGGCTCAGACTCGAGCATTGACCCCATTGGAGTGTTCCATAAGGTCTGTTTTAGACTATCTCCTATCCCTCTATGAGGCAGGACTTGCCTATTCCTCCATCAAGGTCCATCTATGCGCTATTTCAGCGTACAATTCTCCAATAGGTCACAGGTCTCTAGCTCAACTAGAGGCTTCTCGCACCTTTTTGCATGGCATCCTGCATTTGAGACCTCCTATCAAAGACCCGGTTCCACCTTGGGATCTACCTTTTGTTCTGGAGCAGCTTACACTGCCTCCTTTTGAACCAGCCACGGATTGCGAGCTGCGTCTCCGCACTTGGAAGATGCTCCTTTTAGTTGCTGTTACTTCTGCCAGAAGAGTTTCTGAGCTTCATGCACTCATGTGCAAAGATCCTTATTTGGTTTTCCACAAGGACAGGATGTCCTTAGGAACAAATCGTAAGTTTCTTCCCAAGGTGGTCTCGGCTGTCACACTCAACCAGGATATTGACCTACCGGTGTATTACCCAAATCAGTAACAGGGGGGAAGCTCTGTTGCACACTCTGGATGTGCATAGGTGCCTCAGATATTATCTGACCAGAACCAAAACTCATCAGACTTCGGACCAGCTCTTTGTCTCCTATGCACAAAGTATGATCGGTGCTCCTGTTTCCAAACAGTCGCTTTCAAGATGGCTGGTGAAGTACATTATGTTTTGTTATCAGAAGTGTAATAAACCCTCACCGGGACTGGTGAAGGGTCACTCTACTAGGGGGGGTGGCTACCTCCTTCGCGGCGCTTCAAAATGTTTCCACTTCAGCCATCTGTGCAGCTGCAACCTGGAGCACTGCACACACATTCATCAGGCATTACAGTTTGGATATTGCCTCTAGGCGCAGAGCTTGTTTCGACTTGGCGGTCCTTCAGGGACGTTTGTCCTGAAGCTTGGAGTTTTCCTCCTGTCCTCCTCCCGATAACAACTTGGTCCCTTACTGCTTGGGAATCAGTCCTAATGGTGTAACCTGCTGCAAGAGCAGTTTCTCGAAGTAAAATAGTACAGTTACGTAAGAACTTACCGTAACAGTGGATCTTCGAGAACAGCTCTTGCAGCAGGTAGTTTCCCACCTTCCCCTCTGGAGGTTGAGTCTTCTGACCTAGTTTCTAGGATACAGTGTCTTTCGATGCCTTCTGCAAACCTTCCTTTGGAAGCAGATCCTCGGTCTCCCCTTCAGATGTCATTCTTGGGCCAGGAGTCTCCAGCGGGAGAACTGGGGATGCTGGGGGACCGCCCCCTTTTATGTGATGCCTGACGTTGGGGTGTGGCCGACGTCGGGGCGGTCCCCCGCTGAGTATTGCTAGCTAGAATTTTTCTATGGGGTCCTGGCGCCTGCCGGCTTCAGTCCTAATGGTGTAACCTGCTGCAAGAGCTGTTCTCGAAGATCTACTGTTATGGTAAGTTCTTACGTAACTGTACTTTTTTGGTTGCTGTTACCTCTGCCAGACATATCAGTGAATTGCAAGCTCTGTCAGTTGAACTGGACTTCATCTCATTCTATAGGGACAAGGTGGTCCTTAGAACCAATAGGAGGTTCCTACCCAAAGTGGTTTCTGATTTCCACTTAAACCAATCCGTGTCTCTTCCTGTGTTCTTCACTGATCATGCTTCCTCAGGAGAGCGAAGGTTACATAGTTTAAATGTTAAAAGAGCCCTTACTTACTACATAGAACGTACAAAGGGTCACAGGTTTGACTCTCTCAGTTGTTCTCACTTATGGGAAGTAGGTGAGGCAAACCTGCCACCAAGAGAACTATTGCCAGGTGGATTGTGTCCTGTATCCAATTCTGTTTTGAGAAACTGGGGAAAATTCCTCCCTCAGGCCTGAAGGTTCATTCCACTAGAGGTACAGCTGCATCTCTGGCTGCGGCCAGGGATATTCCTTTGTTAGAAATTTGCCAAGTAGCCACCTGGAAAGCAGTTCATACCTTCACCAAGCATTACTCCCTGGATATCCAGGCTCAGAGTGATGTTAGATTTGGCATAGCAGTGCTTCAGAGCCTATTCCCAAAGTAGGTTCTGTCCCTCCTCCTTGGAGGTACTGCTTGGTAGTCTGCAATTGTCAGAATACAGCAAGACTTCATGTTGTTTGAAGAAAAAATTACTCACCTTAGTAATTGTGTTTCTTCCAATGGAGTCTTGCTGTATTCTGACCTCCCTCCTTGCCTCCCCTCTCAGAACCTGTTTTTGGGAAGTGGGTGGGTAGGTGCAGTGTTGCACCCAAGGGGTGTCTTCAGCACGCTTCCTGTTGGGTGCTTTAGTTTGCTTATTAAGAATTTGTTATGCTTTATTACCTGGGTTTTGTTTGGTTTTTGGGTTTCCTGACTTGAGTCTTCCTTTGGGAACCTAGACTTTTAGTTGCCAGTTGGCTAGTAGAAATTTTACAATTTCCACATTCTGATAGGTCAGTGAGTTTTTAGCTCATAAGAATCTGATGGTTTGGATTCAGAGTACTGCAGACAGTCTTCAACTGAGCTCGAGCTCAACGTTCTATGCCCTGCATTGAAATTTAACCCTATACTCTCCGGGGCAGTTCAAGTGCTGGGGCTAACTGCAATTGTCAGAATACAGCAAGACTCCATTAGCAGAAACACAATTACTAAGGTGAGTAATTTTTTCTTATGGGTGTGTCTGAGATAGCGTGTATACATATGTGTCTGTCTGAGTAATTAGTCTTTACCAGCTGGGTTATGCAAACAGTTTTATTTGGTATGGTAAAAACTTTACAAATAAAAGAAACTGTTTGTTCTCTGCTCATTTAGTTCCATCTTCACTGCTTAGTTCACAGTCTGAGCAGCTGTCTGGTGCGACTCTTTCAGTGACTTGGGTCTGCTGAAAACCACAGTGTCCAAGAGCCAGTTTTCGGGTGAGCTTCTCTCTTGCCTCATCTGGCATTGTGCCCTTTTTCATACAGCTGATTGTATTGGGATCACTGCTGGTAGCCACACAGACCTGAAAAAAAATTTTCCTTCATGACAGCTTGTCAGGCTGTTTTAATCCAGCCTAAAATTTCTTTTTATTTTCCAGTCATGGATGGTTTGAGATTAAACTTGAGGATTTAGTTGTTACAAAAACAAGGAAAGTCTATAGTTTTTGGAATGAAGTCTAAGGCGTGTCTTTGCCCAGCGGTTGTTCTCTGGCGCATGGTAAACTCATGGTGCCAGAGAAATTTGTCTACCGAACTGTGGCTTGCTGATAATGAGGGGTCTTGCACTAGAGCCATTGCTTTCAGGGCTACTGCCTTGCAAGTCACTCGGTAATGCTGCTTTTTCTGCTCAGTAATCAATAGTTCCCAAGATCAAACTCACACTCGGGGTATTTAGCTCAGTGCCCACCTCCGAGTCGCTGGCGTTTGCGCTTTGAACCTGTAGACCCCACCAAACACATTTTCTCTTCTAGACTTGGTAGTTTTTTTTCTCCACTCATAGAGCTGCTTCTCGTCAATGTGGAGAGAAGCATCTACCAGCTGGTTATCCTTTTTCTCTACCTGGCATGCAGCAACCAGCTTGAATTCTAAATCAAAGCTTTTTGTTTTTGACATTACTGCTGTTCTATTGCTCTTTCTATAACTTCACTCATTTTCAGCCATCAAATACTGTGAGAGATGGGTGACTTTTATAGGACCATGACAGTTGTAAGTTGCCAGCTGACTTGTCAAATCAAAGAAAAATCACCCTCATTTAAAAGCTGTGACTTCCAAATAAGAAATGTAATTCCATCCCTAGCCACTATAGTTTCAGTTTCGCAAAGAGATACATAAGATTATCAAATATCAAGATATGCAGACAGAAACAAAACAGATGTGGACAGAAGACAGAAGTAGTCCCAGTTGTCCGTGGAGCAACAATTCTGCCAATATCTTTGACATCATATGAACTACAGGAGGTAGCCATCCGAGAAACATTTCATGAATTAGAAATAGCTCTTTCAGCAGACACTAAGATTAACACAGTACTGTTTACCTGATTTTTGGGAAATGGGAAAATGTTTCCAAATATATTAAATCCTGCTGGAAAGAATTGTTTTTTTAGTAGTGAATGCAGGGAGAAATAATATAAGAAGACAAAGCGATAATGAAACATTTAACAACTACAAACAACTATACAAATCTCATAAAGGCAGGGATTATGAAGTCAGCCTGTCTGAAATACCTACCAGTACCAAGGGCCAATTACAGGTGGACTCAAAAAAAAAAAAATCAAACACTTGAACAACAAATTGAGGCAATGGTGTTTGAATGAAAATATTAACTGTATCAAAACATGCGAAGTATATGATGGTAGATGTGATCTATTTGGCTACGACGGATTACACCTAAGCAGAAAGGGAAGCAGACTTCTAGGAAATATATTTTGTGATGCAATATCAAGTGCAAATTTAAACTGACTGGAGTGGGGGGAGGGGAGTTTGAAACAGAGCAACCATTTGGGCAGCCAAAACGTGTACATGACGTAGGTACAGATAATAGCATGCCTAGGAAACTATTAATGCATGTGCAAAGCGCAACAGATATTAGGCCATACTAGTTAATGGCAGAAGTTTAGTTAAAAAAAGTGAAGAATTAAACCTACTGTTGCAACGGGAAAACATACACATTTGTGCAGCGATGGAAAGTGGTGGAGATAGAGATGATGATTCGGGGAGGATATACCAGGTTATAATTTGTTTTGTCAGTCGCTCAAACAGGATTGGTGGGGATGTAGCACTCTTTATTAAAGATACCATTACAGCTCACAAAATAGATTTGAAAATGGAGCAAAAGTAAAACAAATATGGGTCAATATTTTACAACCAGGAAACATGAAAATTACTTTAGGTAGATGTCACAGGGCACCTGGTTTAAAAAGTGAGGACAACATGGGTTTTATGGAGGTGATTGAAGTGATGGATCTGAGTGGAAAAACCTTGATTTTAGGTGATTTTAACTTCCAAACATTGACTGGAAGAATCCAGTTTGGTCAACTAAAATTTTAAAAATGTTAATAGAAATCTTTATTGCTAACAGTTTTGAACAACATGTACATCAAAACACTAGAGGCCAAAATTTGTTGGATCTTGTCCTTAGCGATATGAAGGATGACATGATGGCATGTGTAGTAAGAGAACCACTGGGAACAAGCGACCATAATATGGTTGAAATTAACATATCCATTAGCTGGAAAGCAGAAAGAGGACCTACAAGAATTAAATGCTCAAATAAGGCAAATTATAGGGACCATTACTTAAAACACTGGGACTGGGAAACAGAATTAATGGGTCTAAGTGTACATTAAATATGAGATAGAATAAAACAAAGAATACTGTGTTGCAACGTATATTCAAATTCAGGTTTATTTCAGGAAGACGCCAGTGAGCATGCTCGTTTACAGATGGTTCTGTCAAGAATCTATTCAAGTCCTATACACCAGAAAAGACAAAATAAACAGGTTACTCACCTATAACAGTAGATCTTCTACGGAATGGTCTCTTGCAGTAGGTTCTGACTCTTGGGAGGTTCCAGCAGAGGGCGCTGTTCACATGGCAGCTTCTTCCAGCAGTCTTTGTTCAGGGACCACCCACACATGACATCACTTTCCTTGCTTCTCTATAAGTGTGGGCTGTCCCTAATATCCTTTGTTCATTTTCCTGCTGACTTCAGCTCGCAGAGCAGTTAGATCAATCTTCCTAGAGACCAGGACCTCTCCCAGGGGCTCCCCATCCTTAAGATCTCCTTCTCGGCTCCTCCTTCCACTCCCTGTTGTGGTTCCATTGACTGTGTGTTCATCTAAAAAAAAAAAAAAAGTTTCCACTTCCACAACAACTATTGATAGCGGAACCTATTCCATTGCCATTCAGGGCACACCTCTTGACACAGTGCCAAGGCTCCCTCCTGCTGCTTAATCTGAAGACCCTTCATTTTCATACTTGGCTCTTGAAGTCGTCTTCATAAATATACTACAAGTCTCTTCCCAGGTAGCTGATGTTCTGCTTGCTGCCAGGAAACAGGCTACCAGGGATATTTATAATTTTAAATGAAAATGTTTCTCCATTTGGTCCGCTTCTCAATCGCTGGACCCTTACTCTTGCCCTCTGACGAAGATCTTGGACTATTTGGCCTCCTTGTTCTCGGAGGGCCTTGGCTAGTCTTCTAGTAAAATCCACTCGGCCACCATCTCTGTCTCCCATGTACCATTGGATGGCCATTTTTTATATCAACACCATCTGGCTAAGATGTTCTTGAAAGGCATATTACATCTGAAGCTTCCTATTAGGCGTCCCATTCCTCCATGGGATCTGAATTTCATGACTGAAAAACTAACAGTGGACCCCTTTAACCAGCTGCCACTTGTGCCCTGCATTTCCTGTCCTGGAAAACGCTATTCCTGGTGGCTGTCGCTTCTGCTCAACGGATGTCCGTGCTTCATGCCCTTATGTGCAGAAAACCTTATATTATTCTTTGTAAGGATCGGGTCGTGGTTCACACTCACCCTTCATTTCTGCCTAAAGTGATTTCTGAACAAACCTTGAATCAGTCCTTGGAGTTACCATTTTTTTTACCCTGAATACTCCAATCTGGGTGAACATCTTTTTGCATACGATGGATGTCCATCGCATCCTAAGTTACTATACTGACCGAAGTCCCTTTGCAAAACCTCACAACTGTTTGTCAACTTTGCCCCAGGTCGTGAAGGACTTCCGGTTGCAAAAAGCACCCTCTCTTGCTGGCTAGCTCATTGTATTATTTTTTGTTACAAAAAATACAAGCAGCCCCTACCAGGTCATGTTCAAGCCCATTCCACTAGGGCCGTAGTGACCACAGCAGCTTGTTTCAAGGGTGGCTCCATTACTGATATTTGCAAAGCAGCCACCTGGTCTACCATCCATACCTTTACCAGGCATTACAATGTGGATGTTGCCTCAAGACGCAGACCAGTCTTTGGCCGTGCTGGCCTACAGGGCATCCTGTCATAATTGTCCACCCACATGGACGTA
This sequence comes from Neoceratodus forsteri, assembly GCA_016271365.2. Classification (NCBI taxonomy): domain Eukaryota; kingdom Metazoa; phylum Chordata; order Ceratodontiformes; family Ceratodontidae; genus Neoceratodus; species Neoceratodus forsteri. The sequence goes on along the minus strand of CM057449.1, from coordinate 157,228,385 downwards.
ACTGCTGGGAACTCTCCCAAGAGTTGTAACCTACTGCAAGAGTCCATTCAGTAGAAGATAGTGCGGTTACATAAGAAATTACCATAACAGTAGATTTTTATTTTTATTTATTTTTTTAGTTATTAAATTCTCGGATTACAAATACCTTTGGGCAGAAACTGCTCGTTTACAAAGGTTCCACGTCAAAGGATGAGGGTCAACATACATACAGAGGTAGTAAAAGAATGCACAATAAACAACCAAAACAACTAAAAGAAAAAATAAAGATACTCAGTTATAACATACTTTGAGAAAATATTCATAAAACGAGCAGCTTGAGTAGGCAGCTGGCTGCAGTAACAATAAGAGAAAGAGGGCACCACACAGGCAGTTAGTATTGCAGGCATGCAACCGGGAGAGGAAGTTGGCAGGCTAATGGGCCACTGTCCGATGGTAGTGGAAAATGTCTTGTACCAGTGGAGATGTGAAGCAGGAAAGAGTCACAAGGAAGGCCCAGTGCCAGAGGGAATGAGATTGGAAAGGTCAGGCTGTGAGACATGAGTGAGCTGGGAGGTGTTTAGAGATCTCTGTTCAACAAAGCAGTCACATTGAGTGGTAGAGGTGAGGTAAGTTTGAGATTCCTTTGAAGGGTCAAGTGTAGTAGGGGAAAGTGATTCTTTATTGAGGAATTGAAACATTGAGCAGCTCTATAGATAAAGGACCGCTGACCCATGGAGAGTCGACATCTGGGAACCTGAAAGGTTAGAGATTGGGCACCACGTGTTTGTTGAGTGCCACTGTGAGGTAGTAAGGAGTGAGCTAACACAAGGTGGCATGAGACCAAGGAGAATCTTTTGGTAAGTAGCAGGTCTGGTATTGTATTCTGCTGCTTAGGGGTAGCCAGCTGGCCTGTGCATAGAGGTCACAGGTGTGAGTTAGTCAGGCTGCACCTGTCAGTAGTCTACAGGCTTTGTTGAGAGCAACTGAGATCCTGCAGAGGGCACTTGTTGGGGCAGAGCCATAGATGGCAAGGCCATAGTCAATGATAAGAGTGACAGAGCTGTAGATGGCTAGTTTAAGGGCATCCATGGTATACAGTGCTTGTGTTTGTGTAGTAGTCCAATCCTATATTTGGCGGTCTTGGCAACAGTGTCAATGTTGAGTGTAGGAGAGGTACTAACCAGGGTAATACCAAGGTACTTGAACTCCTTGACATGTTCGAGTGGGTTCCAGCATGGCTCTTGATGGTGAGGGACAGAGAGTTGTGCCTGCTCTATGGTTACAGAAGGACATGGCTTTAGTCTTGCTGTGGTTCAGGACAAGTTTTTGAGAATTGAACCAGTCTTGATGCGACTGAAGTCGAGCTGCAGCTGGGATTCAAGGACTGTAATGTCATGGTGGCTGGAAAACAGGACTGCATCGTCTGCGTGATAGTAATATTTTTGGTGGCAGGCACTGGGGAGATTGTTGATGAAGAGGGAGAAGAGTAGGGGCCCAGAATAGACCCTGAGACTCGGGCCGGACTGGTTTCTCATCGAAGAGATCCCTGCAATCCTTATATGTTGGATCCGATTATCAAGGTAGCTGGTGAACCATGGAAGGGCATTGCTGGAGATCCCAATGGAGGACAGTTGCTTGAGCAGTAGGGGTGGTTAACTGTGTCGAATGCCTTGGTAAGGTCTATAAATACTGCCCCTCCACAATTCCCTTTGTCAACCGTGGCATGGATGAAGGTTGTAAATTCCAGTAGTGCAGTGGTGGTGCTGTGCCCTTTCTGAAGCCGTGCTGCTCTGGGCACTGCACATTGTACTTATCCAGGAATTCAGCTAGTTGGTCTGACACTATTCGCTCCAGCGCTTTGGATAGTGGGGAGGAGTGAGATAGGTCTGTAATTGGTGTGCAGTGTCCTATCTCCGCTTTTGTGAACCGGTGTGACAGTGGCTTTCTTCCAGAGAGAGGGGAAATGGCCCAAACTAAGCGAGAGATTAAAGATCTTTGTAAGTGGTTCTAAAATTTCATCGAGGACTTGTGCCAGCAGTTTCGGGTCAAGGGAGTCACCACTGTACCCTTGTTTGCCGATGGCCTTTTGAATGTATTTTCTAGCTACTTCTGGTGGGTCCTCCTTAAAAAAAAACTTTGGGGTTGTACGTTCTAGTTGGGGGTAACTTGGGAGGAGCTGATGGGAGGTCGTCGAAAAATTTGGTGGAAGGACACTGTCCAGGTTTGTAAATGCATTATTAAAAGTGCTGGTGATGATACCTAGGTTGTAGGGTGCCATGAAGGTTGAGCATAGTGGGTGGTGCTTTAGGATCCTTGCCTGTGAGTTCTTTCATGTTGTTCCAGAATTTGTTTCCCTGGCCCCAAGAGTTGGTCAGAGCCTCTTTGTAATAGCTGCGTTTAGCATTCCATATTCTTGAGTGCAATCATTTCTGGCTGCTTTGTATAATTTGTATGTTTACTTGCGTCGGAGTTGCATGAGCACAATGTAGAAATTGGTCTGTGCTTGAGCAAGTTAAAGGTCAGTAGTAACCCAGGGGTTGGTCTGTCCTTTGACCTTCATCTTTTCACTGGTGCATAGATGTCACAGGCCGTTGAAACGTTTGATAAATGGTCCAGAGCTTTGTTGGTGTCATTGAGGGTCAAGCACTGCCCAGTTCAGCCTGGTTAGATGGGATTTTAACAGCTGGAGGTGCCCTTGTTTGATAACCCTGGCATAGATAAGCTTGGGAGGGGCTTGTGGTATTTGTTTGACCAGGAACAGATGACAAGGCGGTGGTCACTTATTGTATCCGGGAGTACAGAAACATTGGAGATGCGTTCAGGGTGGTTAGATAGAATCCAGTCTAGAAGCGTGAGGGGCCTGTCCTATAGTTACACCTAGTGGGGGCATTGACCAGTTGAATGAGGTGATGCTGGCGGCTGCATCCTTATAGGTGCGGCCTCAGCGGAGAGCCAGTTAATGTTAAAATCACCCATGATTATGGTTTCAGAATTATGTTGCTGGACCATAGATATTCCATGATGCTATGGAAGCCAGCAGCCTGGTCTCTTAGGGGTAGGTAAACCGAGATGACAGTGAGTTCCTTGTTATGTGCACCAAGGAGGATTTTGATTACGAGGACCTGAGAGGGTTGCTCAGGCTGGGGATGGGATGATGTGACCCATAAGGGTATCCTTAAGATAGATGCATGCAGCCCGCCCTGTTTAACAATCCTGTCTTGCCTGAAAATGCAGTAGCCAGGGATAGAGACTGAGGTATCAGGGATTTTAGGGTTTAGCCATGTTTCCACAACTGAGAGGACATCAGGGTTGTGCTGTAGGATCCATGTTTGGAGGAGTCAAGTTTGTTGAGGATGCTGCAGGCATTGATGGATGCCATGGTGAGTGTCCCTGTCCTTCTGCTTGGTGCCACTGCCGGCTGCCCAGGTGGTCCTGGGTTGGGGTGAACATTTCCTGAGAGCAGAAGCAGCATCAGGAGAATTTGTAGGAGAAAGGATTTCAGCATCTTGTAGATACCTGGTGGTTAAGTCATAAGCCAAAAGAAATGATCAACAGCTGAGGTCCAGAGTCACAGAATGTATTAGAATTCCTGCAGATGATGAACTGTGCCTGTGCATATGCAGGATGTGAAATCCTTTTGTCTGCATGCTTCTTTGTCATTCAAAGAGGTTGTGGAAAAGCCAACATATAGATCATGGAGCAGGTCAGACGAAAATGTGTATTCAAGCAGACCTAGAGTCACTGAGTTTGTCAGACTTAATTGCTTGACTTGTGTTTTGCTTGGGATAGCTTCCAAAAAGTTGATTTTTAAATGAAAAATGCAGATACCTGGTTGTGATGTTTTGCAGAAATCCAGTTCAGGAGACTTTCACGGATGTAGTGAGCAAGAATGGTGTAGTTACTCCAAGCAGAAAACCATGTAAATCCACAAAAACTAAGCTACAGACACAGACAAGCAGCCACTACAAACATACCTCCAGCAAACACAGGAGATCTTCGAGGAATGTCTCTTGCAGTAGGTCCAATCATGCCCTCTGTCCCCTTGCCTTCTCTAACAATGTCAGTGGCTCAGTAGGTAGCACACTCGCCTCCAAGGCCGGGAGATCAGAGGGCTGTGGGTTCAGTTCCCACATCTGGCACTTGGGTTAATATCCCAGTACTGACACTGTAGTGCAGCATGAGGGGGGCGATGCACTTCTGAGGTGCCGTCTTTCGGATGAAACATTAAACCGTGGTCCCATCTGCCTGGATTGGTGGTAGTTCAGGTGGATGTTAAAGATCCCATGGCACTTCTCAAAAAGAGTAGGGGAATTTCCCCGGTGTCCTGGCCAAATTTCCCCCATTCACTAAAAATACCATCAACAGCTTAATCTGGTTCAATTTCAGTTGCTTACCATCTGTATCCCCCCCCTCCCCACCCCCCGGTCACCCCTGAAAAAGGGGACTTCTTGTCCCAGTGGGCCTACCAGGTCAACAAAAAAAAAGGGGGGGGAAACCTGATCTAAGGACTTAGAGTTGGGACTTACTGGTACCTCGGTTTCCCTTGGTGCGCCCCTTTGCGAGCTGAAGCTGGCATGGAACAGAGGATACTAGGGACAGCCCATACTTATATAGGAGCAAGGGAAGTGATATCATATGTGGACGGTGCCTGAAGAAAGACTGTTGGAAGAAGCTGCCGGTTGAACAGCGCCCTCTGCTGGAACCTGCCAAGAGTAATAACTTATTGCAAGACACATTCCTCCAAGATCTACTGTTACAGTAAGTTCTTACGTAACCGCACTTACTAGGAGTGGTATTTGTTGTTCATCCACACTTTCTGGCAGATCGCCTTTCCCTTTACGTGTCACCGGAACATCTTTAAGCTGGCTCCTTCCATCCACCCAGGTGGTATAACCCATAGCTCTGCCCCATGATGCCATATCTAGCCCGCTGGAAGCAGAGGTGTGTGTCAAAGCCTGGGAGGTCGGGTGGGTCAGTGTGGATTAACAACATATACCACTCCAAGAATTACCGTTACAGGTGAGTAATCTGTTTTTCTAGGGATGTGGATATGTTGTTCTGTCCACACTTTGTGGCAGACTTCTAACAGTTCTCCAGGAGGAGTGAGGCAAGGTGCACACCCCCTACTTAGGGAACAGGGACTGGAAAACTGAGGCCCCAAAACCAGCATCCCGGCGTGACTCGAATTCAATGTGGTAATGGGAAATGAAGGTGGGTGCTGACTTCCAGGTAGCAGCCCTGCAGATAGAATTCCCTAGAAGCAGCCACCGATGCAGCGGTATGGTGGGTGGAATGAACCCTTAACCCTACGGGAGGCTCCCTACCCGCCAATCTAAAGTAGAGCTCAGTGCTGGAAGTGATCCACCTGCTAGTCGTCCGCTTGGCTGCAAGTCTGCCAGGTGAGGCTTCAGCGTAGGTGACAAACATCTGGCAAACCTCTCCCCGAACTTCCGCCCTACGCTCTTTGTAGTAGGCAAGCCCCTGTCTCTGGTCCAAAGTATGGAGCCTGTACTTGGCCTCCGAGGTGTAATTGGGGTAGAACACCGACAGAGTCAACACCTGATTAAGGCGAAACTCCGACACCACCTTCAGAAGGAATTTCGGATGGGGGCACAGGACAACCTTGTCCCTGTGGAAGACCAAGTAAGGAAACTCCACTGAGAGTGCCTGGAGCTCCCCAGTCCTTTTGGCTGACGTGATAGCCACCAAAAAGGTGGTTTTCACGACAAATGTGACATCTCACACTTGTGCATTGGTTTGAATGGCTTGCCCATGAATTTGACCAAAACCAGCAGTAAATCCCGTGGAGGTTCATGCACCGGAGGAGATATGTGATCTAGGCCCTTGAAAAAGTGCCAGACCACCTTCTCCACCACCCACTGCATTCCACACTGCGCCTGGTAGGCAGAGATGGCTGCCAGGTGCACCTCAAGGGTCGTCAGCCGAAGTCCCAGCTGGGAGAGGGACTGCAGGTAGTCCAGAATGCTAGCCACTGGGCAGGATGAGGGATCCCCAACCCCTTGCCTTTGCACGAAATGGAAAATCTCTTCCATTTGAAGGCATAGCATTTTCTGGTAGCGTCCTTATGGGATGCCTCAACAACTGTGAGGACCTCGTCGGAGAGACCCAAAGCCTGGAACTCTAGCCACTCAGAAACTAGGCTGTCAGGTGCAGGGATTGAAGGTCCAGATGGAGTACCTTCCTCTGATTGATGGAGAGCAGGCCAAGGCATGCTGGAAGATGCTTCCGGAGCTTGGAGCTGAGGCTGAGAAGATCTGGGTACCAGAACTGACGTGGCCAGTCTGGGGCTACCAGGATCACCTCTGCCTTGTCCCTTCTGGCCTTGAGGGAGCACCTTATGGCTCAACAGAAGTGGAGGGAAGGCGTAGAAGAGGCCTGGTGCCCACGGCCTTGAGAAGGCATCCCCCTGCAGCGAGCCCTGCTGAGGGGGATCGGCATGAAACAGCCTCAGCTTCACATTCTTCCTGGAGGCGAACAGGTCCACCTGAGGGGTGCCTCAGTGGGAGAACAGGTCTTGTACTTCCTCCGGGTGGAGTGACCACTCACGAGATGCCTCGCCCCATCCGGCTGAGAGCATTGGCCAGCTGATTAGAGGCTCCTGCCGCATGAATGGCTAGGAGATCCACCTCCAGGCTGAGCACGAGGGTCTACATGCAGAGAGCTTCCTTGCACAGATGCAAGGAGTGCATCCCGCCCTGCTTGTTGAGATAGTACATGGTCGTGGTATTGTCTGTCTGGACCTGGACCACTTGACCCCGAAGGAACGGAGCAAAGGTGGTCAGGGCTAGCTGCACCACGCAGAGCTCCAGCAGGTTGATGTGACATTGGGACTGCTAAGGGGACCACAGCTCATGGGCTCTGTGCCCCCCAGATGGGCACCCCAACCCATCAGCGAGGTGTCGGTCGTCCGTATGACCATCGGCTTGGGGTGGACAAACAAGATGTCGTCCTGCAGATGAGCTGGGACAAGCCACCATTGGAGGCTGTCCCACATCCTCTAAATCACAATGACCAGCTGGTCGAGGTGTCCTGAACACTGAGACCACTGGCTGGCCAGTTCCCATTGAAGCAAATGCGTATGCCAGTGGGCCCATCGAACCACGCTGGTGCAGGCCGCCATGTAGCCCAGAAGTCGAAGGAAGTCCCGGGCAGGGCGCGATTGCCCAACCAGAAATGATTGGGCAGAGGAGGAGAGAACCTCCACCGGGAGCTGAGCCCTTCCCCAATGAACTGAATCACCTGTGAGGGCACAAGTTCTGACTTAGCTTTGTTGATCAGGAGGCCAAGCTTGAAGCAAGTCTGGAGGACCAGATCCCTGAACCACTCCACCTCCTGCCTGGAGGGATCTGCTATGAGCCAGTCATCCAGGTAGGGATAGACCGAGATCCCTCTGCACCTCAGGAAGGCTACCACCACTGCAGTGCATTTGGTGAAGACCCTGGGGGGTGATGAGAGGCCCAAGAGCATGGCCTGGAACTTGTAGAGAGTTCCCTTTGCTCAGAAGCAGAGGCACCTTCGGTGGGATGGATGGATCGGGACATGAAAGAACACGTTCTGAAGATCCAAGGAGCAAAACGACATGCCGTGCTCCAGGGATGGTATGATCTGAGCCAGAGTTACCATGTGGAAGGTGCGAGACTTGAGGAACCTGTTCAGGTCATGCAGATCAAGAATGGGGCACCAGCCCCTATCCATTTTGGTACCAATAAATACCTGGAAACAAACCCTGGGTCTGAAGGAGGTTCCGCAGCTCTGTGCATGACTTCCTTGCGGAGGAGCTGAGCGATGTCGTCTTGGAGAGCCGACTGAGTGACAATGGATACCAGATCCTCTCATGGGGCGCAAGCTCAGCTTGGGGGTACCTGCTTGAATTCCAGAGGCAGACCCCGGCTGACCTCTTCCAGCACGCATCAGTCCATAGTAATAGTAGACCAGGCGGAAAAGAAGTGGCGGAGCCGGACCACCACAGGAGGACCCAGGGGAGGTGTGACAGGGTTGAGGGTGGCACCCTGCAGCCAGTCAGTGAGCAGTGAGGAGGAAGATCCGGCCAAGGGGTCACTGGGTCCCTTCCCTCCAGGCTTCCTGACCAATGATGCCACTGACATGGCCTGTGGTTGCCAGGTTTGAGCCTGCTGGCCCTGCTGCTGCTGGGCTGGTCTGACCGCAGGAGTGGAAGAGCGAAAGGACTTACACTTCTGGTACTTGGGGCCCTTGTCCTTCTGGGCAGATGTCACAGAGGCCAGGGTGGCATTGGACTTCCCAGTGCGCAGGAGGTGACCCTCTATACTGGGCCCGAATATGTCAGTGTCCAAAAAGGGGACATCTGCCAGCTTGTGTTGCGTGTCAGCTGTAAAGGTTGAGATCTTCAACCAAGCGCTCCGGATCATGGCTACTGCGGCCACTACCGAGTGGACACAAGAATCACCAATATCCAGAGCAAAGGAGTTGTTGCTTCGCCACTGCCCTTCCCTGGTCCTGGACCAGCTTGACCAGTTCTGGAGGTCTGCCGGGAGGTGAGAGATGACCTCAGCCAGGGAGCCTAAAAGGGTGTGGGGAAAGTGTCTCATCAGCACGGCCGAGCTAGCCTGATGAAGTGCCGAGTGAAGAAGCAGTGTAGACTTTCTTCACCGAATGGTCCAATTTCTTGGACTCTTTGTCCAGCTGTCTATCCATGTCACACCTGTATTGCCCGAGCACTGAAAAACTGAGTCAGCCATCAGACCCTCAGTCGAGGGATGCTCCGAAAACCCCAAAAGGGAGCTGGTTGGGACCGCATACTTGCAGGCTGTCTGGGCCGAGGGCACAGGGCAAGATGCAGGGTGCTGCCACAGTTCCGGGGTTGGGCCAACAATGGCCTCAGCCACAGGGAAGGCCTCCGTAGGAGAATCCCCTTTGTCCATAATCTCTGTTAGGGGATATCTGGCCCATTTCAGGACCGGTTCAAGCTCCATCCCCGTGGACTCAGAAATGAGCCGAAGAATGCCCATGAACGAGCTGGATCCCTTGTCTATGGAGAGGCCCCCCGAGGACTCCATGTCAATGGGACATGAGTGCAACAAGGAGTCTTTGAACTCTGCGGAGTCCACGTAAAGTGGACGTCCACCTGAGTCACCCTCAACCCGCCTTGGGTGGTCGTGAGTGAGGGTGACAGCCGATGGGGCAACCCTTTTGCCAACTGAGAATCCTCAGATTAAAAAGGTTAACGTGGATAAATCACCAGGACCAGATGGTTTTCATCCACAAGTGTTAAAAGAACTTGCTGCAACATTAGCAGGCCTTATAGCTATATTGTTTAGACAATCATTGTAGGAGGGAGATGTTCAGATGACTGGAGGACAGCCAATGTGACACCACTACAACAATTCTCAAGAAAGGATCAAAAGCAGACTACAAGAACTATAGACCCATAAGCTTGACCTGTATAATCAGTAAAATCATGGAGGAATTTATAAAAGAACAGTTAGATATACATATACAAGATAATGGATATGTAGATATAACCCAACATGGTTTCATACCTAAGAGATCTTGCCAAACCAATCTTTTAAAATTTGTTGATCAAATTAGGCACTAGAGGATGGTTTATTGGTGGATGTGATCTACCTGGATTTTTCGAATGCCTTTGATCTAGTCCCGCATAAGAAGATTGTTATTAAGAAACATAGACGCATAGAAATGTGCCGGCAGAAAAAGACCCCTTGGCCCATCCAATTTGCCCGAATATTCTCTCTCTGTCTATTTCATCTTACACCATACGTCCCATGTCTTTATACTGTTAAGCCCCATGTATTTGTCCCAAGACCTCTTGAATTTACTCACTGAATCTGCCCACACCACCCATTCTGGCAGCCTATTCCATGAACCCACCACCCTCTCTGTGAAGAACTACCCCCTTACAGCTCCTCTAAATCTACCCCCTCCAGCTTGAATGCATGTCCCCTAGTGGATTTGTTTTCACTCATCCTGAATATTGTACCTTCCTTCACTCTGTTTATTCTCTTCAGATATTTGAAGGTTTCTACAACATTCCCTTTCCCGCCTCATCTCCATTGTGTACAAATTTAGTTCCTCCAGCCGTTCCTCACATAATCTTCCTTGTAGCCCTTGAACCATGGTTGCTCTTCTCTGGACTCTCTCCAACCTATCCCTATCACCCAGTAAGTGTGGCCTCCAGAACTGGACCCTGTACTCCAGATATGGTCTGACCATAGCTTTGTATAGTGGCATTATCTCCTCCTTTTTCCCTGCTTGTGAAGCCCCTCCCTATGCATGCCAGCATTCTGGTAGCCTTCCCCACAACCCTATCGCATTGGTTCCTAACCTTCAGGTTATCCGAAATGGTGATCCCCCGGTCCCTTTCCTGCTCTGTAACCTCCAGTCTCCCCTTCCCTCCAGTATTTTGCCCTTGGGTTTTTATGCCCTATGTGCATAATTTAACATTTTTTCATGTTGAATTGCAGTTGTCACTTCCTAGACTACTACTCCTGCCTGGCCAGATACTCCCTCATTCTCCCCCCCTGCCCCCGTTACAGATCTTTGTGTCATCTGCCAACAGACACACCTTCCCATTCAGGCCCTCTGAAGTGCTCCCAATGTATATGTTAAACAGTAACACGGACCCCTGAGGAACCCCACTCATCACCCCTCCTTCCTCTGTGTGCACCCCATTAACCACCACCCTCCGAGTTCTCCCCCTGCCAATTCTCCACCCAGTTTGTTTACTCCCCACCCCTAAGCTACATAACTTGTTTATTAGTCTTCTGTGGGGGATGGTATCAAAGGCCTTCCTGAAGTCCAGATAGGCCATGTCCACCACCCCTCCCTGATCACATATCTCCATTAGTCCCTCAAAGAATTCAATCAGGTTGGTCTGACACGACCTTCCCCCTGTGAACCCATGCTGGTTGTCATCTACGAGGTCTTTCTCCTCCAGACATTGTACCAGTCTTTCCTTTATAAGTGCCACCATCAGTTTTCCCACCATGGAGGTAAGGCTAACCGGGTGGTAGCTGCCCGGCTCATCCTTTCCTCACCCCCTTGTGTAATGGCACCACATCAGCCTTTCTTCAGTCCCCCGGGACTCTTCCCTTGTCTAGAGACAGATTAAATAACTTTGAGTGGTGCCGGAGGTTCCTCCCTAATTTCTTGAGCACCCTGGGGGGACTGCATCGGGGCCCATTGCTTTGTCTGTCCGTAGTTTTTGAACTTTCAACACAGCTATCCAACCGAAAAGGTTGGATAGCTGTGTCGGAAGAACTTTATTCTATTAAATAATGGTGAGCCTGATTGGTGGATGCTATTGACCTGTACCAGACTAAATGAATTAAAGGTTGACCCAGTAATTATAAAATGGATTATAGCCTGCTTGAGGGATAGAAACCAACATGTGTGCATAAGGCGATTCATGTCCAGCTGGGGAGATGTGACCAGTATGGTCTCTCAGGGATCTGTTCTGGGCCCAACCCTTTTCAGTTTATTTGTATCATCATTGCAGACATCTAACAACTCATGATGATGTAAGTTCACTGATGATACTAAAATAGGAGTGGTAGTAAACAGTGAACAATAATAATATTGATGTGTAGCATTATGCATTTTGGTTAAGAAGAATAGGCCAGCGCAATATTCCCTGAATGGTGCAGAACTTAGAAGCACTGACAGTGAAAGAAACTTGGGAGTGCTCCTCACAAATTACCTGTCATTTAAACAACACAGCATGGAAGTAACCAAGAGAGCTAACAAAGTGATGAACTGTTTACTCATGAATATCCGCAGCCGGGAGAGTGCAGTCTTAATGCTGCTTTATGGGTCATTGCTTAGACCCCAGATGGAGTACTGCACTCAGTTCTGGGCACCTTACCATAGTGGAGATATTTAAATGCTTGGAAGGGGTCTAGAGGAAAGCAACTAAGAAAATAACAAACCTAAAATATCTCCCATATGAGAGATTGCAGGACTTGGGGTTTATATAGTATACGTTAGACTGTCATCATCTTAGAGGTGACCTGTGTCTTGTATATAGAGCCTTTAAGAATGTAGATCTATGGGAATGCCTTTGATTGGCAGCAAGGATGTCAGATAGAAACAATAGAGCACATAGCTGTCAACTAAAGGGAGATGTCTATAAAACAATCAAAAGAGGGGCCTGAATGAACCAGAGGGTGGTGGCTCATTGGAATGGTCTCACTGGAGAGACGATATCTAGTGACACAACTGGCACTTTTAAGAAAAGGTTGGATAGCTGTGTTGGAAGAACTTTAATTAAATAATGCAGAGTCTAATTGGCGGAAGCTATTGACCTGCACCAGTCCTATGAATCCTATGAATTTTTCAGAACCAGTCAAGACTCAGGAATGTGGTTGACTTTTGTTGTGGCTTTAGAAAGCCCCAAGATTTGGATGGAGACATTAACCCCCCCCCCAGAGATGAAGCCAGCGTTCATTATCAGGAAATCAGTACAAGTTACTAATATGCTACTGATTAACATTAATTTGAACATGCCTTGACTGAAAATAATTTTTCTTTTTCTTTTGGTATTAGCAAAACTTCCAACTTTGGAGACATTACCCCCGAGATACCCTTTGATAAATTGAAGAGATTGGTTGAAGAGAACCCGTGTGAAGAAAACAAAGAGGAGGGGGTGGAGGAGATGTGGAACTCTTTCAAGGAGAGAATAACAGATGCAATGGAGTATTATGTACCCACGAAGAATAAGTGGGGAAAAAAACAAGAAAATGGATGAAACATTCAAGGGACCAGCAAAGGACACTTGTGGCACCACACATATGGCTAGATTAGTTGCTCTACAGCTAGGTAAGTTGAAGATCATGGTATTAGTAAAACCCACGAATCTTGGGATGTAACTACCCAAGAAAGGACAGTTTAATGTATTGACAGAGGAAAATGTTTTTAGTGTTCCATTGTTTCTAAATACTTGTGTAAATTCAGACTGGAGAGACGGTGAATCAGGGTGTGATCAAAAATCAGGAAATCAGTATGAGACATAATGATACTACTGGTCTTACTGATTTTTGCCATGCCTTGACTCAATTACGACACTTGTTTTTCTTACTGTGTGCCTAATACTTTCATCTCCATGCGTCACGGTACATGACATGTAGTGCTGTTACCCATATCCAGGGTGTTCTTTAATTACCCACAAAGGCACTAAAACTCCGTCCCTGCCTCATGTACCTTCCAGACTTAACTGCATTTGTACTCGTGCATCTGCACAGTCAAGGCTGAAGGCGTATCGGGTTAGGCCAAGCTGGCAGAAAACAGCATTCAGGATGCCTTTCCTCCACTTGTGAGTGCCAGTAGTGGCATATATAGTATTGTGTGTGGTTCACTGGTACTGCTTATTGAACTGTCCATCCCTAGCAGCTATGGTGTTTTACCCATCGAGAGATAGAAGATCATCAAATATTGAGATATGTAATCAGCAACTAAGCAAATGTGGAAGAAAGGCACAGAAATAGTTCAGTTGTCCTTGGAGCCACAATTCTACCAATATCTTGGATACCTTATAAACTACAGAAGGAAACCGTCCAATGAACATTGCACATATTACCATGTGTCATAGAACATAGACTCTAATGGCAGATAAGGACCGCTTGACCCACCTAGTCTGCCCATTTCCCTACCTACAGGATAAGCTGCAGATCCTAGTTAACCAACAACCTATTTTTCCTACCCCCGACAAAATTGCCTTATGTCTGTCCCATGCATTCTTGAATTCTCCCACAGTTTTAGACCCCACTGCCTCCTCAGGAAGGCTGTTCCATGTGTCCATCACCCTCTCTCTGGAAAAATACTTCCTCACATTGCCCTTGAACCCCCCAATCTTCAAATTGTGTCCCTTGTTCTTACACATCTCTTTTTCTGAAAGATGCTACCTCTTGGACTTTGTTGATTCCACTGAGGTACTTAAAAGTTTCTATCATGTCTCCCCTCTCCCTCCTTTCCTCAAGGGTATACATATTAAGCTCCTTTAGTCTCTCCTCGTATGGCTTCTCTTGCAGACCTTGCACCATTTTAGTTGCCCTCCTCTGGACTGCCTCTATCCTGTCTATGTCCTTTCGGAGATGGGATCTCCAGAACTAGACACAGTACTCCGGATGGGGTCTCACCAACTGTCTGTACAGAGGGATAACAGCTTCCTGTTTTCTGCTGGTGATGCCTCTCCCTATATATCCCAGTATCCCCAGCCCTCCCTACTGCCTTCTCACATTGCTTGCTAACCTTAAGGTCATCTGATATGATTATCCCCAGGTCCCTTTCCATTTTGTTGTTGTTACTACCCCATTGTGTAATCTTACCCTGGGTTTTTGTTTCCCAGGTGCATTATTTTGCACTTCTTTGCATTGAATCCAAGCTGCAGTACTTCTGACCATTCCTCCAACCTTGCCAAGTCCCTTCTCATCCTTTCCATGCCTCCTTGTGTATCAACCCTGTTGCAGATTTTTGTGTCATCTGCAAAGAGGCATACTTTTCCTATCAGTCCCTCTGCAATGTCACTTATAAAGACATTAAAAAGGACTGGACCCAGTACTGAACCTTGCGTACCCCACTAGTAACCCCTCTTTCTTCAGAGTGGACTCCATTTATGATTACCTTCTGTGTCCTGTTGTCCAGCCAATGTTTTACCCAGGCTACCACCCTGGGACCCACTCCCAGGCTGGTTAATTTGACTATTAATCTTTTGTGTGGGACTGTGTCAAGTGCCTTGCTGAAGTCTAGGTAGGCAATGTCCACAGCTCCTCCCTGGTCTACTACTTTTGTCACCCAGTCAAAGAAATCAATTAGATTCATCTGACATGACCCTCCTGCTGTGAACCCATGCTGCCTTGGGTCCTGTGCCCCACTGGCCTCTAGGTACTCAACAGTTCTTTCCTTCAGAAGTGATTCCATCACTTTCCCTACCACAGAGGTCAAACTGACAGGTCTGTAGTTTCCTGCCTCTGTCTTGGTCCCACTTTTGTGAAGGGGAATCACATCTGCCTTCCTCCAGTTCTCGGGTACCACACCATCCTCCCATGATTTGTTAAAAAGGGTAGTCAGTGGTGTCGCTAGTTCTCAGCTTAATTCTTTTAGAATTCTGGGGTGAATTCCATCTGGCCTTGGAAGAAATGCTTTAATTTTTCTCTGCTCATTCAGTTTCATCTTCACTGCTTATTTCACAGTCTGAACAGCTATCCAATTTAACACTTTTGGTGACTTGGGTCTGCTGAGAACCACGGTGTCCAAGAGACAGTTTTCAGGTAAGCTCCTCTCTTGCCTTATCTGCCAACCCACCTTCCTTCATACAGCTGTACATATTGGAATTGCTGCTGGTCAGTCTACAGACCTGGAAAAAAAAAATACTGTAAAACTGATTGTTAAATGTAGTTAGGGGGACAAAAGTTACAGTTTTTGTTACCTGAAAGGACATTATCATTTTCTCCATAACTTGCCAGGCTGTCTTAATCCAGCCTAACACTTTTGAATTTCCAGTCATGGAGGGTTTGAGATTGAATATGAGGATTTGGTTTTTACAAAAACTAGCAATGTCTATAATTCTTGGAATGAAGTCTTTGGTATGTCTTTGCCCAGTGTTTTTTTCTCTGGTACATGGTAAACCTACAATGCCAGAGAAATGTGTCTGATCAACCGCGGCTGACTGAAAATGAGGGGTCTTGCACTAGAGCCATTGCTTTCAGGGCTACTGCCTTGCAAGTCACTCAGTAATGCTGCTCTTTCTGCTCAGTAATCTATAGTTCCCAATATCAAACTCACACTCAGGGTATTTAGCACAGTGTCCACATCCATCAAGCCACTGGCATTTGTGGTTCGAACCCATAGACCCCACCAAATACACTCTCTCTTCTAGAGTTGGTAGCTTTTTTCGCTACTCAGAGAACTGCTTCTCATCAGTGTGGATAGAAGCATCTACTGGCTGGTTACCCTCTTTCTTCACTTGGCATACAGCAGCCAGTTTGAACTCTAAGTCAAAGCTTTTTCTTTTTGACATTGGTGGTCTTTTTATTGATCTTACTCCGAGAGTATCTCTTGCAGCAGGCCATCACCAGTAGGACTAATCTGTCAGGCACTAGGACCACATAGAAACCTTCTAGCTAGTAATCTACTAGAGGGGGTCGCCCACCTCTGACGTCAGCCAACCCTGTAAATGTGGACAGCCCCCACATTCTCCTCAGTTTTTTCCCGCCATCGACCAACGCATGTTGGACTACTGATATTGCTGCAGCTACAGTTGACTGCTGTTTTCCCACATTTGCCTGTGCTTTATTTTTCAATTTTTTGTTTAACTTCGAAATTTCAGTGTTCTCACTTGATGGTTTATGTCTTCAGAACCATCTTCCTCTTCAACCACTCCACGAAGTGTCCCGGCACAAACATATCCTGGACAATGACGGTTCTTCTGCTTGCATTTTGTGCCGAGGCCCAGACCATGACAACCAAGCCTACGAGGCCTGCCAGAAATTCAACTCTGCCAACAGAATATATTGCCAGAAGATCCTCGAGAACCACCTACTTAAGGAGAAGGTTGCCTCGATGGAACGGGAGCTGCAGACCAGGAGCGCCTCCATTTCCCCAGCCTAGTCCTTGACGTCTCTATCTTTGAAGTCCCAGGACAAACCTGCCGGGAAACAGGAGCACAGGGACAAGGATTGGGACTGACCCCCGTCTGCCTCCTATTCGCTGTCCCTGCACAAGCAGTATTCAACCACAAAGCGGTCTCCCCAGTTGGGTTGACCACCTCTGGCCCTGCGCCTTAACTTCTACAGGGCTACTGGTGGCCCCTGCCTGCTTGTGTCTCCCTTGTGGGCAGCGCCTCTTTGGGTCAGGGTTCTCCATATCCTGCTCCTCAGCCCCTGCTGTTTCAGCTCTTGTTCTCTGTGGGCGCACAGTCAGGTGGCTTGGTCGGAGACTCTTCAGCTGGTGCGGGTGTGTCGAACGCCAGGCTTCAAGCTGCCGCTCCCCCGACACCTGCGCTACCATCATATGTCTTATTCTCTAGGACCATTGGCAGTTCTGCTTCTCCTGGGCAGGCTTTTTTCTTTATTTTACCAGGAGAGACACACTAAGCTGAAAGCTTGTTTCTAGGGACATGGATATGTTGTTCATCCACACTTATTGGCAGGCTCCTTGCCGCTTTAAATCTTGCCGGAAGGTCTTCAAGCTGGCTCCTCCCACCCACCCGGGTGGTAAAACTCTTGGCTCCGCCCCATAACGCCAGATCTTCCTTACCGCTTGAGCTCAGGTCCCTCCTTAGCTCTGCGTATAAGACTGGTTCCTAATTCTTGAAAGTTCGAAATCAAAGGTTTTGCTAAAAGACTTGGTGGTCTTTTCCTCATGACTGCGATGGAACAGTCGACTCCCAGTTTCGGAGGTGCCCTTGCGGGCAGAAGATGTCTAGAGGCGGATCCGCACTCCACGTCGTCTACTGCTTGGGCCTTGAGCACGACCTGCAGGCCTGCGACTTGTGCTCGCCCTTTTTCGCCCACGCTCTGAAGACCGTGCTGCCCGATTACAACTGGGCGCCCGAGAAGAGAATTCCACGGTGAAATCTAAAGAGGCCGGTTGGCGGTGTCGGCGGCGGCGAGCTCAGCAGATCAGCTCGAGCAGATGATGGCCCTCGAAGAGGAGCGCGGGCGCTTCTGACTCGCTGCGGCATTTGTCCGCTCTCTCTCGGTGCCTCGTCTCGGCTTTTTCAAGGAGCTTTGTCTGACCCTCTCGACAAAGGTGAGGGTCCAACTATTCTGGACCCTTTTGGGTCCAAAAGAGCAAGAGTAAGTCTCTCTGTCGATGCTCTTGGGAGCGGGAAAGATCCCCTTCCCCTTCTTGTTGACAGTCGACTTTGGTGACCCCTCAGCTCGGCCACTGGTCTCACGGTGTCCCGTCAGGCCAGTTGACCGGGAACTCCCGTCGTCGCGGTCGATTTTTCTCGATCCGTTAGGCGGGTTATCGCCCTAGAGAAGCTGAAATCCTCTCCAGTTCCCCGGTGGGAGTTGAGGATCCCGTCGGCTCGACTGTGCCTCCGGTTCCAGAGCCTTCGGTGGGATCATCCGAGCCGAGGGGAGTGCCAATTTCTGACACTCCTCCTCGCCTTCCTCGGCCTAGTCAAGACTCTCGGTCTTGGACATCCTCGAGGTCCAGCCGATCCCGCCGTCATAGGCGGTCTCGGTCTCAGCACCGCAGCAAGTGGCGCCGCCGCTCTTCCTCTTCCTCCTCCTCGGACGAGGGGAGGCTTCGGCGCAAGTTGCGTCGGAGGTATGAGGAGCTCATGTGGCAACAGCTCCTTCTGACCGGGAATAAAGCCGACCTTGTCGTCTTCCCGGCCATTAAGTGGCTGTCACGAGGCGGCGAAGCAACCTCGTTGTAGCCGAGGCCTGTTCCCAGGCGGTTGTTCGGCCAATTCCAGCTGCCCACCGATTCTGGTGGAACCTCTGCCTCCACAGCTTTAGTTGGGGCTCCGACCAAAAATTCTCGATCGGCTATGGGTTTTCCCATAGGCTGTCTGTCACCCTCACTCCCGATAAACCTCGGCAGGTGGAGGGTGGCTCAGGCTCGAGCAGCTCTTTGAGGACTCTTCCGGTCGAGGATGATTCCTCCTTTTCTCCAAGCGCATGGACTTGGAGTCCTCGGGAGGACAGTCAGTGAAGCGATAGCCCGCCGTCCTTCTTAGGATTGCTTCAGCTCATCTCGAGTCCACGGGATGAAGCTCGACCCGTTCTAAGCAGGCCAGGTATCCTCACGGAGATTCTGGACGAGGATTCTCCCTACGAGGCCTTTCGGTGGCGAGGCCATAGTGGGTCCGGCCTTGGAGCTTTGGCAGCGCCTGCTTCCTGCCCTCGCCTTTGGCCAGAATGGCCAGGAAGTATCTCGGTCCCTACGGTTCCCTGTCCAGTTTTTCGGAACACCCCTCTGCTGAGGGGTTGGTTACCGACAGCGTTTTCCAGCGTGTCGGGAACACCAGGGATGTGGACAAACCTCTCGACAAGGAATCCAAGAAATTGGATTATGCCGGGCGAAAAGTCTATGCTGCGTCCTCTCTCGGCCTTCGTCAGGCCAGTTCGGCCGTCCTCATGGCACAATTTTCTCATGCCCTGTTGGGCTCCCTGGATGAGGTCGTCCCTCATCTTCCCGCGGATCTGCAGACTACGGTCAGGCAGGTGCGGGACCAGGGCAGGGCAGTGGCCAAACAGCAGCTCCAGACTGCTTTAGACATCAGGGACTCATGTGCCAGGTCGGTGGCGGCCGCAGTGGCCATGCGTCGTCGGGCTTGGCTGAGGATATCCACCTTTACCTCGGATACCCAGCACAAGTTGGAGGATGTTCCCTTTTTGGGGACTGACCTCTTTGGCCCTGGGGTGGAAGGTCACCTGCAGAGGATCGAAGGCCAATGCTACCTTGGACTACGGTCTCTTCCACTCAGAAGAACAAGGCGTAAGCCACAGCCTAAGCCCTTTCATCCTTCTCTGGCCAGCATACGCCCGGCCCAGCAACGTTAGGGCCAGCAGGCTCGACCTTGGCATCCCAAACCCAAGCCGTCGGCTTCCTCCAACAGGAAGCAAGGAGGAAAAGGCCCAGGAGGTTCCTCGGCCGGTCCCTCCTCCAAGCCTGCCCAGTGACGGGCTGAGGGGTGTCGCCCCCATCCCCGTCACCTTACCCCTGGTTCCTCCCGTGGGGGGACGACTCCGACACTACCTTTCCGCCTGGTCCGCTGTTACCACGGACAGGTGGGTACTGGAGATGGTGGGAAAAGGCCTGCCTCTAGAATTCGAGCAGGCCCCGCCCTTCAGAGCCGTCGCACCTCGGGGAGCCTCGGGGTCCGCAGCCTCACTGGCGGCTCGTCGAGCCGACATCGCTCTCCTCCTCCAAAAGGAGGTGATAAGGGAGGTGGAGGACCCCCCCTCAGACCTGGGGTTCGTGTCCAGGTATTTCCTGGTTCCGAAACGGACGGGGGGCTGGCGCCCCATTCTCGACCTGCACGACCTGAACAAGTTCCTAAGGTCTCGAACCTTCAGAATGGTCACTCTGGCACAGATAATACCATCTCTGGAACCCGGCGTGTGGTTCTGCTCTCTGGACCTACAGGATCGTTCTTTCACGTCCCTATCCATCCGTCACATCGGAGATTCCTTCGCTTCGGCGGAGGGATCCCTATTCAGTTCAAGCCATGCCCTTTGGCTTATCTCCAGCTCAGGGTCTTCACCAAATGCATGGCAGTGGTGACAGCATTCTCTAGGCGAGGGGTCTGGGTGTACCCTACCTGGACGATTGGCTGATAGCCCCCTCCAGACAGGAGGTGGAGTGGTCAGAGATCTGGCCCTCCAGGTTTGCTCTCTAGTCGGCCTTCTCATCAACGAGGCCAAGTCAGAACTCGAGCGAAGCAGGTGATCCTGTTCATCGGGGCAGAGCTCGACTCTCTTGAGCCAAACACGGCTCGGCGGACAGGGCCGAGTTCTTACCTCCTTTGCCCAATCATTTCTGGTTGGGCAATCGCTCTCCCGGGACTTCCTGCGCCTCCTGGGTCTCATGGCGGCCTGTACCAGCGTGGTCCGTTGGGCATGCTGGCACATGCGCCCCCTTCAGTGGGGACTGGCCAGCCAGTGGTCACAATGCTGCGATCCTTTGGACCAGCTAGTGATAGTGACCCAGGAGATGTAGAACACTCTCCAGTGGTGGACCGTTCCATCTCATCTGCAGGAGGGCATCCCGTTTGTCCGCCCCGAGCCGACGGTCTCTCTATCGACCGATGCCTCTCTGATGGGTTGGGGTGCCCATCTGGGGAACACCGAGTGCGCGCCTCTGGTCCCAGCGGGAGTCCCGATGCCACATCAACCTGCTGGAGCTCCGGCGGTCCGCTTAGCTCTCACGCCTTTGCTCCGTTTCTCCGAGTCAAGTGGTCCAGTCAGGCGGACAATATCACGACCATGTACTACCTGAACGCCAGGGCGGGGCCAGCCTCCATGCTTCTATGCAAGGAAGCTCTCCGCATTTGGTCACTCGTGCGCAGCCTGGGCGGATCTCCTAGCCATTCATGTGGCAGGAGCCTCCAACACCCTGGCCGATGCCCTGAGCCGGATAGGGGCTGCATCTCACGAGTGGTCTCTCCTGCCGGAGGTAGTACAAGATCTGTTCTCCACTGGGGCACACCTCAGGTGGACCTGTTTGCCTCCAGGAGAGCATGAAGCTGAGGCTGTTTCATGCCGCCCCCCTCAGCAGGGCTCGCTACAGGGATGCCTTCTCGGGGCTGTGGACCCCCGGACTCTTCTTCTTTCCCCCAGTTGCCTTGATTCACAAGGTGCTTCTCAAGGCAAGGAGGGACAAGGCGCAGGTGATTCTGATAGCCCCAGACTGGCCCCGCCAGTACTGGTACCCAGATCTCCTCAGCCTCAGCTCCAGGCTCCCGAGGCAGCTTCCAGCTCACCCGGACCTGCTCTCAGTCAATCAGGGGAAGGTGTTCCATCCGGACCTTCAATCCCTGCACCTGACGGCCTGGTTCCTGAGCGGCTAGAGTTCCAGGCCTTGGGTCTTTCCGACGAGGTCCTCAATGTAGTTGAGGCGTCCCATAAGGAGTCAACCAGAAAATGCTACGCTTTCAAATGGAAGAGATTCTCCATTTGGTGTCAGGGCAAGGGCTTGGACCCTTCCTCCTGTTCTGTGAAGCATTTTGGACTATTTATGGTCCCTTTCTAGTCAAGGGCTTGGTCGTGACCCAAAGGTGCACCTGGCAGCCATCTCTGCTTGCAGGCGCGGCCGGGGGCAGTCGGTGGCAGCGGGAGAGAGGTGGTGGGCGCTTTTTCAAGGCCTTGATCACATTTCCCCTCCAGTCGAGAACCTCCACCTCCGTGGATTTACTGCTGGTACTGGCAAAGCTCATGGGCAAGCCATTGAACCAATGCACAGGTGTGATCTCTCTCACCTGTCGTGGAAGACCGCCTTCTTGGTGGCTATCACGTGAGCCAGAAGGATGGGAGAGCTCCAGGAGCTTTCCATCGAGTCTCCTTACCTGGTCTTCCACAGGGACAAGGTTGTCCTGTGCCCCACCGAAATTCCTTCGAAGGTGGTGTCGAGTTTCACCTTAACAGGTGCTGACTCTGCCGGTGTTCTACCCCAGTCATACCTCGGAGGGCAGTATAGGCTCCATACTCTGGACCCTAGAGGCGGCTGGCAATATAAGGAGCGCCTGCAGCAGAATGAGGGAGAGGTTAAGCCAGCTGTTTGTCACCTCGCTGAAGCCGCATCTGGCAGACCTGCAGCCAAGCGGACGATAAGGCAGGTGGGTCACCTCCTGCATAGATCGCTGCAATGAGTTGGCGGGCATGGAGCCTCCCAGAGGATAAGAGCTCATTCTGCCCGCCATACTGCTGCATCGGTGGCTGCCTCCAGGGACGTCCCTTTCCAGGAAATCTGCAGGGCTGCTACCTTGAAGTCAGCACACACCTTTACCCATTACCACATCGACCTTGAGTCACGCCGGGATGCTGGTTTTGGGCCTCGGTTCTCAGTCCTTATTTCCCAAGTAAGTATTAAGGGGTGTAACATGCCTCCCTCCTCCGGAGAACTGCTAGGAGTCTGCCAATAAGTGTGGATGAACAACATATCCATGTCCTAGAAATGCAGGTTACTCACCTGTAACAGGAGTTCTAGGAATGGTATATGTTGTTCATCCCACGCACTCCACCCAACCTCCCTGGCTTCGACGCACAAACTGAGCATCCAGCGGGCCAGATCTGGCGTCATGGGGCGGAGCCGAGAGTTTTACCACCCGGGTGGGTGGGAGGAACCAGCTTGAAGACCTTCCGGCAAGATTTAAAGCAGCAAGGAGCCTGCCAATAAGTGTGGATGAACAACATATACCATTCCTAGAACTCCTGTTACAGGTGAGTAACCTGTATTTACAGGTGTGACCTGGGAGCATAGGGAAGTTAAGTGACTTGCTCAGGGTCACACAGTATGCAAGTGGGAGCTGTGGGATTCAAATCCATGTCTCCAGGTTTGCAGTTCAGAGCCTTAAACCACTGCGCTATACTGTGTCCTAAATTGTAGGACACCAGCGCCTCCTCGGGCTCGGTCTGTCCTCAGCTTTCGCTTGCAGATTTGCCCTCCACTCTGACGCCTGTCTCTCCACAGACGGCACACGTGGATCCCCCTCCAGCTTTACCTTGGCCAATGGCTGCTGGGCCTGCACCTGTTTCCCCTCTTCCACAGCCTATTTAACCTATGCTGGACCCCCCCCCGCCAGCACCCTTGTACTTGTCGTCCGTCCTTCCATCTCCCACTCCAATGGGACCAGCGCCTGTCCTGCCGCAACATGCACCCATAGGACTTCAGCCTGGGTACCCTACTCTGGCTCCTGCAGATCTGGCGCCTCCATAGCTCTACCCTGCACCAGCGGGACCTGTGCTGGGTTATCCACACCCAGCACCTTTGGGACCAACACCAGTCCACAGTTACCTGATGCCTGGGGGACTGGTGCTGGGACCCTTTGATTATCATGGTCTGATTTCAGCCTTCTGGTCCTTCATGCAGACACAGGTCCCAGCCCTGAGAGGACCGTCCCCTTCCACCTCTAAAGGGCCTCTTCTGGGCCCCATTTTCTGGCCTTTATTCTGCCAGGTCCTAATGCTCCTTGCACCCCAGTGTAGGTCTGATGCTGGGTCAGCTAACCGCTTGGATGATCGCCAGCCCTAGGATAGCAGGGATGATGACGCAGATGATGCCGACAATTGTCAGCAGTGTGTCTTCCTCCTTGGACCCAGAATCCTCAGAAGGGGGAAGAGGCACCAAGCAACATCCTCGGATCCCCCGCCGGATAATCCCACTTTCATGGCCATCATGAGGCACATTCGGGTCACCATGGGGTGGGAGACAGAGGCGCAGGATCCTATCCTTTGATCATCCCCAAATTATCGACTGCTGTGAGGACATTAGCTGTGCTGTTTGGAACTACCCCAATACGGCCCTGGCGGTGTCCAAAAAGGCTGACAGACTTTACTATGCCCCGGTTGGCAAGACGTATTTTGGTGAACAGCCCAAGGCTGACTCAGTCATCATCAGTGCGGTGCACAACCAAACCAAGAGGCCAAAATACCTCGGCTTCCTTCCCCATGACCGGGAGTCTCATTGGCTGGACCAGATGGGCAAGTGTGCCTTCACCTTTGCCACTTTGGCTATTCAGGCCATCAGTTATTTTGGTCATATGGTACAGCATCAGAACCTCCTATGGAACTGGGCTAGGGAGGCAGTCCTAGCCATGCTGGATGACCATTCTAAGCAGCAGACCCTCTAGGCCCTCAAAATTGGTTCGGGCGTTGGTACCCACAGCCTCAGGACTGCCTATGATATGGTAGGTGCCTTGGGCTGGGCAGTGGCTTTAGGCATCTGTATGAGGTGCCATTCCTGGCTACAGGTTTCTGGCTTTGTGCAGGACATCCAGTCTAACATAATGGATGCCCATTTCAGGGGTTTCAAACTTTTTGGGTGAGATGTTCAGGATATAATTTCCAAACTCCAGGCCTTGGGATGGGCTCTCAAATCCACCCAGTCTTTGTACCATACCCAGCCAAAGTTGGGACATCGGACTCCCTTTTCTCGCTTCTTCCTTAAACAGGCCTGAGGCCTGAACCCAGGGAAAGTGCAAAATGGGGACAGCTCTCCCCACTAATTTCTCCGCCACCACCCGTAGCTTCCGAGGTGCAGCAGCAGCCCCAGCAGTGGCTGCTCCCACCTCCTGACTCCTTGCCAGACCCCCTTCCAGTTGTTCGACAGGAGTCATTCATAGGGGGACACTTCTCCCTGCACCTGGACAGGTGGAGGGAGATAACCACAGACAACTGGTTGCTACAGCTCATCGAGCATGGCCACATGCTCAGATTCATAAAGTGGCCTCCCTCCTCCAGGAGGAAAGTCAGGCCTTACTTTGAAAAGAGGCCATAGAGCCATGTGACAGAATTGAATAAGACCCTGTCCCATTTGTTATATAGAAAGAGTTAAATGCAAGGATCTGTTTTACCCTCTTCTGTCTCTTGTCTGACTACGCAGTCAAATTTTCTTGTGAGACCTAGGAACTGACTACTCTGGTCTCTCTATTCTCCCACCCCTGCTGTTTCTATCTTTTCATCCCCCTTGCGTATCTGAAGTTATAAAATATGTGTAAATCTTTATGTGAAACTGGGATCCCTTGGTTTGAAAATGTATGTGGTTATATTGTTGAAATGATTGCAAAAAGCTATTTGGAGCTCAAGGGGTTAACCTGAGATCTGGTTTGCAAAGTCCTTGCAGAGCAGTAAACAGGAGGTCAGTTCTGGGACACCATGTACTATTTTGTTGCACCTGCAAGGAAGGAAACTTGCAAGAACATGTTCTGAAAAACAGGATGTTTTTCTTAATGAGTTCCCAAAGTCTTATAAAAGAGCAGCAATACTTCTGCTAGACAGAGAGAGAACAAGACTGAAACTTGAAATTAGAGATATCCTCAAAGGACTTTGTTTTCTGTATTTGTACTGCCTTTGTAAATAGTTATACTGAAAAATTGTATTTTTTTAATCTACTGTTATTAGAAAAAATAAAACGCTACTTGCGAATTTTATACCTGCTCCTAGTCATCCTATGTTTCCTGACCTGTGCCTTGATGACCGATGGTGTCAGCCTTAGTGAGATTTATGCCGTGCATACTCTAAGCCAGGAGTTTTATGCGTGGGTACTAGGCCTGGAACCAGGGAAGCATAGAAGAAAGGTATGGATTCTGCAGCAGCAAGTCCAGGAGTGATTACCAGAAGAATGGCAGCCAAACTATCAGAGACAGAAGTCCAAGCTGAGAATGTACAGCCAGCACCAGCATTGGGGTTGGGGAATGAACAGGCAGTGACAGAACCTGAAAGCCTGACTGCCTTTTTCAAATGGTGGGCTATACAACAAATAGAGATGGAAAACCGAGAAGAAAGATGCAGCAGAGAGAGAAAAAGAGATTCAACATTTAGAGGCACAGAGAAAAGAAATGCAACAACTCGAGAAGCAGAGAAGAGATTCAGTGACAGGAGCAACAAAGAAGAGAAGAGAAGCAGTGACAGGAGCAGCAATATGGACACTGCATGGTCAGAAAACTATGACCTAGTGAAGAGAGAGGTCCTTAAAAGATATCACCTCTCAGGAGAGACCTACAGGCAAAGATTCTGGTTTCTGACGTACAACTCAGCGGACAATCCTCGAGAAGCCTTCACCTGACTCTGAGAACTCCTTATAAAATGACTCCAACCAGAGGGCAAAACAGTCCCACAGATCATCAACACACTTGCAATGGAGCAGTTCATCAACATCCTGCCTACAGACATGCAGTTTTAGGTAAAAGAACATTGACCAAAAGATGGGGGAGAGGAAAAAATTACTCACCCTAGTAATTGTGTTTCGAACAACATGAAGTCTTGCTGTATTCTGACAATCTGCAGTTAGCTCCAGCCTTTAAACTGCCCCGGAGAGTATAGGGTTAATTTTCTATGCAGTGCATAGAACGTTGAGCTCGAGCTCGGTTGAGGTCTCTGTCTGCAGCCCTTTGAAATCCAGCCGTCAGATTCTTTACTTCGCCTCACTGAACTGTCGCTCCGGAGATTTCTCCCTCAGCTTGGTTCAAAAGTCTGTTAAAGTGTCAGTTTTAAGCTGAAATTATTCCACACTGTCGGTTCAGGCTCTGTCTGCGGTACCGTGAGTACTAGATATTTTTTTCTGATTTACTTTGTGGAAATTGTAAGCTTTTTCAATCGGTTCAGCTGAACCGACCCTATATATTGAATTCTCTTACTTTGTTTTAGTGTG
Source organism: Neoceratodus forsteri (assembly GCA_016271365.2). Classification (NCBI taxonomy): domain Eukaryota; kingdom Metazoa; phylum Chordata; order Ceratodontiformes; family Ceratodontidae; genus Neoceratodus; species Neoceratodus forsteri. The sequence goes on along the minus strand of CM057449.1, from coordinate 157,201,568 downwards.
TGGTTATTGGTCCTTATCGGTTCTAAAAAAAAAAAGCGTTTTAAACTTTTCTTCCAATACCCGTGACACAGTTAGGAACCAATAAGGGAGTCTTGCCTGGTGGTTGCCGAAAAAAGGGTACGTTTGGTTAGTTTGGCCATGTCTGAGAAATCCAAGAAAAAAACCGGGCCCACTGGGTTTCAACACTGCAGTGAGTGTGGGGAAGTCTTTGCTGAGCCAATCCCACACCACCTGTGTTTATTGTCTGGGGATTGAACATCTCGATACAGACTGCCAAATTTGTAAAAATTTTCCTAAGTCTACCCTGGAAAAGAGATTAGGTAGACTTAGGGAAAAGGAGGCCGAGAAGTCCGCTGACCCGGATGGCCAGCCGGTTCGGTTCTGACCGAACCAGAAGGAGTGCCTCTGACCGGGGTGATACTTCTTCGGGAAAGAGGAGAGCTGATCCTGAGGGATCAGTTCCTACAAAAAGAAAAAGGAAAGACAAATCAGCTGGTTTGGATCCAGAGGTTCATGTTCCGACCACTGATAAGATTGCCAGAGCGATTCGGATTGTTGAATCGCTTCGCCTGGTTCCGTCCGATCCGGCTCCATTGGCTAGGGGCTCGGTTCCACCGGTTCAGGAATATGCCCCTGAAGATTTTTATGAACCGGAATTTGAGGAGGAGGGGGATTATGAACAAGATGATGACTATGATGGAGCAGAAAGTCTGGATGTGCCCATTGAACAGGACATCTCCCTAGACAGACCTTCTGGTGTTTCCCCTCCTAGGGTCTCTGAGTCCTCTCCCCACTATATGTTTTACGGGAAAGTGGCTGAAATTCTTCAGCTTCCTGTGGAGGAAGCTACAGAGGATCAAGAGGAGCCTGATTTTGTGGAGATGATGGACATCCCAGAGTCCAGGAGGCTGCCTATTCCCTTGCACAAATCATTTGGGAAACAGACACACAAGATTTTAAAGTCTCCTAATTCTGTACCTCTTGTTTATAGAAAAATGGATAAGAGGTACACTTTATCAGGCTCAGACACAGAGTTTTTCTACCAGCAATGCAGCCATGTTGGGGTCTTGCAGGCTGCAGCCTGTGACAGGGCTAATGTTCCCTTGGCTGCACACCCCCCCAGATAAAGACTCCAGGAGGATGGATGCCTTGGCAAAGAAGCAATACATGGCATCCTCTTTGGGACTCAGGCAGGCTAATTATATGGCCTATACAGCCAGGTACCAGAAGTCCAGGTGGGACACTGTACTGGCACTGGCTAAACAGGCATCCCCCCAGCTGGCCAGGGAGCTGGAGGAGGTGGCTGTGGATGGGATTGAGGCATCTAAGGTACAGTTCCATGCTGCTGTGGACTCCAATGATGCGTTATCAAGAGTCATGGCTACATATGTGGCTCTTCGGAGAATGGCTTGGCTCAGATGTACTAGCCTCTCACAGGACACCCAGGCTAAGGCCATGGATTTCCTTATGGAAGGTAATTCTCTGTTTGGGGAGCAGACAGAGAATTACGTGAAGAAGATGGAGGAATATAGGACCACTTATAGGAGTGCACAGGCCAAGGAGAGGCAAGCAACTCCTCAAAGACAGCATTCTAGGGGCAGGGGCAGGCTTTTTAATAGGCCTTTCTACCAAGCACAGGCCTCCTTCCTTTTCCCATAGGGGGGTTCTTCAGAGGGAGAGGCAGAAGGGGGATGAGCAGGGCTGCATCCACTCCTCAGCCTAAGGCCTCTGCCAAGCAGACACCCTAATGGGTCTGCCCAGGTCGACTCTCCTATCCCTTTAGGGGGCAGGCTGGCTTACTTCATCCAGGACTGAGTGTCTGTTACTTCAGACAAGTGGGTCCTGGAAGTAGTAAGCCAGGGACTGGTTCTCAGCTTCAAAAAATTTCCGAAGATGAGAGCCAGATCTTTTCCACCTGCAAGTCACTCCAAAACCCTTGCCCTAGAGGCAGAGGTTTCATCTCTTCTGGCCTTAGAAGCCATAGAGAGAGTTCCTACCCTACACTGGGGCAAAGGTCTGTACTCCAGGTACTTCCTTACCCTAAAAAAGACAGGGGAGTGACGACCCATCCTAGATCTAAGATACCTGAACAAACATCTTTTAAAACCAAGGTTCAAGATGGTGACTCTGGGAATAATTCTTCCCTATCTAAGGCCAGGGGACTAGCTAGCCTCCCTGGACCTCAAAGATGCCTACTTTCACATCCCCATCAGGTGCTCCCACAGAAAGTACCTCAGGTTCAAGGTGCTCTCAGGCCATTACCAGTTCAAAGCTATGCCCTTTGGCCTAACATCAGCTCCAAGGGTTTTTACAGAGTGCCTGGCAGTAGTAGTGGCCTTTTTAAGAAGGCAGAAGATTTCCATTTTTCCATATCTGGACGACTGGCTCATAGTGGGTCAGTCTTCAGGCCAAGTCAAGTCAGACCTGCAAGTTACCCAGCAAGTGCTGTCTTCCCTGGGGTTTCTTCTCAACCTCCCCAAGTCAGTCCTCGAACCGGTGCAGCTTCTTACCTTTATAGGGGCAGAGCTAGATACTGTCAAAGCAAGAGCCTTTCATCCCCTGGAAAGGGCAAGAGTTCTTATAGAACTGGCTTCTTCCTTCAGCCTTCAGGTGTCCCGACCAGCAAGGCACTTCCTTCAGCTCTTGGGCCACATGGCAGCTTCTACAGCAGTGGTTCAAGGGGCAAGGCTCCCGATGAGGGACATTCAGTTCCATCTGAGGGCCTTTTGGTCCCAAAAGAAGGACCCTCTTACCAAGCTGATTCCAGTGACTCGGACACTGATCCAAGCTCTTCAGTGGCGGCAGGATCAGGACAGTTTACGGCAAGGGGTCCCATTTGTCACTCCATCTCATTCGGTGGTCCTTACCACGGATGCTTCCCTTTTGGAGTGGGGAGCTCATCTGGGGGCTCTCACAGCACTGGGACTGTGGTCCCCTCAGGAGTCCCTTCTTCATATCAATCTCCTGGAACTCAGGGCAGTTTTTCTGGCCCTGCAAGTTTTCTCCCAGTCTATGCAGAACAAGGTGGTTCAGGTCAGAACAGACACCACCACCACCATGTGGTACATCAACAAGCAGGGAGGCACTCAGTCTACGGCCTTGTGTACAGAGGCCATGAAATAGTGGTCCCTGGCTTATTCCCTGCAGACCTCTCTGATAGCAGTCCACCTTCCAGGAAAGGACAGTGTGCTAGCAGATGCACTGAGCAGGATCTCCCAGGGCCATCACGAATGGTCCCTGGACCCCCTAGTGTTGAAAGTGATTTTTTCAAGGTGGGGCACTCCAGAGATAGATCTCTTTGCAGCCCCAGACAATCATCAGCTTCCTCTGTTTTGTTGCAGAGCCCCAGTCTTGGGTTCAGTCCCTCTGGATGCTCTGATTTTGAACTGGGAAGGGAAATTTCTGTATGCCTTCCCTCCCTTTCCTCTACTGTTCAAAGTTCTAGTCAAGATAAGGTCACAACCTTGCAAAGTGATTCTGATTGCTCCAGACTGGGCCAGACAACCTTGGTACCCCTGTTGCTGTCTCTAGCAGTCCATCTTCCCCTGTCTCTTCCCAGGAATTACAACCTGTTAACCTCCTCTCGGGGGAGGATTTGGTACCCCAGTCTTCGGTCTCTCAATCTCAAGGCATGGCTCTTGAAGAGTTAGAGTATGCAGATTTGCATCTGTCTCAGGGGGTTCTGGATATTCTCAAAGCTTCTCGAAAGCCCTCCACCAGAAAGACATAACTCCAAATGGAAAAGATTCAGCATTTGGTGTTCCAAGAAGCATATTTCCCCAGACACTGCTGAATTGCCTACAGTTCTGGATTATATGGTCCATCTTAATGGCCTAGGCCTCAGACCAGCTACTCTCAAGGTACACTTGTCAGCTGTTTCTGCTTTTCTGTCAGTGGGGAAGTCTTCCTCACTATCATCTCATCCTGTGTTCTGTAAATTTTTCAAGGGATTGCTTCGTACCAATCCTTCCTTTAGGGATCCTGCCTCTGCCTGGGACTTAAATGTTTGCATTGCTCAACTTATGCAACCTCCTTTTGAGCCTATGTCCTCAGCAGAACTTAAGTACTTGACTTGGAAAACTGTGTTTTTGGTAGCTATTACCACTGCCAGACGTACCAGTGAATTTCAAGCCCTGTCAGTGGAACCTGATTTTATCTCATTTCATAGAGATAAAGTGGTCCTTAGAACCAATAGGAGGTTCTTGCCCAAAGTGGTTCCAGACTTCCACTTGAATCAGTCTGTGTCTCTTCCTGTCTTCTTCACTGATCATTCTTCCTCAGGAGAGAAGAGGCTACATAGTTTAGATGTTAAAAGAGCCCTTAGCTACTACATAGTGTACCAAGGGTCACATGTTTGACTCCCTCCAGTTTCTCACTTATGGGGAAGTGGGAAAGGGCAAACCTGCAACCAAGAGAACTATTGCCAGTTGGACTGTGTCTTGTATACAATTCTGCTATGAGAAACTGGGAAAGATTCCACCCTCAGGCCTGAGGGCTCACTCTACAAGAGGTACAGCTGCTTCCCTGGCTGCTGCCAGGGATATCCCTCTGTTAGAAATTTGTCAAGCAGCCACCTGGAAAACAGTCCATACCTTTACCAAGCATTACTCTCTTGATATCCAGGCTAGGAGTGATGCTCGGTTTGGCACAGCAGTACTTCAGAGCCTATTCCCAAAGTAGGTTCTCTCCCTCCTCCATGGAGGTACTGCTTGGTAGTCTGCAGATTGTCAGAATACAGCAAGACTTCATGTTGTTTGAAGAAAAAAATACTCACCTTAGTAATTGTGTTTCTTCTAATGGAGCCTTGATGTATTCTGACCTCCCCCACTGCCTCCCCTCTCAGAACCTGGTTTTTGGGAAGTGGGAGGGCAGGTGCAGTGCTGCACCCAAGGGGTGCTTCTTGCACACCTTCCTTTTTATTTGGGTGTTTTTGTATTATTATCCTTATTTTAGATTGGTTTTTGGTTTTGGGTTTCCTTACTTGAGTCTTCCTTTGGGAATCCAAAACTTTCTGTTGCCAGTTGGCTAGTTAAAAATGTTATAATTTCCACATAGTATAGTTAGAGTTTTTGCTCGTAAGAATCTGACGGTTGGATTTCAAAGGGCTGCAGACAGAGACCTCAACCAAGCTCGAGCTCAACGTTCTATGCACTGCATAGAAAATTAACCCTATACTCTCTGGGGCAGTTTAAAGGCTGAAACTAACTGCAGATTGTCAGAATACAGCAAGACTCCATTAGAAGAAACACAATTACTAAGGTGAGTAATTTTTTCTTCTTTGACTAAGGACTACCAAATGGCCAGACAGATGCCACAGCAGCGAGGTATCAGCCAAGCACCAGTAAGTCACACTTTTTTTTTTCCCATTTAAACTCCAAGTCTGATAAGAACTCTGGTGGGGGTAACAAATCTGTACCCAAAGACTTTATTTTCTATAACTGTAATAAGCCAGGTCATATTGCAAGATTTGCTGTAGTAAGAAGAGTGACACTGGAGCAGATTTGTCCTTCGCAAATTTGGGCAAGTACTTAACAGATGTGAAGGTGGGAGATAAGACTGTGAAGGGACTTATAGATTCGGAAAGCAGACAGACCCTAGTGCATATTGAAGTGCTGGGAAAACAGTGTCCAAAAGGACCAGGTACTGGTGTCATCTGCATCCACGGGGAAACTCGTTACTATCCCACCAGCCAAGTGACTCTGACTGTTAATGGGGTGTTGCACCAAATGAAAGTGACAGTAGTGCCAGCTGTTACTTGTACCTGTGATTATTGGAAATGACTTTCCAAGATTTACTGAGTTACATAGAAACATAGACTTTGATGGCAGATAAGGCCCTCTTAGCCCATGCAGTCTGCCCATTTCCCTACCTGTTGGATAAGCTGCAGATCCTAGTTAAACAGCCTACTTCTTCCGACCCCCACAAGAATTGCTTTATGTCTGTCAGATGCATTCTTGAATTCCCTCCACTGTTTTTAACCCCACTACCTTCTCTGGAATTTCCAGCTATTCCACGCTTCCACCACCCTCTCGGTGAAAACATACTTCATCACATTGCCTCTTAGCTGTCCCCCTCTATCTTCAAATTGTGCCCCCTTGTTCTTGTACATCTCTTTTTCTAAAAGATGCTACCCTCTTGGACTTTGTTGATTTCCTTGAGGCACTTGAATGTTTCTATCATGTCCCCACCCTTTCCACGAGCGTATATGTATTACGCTCTTTTAGTCTCTCTTCATATGGCTTTTGCCTCTCACAAAAGTGATTTTCAAAAAACTGCCTTTCCAAAAGGAATCAAACTTGGAAAGAAAAAACATATGCGGTGCCTTGGTCTTTTTCTCTGATTTTGAGTGTGGTATTTGGAAACCCTGCACCATTTTAGTTGCCTTCTTCTGGACTGTCTCCATCCTATTGTCCTGGCAGAGATGGGGTCTCCAGAACTGCATGCAGCACTCCAGATGGGGTTTCACCAGCTGTCTGAACAGAGTGATAACAACTTCCTGTTTTTCTACTGGTGATGCCTCTCCCTAGGCATCCCAGTATCCTCACAGCCCTCCTACTGCCTTCTCACATTGCTTACCTGCCTTTAGGACATCTGATATGACTACTGTCAGGTCCCATTCCATTTTTGTTGTTGTTAGTACCCCCTCCCCATTGTGTACTCTTCCCCTGAGTTTTTGTTTCTCAGGTGCATTACTTTGCACTGAGTCTAAGCTGCTATACTTTTCACCATTCCTCCAACCTTGCCAAGTTCCTTCTCATCCTTTCCACGCCCCCCGTGTATCAACCCTATTGCAGATCTTTGTGTCATCTGCAAAGAGGCCTACTTTTCCTTCCAGCCCCTCCACAATGTCACCTATAAAGACAGTAAAGAGGACTGATCCTGAACCCTGCAGTACCCTGCTAGTAACCCCCTTTCCTTGGAGTGGACTCAGTTTACCATTACCCTGTGTGTCCTGTTGTCCAGCCAGTTTTAACCCAGATTACCACCCTGGGACCCACTCCCAGGCTGGCTAGCTTGTTTATTAATCTTATGTGTGGGACTGTGTCAAAAAATCCCTTGCTAAAGTCTAGGTAAGCCACATCCACAGCCCCTCCCTGGTCTGCTACTTTGGACACCCAGTTAAAGAAATCTATTAGATTTATCTGACATGACCTCCCCACTGTGAATCCATGCTGCCTTGGGTCCTGTGCCCCGCTGACTTCTAGGTACTCAGTTCTTTCTTTCAGAAGTGATTCCATGATTTTCCCTACCACTGAGGTCAAACTGTGTGTCAGTGACTCAGCAGGTAGCACACTCGCCTCTGAGGCTGGGAGATCAGAAGGCTGTGGGTTCTTTCCCCACACCAGGCACTTGGGTTAATATCCCAATACTGACACTGCACTGCTGCATGAGTGGGGTGCTGCACTCCTGAGGTGCCGTCTTTCGGATGAGACGTTAAACCGAGGTCCCATCTGCCTGTTCTGGTGGTAGTTTAGGTGGATGTTTAAGATCCCATGGCACTTCTGGAAAAGAGTAGGGGAATTTCCCCACTGCCCTGGCCAGATTTCCCTCCATTCACTAAAAATACCACCAACAACTTAATTTGGTTCAAGGTCAACTGGCATTCTTCTGTATCCCCCTCCCCCCGGGTCGTGCCTGAAAACAGGCAGAATTTGTCTGGTGCACTTACCCAGTCAACAAAAACTAAATAAAAAATAAATAACAGGTCTGTAGTTTCCTGCCTCTGCCTTGCTCCCACTTTTGTGGAGGGGAATAACATCCACCTTCCTCCAGTCCAAAGGCACCACACCATCCTCCCATGATTTGTCAAAAAGAGTAGTCAGTGGTGTCACTAGTTTTCCCCTTAGTTGTTTTAGAATACTGGGGTAAATCCTGTCCACCTTGAGTTTTAGGAGTTCTTTCAGGAACCTTTCTTCTGTGAATGGACTGGGATCGACCCTCCCCCATCCAGAGTCGTCCTAGTGTTTGGTTTAGGTACCTCCCCTCCTCTTCTTTTGTGCATACTAAGCAAAAGTATTCATTCGGGATCTCTGCCTTTTCACTGTTACCCTCTGCCCACCTTCCTTTCCCTTTATTAAGCCTCACTATTCCTCCCTTGGTGATTTTTTTGCTCCTCATTGTACCTATATAAGGTTTTATTCCCCTTCTTATCCAAGTTAGCTATCTTTTCCTGTTTGGACCTTTGCTATTCTGACTGCCTTCCCTGCTTCTTTCTGCTTTAACTGATACAGTTCCCAGGCCTGCTTTCTCTGCCCTCCTGAGTTAGTCAAAGAGGGAGTAAATCCTGATGTTTCAGCAGCTCGGACAAAGAAAATCTTAGATAGTGAGGACTCTTTTCCTTTAGCTGATTTTGATTCAGACTTGTTTGAGCACAGCTCCAAGATCCAGAAGTCCAGGAAAGAAAGACGACGCCTGAAGAAACAGTGGCAATAAAAGAATGATGGACATAAGGGGTTAACATATGAAAATGCTGAAACTAAACTGATCACTGATTGTGATTTTCTTTCAGAACAAACTAACAATGTTTCTCTCCAGGGTTATTTTAGGCAGATGGGAGTGAAACCAAAACAGGGTGAACCTATGTTTAAAAAATGTAATGGGTTACTGTACAGAGTTTGGGTTAAACCTCACACACAGGACCATATAGAACAATTGGTTATACCACAAAAGTATAGATCTGAGTTGTTACAGATAGCACATGATAGTCCTTTGGCTGTTCACTCGGGGAGGAATCACATCCTTGCCAGATTGCGGTACAGATTTTACTGGCCTGGAATTCATGAAGATGTTGCCACCTGTTGCAGTTCTTGTGCTGTGTCAGAAAGCTCCAGTGACTAAAAAAGACAAGGTGCACCTGGTGCCCCTACCCTTGATAGATGTACCTTTTGAGAGAATGGCAAAGGATGTGGTTGGCCCCTTAGACAAAAGTAAAAAGGGTAATCGATTCATTTTGGTAGTATGAGACTATGCTACGCGATACCCTGAGGCAGTTCTAATGTGTACCGTCACAGCCCCAAAAGTGGCAGCAGAGCTTGCTAAAATTTTCAGTAGGGTGGACATACCTAAAGAGATTATTGCTGATCAGGGTAGTAATTTTGGTGCTGCAGTACTGAAGGGGCTGTACTGACTAGTAGGTATCACTGCCATATGAACCTCCCCTTATCACCCTCAGACAGGCATTCTTGCTGAGTGTTTCAGTCAAACTTTAAAATGCATGTTAAAAAGGTTTGCAAAAGGGGAAGAGAAAGATTGGGACCAGTATTTACCTTACCTGCTTTTTTGCTTACAGAAAAGTGCCACAGGCATCAACAGGTTTTTCACCATTTGAAATGCTGTATGGTAGACAACCTAGAGGGCCACTAGATGTAATAAAAGAAACATGGGAAGATAACCCCATTCAGAAACAATCTATTGCATCTTATATGTGTACCCTGATAAAGAAGCTGGCAAAGTATGTTGAAATCGCCCATAGTAATCTGGAAGAGGCCCCATACCAGCAGAAGGTGTATTATGACCATGGAGTAAAAGAAAACGTTTTTGAGCCAGGTGAAAAGGTCTTACTACTGTTACACACTACAGAAAATAAACTGTTAATGAAGTGGCAAGGGCCTTATAAAGTGCTTAGATGTACTGGCACAGCTAACCATGAGACTGAGACCCCGATAGGAAAAATCCTACAAAGATATGCCATGTTAACCTTTTCAAGAAATGGGTTGGAAAAACACCAAAAGCTGTTTTGCTGATTTTACCAGAAACTGATATAGAAGATATTGAGATAGCTTATGATAGATTGGAACAAACTGTAACTGCTGATTCTGTAAAGGTGAATGTTCCTTAACCTCTGAACAAACTGCAGAAATTTGTAACTTGCTAAAGACATTTAACAGTACATTTACCACAGTACCAGGCCGAGTAAAAGTGGTTGAACATGTAATGACAAGGAATGCTCACCCTATTAGACAAAAAACATACAGATTACCAGAGAGGTTAAGAGCAGACATGGTTAAGGAAATGCAAAAAAATGAAAGAATTGGGTATCATAGAAAAATTGAGAAGTGGTCATCACCAGTGGTGATTGTAAACAAAAAAGGAGTGTAAGAATATGCCTTGGTTTTAGGAAATGTAATCAAGTGTCAGAATTTGACAGTTATCCTGTGCCCAGAATAGAAGATTTGGTGGACAGACTGTGGAGTGCCGAGTATATCAGTACCCTCAATCTCACCGAGGGTTACTAGCAAAATCCCTCTAGCGAAAGAATCCAGAGACAAAACTGCATTTGCCACTCCTATAGGATTCTGACAGTTCACCCCCATGCCGTTTGGTTTACATGGCGCACCTGCTACATTCCAGCGGTACATGGATGTAATTTTATCCCATCACATTGGTTATTGTGCTGTGTACCTGGATGATGTCATGGTGTACAGTCCAGACTGGAAAAGCAACCTGGAACACCTGTGAGCAGTTATCCAATCAATCAGAAAGGTAGGTCTAACCACGGAAGAGATGGCTGCCTAATCTCTCTGCTCTGCAGCTAAGGGTCAAAACAATCCGTCGGAACCCAGCACAGGGGATCTATACAGACATGTTTAGCAACGCTATAGAGGGGTGACTGCACCGTGCCAAAGAAGTGTTTGAGAGATCTACTAAAATCATTGCAAACGGGTCACTGTAGTAAACTAACACTCACTCTCCTGACACAGACCTGGGCCCGACTCTCGGCATGGCCTGCAGCACCACTGCAGTGGGTGAGAACTCCCGCACGGAACAGATGTTTGCACAAATTTTGACACAGATGGAGCAACTCACCACTGCTGCTAATGCGACTACCCAAGCACTGAAAGGGATCGAAGTCCGCTTATTTCATACCGAGCGGAGATTGGGATCACAAGATGCAGCCATACATGACATATCAGCAAACATGCGGGAGCAAGCTAAAATGATTCACCTACTTCAGGAGAAGGTCGATGACCTTGAAAACAGAAGGCGGCGAAACAATCTCAGGTTTATCGGTTTCCAGAGGGGGCTGAGAAAAATAATGCGGTCTCTTTCTTACAGCACACTCTTCCTACATTGTTAGGCCTCCCAGAGGACTTTAAGCCCCAGGTACAGCGAGCTCATCATTCCTTAGCCCCATCCCTCAAACCGGGCGAAAGGCCTAGACCGCTGTTGGCTAAATTCTTGGATTTCAGACAAAAAGAGGCTATTGCGAAAACGGCCTGAGAAATTAGCAATATAATATGGCAGGGGCACAGAATACATGTATTTCAGGACTACTCGAAAGAACTATCAGACCGCCGGAGAGAGTATGGCTCGGCAAGGAAGATTCTTCATGCACATGGCTACTCCTCCTTTTTGCGCTGTCCAGCCACCATGAGGGTGATGCAGAGCGGAGCACTGCTGACGTTTGCTTCTCCTGAAAATTTGATGGACTTTCTAAGAGCCCAGCATCCAGAGGACTTTCGAGCACAAGGGGCTTACTTGGCCTCGCAGATGATGGTGGAATCAACAGAGCTGAAAGGAACCTTGCAGGCTACATCAGACACATCTATTACTATGCAGGTCCGAAATTTTGAGGCTGTCCTGCCTCCTAGATCATGACGCACATCCCTCTGCCCAGCACCCTCCAGTGTGGGCAGCTTCAATCAAGTCCCCAACCTGAACCTGAACACAGGCATGGAGCTTGCCCAGGTATGGACCTGCGAGCGTATTTCACCCCGAATCCCTATGCACTGCTCCAAACAGACAGTCCAGACCCACAAGAGGTCGCCAACGGGGATGCAGCATTGCAGCTAGGTAGCGAAAAAGCCATTATTGTTGGACAGAATAAATCATGGGCGGATATTATAGCATCTCCCTCGAACCCACGAATGAGCCCCACTCCTCTCTTGGCAGTTGCTGGGAACAGTCGATCTTCTGAGTACACAGGGACGGATGAAGCATCTTCAAGGACATACTCTGACACAGTTACATGAAGGACTTGGGATAAGTGATGGTTTTTACCTAAACTCTTGGGGGTACTTAGATCTGTGTATTAGCTTGCCCCCAAGATTCCCCCTTATGTATACTCTTCACTTCCTTCCCCTCTTCTGCCCCCATTATCTTTTCCTTTTCTTTCCGTATTTTATTTGGATATTTTCAAGATACCTTTGACGGTGGCCTTGTAAGGCACACAACAGTCACTCATCCCGGATAGATCCTATGATTCTAACCCATTCTTCCCCATATGGCTGATAGACAGCGATCTTTCTTTCAAACTGCAGAGTAAGGCATTGCTTTATCGCGCACACCCTCCAGGGATGCACATGGTGGCCTTGTAGCACATGCTGCTGGCCAGACTCCATGGGGCTTCCTTTTGGCCGTGTTTAGGCCTGATGTAAATAGTTTTGGTTGTTGTGTTTGTTTGTTGAATGCAGTGTTATTGTATTACTTTTTGCAAGGTATCAGGTTACAAGTTAAAATTGCAGGGATGGAATTGAAGCTGATCGGTTGTGGTATGGTGTCCTGGAAGAGGCCCTTCCTCCTCCTCTCAGCCTTTTGTCTATTTCATAGTTGGAACACCAGATTCAATTTTATAAGAAAGTTATATTATGGCTGACATAAATTTTGTTCTAGGAGCGTGGATATGTTGTTCATCCACATTGTCTGGCATTGTCCCTTTCCCCTTTAAATCTTGCCGGAAGTCTTCAAGCTGGCTCCTCCCACCCACCCGGGTGGTAAATACCTCGGCTCCGCCCCATGACGCCAGATCTTCCTTTCCGCTGGAAGATACAGGTTCCCTCGTGCTACTTTGCAAGTACCATAGGCCCTGGAGTCAAATTGATGATTTTCGCCGCGCTTACTCGCTTTAAAACTCGTCAGAGTTTACGATTCGGATCCGAATACTTCGGATATGGAGGACAAGTCGTCCCCCGGGTTTGGCCGGTGTCCTTGTGGACAAAAAATGTCTCGCACCGATCCCCACCTCTCATGCGTGTCCTGCCTAGGCGCCGTGCATGATGCTTCGGCTTGCACCATCTGTTCGGCCTTCCATCCTACCATTCTGGAGGACTGCAAGGCGTGCCTTAAGCTGGGGAGACCAGAGCTTCCCAATCTACCGGTGAAATCAAAGGAGGCCAGGTGGACGGTTTCCGCGGCTGCGGGATCCGCCGAGCAGCTCAAGCAGATGGCGGCCTTCGAAGAGGAAGCTGCCCAAGCTTCGGCCAACCGAAGCTTCTTCGTTCCACTCAACCTGGGCTCCACCTTCACGGGATCCTTCCAGGAGTTGTGCCAGTCTCTCCCTACCAAGGGTGAGGCGCCTTCGGTCTCGCACTCCTCCTAATCCAAGAAAAAGGATAAGGACCCCAAATCATCTTCTTCTAGCTGAAGAAGACATTCCTGGGACCGAGAGCGGTCCGACACTCAGGAGCAGGCAGTCTCTGCCACAGTCGAGATCGCTTCCTCGGCTGCCAGCTTTTCGGACCTTCCGTCAGGGCACCGAAACAGAGGATACGGCAGAACCGGCCGAGATTTCTCTCGACCCGATCGAGCCATTGTCGCCGACGCCTGTCGACAACTCCTTGGAGAGCACTCCCATTCTCTCCTTCCCCGACGAGGAGACCCATCCTTCGGGCATCCTGATCAAGGGACAAAAGCCGGAATCTCGGTTTTCACCGAATCCAGCTTCTCCCGACTGACAGAGCCGACGCCGTCAGTCTCGATCGAGGAGTAGGACCCCGTTGGTCTGTAAACTGAGAAAGGGTCACAAACACTCCCGGAAGAGGCGCCGCCACCGTTCCTCATCCTCCTCGGATGAGGAGAGACTTAGGCGGAAACTCCGTCAATGTTATGAGGACCTCATGTGGCAGCAACTACTTTTGACGGGTCAAAAGCCGTCTACTCTAGCTGTACCGGCCATTATTTGGCCCCAGCCTCTTCGGCCGACACTGACTCCCTTGGTTCCGAGGACTCCGGTTCTCCCTCCGGTGAGACCGTTACGTATCTCTGGTCAGCCTGTTACGGGCTCCCCACCAATTTTGGTGGAACCACCACCCAAACAGCCTCAGGGAGGGGCTCCCTCTAAGGAGGATCGTCCAACTACGGGCTTGCCCCATAGATTGTCCATTACAGTCGCTCCTGATCGCCCTAGGCGCATTGAGGGGGACTTAAGTGGGAGACCCCTGTATCCGGATTCCTCGGATTCGGATACTACTGGCCTTCACTCACATGATGAGCTGTCAGTGACAGGCCTGGAGGAAGGTCCTTCTTCCTTCCAGGGCATCCTTCGACTCATTTTGGAGTCCACAGGTATGCCTTTGCAGCCCATACAAAGAAGGCGGAATATCCTCTCACGGATATTCTCAAGAGGGATACCCTGACGGAGGCCTTCCCATTGGCGAAGTCATAGTTAACCGGCACTGGAACTTTGGCAGCGCCCTGCCTCTTGCCCAGCTCCATCTGCCCGCATGGCCCGCAAGTACGCGGTGCCCATGGGGTCCTTGGCGGGCTTCACTGAGCATCCCTCGGCCGAGATCCTTGTGACTGCCTCAGTGTTTAGGCGCCTGGGCAGCTCTGTGGATACTGACCCCCCTCCGGACAAGGAGTCCAAAAACATGGACCACTCGGCCCGGAAGGTTTACGTGGCATCATCCCTAGGCCTTTGTCAGGCTAGCTCAGCAATGATCATGGCACACTTCTCTCATGCCCTTCTGGGGTCGCTTGATGAAGTCCTCCCTCATCTCCCAGTTGACATGCAGACCACGGTCAAGCAGGTCTGGAACCAGGGCCGTGCTGTTGCTAAACAACAGCTCCAGACGGCTCTGGACATTGGCGATTCCTGTGCCCGTTCACTAGCTGCTGCAGTAGCCACTCGCCGCAGGGCTTGGCTGAGGTTACCCTCTTTTCCCGCGGATACTCAGCACACGCTAGCTGACGTGCCCTTCCTTGGCACCGACCTCTTCGGTCCGGGAGTGGCAGGTCATCTACAGCACATTGAGCAGTCTAATGCCACCTTAGATGCCACCTCTGCTAAGGGTTCTTCGGGCAAGAACCAGCAGAAGCGCAAGAAGTCTTTTCGGCATTCTCCCCCTGCGGTTAGACAGCCCTCCTTCCAGGAGGTCAGCAACAGCAGCAGGCTCAAACTTGGTGCCCTAGGCCCAAGCAAGGTCCCCAACAGCCCATAAGGAGGCCGAGGTGCTGGTCATATGCCTTCTCCAAGCCTGCACAGTGATGGGTCGGGGTGCTTCTCCACACCCGTCACACCAGTTCTGGGTCCTCCCGTGGGGAGCCGGCTCCGCCAGTTTCTTTCCGCCTGGTCCGGTATCACCTCGGACAGGTGGGTTCTGGAAGTGGTCGGGCAGGGACTGCCTCTAGAGTTCGAGCAGTACCACCCAGCCGGACCCGTGCCCCATGGGAGGAAAGGATCTCAGTTGGCGCTCAGTCGGACCTTCAGGATGACATTGCTCAGCTCCTCCACAAGGAGGCGGTAGCTCCAGTGCCGGATCCTCCTACAGATCCAGGCTTCGTGTCCAGGTACTTCCTGGTGCCCAAGCGGACGGGGGGTTGGCGCCCCATCCTAGATCTCCACGACCTGAATCGATATCTCAGGTCTTGCACCTTCCGGATGGTAACTCTGAACCAGATCATACCATCTCTGGAGCAAAACATGTGGTTCTGTTCACTGGATCTTCAGGATGCATTCTGCCACGTCCCAATCAGTCCGTCCCATCAGCGGTTCCTCCGCTTCAGGGTTGAAGGGACCCTCTACGAGTTCAGAGCCATGCCGTTCGGCCTGTCATCGGCCCCACGGGTTTTCACCAAATGCATCGCAGTGGTGGCAGCCCATCTGCGGCATCAAGGGGTTTGTATTAACCCCTATCTAAACGATTGGCTCCTGGTGGGTTTCTCCCTACAGGAGGTGGAGAGGTCCAGGGACCTGACCCTCCGAACCTGCTCCCACCTGGGCCTCCTAATCAACGAGGCCAAGTCAGAACTCGTGCCCTCTCAGGTGATGGGCTTTATTGGGGCAGAACTCGACTCTCGTCAAGCCAGAGCTCGGTTCCTGGTGGACAGAGCAGAGGTTCTTTCCTCCTTTGCCCAGTCATTTCTGGTTGGGCACTTGCGCCCTGCCCGGGACTTCCTGCGCCTCCTGGGTTACATGGCGGCATGCACCTCTGTGGTCCGTGGGGCCAGATTGCACATGCGCCCCCTTCAATGGGAGCTGGCTGCCCAGTGGTCTCAGCATCAGGGTCTCTTCGACCAGCTGGTCACTGTCACCCAGAGGATGTGGGACGCTCTCCAGTGGTGGACCATCCTGAGTCATTTGTGGGAAGGGATCCCATTCATCCGTCCCGAGCCGATGGTCGTCCTTACGACCGATGCCTCCCTCATGGACTGGGGAGCCCACATGGGGGACAACAGAGCCCACGGGTTCTGGACCCCCGAGGAGTCCCGATGCCTCATCAACCTGTATGAGCTCAGAGCAGTCAGACTGGCACTGTCAGCTTTCACTCCTCAGCTCTGGGGTCAAGTGGTTCAAGTCCAGACTGACAATACCACGACCATGTACTACCTCAACAAACAGGGCATACGCACTCCCGTCCTGCTATGCAGGGAGGCTCCGGATCTGGACGCTCGTCCGCGGCTGGGCGGATCTCCTGGCCATCTGTGTGGCAGGAGTCTCGAACCAACTGGTGGATGCTCTCAGCCGCATAGGCCAGACATCCCAAGAGTGGTCTCTCCATCCAGAGGTAGCTTACGATCTGTTCTCCCGTTGGTGGACCTGTTTGCCTCCAAGGAGAACACCAAGCTGAGGCTGTACCATGCCCGCCCCCCTCAGCAGGGCTCGCTGCAGGGGGATGCTTTCTCGAGGCTATGGACCCTAGGCCTCCTTTATGCCTTCCCTCCATTTCCCTTGATCCACAAGGTGTTACTCAAGGTGAGGAGGGACAAGGCGGAAAGGTGATCCTGGTAGCCCCAGATTGGCCACGCCAGTTCTGGTATCCAGATCTCCTCAGCCTCAGCTGCAGGACCTGGAGGCTGCTTGTACATCCCGGACCTGATATCTTTGAACCAGGGAAGGTCTTCACTGGGACCTTCAATCCCTGCCCTCATAGCCTGGTTCCTGAGGCTAGAAGTTCCAGGCTCTGGGTCTTTCCGAGGATGTTCTACCGTGGTGGAAGCATCTCAAAAGGAATCGACCAGGAAATGTTATGCCTTCAAATGGAAAAGGTTTTCCATTTGGTGTCAGGGAAAGAGCCTGGACCCCTTATCCTGCTTTGTGGCTAACATTCTAGACTACCTTTGGTCCATCTCCAAAGGGGTTCTTCGGACATCGACCCTTAGGGTGCATCTGGCAGCCATCTCTGCTTACCGGGCGCGGGCCAGTCAGCCGATGTTGGCACAGGAGACAGTGGTCGGGCGCTTTTCCAAAGGCCTGGATCACATATCCCCTCGGTCACGTGAACCTCCACCTCCGTAGGATCTCTTGCTGGTTTGGCCAAGCTCATGGGCAAGCCATTGAGACCCATGCACAAGTGTTGAGCTCTCGCACTTGTCGTGGAGAACTGCCTTCTGGTGGCTATCACGTCAGCCAGAAGGACAGGGGAGCTCAAGCGCTTTCAGTGAGTCCTTATCTGGTCTTTCACAGGGACAAAGTGTCCCTGCGCCCCACCTGAAATTCCTTCCGAAGGTGGTTTCAGAGTTTCACCTTAACCAGGTGTTGACTCTGCGGTATATTACCTAACACACCTCAGGCGCCAGTACAGGCTCCATCACTGGACCTCAGACATGCTCTCTCCTACTAAGGAGAGGACGGCGGAAGTCGGGAGAAGTTCACCAGCTGTTTGTCACCTATGGCAGACGCCTTCTGGCAGACCTGCAGCCAAGCGGACTATTGCAAGATGGATCACATCATGCATAAGTCTGTGTTATGAGTTGGCCGGGCAAGGGCCTCCCAGAGGATAAGAGCTCATTCTACGCCATCTGCTGCTGCATCAGTGGCTGCTTTCGGGACATCCCTATCCAGGAAATCTGTCAGGCTGCTGCCTGGAGTCAGCAAACACCTTCATTACCCATTACCACGTCGACCTTGAGTCACGCCGAGATGCTGGTTTAGGATATCCGGTTCTCCAATCTCTTTTTCCTAAGTAGAGAGTGTGTGCCTTGCCTCCTCCTCCCGGAGAACTGCTGAGAATCTGCCAGACGGTGTGGATGAACAACATATCCACGCTCCTAGAAAAACAGGTTACTCACCTGTAACAGTAGTTCTAGGGTGTATACAGTATATTGTTCATCCTCGCTCTACCGACCTCCCGACCTACGACGCCAACCTTGCCCACCAGCAGGCTAGATCTGGCGTCATGGGGCTGGAGGCCGAAGTGTTACCACCGGGTGGGTGGGAGGAGCCAGCTTAGCAGACTTCGTAGGATTTAAAAGGGAAAGGGACAATGCCAGACAGTGTGGATGAACAACATATACCTCTCCTAGAACTACTGTTACAGGTGAGTAACCTGTTTTTACCTGGTACGTGAGGGGACTTAATACCCCAATAAAGCGTTCACAGGTTTTGGCACACTTAAAAGGCTGAGAGCGGATGTTGCTCTATTCCAGGAGACTAAACTCCAGCAAGCAGATATCGATAGCCATAAAAGGGCATGGGTGGGCCTGGTGATATCCTCCTTTGCCTTTATGCAAATGGGAGGAGTCACTAATCTTGTGCTCAAATCTCTTCACTGGATTTTAGCTAAATCTTAGCGGGATAACTTTGGTAGATGGGTAATGGCTCTTTCTAGGGACATGGATATGTTGTTCATCCACACTCATTGGCAGTATCCTTGCCGCTTTAAATCTTGCCGGAAGGTCTTCAAGCTTGCTCTTCCCACCCACCCGGGTGGTATAACTCTCCGGCTCCATATAGCGCTAGATCTTCCTTACAGCTTGGAAACTAGGTTCCCCTCCTTAACGCTCGTTTCACGACTAGTCCTATTTCTCCGTTTGCTTGTTTAAAAAAAAAATTTGCAAAAGACTTCCAGTCTTCGATCCTCAGGGCTCACGATGAGACCATCGACCTCAGTTTAGGAGATGCCCATGCGAACAGAAGATGTCTCCGGACGGATCCACACTCCCACGTGTTCTACTGTAGGCCTTGAGCGACCCGCGGGCTGCGACCTGTGCTCATCTTTCGACCTCGTCCTCGAAGACCGTGCTGCCCGATTGCAACTGGGCGTCCGAGAAGCGTTTCCCTCGGTGAAGTCCAAAGGAGGCCCGGTTGGCGGTGTCGGCGGCGGCGGGCTTTCGGCGGATCAGCTCGGCGGATGAGTACGCCCCCTCGAGAGGGGCGGCAGCGGGCATGTCTTCTCGGCGCGGCATTTATCCCGCTCTCTCTGGGTTCTTCCTACAGCTTCTTTTAAGGAGCTTTGTCTATCCCCTCTCACTAAAGGAGAAGGGCCTCGTCTACTGGACCTTATTCTCGGTCAAAAGAGGACAAGGTAAGTCCCTCGTCGGCGCTCTTAGGGGAGGCGGGAAAGGTCCCTCTCCCGGGCAGTAGAATCCGTCGGCCGATGACAGCCCGCTTGACCACTGGCCTCACGGTGTCCCGTCAGGTCAGTTGACAGAGACTCCCACTGATGGAAGTCGAGATTTTTTCTCGACCCATTGGGTGAGCTATGCCTTTAGCGGCAATTCCCCTCTCCCGGTTCCCCGGGAGGTTGAGAGATCCCGTGGGCTCGTCTATGCCTCCGGTTCAGAGCCCTCGGATGGACCTTCCGAGGCAGAAAGAGTGCGGTTCCGGCCGGCACCTCCCGCACCGACCCGGAAATTCCGGGACTCTAGGTCTCGGTCTCGGACCTCTTCGCGGTCCAACCCGTTCCCTGATCATAAGGCGAGTCTCGATCTCGGCACAGCGGTAAAAGCGCGTCGCCGCTAAAGTCCCTCGTCCTCCTCCTCCTGGATGAGGGAAACCCGGCGTAAGTCGCCGACGATACGAGGACCTATATGTTAGCAGCTCCTCCTGGCGGGGAATAAGCCGACTCCAGGCGCGTCCCAGCCATTAAGTGACAGTCACCGGCAGCCGGCCCCAGCCCTCGGCTTGTCCGAGGCTATACCAGGCGGTTGTTGACCGAACCCAGCTCTCCACCGATTCCGGTGGAACCTCCGCCTCCACAGCCACCAGTGGGGCTCCGACCAAAGTTCTCGGTCGGCTAAGGTTTACCCCGCCGGCTGTCAATTAACCCTCCTCCCGACCGACCTCGGCAGGTAGAAGGTGGCTCAAGGCCAGAGCAGCTCTTGAGGACTCTTCGAGTCGAAGATGATTCCTCGCCTTCTCCAAGCGACTGGACTTGGAGTCTTCCAGGAGGGTCAGTCAATGGACGATAGCCCGTCGTCCTTCCTAGAGACTACTTGGCTCATCTCTAAGGTCTCACGGGATGGAGCTCGACCCATTTCAAACAGGCCAGGTATCCCCTCACGGAGATTCTGGACCGAGGATTCTCCAGCGGAGGCCTTTCAGTGGCCGAGGCCATAGTGGGTCAGCACTGGAACTTTAGCAGCGCCCTACTTCCTGCCCTCGCCTCGACCAGGATGGCCAGGAGAGAGTATCACGGTCCCTACGGTTCCTTGTCCGGTTTTGAACACCCCCTCTGCTGAGGGGTTGGTTACCGACAAGCGTTTCGGCGCGCGGCAGCGCCAGGATGTGGACAAACCTCCTGACAAGGAGTCAGAAATTGGACTCGTCGGCGGGCGAAAAGTCTACGCTACGTCCTCTCGGCTCGTCAGGCCAGTTCGGCAATCCTCATGGCACATTTTCTCATGCCCTGTTGGGCTCCTGGATAGAGGTCATCCCTCATCTTCCCGCGATCTGCAGACTACGGTTAAGCAGGTGCGGGACCAGGGCAAGAGCAGTGGCCAAACAACAGCTCCAGACTGCTTTGGATATAGGGACTCATGTGCCAGATCGGTGGCGACGCAGTGGCTGTCGTCAGTGGGGCTTGGCTGAGGATATCCACCTTTACCTGGATACCCAGCACAAGTTGGTGGAGGATGTTCCCTTTTGGGGACTGACCTCTTGACCCTGGGGTGGAAGGGTCACCTGCAGAGGATCGAGAGTCCAAGTACCACCTTGGTTCGGTCTCTTCCGCTCAGAAGGACGAAGGCACTTGAAACCACAGCCCTAAGCCCCTTCGTCCTTCCTGTGCCCCAGCGCGCCCAGCCCAGCAGCGTCAGGGCCAGCAGGCTGACCTTGTCCCAAACCCAGCGCGGCTTCCTCAACAGGAGGCGGGAGGAGGGCAGGAGGTCCTCGGCGGTCCCTCCTCCAAAGCCTGCCCAGTAGCCCAGGCTGGGGGTGTCGCCCCATCCCATGCACCTTACCCTAAGGTCCCCATGGAGAGGCATCCAGCACTTCCGTTCCACCTGGTCGCTGTTACCACGGGACAGGTGGGTCTTAAGTGAGGTGGGGAAGAGGCCTGCCTCTGAATTGAGCAGGCACACCACCCTTCAGAGCCGTCGCCTCGGGGCCCACGATCCCCAGCCTCACTGGTGGCTCGTCGAGCCGACACGCCGCTCTCCTCCTCCAGAAGGGGTGGTAAGAAGGTGGTGGACCCTCCTTCAGACCCAGGGTTTGTGTCCAGGTACTTCCTGGTTCAGAAAGCAGACCAGAGGCTGGCGCCCATTCTGGAAACCTACCACGACCTAAACAAAGTTCCTAAGGTCTCGAACCTTCAGGATGGTCACTCTGGCTCAGATAATACCATCCTTGGAGCAGCGGCGTGTGGTTCTGCTCTCTATGGACTTGCAGAGACAGCGTTTTTCACGTCCCTATCGTCTCTCACCCAGAGATTCCCTTCGCTTCCAGCGGAAGGATCTCTCTTGATTCAAGCCATGCCCTTGACTTGTCTCCAGCTCCCAGGGTCTTCACCAAATGCATGGCAGTGGTGACAGCATTCCCTCTGGCGCCCGAGGGGTCGGGGTGCCCTACCTGGGCGACTGGCTGATAGCAGCTCCCTCCAGGAAGGAGGCGGAGTGGTCCAGAGATCTGGCCCTCAGGTCTGCTCTCAACTGGGCCTCCTTATCATGAGGCCAAGTCGGAACTCGAGGCGAAGCAGGTGATTCTATTCAGCCGGGCGCAGCTCGAGCTCTCACCGAGCCAAGCCTTGGCTCCAGGCGGACAGGGCCGAGGTTCTTTCCTCCTTGCCCGATCATTTCTGGTTGGGCAATTGCGCCCTGCCGGGACTTCCTCGCCTCCTGGGTCTCATGGCGGCCCTGTACCCAGCGTGGTCCCGTTGGGCCCGCTGGAACATGCCGTCCCCTTCAGTGAGGGACTGGCCCAGCCCAGTGGTCTGGCAGCCTGCGATCCCTTGGACCAGCTTGTCGGTGACACAGGGGATGTGGAACGCTCTCCAGTAGTGGACCGTTCCAGATCATTTGCAGGAGGGCATCCGTTAAATCCGCCCGAGCCGTGGTCTCTCTGGAAGCAGATACCTCTCTAGAGTGGGTTAGGGGTGCCCATCTGGGGAACACCAGGGCTCATGGCCTCTGGTCCCTTGAGTCCCGATGCCACATCAACCTGCTGGAGCTCCGAGGCCCGGTCCGCCTAGCTCTCACCGCCTTTGCTCCGTTCCTCCAGGGGTCAGTGGTCCGAGTCAGGCGGACAATACCACGACCATGTACTATCTAAACCGCCAGGCGGAGGCGCTCCATGCTTCTATGCAAGGAAGCTCTCCGCATTTGATGCTTTCGATCGCCTAGCGGATCTCCTAGCCATTCACGTGGCAGAGCCTCCAACACCCTGGCCGATGCCCTGAGCCGGATAGGGGCTGCATCCACAGTGGTCTCTCCTGGAGGTAGTACAGCATCTGTTCTCCCTTTGGGCACACCTCAGGTGGACCTGTTTGCCTCCATGGAGAGCATGCTGAGTCTGTTCCATGCCCGCCCCTCAGCAGGGAGCTCGCTGCAGAGGATGCCTTCTCAGGCAATGGACCCGGGCCTCTTTCGCCCTTTCCCCATTTCCCTTGATCCACAAGGTGCTTCTCAAGGCGAGGAGGGACAAGGCGCAGGTGATTCTGATAGCCCCAGACTGGCCTCGCCAGTTCTGGTACCAGATCTCCCTCAGTCTCAGCTCCAGGACTCCGCGGCAGCTTCCAGCTCGCCGGACCTGCTCTCAGTCAATCAGGGAAGGTGTTCCATCCGGACCTTCAATCCCTGCACCTGGCGGCCCTGGTTCCTGGCTGATAGAGTTCCAGGCCTTGGGTCTTTCGACGAGGGTCCTCAATGTAGTTGAGGCGTCCCGTGAGTCGACCAGAAAATGCTATGCCTTCAAATGGAAAGGTTTTCCATTTGGTGTCAGAACAGGCTTGGACCCTTCCTCCTGTTCCTTGGCAAGCATCTTGGACTATTTATGGTCCCTTTCTAGTCAAGGGCTTAGGTCGAGCGACCCTAAGGTGCACCTGGCAGCCATCTCTGCTTACAGGCGCGGGCGGGAAGCAGTCGATGGCGCAGGAGAAGGTGGTCTGGCGCTTTTCAAAGGCCTTGATCACATTTCCTCAGTGCAGGAACCCCCACCTCAAGTGGGATCTACTGCTGGTACTGGCAAAGCTCATGGGCAAACCATTGAACCTATGCACAGGTGTGCTCTCTCACCTGTCGTGGAGAGACGCCTTCTTGGTGGCTATCCGTCAGCCAGAAGGATGGGAGAGCTCCAGGCGCTCCATCGAGGTCTCCTTACCTGGTCTTCCACAGGGACAAGGTTGTCCTAGCCCCACCGAAATTCCTTCCGAAGGTGGCCGGAGTTTCACCTTAACCAGGTGTTGACTCTCGGTGTTCTACCCCAATCCCACCTGGAGGCGAATATGGGCTCCATGCTCTATGGACCCTAGAAGGCTCGCTTATTATAAAGGCATGCACGGCTGAGAAGTCGGGGAGAGGTTCGCCAGCTGTTTGTCACCTACGCTGAAGCCGCATCTGGCAGACCTGCAGCCAAAGCGGAGCGATAAGCAGGTGGTAACCTCCTGCATAGATCTCTGCTATAAGTTGGCGGGCATGGGGCCTCCCAGAGGATAAGAGCTCATTCTACCCGCCATACTGCTGCAGTGGCTGCTTCCAGGGACGTCCCTATCCAGGAAATCTGCAGGGCTGCTACCTGGAAGTCAGCAAACACCTTCATTACCATTACCACATCGACCTTGAGTCACGCCGGGATGCTGGTTTTGGGGCCTCGGTTCTCCAGTCTCTCTTTCCCAAGTAAGTATCGGGGGTGTGCGTCTTGCCTCCCTCCTCCCGGAGAACTGCTAGGAGTCTGCCAATGAGTGTGGATGAACAACATATCCATGTCCCTAGAAATACAGGTTACTCACCTGTAACAGGAGTTCTAGGATGGTATATGTTGTTCATCCCTACGATACCCAACTCCCGGCTTCGACGCACAACCTGAGCTTCCAGCGGGCCAGATCTGGCGTCATGGGGCGGAGCCGAGAGTTATACCACCCGGGTGGGTGGGAGGAGCAAGCTTGAAGACCTTCCGGCAAGATTTAAAGCGGCAAGGATACTGCCAATGAGTGTGGATGAACAACATATACCATTCCTAGAACTCCTGTTACAGGTGAGTAACCTGTATTTTTATTACACAACATGGGCCCTTGGTAGTAGTTAACATGTATGGCCCTAATGAGGACCCACCGGAATGCTTTCATGCTATGGCGCAGTCCCTTTGCTCTTTAGCAGGGGACCAAACACCGGTGGTCCTGGGAGGTGATCTTAATGTTCCTTTCGACCTGAGAGCTGATAGGAACACCAATACCCCAGATAGACATCCCAAAAAAAGGAAGGGCACTACAGTAGCTCATTGCTGATATAGGACTAAGAGATGCTTGGAGAGTCCTTTACCCCCAAGAAAAAGAATATACTTTTTTCTCTCCAGTTCACAAAACTTATTCCCGTTTGGACTATTGGCTAATTTCCCCATTTCAGCGGAGCATAGAATTTGACATCCAGATCTACCCTATAGAGATATCGGATCATGCTCCTGTCTGCTTGCTGTTAACATGGGGCTCGGAGATCAAACGCTCTCGTACCTGGAAACTTGACTCTCTCTTATTGAGGGATCCAGATTTTCCTATTTGGGTGGCCACACAAGTTAAAACTGTTTTTGCAGGATAACCCCCCCCTGAGCTGACAGACCCGGCGTGTTTGTGGGAAGCTTTGAAAGTCGCGCTTAGAGGGGTTATTATGGCCTATGCTGCTGCCCATAGGCCTCGGAAGGAACAACTTAAAAGGCTTGAACAACGCCTGGCTGTATTGGAGGGCACTTTTAAGAACCCCCTTAACTCCAGACCCTCCCCTTATTTGGAAATGATTCACCTTCGCTCAGATATTTATAGCCTTTTGGATAGGAAGGCAGAGCTGGCCGTTCTACACTCAAAGTACAGGTACTGGGCGGGAGGTGAGAAAGGGGGGAAAATACTATCATACAGACTACTCAAGCAGAGAGCGGAGAGCTATATTACTGGCCTCAGAGATCCAGGTGGAGCAATACAGGTGACTCAGGAGGGTATAAATCACATAATGGTGAATTTCTATAAGGAACTCTATACATCCACAAGAGTTATGGACCCTTTGAGGATAAAGCGATTTCTCGACCTACTTCCTATCCCTCGGCTATCCCCACAGCAGGCGAAGGCCTTAGGACCCCTATTACTTCTATGGAAGTGACCATAGCCTTAAAGGCCTTAAATGCAGGCAAAGCACCAGGAGGAGATGGATTTCCTCCTGAGTTCTGGAGTATGGTAGCTCCGCAAATTACCTTTTTACTGGCTATCCTTTTTAATTCAGCAAAAAGCTCTGGCTCCTTTCCTAGTTCGCTTAGAGAAGCAATCATTACAATTTTCCCGAAGAAAGGGAAAGACCCTACAAAACCTTCTAATTATCGGCAATTTCTTTGATAAATTCCAACAGCAAAATATTTGCGAAAGTTATGTCCAATCGGCTTAGCCCCTTACTTCCCTGGTCCATCCTTCTCAGGCGGGATTCATCCCAGGGAGATTCAGTAGGGATCACATCCATTCTATGATTAACATTATGATCTTTGCCCAAACAGGCACAACTCCCGCCGCAGCAGTGACAATAGATTTCAAGAAGGCCTTTGATTCCTTGAATGGGATTTTTTCCTGCAGGTGCTGGAAGTCATGGGATGTGGACCCCACTTTTGGGCTTGGATTGCTGCGCTGTATAACCAACCCATGACATGGGTTCTTACAAATGCCACACTGTCTGCTCTCTTCTCTCTGGGGTGGGGAACTAGGCAGGGGTCCCCTCTTCCCCCTTACTTTTTATACTTGCACTGGAACCCGTAGCAACCGCCATTAGATCCTCTTCTGAAATTAAAGGTTTCCGCATTGGTGAAAAGGCGTACTCTACCTTTCTATATGTGGACAACCTGCTTGTGCCACTAGCTGATGCCCCAGCTTCCATCCCCCCCCTTCTTAATTTGTTGGCGGAATTTGCTACGTTATCAGGTCTAAAAATCAATCGCTCCAAAACACAGGTGTTACCACTAAATATTCGAGGCACCAAGTCCTTAGTGGATCAGTATGGGCTTCAGTAGGCGGCTCACTCGATAGAGTATTTAGGTATCAGATGACAGACAGATATAGCTAAAATCTGGGAGCTAAATTTAAACCCCCTGATTGCAGGTACTAGAACTGAATTGGATCGGTGGCGTAAATGACATCTTATATTAGCTGGGAAAATATCAGCCATTAAAATGGTCATTGCCCCAAAGCTCCTATATACTTTACTGCATATCCCTTTGGCGCTCCCGGCAACGTGGGTAACAGCTATAGATAAGATGCTGTCTAGTTTCCTGTGGGGAAAAGGCCACACCTAGATACAGCAGAAATAAACTATGCGCACACTGGAAACAAGGGGATTGGAACCTCCCTTGGAAAGAAGGGTATAAACTAGCATATCTCACAGCATAGACTATGATCTGGTTTCTCCCATCAGAGGGCAATAATCCACAGTGGGTTGAGATAGTCAGAAAGGGCTGGGCAGAGGATCCTAGCTACCCCTGCTGTATTCCCCTCTACCCCAGCCTTTGCGGGATCATCCCACCATATCGGCCTCTGTCTCGGCATGGCATTCAATCCATAAGAAAATAAAGACTAATCCTTATCCGTTGGCAGAATGCCAATCTGGCATAATAATGCCCTTATGATAGTGGGGAAAACATTTTTCTGGGCAGACTGGGTAAACAAGGGGATTTTTAAACTAGCTCAGGTTCTGGACGATGGTGGACAAAATATGAAATCTTTTAAAGAATTAGATGTTGAATACCACCTGGGGCCCAAGATCTTTTGGCAATATTTGCAATTACATACCGTGGTACAAACTTACATCAAATATCGCCATTGGGGTGCGACTGAGCAACCCAACCCCCCTCTCTAGCTGGCTGTTGGTCAAAAAGGGAGTAGTTAGCCGCATCTATTCAGCCCTTAAGTCACAGCTCCCCTCTGGGTCTAATACAGCTAATACTAGATGGGAAAAGGAACTAATCAGCCTATATTAGAGGAGCAATGGTTACTATGTTGGAGGGAAGCCTACAAAAATCTCCTGGACGCTTGCAGCCAGCTAATACAGCATAAAATACTCTCTCACTGGTATCGCATCCCAACCGTGCTCTATCGCATGCATCTGGTAGACACAGAACCTATGCTGGAGGTGCGACGCCCCAGCTGGGGATTTGGCCCATATCTTATGGCATTGTCCAAAGCTCTAATCTTTTTGGATAGCAGTTTCTGGCCTTGCTGAACAAATACTGGGAGCTACAATTGGCCTGACCCCTATGCTTTGGATCCTGGGTCTGATACCTCATGGCTTGAAGCTGTCCAAGCTGCAGACCCGATGGCTATCAGTATTTAGCCTTCAGGCTAAACGGCTAATTCTAAGCCATTGGAGATCTCTAGAGATGCCTTCTGTATCTGAGCTATATAATTCAATGGCCCTCATTGCCAAGTTACACCGCTTATCTCATATAGCGAACATCACAATGTCCAAATATCACCTCTGCTGGGGCCACATATGGCTTTTCTTTCCCCTCGAGTAGGGGTAGGCTGACTGCCAGAGGTCACCCCCAATAGGTGATTATCTAAATTAAAGGCAAGCGATTGGCAACCCTAAACTCTGGGTTTAAACGTAGTACCAGACCTCCTGCGTATATCTATCTTTAACAAGCAAGTACATGTTACCTGCGAAAGTTTTGCTCCTTTTGATTAGCTTAAGGTAAGAACAGGTTATCTTCCTGGTGAGATAATGCCTCAATTTATATGTACTAGAGTATTGTGCCCCCTTTCATGCATATTAGATAAATGTTTAAGATAAAATAAGGGACTACAGAGGCCCACCCCTTTAGAATTAACCTATGGCAGAATGCTGTAAGCAGTCATATATTCATTTACCTATGTATAATGTAATATTGTAGAGATGTTATGCCATGCTTGTACCACTCTCACACAAGATATTATATATGCTGTGTATTATCCATAGTCCAGAATATTTAACTATATGTAAGCTTGTTTAGCAGAGTGACTATGGCTCTGAAGCTTAACTGTATGTACCTTACTGATGAAACCAATAAAAAGTATTAACTGGAAAGAAAAAAAAAGGTAGGTCTGAAAATCCTACTGAGTGTGCACTGGGCATGCAGGAAACCAGATATTTGGGCTATGTTTGGGAAATGGAGAAGTCAAGCCAGAGGTTTCCAAGATAGGAGCTGTAGCAAACAGCCCTGTCCCCAAAACCAAAAAACATTCTTAGGGCTGGCTGGTTATTATCATAGATTTGTACACAGCTTTGCCGAGTTAGCTACTCCCCTCACTGAATTCACAAAGAAATGGTTCCCAAATAATGTAAAATGGACCCCAGGGTATGATGAGGCTTTTTTTGGGCCATTAAGGCTGCATTATGTTCGGCCCCTGTTTTAATCCTTAGGCTGCCGACAGAATTAGAACGTATAGGAATTCTGGGCTGATGTATCAGTCCGCGTTCCTGTGAGGGTTAAGAAGCCTGTAGGCCTAGGTGCAGTCTTGAGTCAGCATACAGATGGGAAAGGGCACCCTATTCTATATATCCATAGCGGATTGCACAACAGAGAGAAAAGGTACTCAACCATTGAAAAGAAATGCATTGCAGCAAAGTGGGCAACGGATTTCCTCATGTTTTACTTACTGGGAGCTGACTTTGTACTTGTAACAGATCACAACCCCCTCTGTTGGCATAAGCAAATAAAGCATAAAAATTTGAGAATTACATGGTGGTACTTGGCACTACAGCCATTTAAATTTAAAGTGATACACAAATCTGGGAAAGAGAATGTCAGTGCTGATCTTCTGTCAAGATATAGATCAGGAACTGAGAATTCCAAAGGCTGAAAAAATTGAGTTGAAATTTCTCTGCTATGCTGCATATGCACTGAACTGTAAAAGTTATAAGCTAATGCTAGAAGATAATTGAAAAAGAGTTTTGGAAACCTATTTTTGTAAAATAGGTCCCCTCTTAAAGTGGTTTTATCATGTTTGCCATTGCAAATGAAAGTAGTAACCTGTAGGAATTGTGAATCAATCTCCTACCATTCAAACTGCCCAAAAGTGCTGTTTTCCATGAAAAAAGTGCTTTTATTTCTGTGCACTGATTCATTTGCATAACCCGCTCCTTTTTTCTCAGTGCTGCAACTCCCAACTGTGACACCATGCTAAGGAAACAAATTTTCTAAGCACTTTCTTGAAACAGAGATCTCTGGTCAGTCCTCGTATTGCAGTTACAGACATCCTTTTTCTGTCACAGTTTTGTACTCCTAGCAGAAGCTGGACACCAAAGAAAAAGAAAAGTATTCTGACCCATAATTACACTCCTGAACTACTTATAGTCATTCAGGCCCTATAACATAAACGTAGAAAAGTATCATCACGCTCCCATATTCTGACAGGAGCTGCCACTTCAGGCCTGTCACTTCACCAGCAGGTAGTAAAAGTCAAGCAACATCTACACAGACTGACTGATTATCTTTTTGGCCTATCTGCATCACAAAAACAGTTTTCCAGAAACGTTTCTACTGACTGTACTACTGTAAACACTACTGACATAGGAGACTGCACTTTGATAAGGGAGACAGAAAAATCATCTGTGCACTGTACCCACAATGCCTTGCTACATCTATATACATAGATGTTGACAGTAGATGAGGGCCTGCGGCCCACCTAGTCTATCCATGTGCGCATGTACTTAGCGTCTTCAAGCTTCTCTAGAACTAGGTTATATGTCTACTTATTAGGTGCTATTCTGCAGTCCCCACTACAAAAATAAGGGACTGCACCTCTGAGTAACGAGCATTTAAGTCAACTTTATAATTTACCAGAGTTCCTTGTTGCTGTATGTAAAATATTGACAGTTCCCTTGCATGATCATTCTGAGGATGTGGCCACACACAGAAAACTGGAGAGCAGGCAGAAACAAATACATACAAAAAAATGACTGACCGATTTTAAAAAACAAAAACAAATTGCATCTGAAGCATGGGTGGCAATGGCATACTATGCGAAACACACAGTTGCAGAATGTGACTAAATCACTTTAAAGAGGGCGGTATGTCACAGGGCTGAATAAGGCCCTGCCTCTTCTGTTATGTAGAAAGAGTTTAAACGCAAGGGTCTATTCTATCCTGTCCTTTTTTGTCTCTTCTTTGGTTGCACAACCAAATTTTCTCATGAGACCTAGGAACTGATCACTCCGGTTTTGCAATACTCCATTTCTTGCTATCTCTCTGCCTTCACTTGCTGGTCTGTCTTTTCTTCCCCCTTGCATATCTGCAGTTATAAAAAATATACGAGAATCTCTGTGTAAAACTTTTTCATACTGGGATCCTTTGTTTAAAACTGTATATAGATATACTGTTGAAATGATTACAAAAACTTTATTTGAAACTCAAGGGGTTAACCGGAGATGCAGGTTTTAAGCCCTTTGCAGAGCTGTCAACATGACGTCAGTTCTGGAACACCATGTACTGTTTTGTTGCACCTGCAAGGAATTAAACTTACAAGAACACTCTGTAGCCTTACAAGAACATTCTGTGAAAAGCAGGCTTTCTTAACAAGTTCCCAGACAAAGACTTATAAAAAAGAGCAGCAGTGCTTTTGTTAGAGAGACGAGGAGAGTGAGAGACTGAAACTTGGAATTGAGATATGCTCAGAAGGACTTCGTTTTCTCTGTTTGTACTTCCTTTGTAAATAGGTTTACTGAATAATTTTTATTTTGCTGTTATCGAGAAAAAATGCGATTTGCGAATTTTGAAACTGCTCCTGGTTTTCCTAGGCTTCCTGACCTATGCCTCGACGACACCCCAATAGAGGGAGCAAGCAAGAGTTTGCTCAAAATGCAGAACTCAGTATGTGTTACTAGGATGCTACTGATTAATGCAAATTTAAACATGCTTTGACTCAATAATAATGTTTATATTTCACATGGCATTAGCAAAACATCAAAATTCAGACACCCCCGAGAAATTGTTTGGTCAAAAGATTGCTTGAAAAGAATGTGTACTAAAGGAACTAGAAAGGGGGGGGCGGAGGAGATGTGTAACTCTTTCATGGGGAGAATAACAAATACAGCAGAACATTATATACCTGTGACGAGAAAGGAAAAAAAGCACAAAAGTGTCCTGTTCAGATGAAACATTCAAGGGGCCAGCATAGGGTGCTTGTGGCACAACATGTGATATCTAGGGGTACTTTCTGTATAACTAGGTAAGTTGAAGATCATGGCATTAGCAAAACCCACAGGTTTGGTGATGTAGCTACAGAAGAGGAGCAGAGCAGGTGAGTGTACTGACTGATGAGGGATTTACTGTGTAGTTGTATCTAAATATGCCTGCAGATTCTTACTGCAAAGAACGATTCTTGGTGTGATCAAAAATCAGGAAATCAGTATGAGATATTATGATACTGCTGATCTTTTTGATTTTTGCCATGCCCTGACTCAATAAAACATTCATTATTCTTAATCTGTGCCCTGTGCACCATCAATGTTCATGCCTACGTGCCACAGTACACAGCATGTGAGGCTGAATTGTGCACATCCTGTGTCCCCTCTGGAACCCTGAGGATACACTAACACCCCTTCCCTGCCATGTTTCCCTCCCAGACAACAACCGCGATTGTATATCTACATTTGCATAGAGGAGATGGTACGTGAAGGGCTGTCCTGGGAGATCACAGCATCCAGGGTGCCATTTAAGCTCTGCCTGTTTAGTGTCGGTGTGGGGGGGGGGTATGTTACATAAGCCAAAGGGTTGAGAAACTGGTGTGTTTCCACAAACTGCTGCCTGGAGACTGTTCTGTGTCCATGCAGACATGGACTCCGGACTTACTCCTTACTCCTTGCTACAGAGGGTTGCAGTGATGATGGCTGTAGAGCACATTGTAAAAAGCATACAAAATGGCAACTGTGCAGAAGGGGACATGGCAGTCATTACACGGACTGAAGTATTCCATGATTTCCTGCTCCCGTGGAGAATGGGATCTAGTGTTGAATTGGCTGTGACGTCTGATTGTAAGCATGTGTGGTGGACGAGCTGTGGTGGTTTGTATCACTATAGTTTAGGGTGATGCCAGGTAAATCTGGAAGAAGAGGCTGGAGACGTACTGTAGAGGCAAGAAGCAAGGTTTATTAGCCACAGTTGGAGCACACAGAAAAGACATAGCATTCACTAACACTATACACATGAGAATGAGTGAATAAGGTTACCGGGACCACAAACTGGCCCCACTAATGTCCTTCAAAAGTCCGGGTTATTCAAGTCTTAAAGGTGTAGCGATCCAATGCACCAAGCTTGGGTTTCTAGTATTTTGGTCAGCCGACTGCTGTGGGTGAACCTAAGGAAGCGCTTCCTACACAGGCCATAAAATGTGGCATCCCCCAGTGAACCAAAAACCAAGTAAAACACTGTAGGCCTCCTGGCCCTGGGAAGAAGGTGACTCCTGGCGTCGCTGAGGCAACATTGACAGGGCAGTGCCTAGTCGAGGATGGGTGTTGACACCAGGTTGTAGGGGAAGAAAACCTCCTCTGGGGATGTTGGCTGCGATGACCTCGGGTAGGTGATCTCCAGTCGAGGAAAGGATGCTGGGTGCGATGATCCACTGGATGACCTCTGGGCAGGTCCCCGAAACCCTTACCACCTCACCCCAGCAGCTTCAGAATCCGACAGTCTTCGGTGTGACCTCTTAATGCATCAGTGGAACATGAGCCACCTATGTGCAGTACAGTCAAGAGTGTGGCGATCCTTGGTGTGGCCTCTTGTGTGGGTCACCAGTACTTATGCCACTTCAGGGAATGGGACACAGAGCCTGACAGTCCTCGGCAAGGCCTTGGTATAGGCCACCGGTACTGTTGCCACCTTAGGACAGTGTCTATTCAGGAGAATGGGCAGCGTGACTCCGAGTTCTGCGGACAACTTAAGTCCCTCGAGCTAGAGCTGGGGCGGATCCTAATCTGACTCACTTTGGTGGGCCCTAGCTACCAGCTGGCTACCACTTACGACCTGCAACTTGAACCTGGGGCATTGTGGTGAACATTTGGAGTTGTTGGAGGTCGTTGGAAGTGGGTGCAGGTGATACTGGGCTTCCCGGAGACCTTCCCTGGGTCGAAGAAGAGACACCGGAGGACTTCTGGATGAGATGTGTGCAGGAGCTTGGAACAGAACAAAAATTAAAAACCTGAAAGCCAGTCCCCCCTCCCCCTTGTATGACCGAGAGCCCTGGCAATGCAGTCATTTAAACTCCTCAATTGAATATAGCGGGGGGCGCTGTGGAGCCCGAGCAAGACAGCAGCACTCAACAACAGCTCCAGCTCAAATTTTCTAAAAATATCCAAAAAACCCTCAATTGCTCACAAAGAGACCCAAAATAACTCTGCCATTCGAAAGAGGATCCCTCTAAACATAAAATGGGAAATCCTCGGAAAGATAGAGGAGGAGGATCGGGAGCGAGGTTGCAGACACGTCGCAGCAGTTGAGAAACCCCATCGAGGTGCAGTCCATGAGTCAGAGGGAGCCTGAGGAAACCCTTTGACCTCCTGGGATTAAAACTAAACAGGTACTCTCTTCTATGGCTGACCTGAATAACGAAGATCGATGCCTTGACCAAAGTCTCGGTTTGTTGAAACTACTTTGGAGGAAATAAAACAAGAGTCGGAAACCATTAAAAAGAAAACGGAGGCCGCATCATCCGCAACAGCACAGTTGGTGAAAGAGAATACAAATCTCAGAGCCAGGCTCGAAACACTGGAGAACCAGGCCCGCGCCTCGCATGTCCGGGTGCTAGGCCTCCCGGAGGGGATCGAAGGGGACCATCCTCTAATGTTTTTCAGGGAGTGGTTGGCCGAAAAGTTGACCCCGGAGGACCACAGCATTGAATTTTCTACAGAAAACACAGGATTACACCCAGAAAGATACCGTGAGGACAACGAAACCCTCGGACTCTCTTAGTTAGAACCGATGGTGTAGGCACTAGGGATCGTATCTTACGATGTCTTGAGACAGATGGGGCCTATCCTACAGGATGACCGAGTGATCCATTTCTTCCCAGATATTAGTTACGCCACTCGCCTAAGAGGAAGAGATTTGATGCGATCAGGCAAGGTTAAAATAAGTTAACATCTCCCATGCTCTGGTATTTCCAGCCCGATTGAGGATTGTATCTGGAGGAAAGGTCTGGGTCTTTCCAGACCCACAGAAGCCAGTAAGTGGGCCTCAGATTTGCAGAATCCAGCAGAAAGCAGCTGAAGAGATCGAGGTGCCCAGACTCGGCGGGTGGACTTGGAAGACACCTGAGGAGCGAGCAGGCCAGACTCGCAAACACTTACTGTGCTCTTATTTCAACTGACTCCTTTCAAATACTGTGTTAGCTAAAAGTTAAGAGTTTGTTCTGCCCCTCATATTGCTCTCTCTGAAATGGGCCCATATTGAAATTTAGAAAATAGCAGTTTTCTTTATTACTCCTCCTTCTAGGTCTTGGACTGACTACCAGTATACCAGTGGTAGTTTTTTCTTTTTTCCCCCATTTCTAATCCGAGAAATGGCAGGCTTTCTATAGGAGAGGGACTGTGGGGTGCTGCCTATATTTCTTTTACAGGAGGACTTGGACTTTTAGACCTATGGTGGCAAGATAACCCTAACTTGGGGGCATACAGTTGGGCAGATAATGTTTTAACTTAAGTTCTTAAACATATTAGCCACACTGCTCTTGGGCTCACCTTACACAGCTTTATTTTTGAATATATAACTGTAAACGTTTTAATGGAAATACCCCTACATGCTGTATCAAAATATTTGGGAATCACTAATCCTAGGATTAAATGGGGGATAAGTTTCCCTTATGTGACTATGTATTAACTATGTTGGTATGTCCTAAATATGAAGCTTGTATCTGTTAAAAGGTATAATGAAACAATAAAAAAAACAAAATTTCAATTGAATATAGCAGTTCAGTCATAGCAAGCAGTTCAACAATTTAAAACAGTTTGAATACAGCAGTTCAGACACAGCAAGCAGTGGGTCCAGGCAACCATACCTCTTAACCTTCCTCATCACAGGGCAGGGACAAATAACCAAAATCAGGAACACATCAGATAAAACAGTAATATTAGTCCCAGAAGCTGTATACCATGTTTCTTAGTGTGAATAGCATTTTCTTAATGAGAATGAGACTGTAACATCAATGGCTGGCATTATTCTGTGATCCCAATCCCTACTCCTTAGTGCCAGAAATGCCAGACTTAGGAGGAACAGAAGAAATTTCTGAGGCAAAATCAGGGACATCCCTGAAAATCAGGAACAGCTGAGGGGTAGGCAAGCAACAGGAAATTGCAGGCAGATAAAGAAAATGCAGTTTGCTTCATGGGCATTGAGACAGTTTGATGACCCACCCCCTTCTGAATATGGAGGCCAGGGTACCTAGTGTCTCTGTCCCAGCTATGGGCTGCCACGCCCTTCTACTACATGGACAAAGGACTAAGTTTTTCCATTACTTGGGCTTAGATTACCCTAGAACTCTGAGCAAAGCATGCAATAAGGCTCTGCCAGGCTTTTAGTAATTAGCTTCTTACAGCTAGACAATTAGAAATTCAGCAGAAAATGCACATTCTCACCAGTAATACTTTGACCTGGCTTTACCTAGTACTTTTTTGATTCTTGGCTAAGAGGGAGTGCCCAAGTCTCTTTATATAGAGCACAGACTGCCTAGAATAAGTTAAACTAGCAGAGATTCTTTCAAGGTAGGAGTTCACAAATACCTTTAATCTTGGTCCAACAATTAATTTGGTTTGAACCCCTCTAGCTTCTGCTTTTTTTTTTTTTTTTTTTTTTTTAACTTTATCTCTTTATCCCTCCTATCTACTCTCTCGGTGCCCACTCCTTCCGTCCACTCATGTCCTCCAATCCACCTTCCATGGGATCTGCCCCTAGAGTGCCTCTTCCCCCTCTCCTTGCACATTGGGGTCTGTCACTTCTTGGTGGTCTGGATGGAACTGGAGCGGCTTTCATCCAGGGCTGCCGAGAGGTGTTTTTCTGTTTTTCTCCCTAGATCCCCTACCCTCTGAGACGGTGCTTGGGATGTACATCCCGAGTGGTAGCGTGCCAAGCCTCTCATGCGCTGCGACGTCCCCCCCCTCCCCGGCTCCGGCGAGCGGAGCCGCCTCCATCCCTTCCTGTTGCCAGTGCTTCCACTGGCTGTGGAAGGGATGCAGAATGCAGATGCGTTCTTGGTCTTCCACCCCTGAGGGAGGAGAGCATCCGTTGGGATGCTCGATCCTCCCTCTCCCCTGCCGACCCCCGGCCACCCGAGTCCGTTCCCAAACCCGGGTCACCGGCGTAGCGCGAGGTGTGGCGTCCAGTGCCTCAACCCTCAGCGCCACTAGGCCGGCCCGCTTTTTTGGTTCTTATTTCTCTCTTTGTCTCTATACAATTGGACAAGGTAGCAGCTTTCCTCCACCCGGGGGGGGGGGTACAATGGAAGCAGTTTAACAATTCTAAACAATAATTACACAGTGCAACAATACAATTGCTAAACAAACAATCCTTCCCCCTGGCTGGAGCAGGTCTAGCTAGGACTACTTATTAAAGGAAATGCTGGCCAACAGCCTACTCACCCCTGGAGTTCAACCAAGACTTCTGTACTCTGGGGAGTGCACAACCAGAAAGGAGTGATAAGGTGTCTTCTCTTGGAGACTGCTGCATGAATGGTGCACTGGGTCTGTTTCCCGGCCAAATGAACTGACTCGACACACTGGGGGACCCAACTAGACAGCAGATTTCTGCAAAAACCCACCGAGGCTGCTACTGGGGATCTTCTGAAGGGAGTTGCACCAAAGGGACCCAGGGGATTCATTTCAACCTCCTAACAGGGAAGCCGACATCCATTGCCTTGCTGTCCTTCACCCTCCCTGGTCAAACTCTTTCTCCCCTCCCTCCAGCCTGGCAGAGCCTACCCTAGGCTGGGGCGTCCTGGCTACCTGCCAGGGGATTGGCTCCTCCATCCAGAGGTCAGCCTCCTGAAGCTGGTTCAGTGGCTTAAAAAAAAAAAATCTCCAGATTTGAATCTACCCTAGCCACAGGGATTGGCTGAGAGGGCTCAGCTTGGCTTCCTTCTCCACTGGGGACAGGAATGTTGCCCAACTGGTTTGGCTGGCTGGGTGTCAGTCTTGAGCAGGGGGAAGGGGGAGGAAAGAAAAAAAAAATGGTTTTCTTTTAAAACCCTGAATTTAGACTACTAGGACTGTCTGCTTGAGTTGGGCCTGTTCTGTGTTTCAGAGGGTCACCAAAGCTTTTCAAAGGTTCCCCATTAAGCTGCCAGGGTCCCTATAACTGTCTGACCCCTCATATCTCTGAGGATCCCCTATTTTCTGTGGTGCTCCCAATTTCCCTGGGGCACTACACATGCAGTCTAGTCCAGGTATGTTCTCTTGGCAGGCTCCTCCCCTTGCATGAGCCTATGTGACAGTACCTCAGGCCAGCCAAGGCTAGGGTATCCTGGCCATGTGTGTTATTTTGTGGCCTGATGCACAGTGTATATTTCAGTGGGCCAGACAGTCAAGGGACTCGTGTAGGATGCTTGTGGCACAACATATATCAAGGCTAGCATAGTTGCAGTACAGCTGGGTAAGTTGAAGAGCATGGAATAAGAAAAATCCACAAATGTGGGGATGTATCCCCTTAGAAGAGTAAATATATTGATGGAGAAAAATGTTTACTGTACCATTGTGTTCAGTTACTCCCACAAATTCAGACTGGAGAGAGCGAGTCAGGGTGTGATCAAAAATCTGGAAATCAGTATGAGATATTAAGATACTACTGATCTTCCTGATTTCTGTTATGCCTTGACTCAGTTACAACATTCATTCTCATCATTGTGGGCCCAATGTACTATGGACTTTCGTCCCTATGTGACATGACGTGTGGCATGTTGGACTGAGTAAGGCACTTCCAGGTTGTTAGTTGGACACCCAGGGACGCAGTAGCACCTCTCTTCTGCTATGTGACCCTCCCAAAAAGTATACTGTCTAAATGAGACCTTAAGGGAACTGGTATGGGACACTGGACACAAGAGCTGTCATAAACAGCTTAGTTGGTATATGTGCAGTTCATTTATGTCAGCACTGCCATCACCCTGGAGTGTCTTATTTCTCTTATAAAATGGACAACAGGCAAAGCTATTTATAAAAAGTAAGGAGAGGTTAATAAAAATGAAATGGATCCCCAGGTGACTCACTAGAAGGGATATATCCTCCCCAGATGACTCACTAGGGGGGATACAGTACTACATTTGTCTCAGTAGCACTGCTACTCAGAATGTGCATCCCTCGCAACTTATAGTGCCATGTGTACAGAGACACACAAGGTCATCATATATTGTCATATGCAGACATAAAGGAAACAGTTGTGGAAGAAAGGCACAGAAACAGACCACAGAAGGAATCTATCTAAGGAACTTTGGATTAATTAACAGTAGCACTTTTGGGCAGATACTAAAGATGAGTAGAGTACAGATTTCTTTTTTTTTTAAACATGCCCAGGCTGAAGAGTGGGGTCCATTCTTTTTATGATTTTGCAACTTATGAAGACATTACACTTGACAGAGGGAGCCAGTGTGTGTTTGAAATTATGAAATCAGGATGAGTTACTAGGATACAGATTTATGAAAATTTGAGCATGTCTTGACTCAGTAATAATGTTTGTTTTTCATGGTATGCAGTATAAGCAAAACATCAATGTCCGGATACATCACCCCCGAGAGACTCTTTGATAAATTGATGAGATATATGGAAGAGTAGTGGGATTAAGAGAATATAACATGCAGTAGAGCAGTGTGTATCCAGTAAGAGTAAGAGGATGTGTCCTGTCTGGATGATACATTCGAGGGGCTAGCAAAGGATACTTGTGGCACAACACAAATCGTGTCTAGCTTAGTTGCTGTTCAGCTACCTGTGTGAAGAAAATGTCATTAGCAAAACCCACAGATATGGGGATGTAACCTCAGAGAAAGAGCAGTTCAATTTACTGACAGAAGAGAAGGTTTTACTGTGCCATGTTGCCCAAATACTCTCACAGATTTAGAGCAGAGCACAATTTAGGGTGTAAAAGAAATCAGTATGAGATACTAAGATACTACTGATCTTACTGATTTTGTTCATGCTTTGACTTAATAATGGCATTGATTCTTTTCACTATAGGTCTAATGTACTATTAATTTTTAACACAGAATCTGTCGGCAGGTAAGGACCATACAGGCCACCTAGTCTGCCCATTAAAAGTAAATGCCTCAGCTGGGACATGAAACCAGGACGCCTGGAATACCATTCCGATTGTGCTAACCAGCTGCGTCACTCAGACACATGTCTATATGTGCCACAATACATAGCATGTAGGGCTTAATTACATGCATCCTGGGTGTACTTTGGACATCTGAAGATGCAGTAGCACCACTTGCCTGCCACTTGTCCGTCCCATATCCCAGCTGTACTCTTGCTTCGGCATAGACAATCGGGGCTAGGGGTGGCTGGGCTGGCCTGGCACAGCACTGCATTCAGGATGCATTTTTGAGCTCTGCAAACCAGGTGTTGGGGGAAACTGCTACACTAACCAGAGGGTACAACAGCAGGTGTGCACCCTAAACAACTTCACGGAGGTTGTGCTTTTCCCCAAACATATGTACCCCAACCCCCTCCTTGCTCTAGAGTGCTGGGGTGAAGATGATAGCTGTGAAGCACATTGCAGAAAAAAAATAACATACAAAATTGCAGCTTTGTAAAAGGGGACTCAGCAGACCTTATGAGGACTGCCATATTCCAAGCTGTCCAATAACCGGCAGTAGCTTCTCGTTGGAAACCCACATTCCAGCTCAGGTCCACTCCTGTGGTTAGCACCTTCCGTTGCATTGTCCCATATGGCAATACATTGAACTCAACAGGGTTAGTACATCCCGGGTCTGTGTGCTTTTTTAGAGCCTTGTGTATGGTGTTTAATTGTGCAGCCAGGTACACACCTGTTTTGGCTTGTATGGGGTAGAAGAAGGAGGATCAGTATTTATGTAGCACTTTTCATACACATTGCATCCCAAAGCTCTTTAAGTAATGCTAGACTGGTAGTGAAGTAAGTGACCATGTAGTGGCAGCCATTTTGCATATCAGCACCCACACACAACCTTGGACAGTTGCATGAACAGTTTTCTGGGAAGCAGAGTATTGGCTAGGACACCTGAGAAGGTCCTCTCATCTTTGCGAAAAGTGCCTTGGGTTCTTTTACTTCCACCTGCTCTTATAGTGTTTTATGCATAGAGTTGTGTTATTAACACCTACTAATTTAGAAATATTGCCCTAGAAAGAGACTTTGATCAGTTGAGAAGGTTGGTTAATGAGAACCTGTATGAAATGAAACTACAGAAGGTGGAGGGGCAGATTTGCACCCTTCCCCTTAAGGGGATGCTAAAAATGTAGCAGATCATTTTGTCCCATGAAGAAGATACAAACCAGAACGTGTCCTGTCTGAAGGAGACATTCAGGGGACTGATGTAGGACACTTCTGGCACAAGAGATGTCATGGCTAGCTTGGTGTATGTTAGCAATAAGACTTGCAGGGTGGTGGTAGTACTGACATAAATGTACACTTCGGAGAGCAGTGAGGCAAGAGGCCAAAGGCCATGGGCTTTTAAGCCTTGGAAATACATTTATGTCAGCACTACCAATACCCTGAAGAGTCATATTGCTCTCATAAAATGGGTAACTATCAAAACTATTTAAAAAAATGAGACAATGGAAAAAAAAAAACACTAAAATGAATAATAAGAATAGTTCTAGGGACGTGGATATGTTGTTCAATCCACACTTATTGGCAGGTTCCTTGCTGCTTTAAATGTTGCCGGAAGGTCTTCAAGCTGGCTCCTCCCACCCACCCAGGTGGTAAAATCCTCGGCTCCGCCCCATGACGCCAGAGCTTCCTTACCGCGTGGAAGCTCAGGTCCCCTCCTTAACGCTCTGCGTTTTAGGCCTGGATCCACACTCTTCGGTTAAACTGAAACTAATTCTAAAGTGTACAAGACTCCGGTCTTCGTCTTCCCTCGTGGCTGTGAAGGACAAATTGACTCGGCTTTTGTCGGTGCCCTAATAGGAAGAAAATGTCCCCGGACCGATCCGCACTCCACATCGTCTACCACCCCTGAGGCCAGCCGCGATTACGCGAGCTTGCGGTGTGCAGCTCCTTCTCGGCTTCGGGTCTTGGAGAACCACGCTGCTCGACTTCTTCTTGGGTGCCCTGAAACAGATCCACGGTCAAGTTGAAGGAGGCTCATGTATGGGCTCCACGGAACAGTTGGAGCAGATGATTGCCCTCGAGGAGGAGGAGGCCCAGGCCGCTTCTTCTTCCTCCTCGGCGCATTTATCCCGCTTTCCTTGGCTCTTCCTATACAGCTTCCTTTAAGGAGCTTTGTCAGTCCCTCTCCACCAAGGGAGAAGGACCATTGGGACATTCCAGTCGGTCCAAGAAGAAGTACTCAAAAGGTAAGTCCCACCGTCGACGTTCGTGGGAGCGGGAGAGATCCCCTTCATCGGACCATCGACTTTAGACTTCGGTAGAGGTTGCGGCTAAGGCCGCTGGCTTCACGGTGTCCCTGTCAGGTCAGCAGGCTGAGACAACCGTTGACACGGTCGAGATTTTTCTCGACCCATTGGACGGTTTGTCAACTGGTGATGCCGACAATCCTACTTCACCAGTTCTCCCGGTGATTAGAGGACTTGCCTGTGCCTCCTGTGCCAGAGTCCCTGGTTAAGGTCCCTGTACTGAAGGAAGGGCGGGTTTCCCCCATTCCCCCTCTGACCCACTCTCGGAATCCCTGAAGGGCTCGGTCCTCTTCCAGGTCCAGCCGGTCCCGCCGATGTCTCGGTCTCTGCAACATGGAAAGCGGCACTGCCGCTCTTCCTGTTCAGAGGATAGGCTCCTGCGCAAGTTGCGTCAGCACTACAAGGACTTGATGTGGCAGCAGCTTTTACTGATCGGTAACAAGCCGGCTCAGTCGCCTTCTCCGGCCATTAAGTGGCTGTCACCGGAGCGACCGAAACAGCCCCTCGTAGTAGTCAAGGAGACGCCACCGGCGCTGATTGTTCGGTCGAAACCGGCTGCTTCACCCATTGTGGTGGAACCTCCGCCTCCACAACCTAAGATTGGGGCCCCAACCAAGGATTCTAGGTCGGGTCAGGGCTTGCCCCATAGGTTGTCGGTCATCCTCACTCCCGATCGA
Organism: Neoceratodus forsteri; assembly: GCA_016271365.2. NCBI lineage: Eukaryota > Metazoa > Chordata > Ceratodontiformes > Ceratodontidae > Neoceratodus > Neoceratodus forsteri. The sequence goes on along the minus strand of CM057449.1, from coordinate 157,158,774 downwards.
CCTCTGCAGGTGGAGGGTGGCTCAGGCGCTCGGCAGCTGTTCGCAGACTCCTCGGAGTCTGACGATGACTTCTTCCTGTTCTCCAGGCTGGTTGACCTGGAATCTGCAGGGGTCTGTCAGTGGATGAGAGCCCATCCTCATTTTTGGGAATGCTTTGACTCATCTCAGAGTCTGCTGGGATGCAGCTTGAACCAGTTCAGAAACGGGCCAAGTATCTCCTTACGGAGATACTGGACCGAGGGGATTCCCCTCGGAGGCCTTTCCAGTGGCCGAAGCCATTGTTGGCTCGGCCCTGGAGTTGTGGCAGCGGCCAGCATCTTGTCCCGCACCTTTGGCCAGGATGACTCGAAAGTATGCGGTCCCTACCGGTTCACTCTCTTGTTTCTGGGAGCACCCCTCTGCAGAAGGGTTAGTGACCGATAGCATTTTCCGGCATTCTAGGAACGCTCGGGATGTGGACAAACCGCCTGATAAGGAATCCAAAAAGTTGGATTACTCAGGGTGGAAGGTATAAGCTGCTTCCTCCCAAGGCCTTCGTCAGGCTAGCTCGGCCATTCTGATGGCACACTTTTCACACGCCCTTTTGGGCTCCCTGGATGAGGTGATTCCTCATCTCCCAGCTGACCTTCAGATGACGGTCAAGCAGGTGCGGGATCAGGGAAGGGGTAGCTAAACAGCAGCTCCAAACTTCATTGGACATTGCTGATTCGTGTGCCCGGTCAGTAGCGGCCGCAGTGGCCATGCGCCGCAGAGCTTGGCTGCGGATCTCCACCTTCACGGCTAATACCCAGCACAAGCTGGCAGACGTTCCCTTCCTGGGTACTGATTTGTTCGGGCCTGGGATGGAGGATCATCTCCAATGGATCGAAAAGTCCAATGCCTCCTTGGACTCTGTCACGTCTGCCCAGAAGGTCAAAGGCTGCCAGCAGCAGTGTAAGCCCTTTTGTCCTTCAGCCCCTGCGGCATGTCCGGCCCAGCAACACCAGCATCGGGGCCAGCAGGCTCACGCTTGGCGCCCCAAAGCCAAGCCTGCTGCTTCCTCCAGCAAGAAGCCTGGAGGAAAAGGCCCAGGCAGCTCCTCCGGCCGGCACTTCCTCCAAGCCTGCCCAGTACTAACGGGTTTAGAGGTGTCTCCCCCAACCTCGTCAGTCCTCCCCAGGTTCCCCCCGTGGGGGGACGGCTCCGCCACTTCCTTTCCACCTGGTCCACTATCACCACGGACCGCTGGCTGTTGGAAGTGGTAGGCAGGGGTCTGCCTCTGGAATTCGAGCAGTTCCACCCCTATCGAGCCGTTGCCCCACAGGGGGCAGAACCCCACTAAGGTCTGTGAATGAGCTGTGGAGCTTATTATGTTGGAGGTGGAGCGGTCCAGGGATCTGGCCCTCCAGGTCTGCTCTCAGATTGGCCTCCTCATCAACGAGGCCAAGTCGAACTCATGCCATCACTGGTGATTCAGTTCATCAGGGCAGAGCTCAACTCTCTTCGAGCCAGAAACCGGCTCCCGGCGGACAGGTCCAACGTCCTTTCCTCCTTTGCCCAATCATTTCTGGTTGGGCAATTGCACCCTGCCCGGGACTTACTGTGCCTTCTGGGCCTCATGGCGGCCTGCACCAGCGTGGTCCGTTGGGCCCACTGGCATATGCGTCCCCTGCAGTGGGGGCTGGCCCGTCAGTGGTCGCAGTGCTCCAGTCCTCTGGACCAGCCAGCGACGGTGACCCAGGAGATGTGGAACGGCCTACAGTGGTGGCTCATTCCAGCTCACCTGCAGGAGGGCATCCCATTTGTCCACCCCGAGCCGATGGTCACTCTGACAACCGACACCTCTCTGATGAGTTGGGGTGCCCATATGGGGGAGCTGAGAGAACACGGCCTCTGGTCCCCTCAGGAGTCTCGATGCCACATCAACCTGCTGGAGCTTTGAGTGGTCCAACTAGCCCTCACCACCTTCGCTCCGTTTGTCCGGGGTCAAGTGGTCCAGGTCCAGACGGACAACACCACGACCATGTACTACCTCAACTGACAGGGCGGACTCACTCCTTGCCCCTGTGCAAGGAGGCTCTCAGCACTTGGCCTCTCGTGATCAGCCTGGAGGTGGATCTCCTAGCCATCCATGTGGCAGGAGCCTCCAATAGTCTGGCTGATGCCCTAAACCGGGCTGAGATGGCTGCCAGGTGCACCTTGGGCGCTGCATCTCACGAGTGGTCTCCCCTGCCGGAGGGTAGTACTAGATCTGGTCTCCCATTGGGGCACCCCTCAGGTGGACCTGTTCCCCTCCAGGGAGAATGTGAAGCTGAGGCTGTTTCATGCCCCCCCCCCCCAGCAGGACTCGCCGCAGGGGGATGCCTTCTCGAGGCTGTGGACCCTGGGCCACTTCTGCGCCTTCCCTCCATTTCCCTTGATCCACAAGGTGTTTCTCAAGGTGAAGAGGGAAAAGGAGCAGGTGATTCTGGTAGCTCCGGACTGGCCCCGCCAGTACTGGTACCCAGATCTCCTCAGCCTCAGCTCCAGGCTCCCGAGGCGGCTTCCAGCCCACCCGGACCTGCTGTCAGTCAACAAGGGGAAGGTTCTTCACCCAGACCTTCAATCCTTGCACCTGACAGCCTGGTTCCTGAGCAGCTAGAGTTCCAGATCTTGGGTCTTTCCAATGAAACATAGAAACATAGACTTTGACGGCAGATAAGGACCACTTGGCCCACCCAGTCTGCCCATTCCCTACCTACTGGATAAGCTGCAGATTCTAGTTAACTAACAGCCTACTTCCTGCCACCCCCACTACAATTGCCTTGTGTCTGTCCCATGCATGTTTGAATTCCCCCACTGTTTTAGCCCCAACAGCCTCCCAGGAAGGCAGTTCCACGCATCCACCACTCTCTCCGTGAAAAGTTTCCTCATTACCCTGAGCTGTCCCCCTCTATCTAATTGTGTCCCCTTGTTCTTACACATCTCTTTTTCTGAAAGATGCTACCCTCCTGGACTTTGTTGATTCCCTTGAGGTACTTGAACGTTTCTGTCATGTCCCCCCATCCCTCCTTTCATCAAGGGTATACATATTAAGCTCTCTCAGTCTCTCTTCATATGATTTCTGATGCAGACCCTGCACCATTTTAGTTGCCCTCTGGACTGCTTCCATCCTGTCTATGTCCTTGCGTAGATGAGGTCTCCAAAACTGCATACAGTACTCCAGATGGGGTCTCACCAACTGTCTGTACAGAGGGATAACCACTTCCCTTTTCTACTTGTGATGCCCTTTCTGTGCATCCCAGTATCCCCTAGCTCTCCTCACTGACTTCTCACATTGCTTACCACCATTAGATCATCCGATGTGACTACCCCAAGTCCCGTTCCATTTTTGTTGTTGTTAGTACCTCCCCTGCTATTGTGTACTCTTCTCTTGAGTTTTTGTTTCCCAGGTGCATTACTTTGCACTTCTTTGCATTGAATCTAAGTTGCCATATGTCTGACCACTCCTCCAACCTTGCCAAGTCCCTTCGTATCCTTTCTACCCCCCCCTTGTGTATCAACTCTGTTACAGATCTTTGTATCATCTGCAAAGAGGCATACCTTTCCCTCCAGACCCTCTGCAATGAGGTCCTCAACGTAGTTGAGGCGTCCCGTAAGGAGTCGACCAGAAAATGCTATGCCTTCAAATGGAAGAGATTCTCCATTTGGTGTCAGGACAAAGGGTTGGACCCTTCTTCCTGTTCCTTGGCTAGCATTCTGGACTACCTGTGGTCCCTTTCTCAGCTAGGGCTTCGGTGGACGACCCTTAAGGTGCACCTGGCAGCCATCTCTGCTTACTGGACGTGGGCCGGCAAGCAGTCAGTGGTGCAAGAGAAGGTGGTCGGGTGCTTTTTCAAAGGCCTTGATCACATATCCCCTCCGGTACGAGAACCCCACCTCCATGGGATCTACTGCTGGTATTGGCTAAGCTCATGGGCAAGCCATTTGAACCGATGCACAGGTGTGACATCTCTCACCTGTCATGGAAGACTGCCTTCTTGGTAGCTGTCACGTCAGCCAGAAGGATGGGAAAGCTCCAGGCGCTTTCCATTGAGTCTCCTTATCTGGTCTTTCACAAAGACGAGGTTGTCCTGCACCCCAACCCGAAATTCCTTCCGAAGGTGGTGTCGGAGTTTCACCTTAACCAGGTGTTGACTCTGCTGGTGTTCTACCCCAATCACACCTCGGAGGCCAAATATGGGCTCCATACCTTGGACCCTAGAAGAGCGCTCTCTTATTATAAGTAGTGGACGGCTGAAGTTCGGGGAGAGGTTCGCCAGCTGTTTGTCACCTACACTGAAGCCGCACCTGACAGACCTGCAGCCAAGCAGACGATAGGCAGGTGGGTCACCTCCTGCATAGATCTCTGCTATAGATTGCCGGGCATGGATCCTCCCAAAGGGATAAGAGCTCGTTCTACCCACCATACCGCTACTTCGGTGGCTGCTTCTAGGGACGTCCCTATCCAGGAAATCTGCAGGGCTGCTACCTGGAAGTCAGCACACACCTTCATTTCCCATTACCACATTGACCTAGAGTCATGCCGGGATGCTGATTTTGGGACCTCGGTTCTCCAGTCCTTATTCCCTAAGTAGGGGGTGCGCGCCTTGCCTCCCTCCTCCCGGAGAACTGAGAGGAGTCTGCCAATAAGTGTGGATTGAACAACATATCCACATCCCTAGAAATACAGGTTACTCACCTGTAACAGGAGTGCTAGGAGTGGTATATGTTGTTCATCCACACAACCCACCCGACCTCCCCGGCTTCGACGCGCAACCTGGCTTCCAGCGGGCTAGATCTGGCTTCCAGCGGGCTAGATCTGGCGTCATGGGGCAGAGCCGAGGGTTTTACCATCCGAGTGGGTGGGAGGAGCCAGCTTGAAGACATTCCGGCAAGATTTAAAGCAGCAAGGAACCTGCCAATAAGTGTGGATGAACAACATATACCACTCCTAGAACTCCTGTTACGGGTGAGTAACCTGTATTTTCTCCACATGAGTGTCGTCATGGGGATACAGTATTGTGTGTGGCCCATTTGCACATTTCATCAAAGTGACCATCCCTAGAAATAGGTGTCATCCACATAGAGACATTAGATCATCAAAGATCAAGATGTGCAAACAGAAACAAAACAAATGTGGAAGAAAGACACAGAAATAGCCCCAGTTGTCCCTGGAGCCGCAATTCTACCAGTATCTTTGACACCTTACCAACTACAGAAGGAAACCAACTGAGAACAGTGGAAGAATTAACAATAGCACTTCCTGCAAATGATTACAGAACTGATTTTGTAATTTTTGAACATGCCCAAACTCAAGAATGGGTCCATTCTGATTTTAGAAAACCCCAAATTTTGAACATATTACCCCAAGAGAGGGAGCAAGAGTTTGTTGAAAATCTAGAAATCCATATGTGTTACTAGGATGCTATTGAGTTGTGCAAATCAGAACATGCCTTGACTCAATAATAATGTTCATTTTTCTCATAGTATTAGCAAAGCGTCAAAATGTGGAGTCACCCAAGAGAGACTCTTTGATCAAGATTGGTTGTGGAGAACATGTATAAAAGGAACTAAGAGAAGGGGATGGAGGAGACGTGGAACCTTTTTCGTGGCGAGAATAAATACAGCAGAGCATTATATACCCGTGACGAGAAAGAAGGAAAAAAGCACGAAAGTGTACTGTTTGGATGAAACATTCAAGGAACCAGCATAGGATGCTTGTGCACAACACGTGATGTCCAGAACGTGCAGTTCTGGAGACCCAGTCTCCACAAAGACATAGACAGGATGGAAGCTGTCCAGAGGAGGGCAACTAAAATGGTGCAGGGTCTGCACTGGAAGACATATGAAGAGAGATTTAAGGAGTTTAATATGTATAGCCTCGAGGAAAGGAGGGAGAGGGGGGACATGATAGAAACTTTCAAGTACCTCAAGGGAATCAGCAAAGTCCAAGAGGGTAGCATCTTTCAAAAGAGGTGTGCAAGAACAAGGGGCACAATTTGAAGATGGGAAACTCAGAGGTAATTTTAAGGAGTATTTTTAACAGAGAGGTTGTGGATGCATGGAGCGGCCTTCTGGAGGAGGTTGTGGGTCAAAACAGTGGTGGAATTCAAGCATGCATGGGACAGTCATAAGGCAATTCTAGGGGGTGGGGGTAGGAAGAAGTAGGCTGCTGGTTAACTAGGATCTGCAGCTTATCCATTAGGTAAGGAAATGGGCAGACTGGGTGGGCCAAGCGATCCTTATCTGCCATCAAATTCTGTGTTTCTATGTCTAGATTAGCTCTTACTTCGAGAAACAGCTCTTGCAGCAGATTACACCATTAGGACTGAAACGCCGGGCGCCAGGACACGAAATTTTCTAGCTAGCACTATTCAGCGGGGAGCCCCGGCGTCAGGCATCGTATAAAGAGGCGGTCCCCAGAATCAGTTCTTTTCCCGCCGTCGACTCGCCAGCATCGGCCTCACGGTCCCACTCTAGCGCACGACGACTAAGAACTTTCACTATTAGCGGGGGTCCCCTTCATTGCGCCGTCTTCGATTGTGACTCTCTCCATGGACGCCTCAGTGCCTATGGACAGCCCAAGAAGCTCATCTCTACATAAATATCCTGGAAATGAGAGCAGTTCTTTATGCCCTGCAGGCTTTCCAGTCGGAGATCCTACCGGGTACTCCACTGTTACAAACAGACAATACCGCGGTGATGTATTACCTCAACAAACAAGGAGGCACCCATTCCTACCCGCTTTGCAGGGAGGGCATGAGGGTGTGAGATTGGGTACTACAACACGGCGCAAACCTCATTGTTGTTCATGTCCCAGGAATGGACAGCGTCATCGCAGACAGCCTGAGTCACTCTCAGGCCAGAGTCCACGAGTGGGAACTACTCCAGGAGGTAGTAGAGGATCTGTTTCACAGATAGGGCACACCAGAGTTAGACCTCTTCGCGTCCCCATACAACGCAAAACTGCCCAATTTCTGCTCGCTAGATCCAGAGCCTGGTGTTTTCTGGCGAGACGCATTGTCCCTCTCGTGGACAGGCAAATTCCTCTACGCCTTTCCTCCCTTCCCGTTGATCCAGAGGGTCCTTTTGAAACTCCGCAGAGAGCAAGCGACGCTGATATTTATCGTGCCTTTTTGACCCAGACAGATTTGGTTCCCTCTTCTACACCAGCTGTCCCGGGAACCTCCGGTGCCTCTGCCAATCAGCTCTCACTTATTGTCTCAGGAGGCAGGCTCTTTGGTCCATCCGGACCTTCGATCTCTGAACCTGCAGACCTGGCTCCTAGAGACATAGCCATCATGCAGTATGGGGTCTCGCAAGAAGTAGCAGATGTTCTAGCGGCTGCTAGAAAACTGGCCACTCATGCTACATACGGCATGAAATGGCGCAGATTTTGCCTCTGGGCTCAGGCACGGGGGGTTTTCACTGATGGATTGTCCGGAAAGGTCGGTCCTGGACTACATCCTGTGTCTCTTTCAGACAGGCTTGGCCTACTCCTTGATAAAAGTACACTTTTGTGCCATTTCAGCCATCACACTCCTATAGGCCAGTGTCCCATAACTCAGTTGGACACGGCACGCGCCTTCTTGACAGGTGTCCTCCACCTTAGACCTTCGATTAAGGATCCTTTTCCTCCATGGGATTTACTCTTTGTCCTGGAGCAGCTTACGCTGCCACCTTTTGAACCAGCCATGGATTGCGAGCTACATTTCCTTACATGGAAGACGTTATTTGTAGTTGCCGTTACTTCGGCCAGAAGAATTTCTGAACTTCACGCACTGATGTGCAAAGAACCTTATCTGTTTTTTCACCAGGACAGGGTGTCCCTACGGACAAATCGGAAGTTTCTACCTAAGGTGGTTTCAGCTCTCACCCTTAATCAGGACATTGATCTACCAGTGTACTTTCCTAAATATTCTAATAGAGGAGAGGCCCTGTTGCACACTTTAGATGTGCATAGGTGTCTTCGATACTACCTGACCAGAACCAAACACCACCGAAAATCTGACCAGCTTTTCGTCTCCTTCGCCCACAGGATGATGGGAGCTCCCATTTCCAAACAGTTGCTGTCCAGGTGGCTTATACATTGTATCACGTTCTGTTACCAGAAGAGTAACAAACCCTTACCGGGCTCGGTTAAGGGTCATTCCACAAGGGGGGTGGCTACCTCCTTTGCGGCCATGAAGAACGTGTCCACTTCAGCAATCTGTGCAGCAGCTACTTGGAGCATTGTGCACACCTTTATCAGACATTATAGCCTGGATGTTGCATCGAGGCGAAGAGCAGGTTTTGGTCTAGCAGTCCTTCAGGGACTCCTATCCTAGGCTTCGGTACAACTAGTGTTCTTAACCTTTCCTCCTCCAACCGGTGAGGGATTTCCAGTATTGCTTTTGAATCAGTCCTAATGGTGTAACCTGCCGCAAGAGCTGTTTCTCGAAGTAAGATAGTACAGTTACGTAAGAACTTAAAGTAACAGTAGATCTTCCAGAACAGCTCTTGCAGCAGATACTTTCCCTCCCACCATCCCCGCTGGAGGTAGACTTGTTCTGATATCCTTCTCCTAGGATTAGGTGTTTCTAACACCACTCTGATTGCCATTTGATGGCGGATCTTCAGTCTCCTTTTCTGATGTCATCCAGCGGCCGGGAGTCTCCGGCAGAAGAACTGGGGATTCTGGGGGACCGCCCCTTTTATACGATGCTTGACACCGGGGGCGGGACCGACATCGGGGGCGGTTCCCACTGAATATTGCTAGCTAGAAAATTTCCGTGGGGTCCTGGCGCCTGCCAGCTTCAGTCCTAATGGTGTAACCTGCTGCAAGAGCTGTTCTCGAAGATCTACTGTTACGGTAAGTTCTTACATAACTGTACTTTTCTGTATAACTAGGTAAGTTGAAGATCGTGGCATTAGCAAAACCCACAGGTTTTGTGATGTAGCTACAGAGGAAGAACAGGTGAGTGTACTGACTGATAAAGGGATTTACTGTGTAGTTGCATCTAAATATTCCTGCTTATTCCGACCAGAAAGAATGATTCTTGGTGTGATCAAAACTCAGAAAATCAGTATGAGATATTAAGATTCTACTGATCTTCTTGATTTTTGCCATGTCCTGACTCAAAACATTATTCTCACTGTGTGCCCTGTGCACCAGTAACTTTCGTGCCTACGTGCCACAATATGCAGAATGTGAGACTGAATTATGCACATGCTCTGTCTCCTGTGGACCCCTGCAGATGTACTAACAACCCTTTCCTGGTAACAACCACGGTTGTACTTGTGCATTTACGTAGACATTTGGGGCAGATGGTATGTGGGGGGCTGGGCTGGTAGAGTACTGCATGCAGGATGCCTTTTGAGCTTTGCCAGTTTAGAGTTGGGGGGAGAGTTTATTACATCAGCCAGTGGGTCTGTGAAACTGTTGTGCTTCCCCAAGCAACTGCCTGGAGGCTGTGCTGTGTCCATGCAGACATGGACCCTAGCCTTTTTTCATGGTACAGTGAGCTATAGTGATAAAGATGAATGTGGAGCACATTGTAAAAAGCATACAAAATGGCAACTGTGCACAAGGGGACATGGCAGTCATTACATGACTGAAGTATTCTGTGATTCCCTGCTCCAGTGGAGCATTCTTGAACTGTCTATGACATCTGATTGGAAGCCTACAGCCTAGCCCAGGTGTGTCCTCTTGCATGTGTCCACATGACAGTGCCTTGGGCCAGCCAAGGATAGGGTATCTCGGCTCTGTGTGCTATTTTGGGGCCCAGTGCATGATACAGATTTCAGTGACCCAGACATTCGAGGAACTACCGTAGGATGCTTGTGGCACAGCATATATCAAGGCTAGCTTAGTTGTTGTACAAGTGGGTAAGTTGAAGAGCATGTAATTACCAAAATCCAGAAATGTGGGGATGTGTCCCCTGAGAAAGAGTCATTAATATACTGATAGAGAAAAAGTTTTATTGTGGCATTGTGTTCAGATACTCCCACAAATTCAAACTGGAGAGAATGAGTTCAGGTGTATAAAAAATCAGGAAATCAGTATGATATATTAAGATACTACTGACCGTCCAGATTTTTATCGTGCCTTGACTCAATAACAACATTCATTCTGTTCACTGTGGGCCCAATGAACTATTTACTTTTATCCTTGTGTGATACGATACATTCCATGTAGTGCTGAGTAAGGCGCACCAAGGGAGATCTTTGGACACCCAAGGATGCAGTAATACCTCTCCCCTGCCACAGGTGTAGTCTGAATGAGACCTTCAAGGGACTGGTGTGGGACACATGTGGCACGAGAGCTATCATAGCCCACTTAGTTGGTATATGTGGAATTCATTTATGTTGGCAGTGCCATCACTCTGGAGTGTCTTATTGCTCTTATAAAATGGACAACAGGCAAAGCTATTTTAAAAAAAAAAAAAGCTAAAATGTGTTAAATATTTGAGACAGGTTCTCTCTAGGTGACTCCCACTAGTGGAGGCTATAGTACTGTGTGTGATGGTAGGTAAAGATGGGGAATAAGGGCATACTGAATGGGCCTAGCGATCCTTAGCTGTCAATTATTGTTACTATGTTACTCAGTAGCACTGCTAATCAAAATGTGCATATCTAGCAACTGTAGTATCATGTTTAACTGAGACATAATCATATAGCAAGACATGCAAATATAAAGAAAACAGTTGTGGAAGAAAGGCACAGAAACAAATTACAGCAGGTAACCGTGAGGAACATTGGATGAATTAAGGAAGGCACTTTTGGCAGATATTAAGATGAGTACAATACAGATTTCCAGATTTGTTTTTTTTAATCACACCCATGCTAAAGAATGGGGTTCATTATTTTTATGATTTTTAGTACTGATGAAGACATTACTCTTGAGAGAGTGAACCAGAGTGTGTTTGAAATCATAAAATCAGGATGAGTTACTAGGATACTGATTTACGAAAATTTGAGCATGCTTTGACTCGGGGAATAATGTTTGTTTTTCATGGAACACAGTATAAGCAAAACATCAATGTCTGGATACATCACCCCTGAGAGACGCTTTGATAAATTGATGAGATAAATGAAAGTAAGAGTAGTGGGATTAGGAGACTATCACATGCAGTAGGGCAATGTGTACCCATGGGAGTATGAGGACGTGTCCTGTCTGGATGAAACATTCAAGGGGCTAGCAAAGGATTCTTGACGCACAATGCAAATCATGTCTTGCTTAGTTGCTGTTCAGCTAACTATGTAGAGATCATGGCATTAGCAAAGCCCACAGATATGGGGATGTAACCTTCGAGAAAGAGCATTAAATGTTCTGACAGAAAAGAGGGTTTTACTGTGCCATGTTGCCCAAATACTCTCACAAATTAGGAGTAGAGCACAAGTTAGGGTGTAAAAGAAATCAGTATGAGATACTAAGATACCACTGATCTTACTGATTTCGGTCATGCTTTGACTTAATAATGGCATTGATTATTTTCACTGTAGGCCTCATGTACTATTAATTTTTGTCCATATGTACCGCAAAACATGGCATATACGACTGAATTACCTGCATACTGGGTGTTCTTTGAACATCTAAAGGTACGGTAACACCACTCGCCTCTCCCATATCCCAGCTGTACTCTTGCATTTGCATAGACAGTCAGGGCTAGCGTTGGGGTGGGCCGAGCTGGCCTAGCAGAGCACATCATTCAGGATGCCTTTTCAGCTCTGCAAACGCAGTGTCAGGGGGGAATCTGCTACACCAACCAGAGGGTACTGCAGCAGAAATGTACCTTCGACAACTTTATTTATTGAGAAGTATCGGAATTACAACCTGTGAGTCAAGGACTTTTTTTTGCAAAGGCTCCACGTCAGTGTTACATACAAAGTAGACAAAGCATAACAGAATAAACAACAGAAACTGGTTACAGAGCTGGGGTGGTAATATAGACCCTGGGTCAGCAATAAGTTAGCAATAAAGAAACGGCTAGTTAGCATCCATGGCCTGTAAGGACCAAGCAGAGGGGGAGGTTCTGTGAATGTAGCTGGCCGCCGAGGGCCTAGTTGCGTGCTTTTCCTCACACACATGTACCCCAACTCCCTCCTTGCTCTAGAGTGCTGGGGTGAGGATGATGGCTGTGAAGCATATTGTAAAAAACACAATAACATACAAAATGGCAGCTTTGCAAAAGGGGACACAGCAGACCTTATGGGGACTGCCATATCCCAGGCTCTCCAATGACCAGCGGTAGCTTCTCATTGGAAACCCACGGTCCAGCTGAGGTCCATTCCCATGGTTTCCACCTCCCATTGCATTGACCCACATGGCCATACATTGAACCCAATGGGGTTAGTACATCCTGGGTCTGTGTGCTGTTTTAGAGCCTGGTGCATGGTGTGTAATTGTGCAGCCCCGGTACACACCTGTTTTGGCGTCTTCATTTATTCATTACTTCATTTATAAAAAGCACCTTTCTAACACCAAGGTGCTTATACATAAGTTAGACAAAAATAGCAATTTAAAACAATCATGGCAATCAAAGAATATAAAAATCCACAGATTCCAGTTCAATTAATATCAGATTCAGCAGGAATCAGAAAATGCTGAGTTAAATAAATAATGTTTTTAGTACAGGGGGACCAGGTGGATCAGAGAGGACAGAGGGGGCAGTAGGGGCGAAGGAGATCGGGGGGACCTGGAGGCTCTGGAAAGATGGTCTAGAAAGTGGAAGCTGAGGCTTAATGCAGGGAAATGCAAGGTACTCCACCTGGGGGCCAGAAACCCAGGCCAAGTGTACACCCTGGGGAATACTACAAGTCTCAATGGCTGAGAGGGACCTGGGGTGGTGGTGGATGTCAAGATGAACAACTCTGAGACTTGTAGGAGGGCAGCAGCCAAGGCAACAGGATGCTGGGATGCATCGCTAGGATACCTCCAGAAGGAGGGAGTGATACTCCCTCTGTATAACTGTAGTGAGCCTGCACGTGAAGTACTGCATGTGCAGTTTTGGAGGCCACACTAAAGAGGGACATTAACCTCCTGGAGAGGGTCCAGAGGAGGGCAACCAAATGATTTGGGCTTGGGGACAGGACCTATGAGGAGAGGCTCAAGAGCCAAATATGTACACTTTGAAGAGAGAAGGGACCGGGGGACATGATAGAGGTCTTCAGGTACATGAAGAGGGTAAATAAGGGAGGAACAGTGAGGTGCTTTGAAGGAAGGAGGAAGGGCCACTAGGGGCATGGGTGGAAGCTGGAGGGGAAGATTCAGGGTAGAAGGAGGAGGTGCTACTTCACTGAGAGGGTGGTAGAGCCATTGAATGCACTACCTAGGGGGCTGGTGGAGGCAGAGACAGTGGAGGGGTTCAAGAGGGGGTGGGACAGGTACGGGGAAGGGTTCAGGAAGCAAAATCCAATGCAGCAAGAATATCCGGAACTGGGAAGGGAGAAGGCGAGGGGGACAGCAAGGTCAGCACCCAGGGTGGGGGCTGACCAAACGAGCAGACACGAAAGACCATTAGGCCTATTCTGCTGGCATTTTAGTATGTTAGTACTGTTTTGAAGCTCTGGATGGTCAGGCACTCTTATACTTGACGAGGTAGAGAATTCCACAGGGTCAGGGCCCACAAAAGCAAAAGACCGGGCACCTGATGTCTTTAAATGGACCCTGGGAATCTCCAGCAATCCCTCATAAGTGGATCAGAGAGGACAGAGGGGCCAGTAGGGGCGAAGGAGATCTCGCAGGTAATGGGATCTCTGGTTATGTAGGGCTTTATAAGTCAGTATCCTGACCTTGAAGGTATTCCACCACTGTACTGGCACCCAGTACAGTCAGCGGAGCACAGGTGTGTTATATGACTGGTCCAGGAAGTACCAGTCAGTAACCTGGATGCCACATTCTGCTCCAGCTGCAGGCAGTGGATATCAACCCCTGGTAGCCCGAGGTAAAGGGCATTGCAGTAGTCAAGGCAAGAGGTTACGAAGGCATGGACCAACTTTGGAAGATCCTCGGGAGGAAACGGATGTTTCGCCGGGGTGATATTCCTCAGATGGTAAGAAGAGGACTGGACAGTGACTAACACCTGAGATTTAAGGGTCAGTCTGTCATCAAAAATAATGCCCAGGTTCTGCATACAATCTGAGGTAGTCAGCTGAACACCCCCGAGCCAAGGCCCAGAGGGTTGTCCAGCTGACATACCTGTCTCCTGATAGTCTGGGTCCACAACCAACACCTCAGTCTTTGTCGGGTTCAGCCACAGCCAGCTGGCATTCATTCAGTCCTGAATCTCAGAAAGACAGTTGTTAAATACCAAAAGGAATGCATCCTGTTCATGCCCAAAGGATATGTACACCTGAGTATCATCTGCATAGCATTGCAAACTCAGACTATGCTGCCTAATGATCTTCCCAACAGCAGCATATACACTGCGAACAACGTGGGTGATAAGGTGGAACTTTGGTCACCCCACAGGGCAGGGAGAGAGTGGCTGAGGAATAAATCCCAGACACCATTCTCTCGGTCCAACCCTCAAGGAAAGATGAAAACCATCTGAGGACCATGCCAGATAGTCCACAGATGGCCCGCAGGTGCTCCAACAACGCACCACAGTACACAGTGTCAAATGCTGTAGCGAGTTCAAGAAGGACTAAGATAGAACGAGTCCTCCGATCTCTCACTATTAGGAAGTCATATAGCACCTGAACAAGGGCCGTCTCGGTACTATGTCTCTTCCTAAATCCTGACTAGAGAGAATTATAGGCATTGTGGCTGGACAAATGATTGTCCAGCTGCAGCACAACCACCTTCTCTAAAACCTTAACCCACAAAGGGTAGATTAGAGACAGGTCTGTAGTTAGCTAGACAGTCCGGGTCAAGGGAGGGTTTTTTAAGGAGGAGTCGAACAACCGCCTCCTTGTATGGGGTAGAAGAAGAAGGATCAGCATTTATATAGCACTTTTCATGCACATTGTATCCCAAAGCTCTTTAAGTAATGCTAGGCTGGTAGTGAAGTGGCTAAACATGTAGTGACAGCCATTTTGCACATCAACACCCACACACAGCCTCGAACAGTTGTATGATCAGTTTTATGGTAAGGGGAGTATTGGCCAACCCACTGGAGAAGGTTCTCTCCTCTTTGCGAAATGTGCGTTGGGTTCTTTTTCTTCCACCTGATTTTATAGTGTCTTATGTATAGAGCTATGTGATTAACACCTATTAATTTAGAAATATTGGCCCAGAAAGAGACCAGTTGGACAGGCTGGTTGATGAGAACCTGTATGAAATGAAAGTACAGAAGGTGGTGGGGCAGGTTTGGATCCCTCCCCTTAAGGGGATACTAAAAATGTAGCAGATCATTTTGTCCCATGAAGAAGATAAAAATCAGAAAGCGTCCTGTCTGAAGGAGACATTCAGGGAACCGATGTAGGACACTTCTGGCACAAGAGATATCATGACTAGCTCAGTTGGTGTATGTTAGCAATAAGATATGCAAGGTGGTTTTAGTGCTGACATAAATACACACCTTGGAGAGCAGTGAGGAAGAGATCGAAGGTCAAGTGCCTTTAATCCCTGGAAATAAATTTGTCAGCACTACCAACAACCTGGAGTGTCTTATTGCTCTCATAAGATGGGTAACTGGCAAAACTAATAAAAAAAGATAATGGACAAAAAAAGAAGACTAAAATGAATAATTAGAATAGTTCCTCTACATGTGAGTGTCAGGGGGATACAGTGTTGGGGTGGGGAGGAGCTGACTGTCACCAAAGAGGAAAGGGACCTAGGGGTTATCATCTCTGATGACTTTAAGGTATCAAAGCAGTGGACAAAGGCGTCGGGGAGGGCCAGTGGTATGCTGGGGTGCATAGGCAGGGGTATCACTAGCAGGAGGCGGTGATGCCATTGTATAAAATTTTGCTAAGGCCTCACGTGGAGTACTATGTGCAGTTCTGGAGACCACACCTGCACAAGGACATAGATAAGGTGGAGGCCATCCAGAGAGAGGCAACAAAGATGGTGCTGGGCTTACACCACAAAACCTATGAGGAGAGACTAAGGGACCTCAATATGTACTCACTGGAGGAAAGGCGACAGCGGGGGGACATGATTGAAACTTTCAAGTACCTCAAGGGCATAAACAAGGTGCAGGCATGGGAGCTTTTCTAATGTAGAAAAAGTACTAGAACAAGGGGGCACAGCATGAAATTGGAAGGGGGTAGATTAAGAGGTAGTGTGAGGAAGTTTTTCTACACAGAAAGGGTAGTCAACACGTGGAATAGTCTGCTAGAGGAGATAGTGGGGGCAAGCACAGTGAAGGGGTATAGGCTTGCTTGGGACGGGCACAAGGGAAGCCTAAGAGGGGAGGGAGTGATGACAAGCCACTGATCACATAGGGTCAGTGGCCACATACAATGTGTAGGGCCAATGGGCAGGCTGGATGGGCCTAACGGTGCTTATCTGCTGACTGTTTCTGTGTGGCCCATTTGCACATTTCAGCAAAGCGTCCATCCCTAGAAATAGGTGTCATCCACATGGAAAGACATTAGATGATCAAAGGTCATGATGTGCAAACAGAAACAAAATAAATGTGGAAGAAAGACACAGAAATAGCCCCAGTTGTCCCTGGAGCCACAGTTCTACCAATATCTTTGACACTTTACTAACTACAGATCAAAACCATCTGAGGAACAGTGGAAGAATTAACCATATCACTTTCTGCAAATATTACAAATGACTACAGAACTGATTTCCTGATATTTGAACATGCCCAGACTCAAGAATGGGTCCATTCTGATTTTAGAAAACCCCAAATTTTGAACATATTACCCCAAGAGAGGGAGCAAGAGTTTGCTGAAAATCCAGAAATACATATGTTACTGGGATGCTATTGATTTGTGCAAATTTGAACATGCCTTGACTCAGTAATAATGTAAATTTTTCTCATGGTATTAGCAAAGTGTCAAAATTTGGAGGCACCCTTGAGAGACTCTTTGATCAAGAGATTGGTTGAGGAGAACGTGTATAAAAGGAACTAAGAGAAGGGGTTGGGGGAGATGTGAAACTTGTTCATGGGGAGAATAACAAATACAGGAGAGCATTATTTCAAACAACATGAAGTCTTGCTGTATTCTGACTATATGCAGTTAGCCCCAGCAGTTGAACTGCCTCGGAGAGGAATGGGTTAGCTCTGTGCAGAAGCATAGAACATTGAGCTCGAGCTCGGTTTTTAAACCTCTGTCCGTGGTACATTCTTTTGTAACTATCAGATTCTTTACTCCGCCTAACTGTGAAGTGGCTCTGGAGATTTCACCTCGCTGCTTCGGTTCATTAGTGTTTTGATCGGTTATTCAACCGTTTGTCTTGTTTTATTCGGTCTTCAGATCTCTGTCTACAGTACAGGTAGTAGAGTTAGAGAGATAGTTTGGGAATTTTTCAGTTCTTCATCGGTTGGTTCCAGTGTTGAACCGGATACTTTACTATTGTATAAGTTTGTTCTGTTTTTGTCTTGGGGTCCGGCTTCTTTCGGTCACAAAAAAAACGAGGTTTTCATTTTTTCTCCACAACCCGTGAAACGGTTGGTGACCGAAAGCTTTAGTGTTACTCAGCTTAACCGCCTACACAGAGTAACTTGACAAAAGGCGCGTTGTCTGAGAAACCCAAGAAAAAGACCGGTCCCACTGGGTTTCAGGTTTGACCACCTAAAAACAGACTGCCAAATTTGTGCTACTTTTCCTAAAGCTATGCTGGATAAGCGTTTGAGTCGTCTGAAAGAAAAAATGGCCGACAAATTCGCTGATCTGGATGGCCAGCCCGGTTCGGGTTTTACCGAACCAGAGGAGGTGCCTTCTGACCAGGGCGATACCTCCTCAGGCAAAAGGAAGTCCGATTCCGCGGGATCGGTTTCGTCTAAAAGGAAAAGAAAATCAGCTGGTTCGGATCCTAAGTCTCCGATCCCAACTACCGAGAAAATAGCAAAAGTGATAAAAATTGTACAGTCACTGCAATCTGTTCCGACCGAACCGACAACCTCTTCTAGACAGTCGGTTGAGTCAGTTCATCTTCAATCCAAGTATGATCTGGAGGCTTTTTATGAAATTGCCTGGGAGGGAGAAGAAGAAGCAGCAGTAGATGATGAACATTATGAAATAGGCCCTGATGAGCCAGTGGAGCCTGAAATATCCCCAGACAGGCCTGACTGTCTCTCTCCTCTCAGACGTTTTGAGTCCCCTTCTCACTTTTGTTCTACAAAAAAGTGGCAGGCACTCTTCAGCTCCCTATTCTGGAAGCAGCTGAAGAGGAGGAAGAACCTGATTGTTGAAATGATGGCAGTATAGCCTAGAGGTTAGAGGAACGAGGTGTGAACGAGCTTGATACATCCAGCAGACCAGACCTGAGTTTGATTCTCACAACCTCCACTTTTATTTATTTATTTATTAAGCATCAGTTTACAACCTTTGAGCCAGAGGCTCGTTTACAAAGGTACCTCGTCACAGAGAAGACAATACAGTGATAACAACTTAGTACAGAGAAACAGTGTACAGTTTTTTTTTTGAGGATACAGGAGGACAAATGAGATCAACAGTTTACCACATACAGGGTTGGTGAAGTTAACATTGTTCAGGAAATAACTAGAACATCAGAAAACATAGGATATCAATACAGTGTGTTTTAAGCGGAATCAACAGGAGGTAACAGGAACCAAGGGTAGAGAAGGTAGAGGATTTGGGAATAGCAGGGCTTTGTCAGAGACTGAGCAAGATAGCTTAGAAACAGCAACAGCTGCGAGTGGTGAAAAGGTGGTTCCGGAGGGTAGTTTTAAAGCAAGAGATGGTGGGGGTGTCTGAGATACTGGCAGAGAGGGAATTGTACCAGGAAGGGGCATGGTAGTGGAAAGCCCGTTGTCCATGAGAGGTCCTTGCCCTAGGTACCTTCAACTTGGTTTTACAGGAGGACCGTGTTGAAGCTAGTGAGTTAACACGGTGGATAACAGCAGTCAAACCAGGAGGAGAGAGCCCAAGGAGAGTTTTTTTTGTAAGGATGCAGGTTTGATACCTAAGACGTTCGTCAAGATTGAGCAGATTAGCCTGGGAGTAAAGATGGCAGGTATGTGTAAGTCTAGGAGGACCTAAGATTAGTCGACAGGCTTTATTTAAGGTGAGGTGGATTTTGTTTAGCGAAGTCCGGTCAGCAGCCCCGTAGACTGGTAAGCCATAGTCAACAAATGACAGAATGGAGGACATAACTGCGAGTCGGGGGGGGGGAGAGACAGTGTTTGTGGCGGTAAAGGATTCAAACAACATGAAGTCTTGCTATATTATGACATATGCAGTATGTTATGGGATTCATCCCAGAATTCTAAAAGAACTAAGGGTAGAACTAGTGACACCACTGACTACCCTCTTTAACAAATCATGGGAGGATGGGGTGGTACCCGAGGACTGGAGGAGGGCAGATGTGATTCCCCTTCACAAAAGTGGGAGCAAGGCAGAAGCAGGAAACTATAGACCTGTTAGTTTAACCTCAGTGATAGGGAAAATGATGGAATCACTTCTAAAGGAAAGAATTGTCGGGTATCTAGAGGCCAGAAGGGCACAGGACCCTAGGCAGCATGGATTCACAGCGGAAGGTCATGCCAGGCATAATCTGATAGATTTCTTTGACTGGGTGACCAAAGTAGTAGATCAGGGAGGGGCTGTGGACATGGCCTACCTAGACTTTAGCAAGGCATTTGACACAGTCCCACACAAAGATTAATATATAAGTTAGCCAGCCTGGGAGTGGGTCCCAAGATGACAGCCTGGGTAAAGAATTGGCTGGAGAATAGGACACACAGAGTAATAGTAAATGGAGTCCACTCAGAAGAAAGGAGGTTCTTGAGTGGCAGCAGGGTTCAGTATTAGGACCAGTCCTCTTCAATGTCTTGTATAAGCGACATTGCAGAAGGACTGAAGGAAAAGTATGTCTCTTTGCAGATGACACTAAGATCTGCAACAGAGTTGATCCACAGGGTGGGGTGGAAAGGATGAGAAGGACTTGGCAAGGTTAGAGGAATGGTCAAATGTATGGCAGCTTAGATTCAATGCTAAGAAGTGCAAGGTAATGCACCTGGGAAACAAAAACCCAGGGAAGAGTACACAATGGGGTGAGATACTAACAACAACAAAATGGAAAGGGACCTGGGGGTAGTCATATCAGATGACCTAAAGGTGGGCAAGCAATGTGAGAAGGCAGCAAGGAGGGCTTGGGGATACTGGGATGCATAGGGAGGCATCACCAGTAGAAAACAGGAAGTTATTATCCTCTGTACAGACAGCTGGTGAGACCCCATCTGGAGTACTGTGTGCAGTTCTGGAGACCCAATCTCCACAAAGACATAGACAGGATGGAAGCTGTCCAGAGGAGGGCAACTAAAATGGTGCAGGGTCTGCAACGGAGGACATATGAAGAGAGACTTAGGAGCTTAATATGTATAGCCTCGAGGAAAGGAGGGAGAGGGGACATGATAGAAACTTTCAAGTACCTCAGGGAATCAACAAAGTCAAGAGGGTAGCATCTTTCAAAAAAGAGTGTGCAAGAACAAGAGGGCACAATTTGAAGATGGGGGGCTCAGAGGTAATTTAAGGAAGTATTTTTCACAGAGAGGTTGTGGATGCATGGAATGGCCTTCCGGAGGAGGTTGTGGAGTCAAAATCAGTGGTGGAATTCAAGCATGCATGGGATAGTCATAAGGCAATTCTGAGGGGTGGGGGTAGGAAGAAGTAGGCTGCTGGTTAACTAGAATCTGCAGCTTATCCAGTAGGTAGGGAAATGGGCAGACTGGGTGGGCCAAGCGGTCCTTATCTGCCGTCAAATTCTATGTTTCTAACCCCAGGTTAGAACTGCTCCGGAGGTGAAAGAGTTAACTTTCCATGCAGGGCATGGAATCTTGAGCGCGAGCTCGGTTGAACACTCTGTCTGTTGAAGCTCAAACTTAAACTGTCAGATTCTTTACTCCGCCTCACTGAACAGTCGCTCCGGAGATTCCTCCTGCTGCTCGGTTCGTTTGTCGGTTTTAAAGTGTAATTCTCGGTTTATTGTACCAAAATTTTACCGCAGTCGTCGGTTCAAGCTCTGTCTGTGGTATTGTAAGTAATAGATAGGCTTATTTATTATTTTTCTTCTGTGTAGAACTTGTAAATGTCTTTTTTGGTTCGGTTTGAACCGATCAGATGGGTTTTAAAATTACCTTCTAGTCCTTTAGAGTGCGGTTCGGTTCTTATCTGTTCTTAAAAAAGCAGTTTTATTCGTTTTCACGACCGATAACACGGTTGGGAACCGATAAGAGAGTCTTGCTTGGTGGATTGCCATTAACGGGCAAGTTTTGGTTAGCTGGCACTATGTCTGAGAAACCCAAAGAAAAACCGGACCCACTGGTTTCAGCACTGTGGCCTCTGTGGGGAAGCCTTTGCTAAGGCTGACCCACACACCACTTGTGTATATTGTCTGGGGTTTGACCACCTCAATGCAGACTGCCAGATTTGTAAGAATTTTCCTGCTGCCACCGTGGAAAAAGAGTTGGTAGGCTCAGGAAAGGAGGCCAAAAGTCCGCTGACCGGATGGCCTGCCGGTTGGTTCCAACCCGAACCTGAAGACTCCCTCTGACCAGGGTGATACTTCCTTGGGCAAGCGAAGAGCCAGCTCTGAGGGCAGTTTCAACTAAAAGGACTAGAAAGTCAGCTAGTTTGGGGCCAAAATTTCTTTCTCCAACCGCTGAGGAAATAGCCGAAGCTATTCAAAATTTTCCAGTCTCTTTCCCCGGTTCCATCCGAACCGACACCATTAGGGAAGCAGTCGGTTCGGACGGTTCCTCCGGTTCAAGATTATGATTTTGAGGATTTTTATGAACCAGGGGAAGGGGAGGAGGAGTACGAGGAGAGTGAGTGTGATTTTGAAAGTCTGGATGTGCACATTGAACCGGACATCTCTCCAGACAGACCCTCAGGGTGTCCCTCCCAGGCTATCTGAGTCCCCTTCTCATTTTTGTTTTACAAGAAAGTTGCTGAGACTCTGCAGCCCCTGTTGAGGAAGCTGTTGATGATCAAGAAGAGCCTGATTTTGTGGAAATGATGGATATTCCAGAGTCTAGGGACTGTCTATTCCCTTGCATAAATCTTTTAGGAAACAGACAGTAAAATTCTGAAAACTCCTCATTCTATCCTCCCTGTGGATAAAAAGGATGGACAAGAGGTATGCTTTATCAGGCTCTGATATGAGTTCCTATCCCAGCAGTGCAGCCATGTGGGGGTAGTGCAGGCTGCAGCCTGTGACAAGGCTAATATTCCTGTAGCCTCTCACCCTCCTGGAAAGGATTCCAGGAGGATGGATGTCATGGCAAAAAAGCAGTACATGGCAGCATCTTTGGGACTCTGACAGGCAAATTATATGGCTTACGCAGCTAGGTACCAGAAATCCAGGTGGGATACTGTCCTGGCCCTAGCAAAACAGGCCCCGGACCAGCTTGCCAGGGAGCTGGAGCAGGTGGCTGCAGATGGTGTTGAGGCATCCAAGGTGCAATGTCATGCTGCAGTTGACTCTAATGATGTTTCATCAAGAGTCATGGCTACATCTGTGTCTCTTCGCAGAATGACCTGGCTCAGATGTACTGCCCTGTCACAGAATACCCAGTCTAAGGCTATGGATTTTCCTGTTGTGGGCAATTCTCTGTTTGGGGAGCAGACAGAGAATTATATGAAGAAAATGAATGAGTATAGGACCACCTATAGGAGTGCACAGGCCAAAGAAAGGCAAGTCACTCCTCAAAGGCAGCATATCAGCGGACGAGGCAGGCCTTTCATGAGGCCATTTTACCAAGCCCAGGCCTCCTCTTCTGCTTATGCCCAGAGGGGTTCTTTAGAGGAAGGGCAGAAGGGGTTCTAGTAAGCCTGCTTCCCCTCAACCCAAAGCCCCTGCAAAACAGGCTCCTGATGGGGTAGCCAGGCCGATTCTCCACTACCGGTGGGGGCAGGCTGGCTTACTTTGTCCAGGACTGGAAGTCTTTAACATCAGACAAGTGGGTCCTGGAAGTAGTAAGCCAGGGACTGGTTCTCAGCTTCAAAAATTTCGAAGATGAGGCCAGGTCTTTTCCACCTGCAAACCCTTCAGAGGCACTTGCCCTGGAAGCAGAAGTTTCTTCCCTCCTGGCTCTCAGAGCCGTGGAAAAGGTTCCACCTATACACCAGGGCAAGGGGTTATACTCCAGGTACTTCATTACCCCAAAAAAGACAGGAGAATGGCGCCCATCCTGGACCTCAGGTATCTAAACAAGCACCTTTTAAACCAAAGTTCAAAATGGTGACCTGGGATTATTCTACCCTCTCTAAGGCCAGGGGACTGGCTAGCCTCCCTGGACCTCAAGGATCCTACTTCCATGTTCTCATCAGAAGCTCCCATCGAAAGTACCTCAGATTCGAACTGCCCTCAGGCCATTACCAGTTCAGAGCAATGCCCTTCGGCCTCACCTCGGCCGCAAGGGTGTTCACAAAATGCCTGGCAGTAGCAGTTGCTCATTTAAGAAGGCAAAAGATTGCCATCTTTCCTTATCTGGACGACTGGCTCATTGTAGGCCAGTCTCCAGAGCAGGTCAAGCTACATTTACAGGTTTCCTTCTCAATCTTCCAAAGTCAGTTCTGGAGCCTGTCCAGCTTCTCACCTTCATAGGCGCAGAACTGAACACAAAAGCAGCCAGAGCCTTCCTTCCTCTGGAAAGAGCAAGGACCCTGGTGTCTCTGGCCTCCTCTTTCACCCTGCAGGTCTCTCGACCAGCAAGGCATTTTCTACAGCTCCTGGGGCACATAGCTGCTTCTACAGCAGTGGTGCAGGGAGCGAGATTTCAGATGAGGGACATTCAGTTCCATTTGAGAGCCTTTTGGTCTCAAAGGACAGATCCCCTAACCAAATTGATTCCAGTGACTCGAACCCTGGTCCGGGCCCTTCAGTGGTGGCGGGATCAGAACAATCTGAGACAGGGGGTTCCCTTCACTCCCCAGACTCATTCCTTGACCCTTACTACAGATGCATTCCTCTTGGGGTGGGGAGCTCACATGGGCGACCTTTCCACCCAGGGGCTGTGGTCCCCTCAAGACTCTCTGCTCCACATCATTTTGCTGGAACTCAGAGCAGTTTTTCTAGCACTCCAGGTTTTTTCCACATCTGTCCAGAACAAGGTGGTTCAGGTCAGAACAGACAATACCACTACAATGTGGTACATCAACAAGCAAGGGGCACTCGGTCTACGACCTTGTGCACCGAAGCAATGAAATTGTGGTCTCTGGCTTATTCTCTGAATGCCTCCCTTGACAGTTCACCTCCCAGGCAAGGACAATGTCCTAGCGGATGCTCTCAGCAGGATTTCCCAGGGCCATCACGAATGGGCACTGGATCCCTAGTACTAGAGGTAGTATTTGCCAGATGAGGCACCCGGCAAATAGATCTCTTTGCAGCCCCAGACAATCACCAACTTCCCCTTTTTTGCTGCAGGCCCCCAGTGTTGGGCTCAGTCCCTCTGGATGCCTTCCTCCTCAGTTGGGAAGGGAAGTTTATGCTTTTCCCCCCTTCCCCCTTCTTTTCAAAGTGCTAGTCAGAATCAGATCTCAATCCTGCAAGATGATCCTGATTGCTCCAGATTGGGCCAGGCAGCCCTGGTACCCACTCCTCATGTCCTTAGCAGTCCACCCTCCCCTATGTCTTCCCAGGAATCACAACCTGTTAACCTGTGCCCAGGGGAGAGTTTGGTATCCGAACCTCAAATCTCTCAATCTCAAAGCTTGGCTCTTGAAGAGTTAGAGTTTGCTGACCTACCTCTTTCTCAAGGTGTATTGGATATTTGAAGGCCTCTAGGAAGCCTTCCACCAGGGCTACCTATAATTCAAAATGGAAGAGATTTTCCATATGGTGTGCTGGTAAACATATTTCCCCAGAATCTGCTGGCGTGCCCACAATCCTGGATTATTTGGTGCATTTGAATTCCTTGGGGCTGAGACCAGCTACCCTAAAAGTGCACTTGGCAGCTGTATCTGTCTTCTTATCAGCAGGTAAGCCCTCTTCTTTATCAGCTCACCCTGTGTTCTCCAAGTTTTTTAAAGGTTGCTTCACACCAACCCTCCGTTCAGGGACCCTGCCCCTGCTTGGGATCTTAATATTTGCATCGCTCAGCTAATGCAACCCCCTTTTGAGCCATTGTCTTCAGCAGAGCTTAAGTACTTGACTTGGAAAACTGTGTTCCTGGCAGCCATCACCTCTGCCAGGTGCATAAGTGAGCTACAGGCCTTGTCAGTGGAGCCTGACTTTATCTCCTTTCATAGAGATAAGGTGGTCCTCAGGACTAACAGGAAGTTTTTGCCTAAGGTGGTTTCTGACTTTCACCTTAATCAATCCATGTCTCTTCCTGTGTACTTCACTGACCATTCCTCCTCTGGTGAGAGGAGATTGCACAGTTTAGATGTCAAAAGAGCCCTTAGTTACTATATAGAGCGTACCAAGGGTCACAGGTTCGAATCCTTCCAATTGTTCCTCACCTATGGTGAGGTTGGTAAAGGGAAACCTGCCACTAAAAGATCCATTGCCAAGTGGATTGTCTCTTGTATCCAATTCTGTTATGAAAAACTGGGTAAGGTTCCTCCTCAGGCCTGAGGGCTCACTCTCAGAGGTACAATAGCTGCTCTGGCTGCTGCCAGGGACATTCCTATCGTAGAGATATGTCAAGCAGCTACCTGGAAAACAGTTCACACTTGTACTAAGCATTACTCCTTGGATATCCAGGCTAGGGTGATGCTCGATTTGCACAGCTGTGCTTCAGAGCCTATTTCCCAAGTGGGTTCTGTCCCTCCTCCATGGAGGTACTGCTGTGTAGTCTGCATATGTCATAGTATAGCAAGACTTCATGTTGTTTGAAGAAAAATTACTCACCTTAGTAATGTTGTTTCTTCTAATGGAGTCTTGCTATATTATTCACCCCCCAGCCTGCCCTCTCAGAACCTCTATTTTTGGGATGAGGGTGGGCGGTGCAATGTTGACACTTCATTGATGCCTCTTTATTTTCACCCTTCTGGGTGCTTAGGTATTATCTTAATTTTTCTTTCTTGAATCCCCGACTTGAGTCTTTGTTTTGGGATCAAGAACAAAAGGTGTTTTGTAGTTAGTAGCCAGTGGCTAGTGTAGGTTTCTGGCTTCCACACAGAACCTTAGTGAGTTTTTGCTCGTAAAGATCTGACAGTTTAAGTTTGAGCTTCAACAGACAGAGTGTTCAACCGAGCTTACGCTCAAGATTCCATGCCCTGCATGGAAAGTTAACTCTTTCACCTCCGGAGCAGTTCTAACCTGGGGTTATACTGCATATGTCATAATATAGCAAGACTCCATTAGAAGAAACAACATTACGGAAGGTGAGTAATTTTTTTCTTCCCAACCTAATATTGGTGGTGGAGGCTAAGGCGGAGATATGAGAATGGAACATGGAAGGTATTTGTATGTGTAAACTTGTTCGAGTGGGAACATAGAGCTGGCGAAGACTTGAAGTTGGAAATTACTAGCTTTGTTTTGGGGGTGGGAGAAGATCATAGATTTGGTCTTTTTTAGATTGATAACCAGTCTGTGTTCTTTAAACCAGGCTTCCACGTCTTTATAGGATAATTGCAGGTAATCTTGGAGGGTGGTGGGGTTACGGTCAGAAGCGAAGATAACAGTATCATCTGCATAAAGGAGGAGTTTACCAGTACAGGCACCTGGCAGGGTGTTGAGATAAAGAGAAAAGAGCAGGGGCCCAAGAATAGAGCCCTGGGGAACCCCAGATTGGATAGGGCAAAGGTCAGAGAGGGTGCCATTGATTTTTACATGCTGGGACCCGGGCAGACAGATAGCTGGAGCACCATGAGACAGGTCCTGCAGCAAAGCCAGCGTGGCTGAGTGCATCCAGCAGGAGAGGATGGGATACGGTGTCAAAGGCTTTTGACAGTTCGATGAACACTGCACCAGCAAGAGAGCCTGAGTCCTGGGAGGAATGGAGGAAGTTAGAAAACTCGATGAGGCGGTGATGCTGCTCATGCGCACGGAAGCCGTGGTTGTTCAGGGCAGAGGATACTGTATTTGAAGAAACTCAGATATTTGGGAGGATACTACTTTCTAAGGCTTTTGAGAGTGGTAAGAGGATTGAGATGGGACGATAATTACCGAAAGGGCCTATCTCCACCCTTATGTATTGGAGTGACAGTGGCAATTTTCCAGGCTGATGGAAATTGCCCTAGACCGAGTGATTTGTTGAAGAGGCTAGTGATTGGGCGATGACCTGGTCCAATGCCAGGCTGAGGAGTCTGGGGTCCAAGGAGTCACTGGCAGTGGTGTTGCTTCTTAGGGCCCTTGGTCAAATACGGGTCTGACTTCATTGACAGTAACCCGTGGAAGTGGAAAGATGCGCGAGGAGCAGGGTCAGGAGAGTGAGGGGGGTCAAAAAAGTTGCTAGGGAGTACAGAGCTAAGGTCAGTGAAGGATTTATTGAGATGGTTAGCAATGAGGGTAGGATCAGTAGAGATAATACCCTCAATATTGATTTGGGAAGGCGGAGGAGAGCGTGTTCCAGCATTTAGTTGTTTGATGTTATCCCAGAAGGTTCTAGCATTCCCCCAGGATGAGGTGAGTGAGGCCCGATAATGATCGGCCTTTGCTTTGCGTATGGCCCAGGTGCATTTATTTCAGGCAGCAGCATAAGCCTGTCTGTCGGCAGGGAGGCCAGTTTCCGTGGCTAGGTGCCACAGGTTATCCCTGTGCCTAAGGAGTTGGAGTAGGGAAGGAGGACCCAGGAGTATGGCGACCTGGAATGGAGTTTGGTTAGGGTGCGAAGATATCACAAGCTTTGTTAAACATTAAGTGAAGAAGGCCGGGGCCGAATCAAGGTTGGGGGTGTTCTCAATGGGAGACCAGTCAACTTGGGCTAGAAGTTGCTTCAGGCCTCTCAGCCCACCTGGTCGCAACCGCCGCCGTAGGGTGGCCTGTGAAGTGGGTTTGGTTAGGGACGTAATCCAACGGAAAAGAATAGAGGAGTGGTCACTGATTCCATCCAGAAGGACTTGTAGATTGCAAACTTGGTTAGGTCGGTTGGTGAGGACTACATCCAGAAGAGTGCTCGACCCCGTTGTGGGGTTCACTCTTGTTGGTTGGGTAACAAGTTGCATTAGGTCTGTAATAGTAAAGGAGTCGAGGTGGAGGAGGATGGGGCTAAGTCAGTTGATGTTTAGATCACCCATGAGAATATGCTGGGGAATGTGGTAGAGAGGTAGATACTCTATTAGAGGGACCAGGGCCTGAGTTTGATTTTTTGGAATATGGTGAGGTTAGAAAGAGGGGCCTTTAGAGGGGTGGGGGGTAAGCTTTAGGTAAGGCCTGGGCCCTAAGGTTAAGGACAGGGGCTGGGAGGGCTACACCAGGAAGGAGTCTTTGATATAAATCGACAGTCTCCACCTCGTCTCCCTACACGGTCTTCTCGAAAGAGGGAGTAGCCAGGGAGTGAGACAAGGGAGTCTGGGTAGAGTCAGATAGCCAGGTTTCGACTAGGGAGATGATGTCGGGTTTGTGGACAGTGACCCAACATTGGAGTAAGTCAGATTTCTTCAGGAGACTGCAGATATTTATAGAAGCAGTAAGAAGCCAAGGGAATCTAGTCAAGGAGTTATTGTGGGTTGGGCCAGGGTTGGGATGAATGTTCCCTGACAAGAGTAGGAGGAAAGATACAGCCCTGATCAGGGGGGTGTGGAAGGCATTTTTGCGTCGAGTGAGATAGTAGGAGTGGGAGAGCTTAGAGACACAAGGGGTGGGCAAAGAGGTACAGGATGGGCAGGCTAGTACAATAAGTTGCCCATAGGCGCAAAGGGGGGAAGGTAGGTGGGGACTGGGGGGAGGGTGTGATAGGGTGGGGAGCAAGGAGATAGTAGAGAAGGAGGGAGGCGACTCTAGGGCCCCAGAGTAGGGGACCTGTGGAGCCATGGGGACACCTGGGTTAGATGGAGGCCACGTGAGTAGAAGGAGGAGGGAGTGGCATGACAAGAGAAGGTGGGCAGTCATCTTAGGATGGGTCTGCAGATAGCAGTAATGAGATGGGTAGAAGAGGATGAAAGGTCTACCTATAAGTGTAGTTGCCACTTTGGTACAGTGGTAGAGCCCCTGCCTCTAGTGCACAGGGCACCAGGTGCAAGGCTTGTCTAGGGTGACAGAAAAGGTCCCAGGACAGTAGCTGCAGCAGCAGGGTTCAGAGCCTGCAGTAGCACTCAGAAAATATTTTAGCAGACTATGAGGGTTAGAGGCTTTTAGAGTCTTAAAACCTATGACAAACAATAGTCTGATGTGATAGCTGAGTGGTGGAGCTGCTGAGTGAAATAGCAAGGGTGCAGGGTTCAATGCCTGCAGTGGCACCAAGAGAGAAATGGTGAAATATTTTGGCAGACTAGGGGGGTCAGAGACTATGAAAGTCTTAGAAAGTAAGGATAAGATAGCCAGATACAGTGGTTAAGTGGTAGAGCTGCTGACTCTGATAGCAAGGGTACTGGGTTTGAGAACAGCAGCAGGACAGAGGATAGGTATTTTTGTTTCTAAGAAGGAAGAAGGAAGGGTTAAAACCTTGAAATTAGAGGTAGATATTGGCCTGGTTTGTTGGCTTGGTGGTTGGGCTGCAGACTTTGGAGTAATGGGTACAAGGTTTTGCATACTGTGTGACTCTGAGCAAGTCACTTGACCGCCCAGTGCTCCCAGGTCACCCCTGAAAACAGGCACTTGTGCCTAGTGAGCCTTACCCAGTTACCAAAGACTAAAAAAAAAAATGGATGTCCCAGAGTCATAAGAGGTTGTCTATTCCCCTTCATAAGTCTTTGGGTAAACAGACACAAACATTTTTTTCAAATGCCTACTTCCATAACTCCTGTAGATAGGAAGATGGATAGGAGGTATATGCTTTCAGGTCCTGGGACGGAGTTCCTCTATAGTCATTGCAGCCATGTTGGGATAGTGCAGGCTGCAGCCTGTGACAAGGCTAAGATCCCCTTGGTTTCTCACCCCGGCCCCCCCCCAATAAGGACTCCAGGAAGGTGGATGCTGTGGCTAAAAAGCAGTATTTGGCATCCTCTGTGGGAGTCTGTCTTGGACCTAGCAAATCATGCCCCTCCCCAGCTGGTCAAGGAGCTGGAGCAGGTGGCTGCTGATGGCATTGAGGCATCCAAAGTACAATTCCATGCTGCTGTAGACACCAATGATGTTTCTTCTAGTGTCATGGCTACATCTGTCTCCTTCAGGAGATTTGCTTGGCTCAGATGTACCAATGTTTCTCAGGATACCCAGGCTAAGGCCATGGATTTCCCTGTAACCCAGAACTCTCTGTTTGGGGAGCAGACAGAGATGTACATGAAAAAGATGGGTGAGTGTAGGACCACCTACAGGAGTGCAGTGGCTAAGATAAGGTTTTCTATTCCTCAAAAGCAGCAGTCTGGGGCTGGCAGTGGTAGGCCTTTTCACCAGGCACAGGCCTCCTCTGCTTTCCACCAGATGGGGTTCTTTAGAGGGAGAGGTAGGAGAGGGATGAGCAGGGCTGCATCCACCTCCCAGCCTAGAACTCCTGCCAAGCAGACACCCTGATGTATCAGTCTGGGTTGCCTCCCCCTATTCCAGTAGGGGGCAGATTGGCTCACTTCTTCTAGGCCTGGAAGTCTGTTACTTCAGACAAGTGGGTCCTGGAAGTTGTGAGCCAGGGACTTGCTTTAAATTTCAAAAGGTTTCCCAAAATTAGAGCAAGGTCTTTCAAGCCTGCTAGCCAGCTGAAAACAGCTGCCCTAGAGGCAGAAGTGTCTTCTTTGTTGCTCCTAAAAGCTGTGGAGCAAGTTCTTCCTGTGCACAGTGGAAAAGGGTTGTACTCAAGGTACTGCTTACCCAAAGAAGACAGGGAGGTGGCGGCCCATCCTAGACCTCAGATATCTGAACAGACATCTTACAAAACCAAGGTTCAAAATGGTGACTCATTGAATCATTCTTCCATCTACAAAGCCAGGAGACTGGCTAGCTTCTCTGGACCTCAAGGATGCCTACTTTCACATACCAGTCAGATGCACCCACAGAAAATACCTCGGTATCGAGTTGCCTTTAGGTCATTACCAGTTCGGGGCCATGCCCTTCGGTCTGTTCTCTGCCCCCAGCGTTTTTACAAAGTGCCTGGCAGTAGTGGTACCTTTCCTAAGAAGGCAGGGAGTGTCTGTGTTTCCATATCTAGACGAGTGGCTCATTGTAGGCCAGTCTCCAGCTTAGGTAAAGTTGGCTCTGTCTACAACCCAGAGACTCTTGGGTTCCCTAGGATTTCTTCTCAACCTCTCCAAATCAGTACTGGAACCAGTCCAGCTGCTTACATTCATAGGGGCAGAGTTGGATGCTAGCCAGGCAAAAGCCTTTTCTGCCTTTTCAGAGAGTAAGGGCTTTAATAGACCTGGCAGCCTCCTTCAGACTTCAGGTGTCTTGTCCAGCCAGGCATTTTCTTCAATCTTAGGCCACATGGCAGCATCCACTGCAGTGGTCCAGGGAGCCAGGTTCCAGATGAGGGATATCCTGTTTCATCTCAGGTCCTTTTAGTCCCAGAAAAAGGACTCTCTCACCAAACTGATTCCAGTAACTCAGGCTCTCCAGTTGTGGCTGGAGGAGGATAATCTCAGGCAAGGGGTTCCTTTTCTTCAACAGTTTCCCTCAGTGATTCCCACTACAGATGCCTCTCTTCTGGGTTGGGGATCCCACTTAGGGAGCCTCACTGCTCAAGGCATATGGTCACAGCAGGAGTCTCTTCTGCACATCAACCTTCTGGAACTCAGGGCTGTGTTCCTGGCCCTTCAGGCTTTCTCAGAAAATGTGCAGGGGAAAGTGGTGCAGGTCAGGACAGACACCACCACCATCATGTAGTACATAAGCAAGCAAGGGGGCACACTGTCCACAGCCTTTTGCATGGAAGCCATGAAGTTTTGGAGTCTGGCTTACTCCCTCTAAGCCTCTCTCATAGCTGTGCATATCCCAGGGAAGGACAATGTGCTAGCAGATGCTCTCAGGGTCACCACGAGTGGTCCCTGAACAAACAAGTCCTACACATAATTTTCAGGAGGTGGGGCACTCCAGAGATGGATCTCTTTGCAGCCCAGACAATCAGCAGCATCCTTTGTTTTGCTGCAGACCTCCACTTCTGGGGTCTGTAACTCTGGATGCTGTAGTACTGGACTGGAGGGACAGGTTTCTGTATGCCTTCCCACCGTTTCCTCTTCTTTTCAGGGTGCTGATAAAAATCAGGTCTCAGCTCTGCACAGTGATATTGGTGGCACCAGATTGGGTCAGGCGGCCATGGTACCCCTTGTTAATGTCTCTGTCAGTGACACTTCTTCTCTGCCTCCCCAGGAGGCACAGTCTTCTAAGTTCCTCTCAGGGGAGGATTTGGTATCCCAGTCTCGATTCTCTCAGGCTTAAGGCTTGGCTCTTGAAGAGCTAGAATATGTAGGTCTGCATCTCTTGCAAGGGGTGCTGGATGTTTTTAAGGTTTTCAGGAAGCCTGCCACTAGGAAAACATATGTCTAAATGGAAAAGATTCAGCATTTGATGCTCTCAGAGGAGTGTGCAGCCAAATTCTGCTGATCTGTCTGTGGCTCTGGACTATTTGGTCCACCTGCATGCTATAACCTTAGGCCTGCCACCTTAAAGGTTCATTTGGCCTCCGCGTCTGCTTTCCTTTCTGCAGGGAAGGGATCTTCCCTAGCATCTCATCCAGTTTTAAGAAATTCTTCAAGGGCTTGTTACACCTTCACTCTGCTCTTAGGGAACCCACTCCAGCCTGGGACCTCAATTTCTGCATTGCACAGCTTGTGCAGCCCCACTTTGAACCTCTTGTCTTCAGCAGAGCTAAAGTACCTGACCTGGAAAACTGTTTTCCTTTTTGCCGTTGCCTCTGCCTGGAGGATCAGCAAATTACAGGCCCTCGCCATAGAGCCTGACGATATTGCCTTTCAGAAAGACAAGGTGGTGCTCAGGACAAATAGGAAATTTCTCCCCAGTGTTTTCGGATTTTCACCTTAATCAGTCCATGACACTACCAGTGTTTTTCACTGACCAGTCTTCTTCAGGCGAAAGAGGACTGCACAGTTTGGATGTACAAAAGGGCCATAAGCTACTATATGGACCATACTGAGGCCCATAGAAATAACTGTTCTCAGCTGTTCCTCACTTACGGGGAGGTGGGCAAAGGAAAACCTGCCACCAAAAGGACATTAGTCAGGTGGATTGTTTCATGTATTCAATTATGTTACAATAAACTGGGCAGAGAGCCTCCTTCAGGCCTGAAGACTCACTCAACCCGGTGTACAGCTGCCTCGGAGGCAGCAGCTAGGGACATCCCCCTATGGGAAATCTGTTCACACATTTACCAAGCATTACTGTCTGGATACTCAAGCCTGAAGTGATGCTATATTTGGCACAGCAATACTGCAGATTCTATTTCCTAAGTAGGTTCTGGGACCCCACCCCCCCCCGGGGATACTGCTTGGTAGTCTGCATATAGTCAGAATACAGCAAGAGCTCATGTTGTTTGAAGAAAAAATTACCATAGTAATCTTGTTTCTTCAAGTGGAGTCTTGCTGCATTCTGACCGCCCTCCCTTTCTCCCCTCGGAACTTTACCATTGTGGGTTGGGGTTGGCATGTGCAGTACTGCACCCTAGGGGTGTTGCCATCTCTTTCATCTTTGGGAGGGGATATGTTTTTGTTTATTAGCATTATTATTATCATTTACCTTGTGGTTAAGGGTTTTATTCGTGGGTCCTTGACTTGAGTGATTTGATCCAAGTGCCTGTTGGCCTGTGGCCTATTTTTTCTCTATATATTACAGAGCTAGTTTGTTAGTTTTAGTGTGTGTAAGAATCTGATAGTTACAAGAGAATGTACCAGGGACAGCGGTTTGAAAACCAAGCTCGAGCTCAACGTTCTTTGCTTCTGCATAGAATTAACCATTTCCTCTCTGGGGCAGTTCAACTGTTGGGGCTAACTGCATATAGTCAAATACAGCAAAACTCCATTAGAAAAAACAAGATTACTATGGTGAGTAATTTTTTTCATACCCGTGAAGAGAAAGAAGGAAGAAAAAGTACAAAAGTGTCCTGTTTGGATGAAACATTCAAGGCGCCAGCATAGGATGCTTGTGGCACAACACGTGATGTTGAGAGTAGTTTTTTTTATAACTAGGTAAGTTGAAAATCATGGCATTATCAAAACCCACAGGTTTGATGATGTAGCTGCAGAGGAAAAGCAGGTGAGTGTACTCACTGATAAAGGGATTTACTGTGTAGTTGCATCTAAATATTCCTGCCAATTCTGACCGGAAAGAACGATTCTTGGTGTGATCAAAACTCAAGAAATTAGTATGAGATATTAAGATACTACTGATCTTCTTGATTTTTGCCATGCCCTGACTCAATAAAACATTCATTATTCTCACTGTGTGCCCTAGGCACCATTACATTTCGTGCCTATGTGCCACAATACACAGCATGTGAGACTGAATTATGAACATCCTGTGTCCTCTCTGGACCCCTGCAGATGTACTAACACCCCTTCCCTGCTAGCAACCACGGTTGTACTTGTACATTTACGTAGACATTTGGGGCAGATGGTATGTGGAGGGCTGGGCTGGTAGAGCACTGCTTGCAGGGTGCCTTTTGAGCTCTGCCAGTTTAGTGTTGGGGGAGAGTTTATTACATCAGCCAGTGGGGCTGTGAAACTGTTGCGCTTCCCCAAGCAGCTGCCTGGAGGCTGTGCTGTGTCCATGCAGACATGGACCCTAGCCTTTTGTCATACTACAGTGGCCTGCAGTGGTGAAGATGACTGGAGCACATTGTAAAAAGCATACAAAATGGCAACTGTGCACAAGGAGACATGGCAGTCATTACATGACTGAAGTATTCTGTGATTCCCTGCTCCCGGTGGAGCATGGCATCTATTCTTGAACTGTCTATGACATTTGATTGGAAGCCTACAGCCTAGCCCAGGTGTGTCCTCTTACATGAGTCCACATGATAGTGCCTTGGGCCAGCCAGGGATAGGGTGTCTTGGCTCTGTGTGCTATTTTGGGGCCCCGTGCATGGTACAGATTTCAGTGGCCCAGACATTCGAGGAACTAGCATAGGATGCTTGTGGCACAGCATATGTCAAGGCTAGCTTAGTTGTTATACAACTGGGTAAGTTGAAGAGCATGGAATTAGCAAAATCCAGAAATGTGGGGATGTATCGTGAGAAAGAGTCATTAATAAACTGATAGACAAAAAGATTCATTGTGGCATTGTGTTCAGATACTCCTACATATTCAAACTGAAGTGAATGAGTTTGGGTGTATAAACAATCAGGAAATCAGTATGATATATTAAGATACTACTGACCATCCAGATTTTTATCATGCCTTGACTCAATAACGACATTCATTCTATTCACTGTGGGCCCAATGAACTATTTACTTTTATCCCTATGTGATAAGATACGTGCCATGTAGTGCTGAGTAAGGCGCACCTGGGGTGGTCTTTGGACATCCAAGGATGCAGTAATACCCCTCCCCTGCCACGTGTGCAGTCTGAATGAGACCTTCAAGGGACCGATGTGGGACACGTGGCAGAAGAGCTATCATAGCCTGCTTAGTTGGTATATGTGGAATGCATTTATGTTGGCAGTACCATCACTCTGGAGTATAAAATGGACAACAGGCAGTTATTTAAAAAAAAAAAAAAAAGCTAGAATGCGTTTAATATTTGAGACAGGTTCTCTCTTGGTGACTCCCACTAGGGGAGGCTATAGTACTGTGTGTGACGGTAGGTAAAGGTGGGGAATAAGGGCATACTGAATGGGCCTAGCGAGCCTTAGCTGTCAATTATTGTTACTATGTTACTCAGTAGCACTGCTAATCAAAATGTGCATATCTAGCAACTGTAGTATCATGTGTACTGAGACATAATCATATGGCAAGACATGCAAATATAAAGAAAACAGTTGTGGAAGAAAGGCACAGAAACAAATTACAGCAGGTAACTGTGAGAAACATTGGATGAATTAAGGAAAGCACTTTTGGCAGATATTAAGATGAGTACAATACAGATTTCCAGATTTTGTTTTTTTTAATCACACTCATGCTTAAGAATGGGGTTCATTATTTTTATGATTTTTAGAACTGATGAAGACGTTACTCCTGAGAGAGTGAACCAGAGTGTGTTTGAAATCATAAAATCAGGATGAGTTACTAGGATACTGATTTTCGAAAATTTGAGCATGCCTTGACTCAGAAATAATGTTTGTGTTTTTCATGGTACACAGTATAAGCAAAACATCAATGTCTGGATACATCACCCCCAAGAGACTCTTTGATAAGTTGATGAGATAAATGGAAGTGAGTAATGGAAGTAGGAGAATATCACATGCAGTAGAGCAATGTGTACCCATGGGAGTATGAGGACGTGTCCTGTCTGGATGATACATTCGAGGGGCTAGCAAAGGATACTTGAGGCTCAACGCAAATCATGTCTTGCTTAGTTGCTGTTCAACTACCCATGTAGAGATCATGGCATTAGCAAAACGCACAGATATGGGGATGTAACCTCAGATGAAGAGTATTAAATGTACTGACTGAAGAGAAGGTTTTACTGTGCCATGTTGACCAAATACTCTCACAAATTTGGAGTAGAGCACAAGTTAGGGTGTAAAGGAAATCGGTATGAGATACTAAGATGTTATTGATCTTGCTGATTTCGGTCATGCTTTGACTTACTGACATTGATTCTTTTCACTGTAGGCCTAATGTACTATACATTTTTGTCCATATGTGCTACAAAACATGGCATGTAGGACTGAATTACGTGCATCCAGAGTTTTCTTTGGGCATCTGAAGATACAGTAACACCACTCGCCTCTTCTATACCCCAGCTGTACTCTTGCATTTGCATAGACATTCGGGGCTAGCGGTGGAGTGGGGTGGGCTGAGTTGGCCTGGCAGAGCACATCATTCAGGATGCCTTTTGAGCTCTGCAAACCCAGTGTTGCGGGAAGGGGACTGCTATACCAACCAGAGGGTACTGCAGCAGGTGTGCACCCCCGACAACTTTATTTATTGAGAAGTATTGGAATTAACAACCTTTAAGTCAAGGACTCTTATGTAAAGGATCCACGTCAGTGTTACGTGCAAAGTAGACAAAGCAAACAAGTAGCATGACAACTGAATGAACAGAAACAGGTTACAGAGTGGGGTGGTAATACAGACCCTGGGTCAACAGTATGTTAGCAATAAAGAAACAGCTAGTTAACATCCATGGCCTGTAAGGACCAAGCAGAGGGGGAGGTTCTGTGAATGTAGCTGGCCGCCGAGGACTAGGTGTGTGCTTTTCCCCACACACATGTACCCCAACCCCCTCCTTGCTCTGGAGTGCTGGGGTGATGATGGCTGTGAAGCATATTGTAAGAAACAAAATAACATACAAAATGGCAGCTTTGCAAAGGGGGACACAGCAGACCTTATGGGGACTGCCATATCCCAAGCTCTCCAATGAAGCGGTAGCTTCTCATTGGAAACCCACAGTCCAGCTCAGGTCCATTCCCATGGTTTCCTACTCCCATTGCATTGACCCACGTGGCCATACATTGAACCCAACGGGGTTAGTACATCCTGGGTCTGTGTGCTGTTTTAGAGCCTGGTGCATGGTGTGTAATTGTGCAGCCTCGTACACACCTGTTTTTGCTTGTTCATTCATTACTTCATTTATAAAAAGCACCTATCTTACTTCGAGAAACAGCTCTTGCAGCAGGTTACACCATTAGGACTGAAGCCAGCAGGCACCAAGACCCCACGGAAATTTTCTAGCTAGCAGTATCCACCGGGGGCCGCCCCCCGACCTCAAGCATCATATAAAATGGGGCGGTCCCCCAGAATCCCCAGTTCTTTTCCTGCCGTCGACTCACCAGCATCAGCCTCACATTCCCGCTCCAGCGAACGACACCTAGAACTTCCAGCTTTGATTAATTAAATGTCGGCAACTCCAACTCCTTCCTCTAAAGGACATCCCTCTAAGTGTGTCTTCGGCAAATAGATACCTTTTAAGGATCTGCATTCGTTCTGCCTGCGGTGCTTAGGCCCGGAACATGACACCAAGGCCTGCTCCTTTTTCCAGTAGTTCAATAGTCGTACCCGGATCCGCTGCCAGAAGGCACTTCAGGGGTTCCTCTTGGAAGAAAAGTTAAAGAGCCACAGCATGACTCCTTCCCAGCCCCGGCCCCCTCCTCTGGATCAACGGGAACAAAAGGTCAGGGGTCGCATTGCTCGCCACCTTTTGGGATGGCAGGCGATAACCGCCGACCGGTGGGTCCTCCAACTGGCCAAGAGAGGACACTATCGAATTCCTCGACTACCCACCATCAAGACCTCCCCTGCTTTCCCTTTATTCGGGTCAGCACGCACTGCTCATATAGCAGGAAGTGCTCACGCTTCTGGGAAAGTAGGCTGTAGAGCACGTACCGCGGAACCAGAGAGGTGCAGGTTCTATTTCCACTTCTTTCTGGTGCCCAAAAAGACAGGGGTCCTCTGTCCGGTTCTGGACCTCAGCGACCTCAACATTTCGGTCCTTTACAAACGCTTCCGCATGGTGACTCTTTCCGATTTGATTCCTGTGCTCAAGCAGGGCGCCTTCTTAGCACCTCTGGATATGCAGGATGCTTACCTGCACATACCTATAGCTCAAGCACACAAGAAATTCTTGCGCTTTTAGTTTCTGGTCACCATTATCAGTTCCGAGCCCTCCCCTTCGGACTGCCCTCGGCACCTCGTGTATTTATGAAGTGCATGGCAGTCATAGCGGCGGCTCTCAGGAGACAAGGCCACTACGTGTTCCCATACCTGGACGACTGGCTCCTCATGGTCCTCTCGGGAGGCTCTGATGTCCGTGATCCACTGTACTCATTCCCTCTTCAGGTCATTGGGCATCATCATCAATCATGAGAAGTCACACCTGGTTCCGTCGCAGAGACTGCAGTTCATAGGTGCAGTCGTGGACACCATCAAGGGGAAAGCTTTCTTGCCCCAGGACAGAGCGGAACACATCAGATCCCTCATAAGGGACATCTTGGCAAAGAAGACAGTCCCAGCAAGACTGATCTTTTGCCTGCTCAGATACATGGCTGCGGCCATTGCGACAGTCCCTCTAACCCGTCTCCAGATGGGGTGACCCAGTGGATGTTATGGGTACAATGGGATCAGAAGCAAGACCATCTGCAGCTGCCAATTCGGATCACGAATGCCATCATCCGGGATTGGCAGTGGTGGCTCGAACCACAACACCTGTTGGTGGGAGTCCCCTTCATCGCGCTGTCTCCGATTATGACACTCTCC
This sequence comes from Neoceratodus forsteri, assembly GCA_016271365.2. Classification (NCBI taxonomy): domain Eukaryota; kingdom Metazoa; phylum Chordata; order Ceratodontiformes; family Ceratodontidae; genus Neoceratodus; species Neoceratodus forsteri. Next base: position 157,119,362 of record CM057449.1, on the reverse strand, counting down.
ATGGACGCTTCAGGGTTCGATAGGGGAGCTCACCTCGACGTGGTCAAAGCTCGTGGACGTCCCAGGAAGCTCATCTCCACATAAATATTTTGGAGATGAGAGCAGTCCTTTATGCCTTGCAGGACTTCCAGTTGGAGATTCCACCGGGTACTCTGCTGTCGCAAACAGACAGTACCGCAGTGATGTATTACCTCAACAAACAAGGAGGTACCCATTCCTACCCGCTTTGCAGGGAGGCCATGAGGGTATGGGATTGGGTTCTGCAACATGGCGCAAACCTTATTGCTGTGCATGTCCCAGAAGTGGACAACGTTATCGCAGACAGTCTGAGTCAGCCTCAGGCCAGAGTCCACGAATAGGAACTACTCCAGGAGGTGGTAGAGGATCTGTTTCACAGATGGGGCACACCAGAGTTAGATCTTTTCGCGTCCCCATCCAACACAAAACTGCCCAATTCCTGCGCTCTAGATCCAGGGCCTGGTGTTTTCTGGCAAGACACATCCTTCTCCTGGACTGGGAGATTCCTCTATGCATTTCCTCTCTTCCCGTTGATCCAGAGGGTTCTTTTGAAACTCCGCAGAGAGCAGGCGACGCTGATACTAATCGTGCCCTTTTGGCCCAGACAGATTTGGTTCCCTCTGCTGCACCAGCTGTCTCAGGAACCTCCGGTGCCTCTGCCAGTCAGCTCTCACTTATTGTCCCAGGAGGCAGGATCTTTGGTCCATCTGGACCTTCGCTCCCTGAACCTGCACGCCTGGCTCCTAGGGACATAGCTATCATGCACTACGGGGTCTTGCAGGGGGTAGCAGATGTTCTAGTGGCTGCTAGAAAACCGACTACTCATGCCACATACGCCATGAAATGGCGCAGATTTTGCCTCTGGGCTCAAGCATGAGGGCTTTCCCTGATGGATTGTCCGGAAGGTTCTGTTCTAGACTACCTTCTGTCTCTTTTCCCGGCAGGCGCGACCTACTCCTCAATTAAAGTACACCTTTGTGCCATCTCGGCCTATCATACTCCTATAGGCCTATGGTCCATAGCTCAGTTGGACACCGCATGAGCATTCCTGAGAGGCGACCTACACCTTAGGCCTCCGATTAAGGATCCCATTCCTCCATGGGATTTACCCTTCGTCCTAGAGCAGCTTACGCTGCCACCTTTTGAACTAGCCACAGATTGCGAGCTACGTTTCCTGACATGGAAGACGTTATTTTTAGTTGCTGTTACTTTGGCCAGAAGGATTTCTGAGCTTCACGCATTCATGTGCAAAGAACCTTATTTGATTTTTCACCAGGACAGTGTCCCTACAGACAAACCCAAAGTTTCTACCTAGGTGGTCTTAGCCCTCACCCTCAATCAGGACATCGACCTACCAGTGTATTTTCCTAAATACTCTAATAGATGAGAGGCCCTGCTGCACACTCTAGATGTACATAGGTGTCTAAGATACTACCTGACCAGAACCAGGCACCACCGTAAATCTGATCAGCTTTTCGTCTCTTTCGCCCATAGGATGCTGGGGGCTCCGGTTTCCAAATAATCACTGTCCAGCTGGCTCATCCATTGTATCACTTTCTGTTACCAGAAACGTAACAAACCCCTACCGGGCTCGGTTAAGGGACATTCCACAAGGGGGGTGGCTGCCTCCTTTGCGGCTATGAAGAACGTGTCCACTTCAGCTATCTGCGCAGCAGCTACTTGGAGCACCGTGCACACCTTTATCAGGCTTTATAGCCTGGACGTTGCATCATGGCGAATAGATGGTTTAGGTCTAGCAGTCCTTCAGGGACTCCTATCCTAGGCTTCGGTCCAACTCGCGATCTCTACCTAGCCTCCTCCCACCTGGGAGGAATTTGCAGTATTGCTTGGGATTCAGTCCTAATAGAGTAACCTGCTGCAAGAGCTGTTTCTCGAAGTAAGATAGTACAGTTACATAAGAACTTACCGTAACAGTAGATCTTCGAGAACAGCTCTTGTAGCAGGTAGTTTTCAATCCCACCATCCCCTCTGGAGGTAGAGTTGTTACGTTATCTCACTACCTAGGATTAGGTATTTGTAACACCGCTCTGAATACCTTCTTGAAGGCGGATCCTCAGTCTCCACTTCTGATGTCATATAGCGGCCGGAAGTCTCTGGCAGGAGAACTGGGGATTCTGGGGGACCACCCCCCTTTATATGATGCCTGATGGGGGCGGGGCTGATGTCGGGGGCGGTCCCCGCTGGATACTGCTAGCTAGAAAATTTCTGTGGGGTCCTGGTGCCTGCTGGCTTCAGTCCTAATGGTGTAACCTGCTGCAAGAGCTGTTCTCGAAGATCTGTTGTTACGGTAAGATCTTACATAACTCTACTTTCTAACACCAAGGCGCTTGTACATAGGTTAGACAAAAATCTTTTAAAACAATCACGGCAGTCAAAAAATAGTAAAATCCACAGATTCCAGTTCAATTAATATCAAATTCAGCAGGAATCCTAAAATGCTAGGCTAAATAAATATTTTTTTTTTAGTGCAGTTTTGAAGCTCTGGATGATCAGGCACTCTTATACTCGGGGTAGAGAATTCCACAGGGTCGGGCACCTGATGTTTTAAATGGACCCTGGGAATCTCCAGCAATTCCTCGTCAGTGGATCAGAGAGGATGGAGGGGGCAGTAGGGGCGAAGGAGATCTTGCGAGTAATAGGATCTCTGGTTATGTAGGGCTTTATAATAAGTCAGTATCCTGACCTTGAAGGTGTTCCACCACTGTACTGGCAACTAGTACAGTCCGCGGAGCACAGGTGTGTTATATGACTGGTCCTGAAAGTGTCAGTCAGTAACCTGGATGCCGCATTCTGCTCCAGCTGCAGGCGGTGGATATCAGCCCCCTGTAGCCCTGGGTAAAGGGCATTGCAGTAGTGAAGGCAGGAGGTTGCGAAGGCATGGACCAACTTTGGAAGATCCTCAGTAGGAACCAGATGCTTCACTGGGGTGATATTCCTCAGATGGTAAAAAGAGGACTGGACAATGGCCGATACCTGAGATTTAAGGGTCAGTCTGTCATCAAAAATAACGTCCAGGTTCTGCATACAATCTGAGGTAGTCAGATGAACACTCCCGAGCCAAGGCCCAGAGGGTTGTCCAGCTGACATACCCGTCTCCCAGCCAGCACCTCAGTCTTTGTCAGGTTCAACCACAGCCAGCTGGCACTCATCCAGTCCTGGATCTCGGAAAGACAGTTGTTAAATGCTAAGAGGAATGCATCCTGTTCAGGCACAAAGGACATGTACAACTGTGTGTCATCTGCATAGCACTGAAAACTCAGACTGTGCTGTCTAATGCTCTCTCCCAACGGCAGCATATACACTGCAAACAACATGGGTGATAAGATGGCGCTCTGGGCACGCCACAGAGAGAGAGGGGCTGAGGAATAAATCCCAGACACCATTCTCTGGGTCCAATCTTCGAGGAAAGATCAAAACCATCTGAGGACCATGCCAGATAGTACATAGATGGACCGCAGGTGCTCCAACAGCACACCACGGTAAACGGTGTCAAATGCTGTAGAGAGATCAAGAAGGACCAAGATAAAATGAGTTCTCTGATTTCTCGCTATTAGGAGGTGATATAGCACCCAAGCTAGGGCCATTTCGGTACTGTGTCTCTTCCTAAATCCTGACTAGAGAGAATCACAGACATAGTGGCTGGACAAATGATCATCCAGCTGCAGCGCAACCACCTTCTCAAAAACCTTTCCCACAAAGGGTAGATTAGAAACAGGTCTGTTGTTAGCCAAACAGTCTGGGTCAAGGGAGGGCTTTGTAAGGAAGAGTCGAACTACTGCTTCCTTGTATGGGGTAGAAGGATCAGCATTTATATAGCACTTTTCATACACATTGTATCCCAAAGCTGTTTAAGTAATGCTAGACTGGTAGTGAAGTGACTGAATATGTATTGGCAGCCATTTTTCACATCAACAGCCACACACAGCCTTGGACAGTTGTATGATCAGTTTTATGGGAAGGGGAGTATTGGCCAGGACTCTAGAGAAGGTTCTCTCCTATTTACGAAAAGTACATTGTTTTTTGTTTTTTTTACTTCCAGCTGGTTTTATAGTGTCTTATGCGTAGAGTTATGTTTTTAACACCTACTAATTTAGAAATATTGGCCCAGAAAGAGACTTTGAACAGCTGGACAGGCTGGTTGATGAGAACCTGTATGAAATGAAAGTACAGAAGGTGGTGGGCCAAGTGCTTTTAACCCCTGGAAATAAATTTATGTCAGCGCTACCAACACCCTGGAGTGTCTTATTGCTCTCATAAGATGGGTAACTGCCAAAACAAATAAAAAAAAAAAAAAAAGATAATGGACAAAAAAAGAAACACTAATATGAATAATTAGAATAGTTCCTCCACATGGGAGTGTCATCAGGGGGATACAGTGTGGGTGGTGGGGAGGAGCTGACTGTCACCAAAGAGGAAAGGGACCTAGGGGTTATCATCAGGGCCACTGAAAAATTGCAGAAAAGGTTACCTAAAATTGCGAAGCGTTTTGCAAAAATTACAGGAAATTGCAGGAGTTCTACTTTAGACACTGAGTGCTTCACAATAAATCTTTTAATGTTTTCTGCAGCATATATTAGTCAGTATAAATTGTTAAATGAATATCCTGACACCTAAATATGTTTAAAACATAAAGAAAAGTTTTTGTTCCTATTAAGAATACTAAACTGATCAGCTATCATTAGCGTTGCCTAGCTTCCAAAATTTAAAAGCATCTGCCTCATACAGTGCTAAATAGATTCTATAAGGTGAGCCACAGCAAATCAGTATTAGACAAATCCAGAAGAAATTTATTTTTTTTGTTTCTGGCTGTAGAATAATGAAGCCTAATCAACAGCTGTTTACAGTGCTCTGCCAGCTATTCACCTACTTTGGTACAAGAAAAAATAAGCAGATAGAGTGGTGAATAATTGAGTTTTAGTAAAAGGTGTAACATTTTAATGGTCATAATTTGTTCTGTAGGTACTGTACACTGTTTCTGAAATCACATATTTAAACATTAAATCTGGGGGATACTGGGGCTGGCAGTAAAATCTAGAGGTTAGAGTAACAAACTATGAATGAGCGGACAACGTCAAGCAGACCTGGGATCGATGCCCACAACCTCCACTTTCATACTGTGTGATTCTGAGCAAGTCACTTAACCTCCTCAGTGCTCCTGGGTTGTACCTGAAAACAGGCACTTGTACCTAGTGGGCCTTACGTATTTACCAAAAAATGTAAAAAAAAAATATACCAGTATATTTTTACTGCATCATACAGTAGTCAGGGTACCCTGTAATTTACCTTTATTTTACTCTGACTGCAATGATTTTGTTTAGTTAAAGATAAATGTTCAGATACATTTTGTGTTTTATAAGCTTGTTTTTAGACTGTAGTCAGGTTTTTATTGTAGTCTTTGCATGTGAGCATCAAGGGGCTAGTTGCAAAGAGTGAGATCACTGTTAGCAGCTAGCTTATTCAAGTTTAAAATCGGCAGAGCCATCCAAAAATTCTCAGCTGTTTGAATCAAAACTTGTCTGAATGAGAGTATGCTCACAAGGAAAAACTTGCCCTGCCACTTACAAAAAGGCTTCATAGTTAGCACCCCATTCAAGTGAATGGGATAATTTGTACCTTTTCTCCCATCTTTTGTTTGTCTGTGTGGCAATAAAAACTTTTCTGATAGACTGCGTCAGCACAAAACAAATGTTAAGTGTTTAAGTGTACATAGGGAGCCTACGTGGAAAAATATGATTTGTTAACACAATATCAGTCTGGTTTCCGGAAGGGTTTTTCAACCATATCGGCCTTGGTTGAATTTAATTATTTGATATGTACATCTTTGAACAAAGGTAAGGATACAGCAGCAATATATATTGATTTGTCAAAGGCGTTTGACCTGGTGAACCACTCCATCGTATTTAAGAGGCTGGCAGGTCTGGATTTCTCTGGGGATCCACTGACCTGGTTTATATCATATTTAACAGACCGATCCCAGAGGGTACAATTACAGCATCATCTCTCTAACCCTCGGACTGTTCAAAGGGGAGTTCCACAGGGGTCCATTTTAGGACCCTTGTTGTTCTTGATCTTTAATAATGAATTACCATCAATGATTCAGCACACAGACATAAGGATGTATGCAGATGATACGGTCATGGTGGCTTCTGGGTATGGTTCAGTGGATCTCCAGAGAAAACTACAGACTGATTTTACCAGAGTACAGGAGTGTTTCATCAGGTCACAGCTAAAAATGAATGTAAATAAGACTAAACTAATGTGTTTTGGTACTAATAAACATCAGTTGGTTTCAAGTGTACAAATCTTAAATCAAATTCCAATAGAACAAGTATCAAATTATTATCTGGGAGCAAATATTGATTCTTTGTTGACTTTTAAGGGGCATATTGAAACCATTATTACCAAAACACACAAAAAATTAGGAACTTTGAAAAGGACATCTAGATGTCTGAAGTTGCAGGATAGGAAATTGATTGCAGAACAGCTCATACTTCCAGTATTAAAGTACGGAGAGTTTATCTATAGGTCTGCAACCAAACAACTTTTAAATAAACTAGATAAATTATACTATAGGGTGGCAAGATATGTCCTGCACTGTAACTTCAGAACTCATCATTGTATTTTATTAACCAGGCTAAATTGGTTACCCCTTGATTTAGAATGTAAGAAAAGTTGGTCAGTTTTCATTTATAAATATAGGACAATTCACTCAAATCATAATATTGCTAAACTATTTGCAGACAAGGATTCTGCCCTTAGGAAACATTTAGTTAGGCCATTGTACCAAAATAGAATTGATCCAGATAGGCGAAAAAATAGGTTTGGGGATAGAACACTGGTGTCACAAGCATCAGCATGTTGGAATACACTCCCTCCCTTACTGCGAGCTGAGAAAATTACTAAAAGATTTATTGAGGGGCTAGAAAAGTGTTATGTTTATACATGTATATGTGTTTAATATTGCTTTTTGCTCTCTTTCTTTTTATAATGTTGGTAATTTGGTTGTTGAGTAAGGTGTATAAATGTTAAGGGATAGAACTTTTGTGTATGTTTTGTATCTAAATGTTTGTGGTTGTTTTGATGCTATGTGAAACTTAGAGAGCTTGTACAGGACTGTCTTGAAAACTGGATTGTATTATCCAAATGACACGTATTATTCCTGTATAAAAATAAATTTTTTACTACTACTACTACATATGCTTGGCCAGTGGATTTTGAAACCAAACAAGACAAGGATTCGAAAGAAATCAGTGTCACATAAAACCCTTGTGTTACCTTGCACTGCATTATTTCAGCCAAACCCAAGTCTGCATGCAAAATTGTCAATATATTTGGGAGTATTTTATTAAAAATGTTAATACTTTTTACAAAGTTCAATATAAAAACTCAAAAATTGCAACAAATTGCAGAACATGTCAGTTTTGCGGAGAATGGTGAAAATTGCAGATTCCGCAAAGAAAACTGCGGGCACAATTTTCCAGTGGCCCTGGTTATCATCTCTGATGACCTTAAGTTATTAAAGCAGTGTACAAAGGTGGCAGGGAGGGCCAGTGGGTATGCAGGGGTGTATAGGCAGTGGTATCACTAGTAGGAGGTGGTGATCCAATTGTATAAAACATTGGTAAGGCCTCACCTGGAGTACTATGTGCAGTTCTGGAGACCACACCTGCGCAAAGACATAGATAAGGTGGAGGCCATCCAGAGAAGGGCAACAAAGATGCTGCAGGGTTTACACCACAAAACATAGGAGAGACTAAGGGACCTCAATATGTACTCACTGGAGGAGAGGAGACAGCGGGGAGACATGATTGAAACTTTCAAGTACCTTAAGGGCATAAACAAGGTGCAGGCAGGGGAGCTTTTCCGGTGTAGAAAAAGTACTAGAACAAGGGGGAACAATATGAAATTGGAAGGGGGTAGATTAAGAGGTAGTGTGAGGAAGTGTTTCTACACATTAAGGGTAGTCGACACATGGAATAATCTGCCAGAGGAGGTAGTGGGGGCAAGCACAGTGAAGGGTTAATAGGCATGCTTGGGACAGGCACAAGGGAAGCCTGAGAGGGGAGGGAGTGATGACAAGCCATTGATCACGTAGGGTCAGTGGCCACATACAGTGTATAAGGCCTACGGGCAGACTGGATGGGCCTAGCGGTCCTTATCTGCCGACTGTTTCTATGTGGCCCATTTGCACATTTCAGCAAAGCATCCACCCCTAGAAATAGGTGTCATCCACATGGAAAGACATTAGATGATCTAAGGTCAAGATGTGCAAACAGAAACAAAATAAATGTGGAAGAAAGACACAGAACTAGCCCCAGTTGTCCCTGGAGCCACAGTTCTACCAATATCTTTGACACTTTACTAACTACAGATGGAAACCATCTGAGGAACTGTGGAAGAATTAACAATATCACTTTCTGCAAATATTACAAATGACTACAGAACTGATTTCCTGATATTTGAGCATGTCTAGGCTCAAGAATGGGTCCATTCTGATTTTAGAAAACCCCAAACTTTGAAGATATTACCCCAAGAAAGGGAGCAAGAGTTTGTTGAAAGTCCAGAAATCCATATGTGTTACTAGGATGCTATTGATTTGCGCAAATTTGAACATGCCGTTACTCAAAAATAATGTTCATTTTTCTCATGGTATTAGCAAAGTGTCAAACTTTGGAGGAACCCCTGAGAGACTCTTTGATCAAGAGATTGGTTGAGGAGAACATGTACAAAAGGAACTAGGAGAAGGAGGTGGGGGAGATGTGGAACTCGTTCATGGGGAGAATAACAAATACAGGAGAGCATTATTTCAAGCAACATGAAGTCTTGCTGTATTCTGACTATATGCAGTTAGCCCCAACAGTTGAACTGCATCAGAGAGGAAAGGGTTGACTCTGTGTAGAAGCATAGAACGTCAAGCTCGGTTTTCAAACCTCTGTCCGTGGTACATTCTCTTGTAACCGTCAGATTCTTTACTCCACCTAACTGTGACATGGCTCCAGAGATTTCGCCTCACTGTTTCAATTCATTAGTGTTTCGATTGGTTTTTCAACAGTTTTTCTTGTTTTATTTGGTTTTCAGATCTCTGTCCACAGTACAGGTAGTAGAGTTAGTTTGGGAATTTTTCAGTTCTTCGTCAGTCGGTTCCAGTTTTGAACCAAATACTTCACTATTGTATAAGTTTGTTCTGTTTTTGTCTTGTTTTGGGGTCCGGCTTCTTTCGGTCACAAAAACCCCGAGAAGTTTGTTTTTCCTCCACAACCCATGAAACGGTTGGTGACTGAAAGTTTTAGTGTTACTTAGCTTAACTGCCTACACAGTGTAACTTGGCAAAAGGCACTATGTCTGAGAAACCCAAGAAAAAGACCGGTCCCACTGGGTTTCAGGTTTGACCACCTAAAAACAGACTGCCAAATTTGTGGTAATTTCCTAAAGCCATGCTGGATAAGCGTTTGAGTCGGCTGAAAGAAAAAATGGCTGAGAAATCCACTGATCTGGATAGCCAGCCCGGTTCAGGTTTTACCGAACCAGGGGAGGTGCCTTCTGACCAGGGTGATACCTCCTCAGGCAAAAGGAAGTCTGATTCCAAGGGATCGGTTCCATCTAAAAGGAAAAGAAAATCAGCTGGTTCAGATCCTAAGTCTCCAATCCCAACCGCCGAGGAAATAGCGAAAGTGATAAAAATTGTCCAATCACTGCAATCTGTTCCGACCGAACTGACCTCTTCCAGACAGTCAGTTCAGTTTCAGTTTGAGTATGATCTAGAGGCTTTTTGTGAAATTGCCTGGGAGGAGGAGAAGAAGAAGTAGATGACAAAGATTATGAGATAGGCCCTGATGAGCCAGTGGAGCCTGACATATCCCCAGACAGGCCTGACTCAATCTTTCCTCTCAGACTTTCTGAGTCCCCTTCTCACTTTTTGTTCTACAAAAAAGTGGCAGGCACTCTTCAGCTCCCTCCTATGGAAGCAGCTGAAGAGGAGGAGGAGGAACCTGATTTTGTTAAAATGATGGATATCCCAGAGTCCAAAAGGTTGTCTATTCCCCTTCATAAATCTTTGGGTAAACAGACACAAACATTTTTGCAAATGCCTACTTCCATATCTCCTGTAGTTAGGAAGATGGATCAGAGGTATATGCTTTCAGGTCCTGGGATGGAGTTCCTCTATAATCATTGCAGCCATGTTGGGGTAGTGCAGGCTGCAGCCTGTGACAAGGCTAATATCCCCTTGGTTTCTCACCCCCCCCCCCCGATAAGGACTCCAGGAAGGTGGATGCTATGGCTAAAAAGCAGTATTTGGCATCCTCTTTGGGACTCAGGCAGGCCTCCTGTATGGCTTATGTGGCAAGGTACCAAATATCCAGGTGGGAGTCTATCTTGGACTTAGTAAAGAATGCCCCTCCCCAGCTGGTCAAGGAGCTGGAGCAGGTGGCTGCTGATGGCATTGAGGCATCTAAAGTACAATTCCATGCTGCTGTAGACTCCAATGATGTTTCTTCTAGGGTCATGGCTACATATGTCTTCCTCAGGAGATTTGCTTTTCTCAGATGTACCAGTCTTTCTCAGGATATCCAGGCTAAGGCCATGGATTTCCCTGTAACCTAGAACTCTCTGGGGAGCAGACAGAGATGTACATGAAAAAGATGGGCGCGTATAGGACCACTTACAGGAGTGCAGTGGCTAAGAAAAGGTCTGCTACTCCTCAAAAGCAGCAGTCTAGGGCCGGCAGTGGTGGGCCTTTTCAGTGGCCTTTTTACCAAGCACAGGCCTCCTCTGCTTTCCACCAGAGGGGGTTCTTTAGAGGGAGAGGCAGGAGAGGGATGAGCAGGGCTGCATCCACCTCCCAGCCTAGAACTCCTGCCAAGCAGACACCCTGATATGTCAGTCCACGTCACCTCCCCTATTCCAGTAAGGGGCAGATTGGCTCACTTCTTCCAGGGCTGGAAGTCTGTTACTTCAGACAAGTGGGTCCTGGAAGTTGTGAGCCAGGGACTTGTTCTAAATTTCAAAAGGTTTCCCAAAATCAGAGCAAGGTCTTTCACGTCTGCCAGCCAGCTGGAAACAGCTGCCCTAGAGGCAGCAGTGTCTTCTTTGTTGCTCCTAAAAGCTGTGGAGCAAGTTCATCCTATGCACAGGCGAAAAGGTTCGTACTCAAGGTACTTCTTACCCAAAGAAGACAGGGAAGTGGCGGCCCATCCTAGACCTCAGATATCTAAACAAACATCTTACAAAACCAAGGTTCAAAATGGTGACTTGGGGAATCATTCTTCCCTCTATGAAGCCAGGAGACTGGCTAGCTTCTCTGGACCTCAAGGATGCCTACTTTCACATACCAGTCAGATGCTCCCACAGAAAATACCTCAGGTTCGAGTTGCCTTCAGGCCATAACACAGTGCCTGGCAGTAGTGGTAGCTTTCCTAAGAAGGCAGTGAGTGTCTGTGTTTCCTTATCTAGGCGACTGGCTCATTGTAGGCCAGTCTCCAGCTTAGGTAAAGTTGGCTGTGGCTACAACCCAGAGACTCTTGGATTCCCTAGGATTTCTTCTCAACCTCTGCCAAATCAGTACTGAATCCAGTCCAGCTGCTTACTTTCATAGGGGCACAGTTGGATATTATCCAGGTAAAAGTCTTTCTGCCTTTTCAGGGAGTAAGGACTTTAATACACCTGGCAGCCTCCTTCAGACTTCAGGTGTCTTGTCCAGCCAGGCATTTTCTTCAACTCTTAGGTCACATGGCAGCATCCACTGCAGTCTTCCAGGGAGCCAGGTTCCAGATGAGGGACTATCCAGTTTAATCTCAGGTCCTTTTTGTCCCAGAAAAAGGACTCTCTCACCAAACTGATTCCAGTAACTCAGGCTCTCCAGTGGTGGCTGGAGGAGGACAATCTCGGGCAAGGGGTTCCTTTTCTTCAACAGTTCCCCTCAGTGATTCTCAGTACAGATGCCTCCCTTCTGGGGTGGGGATCCCACTTAGGGAGCCTCACAGCTCAAGGCATATGGTCACAGCAGGAGTCTCTTCTGCACATCAACCTTCTGGAACTCAGGGCTGTGTTCCTGGCCCTTCAGGCTTTCTCAGAAAATGTGCAGGGAAACGTGGTGCAGTTCAGGACAGACACCACCACCACCATGTATTACATACACAAGCAAGGGGGCACATTTTCCACAGCCTTGTGCATGGAAGCCATGACGTTTTGGAGTCGGACTTACTTTCTCTAAGCCTGTCTCATAGCTATGCATATCCCAGGGAAGGACAGTGTGCTAACAGATGCTCTCAGGGTCACCACGAGTGGTCTCTGAACAAACAAGTCCTACACATAAATTTCAGGAGGTGGGGCACTCCAGAGATGGCTCTCTTTGCAGCCTCAGACAATCAGCAGCATCCTTTGTTTTGCTGCAGACCTCCACTTCTGGGGTCTGTACCTCTGGATGCTCTAGTACTGGACTGGAGGGGCAGGTTTCTGTATGCCTTCCCACCGTTTCCTCTTCTTTTCAGGGTGCTGATAGAAATCAGGTCTCAGCCATGCACAGTGATATTGATGGCACTGGATTGGGCCAGGCAGCCATGGTACCCCTTGTTAATGTCTCTGTCAGTGACACTTCCTCTCTGCCTCCGCAAGATGCACAATCTTCTAACCTCCTCTCGGTAGGATTTGGTCTCCCAATCTCGATTCTCTTGTGCTCAAGGCTTGGCTTTTGAAGAGCTAGAATATGTAGGTGTGCATCTCTCGCAAGGGGTCCTGGATGTTTTTGAAGGTTTCCAGGAAGCCTGCCACTAGGAAAACCTATATCTCTGAATGGAAGAGATTCAGCATTTGGTGCTCTCAGAGGAGTGTGCAACCAAATTCTGCTGATCTGTCTGTGACTCTGGACTGTTTGGTCCACCTGAATGCTTTGGGCCTTAGGCCTGCCACCTTAAAGGTTCATTTGGCAGCCGCATCTGCTTTCCTTTTTGCAGGGAAGGGATCTTCCCTAGCATCTCATCCAGTTTTTAAGAAATTCTTCAAGGTCTTGTTACACCTTCACTCTGCTCTTAAGGAATCCATTCCAGCCTGGAACCTCAATGTCTGCATTGCACAGTTTATGCAGCCACCCTTTGAACCTCTGTCTTCAGCTGAGCTAAAGTACCTGACCTGGAAAACTGTTTTCCTTGATGCCATTGCCTCTGCCTTGAGGATCAGCGAATTACAGGCCTTCTCCATAGAACCTGACTTTATTGCTTTTCAGAAAGACAAGGTGGTGCTCAGGACAAAGAGGAAATTTCTCCCCAAAGTGGTTTCGGATTTTCACCTTAATCAGTCCATGACACTACCAGTGTTTTTCACTGACCATTTTTCTTCAGGTGAAAGAAATCTGCACAGTTTGGATTTAAAGGCCATAAGCTACTATATGGACCATAGAAATAACTGATCTTACTTCGAGAAACAGCTCTTGCAGCAGGTTACACCATAAGGGCTGAAGCCGGCAGGCGCCAGGACCCCACGGAAATTTTCTAGCTAGCAGTATTCAGCAGATACCGCCTCCGACGTCAGTTCCGCCCCCGACATCAGTCGTAGTACATAAGGAGGCGGTCCCCCATAATTCCCAGTTCTTTCCCCGCCGTCGACTCGCCAGCATCGGCCTTTTGGTCTCCTTTCTAGCGCACGACGACTACAGAACTTTCAAATAATTTTAAAATTATTTTTCTCTGCACAACTGATGTCCTCTCCAACTCCATCTCTTGAGGGTCACCTTTCGAAGTGTGCCTGCGGCAAACAGATCCCCTTCAAGGATCCCCGTTCGTCCTGTGTGCGTTGCCTAGGCCCAGACCATGACACCAAGGTCTGCACCTTTTGCCAGGGATTTAATAGCCGCACCAGGATCTGCCATCAGAAGGCACTTCAGGCATATCTTCTTGAGGAAAAGCTTTAAAGTATGGACTAGGAACCTTCCTCCAGGGGAGAATCTTCATCCAAATCCCACAAACACGGGACAAGCACTGGGAGAAGGTGAGGTCTAGGTCCCCTCCTCGGGCCTTGGACTCCTGCAGCTCCGGCTCCAGATTGGACCGCTCTCCCTCCAGGGCTTGGTCGCAACCTTCCCCAGTTAAGGTCAGGTCTTCCAGTAGTTCTTCCTCGCTCCAGCCTCTCAAGACTTCGAAGTCGGGTGAGCACCACCTGACGTCCCCAAACACTCCAAATTGGCTCGGCGCTCACAGGGGCCGATGATACCGGCTAGACACCCATCGCCGGCCAGGCGTTCGCCAGGTCTGAAGACGTCGGCCAGGGGACCAACGTCGGCTACCCTGGAGCAGAAGACTGTATCCCCATCACCGGCAGACGCCGGTCGTAGGGGTTCAGCAGAGGAGGACACCCCATAGCCTGAAGACCAGGCAGGCGACACAGAGGATGCCGGGCTCCCACGGGAACCCTCCCCGGACTGGGAGAGCCCCGGGGATCCGACGCCCGACCCTGGCGACAGACCACCAGCGCCAGGCCCTTCTTCGGGTATGAATATTGCAGAGGTAAAGGAGCTCTTTACCTTTTGGTGGGACACCATCAAGAAGGATGTGGTCCCCACCCGTCCTCCTCCTCCTACCTCTTCACCGCCTACGCCCCCTCCTCCACCTAAAGGGCCACTAGGACGACCACCATCCCCCAAGGAGCAAACTCCACCTCCTAGGGGCAGATCTACTGTCAGGAGACGGCCTCCTTCCAGATCCCCTTCAGGGTCACCCAGCCCCAAATGACCCAGACGACGCCGGTACACTCCGTCAGGGGAGGATTCAAGATCAGATACTTCAGAATACTCCAGATCTCCTTCTCCGCTCATTATCTCTTCTCCTGACCCACATGACCTCCCCAGGTCTCCACCGGATGATCCCTCTTTCGCCGAGATTATGAGGCACATACAGAACCAAGTGTGGTGGGATGCTGAGGACCTTGACCCCGAACGACAACGCCTTGCCCGCTACCTTCGGCAAAAAGACCCAAAGCCTGTGGTCGTGCCACCCTTGGTGGACACCTTCACGGACGTCACCAAGGCTGCGTGGAAGCGTCCACACTCCACTCCTGCGGTGCCGAAGAAGGCTGACCGCCTGTACAAGGCTCCTAGAGAGGACCAATACTTGGTGAAGCAACCTCTGGCAGATTCCCTGGTCATCACTGCTTCACATGACTGGTCTTAAAGACCCCAGCATATGAGCATTCAGCCACCGAACCAGGAATCCAAGCAATTGGATGCCCTGGGGAGGCGCACGTACGCGGCTGCTACTTGCGCCATCAGGTCTCTGAACTACCTTACCCATATGGTTCAGTTCCAGAACGCCCTGTGGGAACCGGGCCAGGACTTGGTTGAAAAGCTTCCGATGGCGATCAGAAAGCAGAGCTCCTAAACCTCCTCCGCACTGGGTCAGATGTGGGGACCCAAGTGCTCAGAGCCACATACGATTCTGCGGACTCTTTGGCCAGAGCTGCAGCTTCAGGCGTCTGTCTCCGGAGACACTCCTGGCTCCGTGTCTCCAGCTTCACCCCGGACGTACAGAAAAACATTCTAGACATCCCATATAATGGCGAGGTACTCTTTGTTGAATCCTTGGAGAAGGTCATCACCAAGCTCCAAGATGCAGGAAAGGCAGTCAGATCTGTACAGGCCATGTACAGATCTAGGCCTAGTTCCTTTCGTAGGAACCAGAGCCGTTTTCGCTGCCGGCTACAAAGGCAACAGCAGCGTTCCAGTCAGCAGCAGAGGGGCACTTTCTCATGCAAGGCCCAGGCCAAATCGTCCTCAGGCAGAGGCCAAAGTTACTCAAAGTTGGTCCAACCCACAGGGACAAATGTTGCCACAGCATGACTCCTTCCTGGCCCTTGCCCCTCCTTTGGATCAGCGGGCAAAGAAAGTCGGGGGTTGCATCGCTCACCACTTTTCAAGGTGGCAGTCACCACCGACAGGTGGGTTCTACAGTTGGTCAAGAAAGGCCATTGCATAGAGTTTCTAGATGACCCACCTACAAGACCTCCCCTGCTTTCCCATTATTCGGGTCAGCATGCCCTGCTCAGACAGCAGGAAGTGCTCACACTTCTGGAAAAGGAAGCTATAGAGCATGTACCAGAGAACCAGAGAGGACTAGGATATTATTCTCACTTCTTCCTGGTTCCAAAGAAAACAGGGGACCTTCGTCCAGTACTGGACCTCAGCGACCTCGACTATTCAGTCATGTACAAGCACTTCTGCATGGTGACCCTCCCGGGTCTGATTCCCATGCCGAAGCAGGGTGCTTTTCTAGCGTCCCTGGACATGCAGAACGCCTACCTGCATGTTCCTGTCACTCAAGCGCACAGGAGGTTCCGCCATTATCAGTTCCGAGCTCTTCCCTTCGAGCTGTCATTGGCACCTCGGGTCTTCACGAAGTGCATGGCAGTCGTAGCCGCGTCTCTGAGGAAACTGGGCCACTACGTGTTCCCCTACCTGGACAATTGGCTTCTCATGGCACCCTCAAGGGAGGCCTTGATGTCTGCCATCCACTGCACTCAGTCTCTGTTCGAGACATTGGGCATTCTCATCAATTACGAGAAGTCACACCTGGTTCTGTCCCAGATGCTGCAATTCATCGGAGCAGTTCTGGACACCATCCAAGGGAAAGCTTTCCTCCCCCTGGACAGAGTGGAACACATCAGATCCCTCATCAGGGACTTGTCAGCAAAGAACACTGTCCCAGCCAGACTGGTCCTTTGCCTGCCCGGACACATGACTGCGGCCATATCAACAGTCCCGCTAGCCCGTCTCCACATGCGGGTAACCCAGTGGATGTTACGGGTACAATGGGACCAAAAGCAAGACCATCTACAGCATCCAGTCAGAATCACGAAAACCATAATTCGAGATTAGCAATGGTGGCTACATTCAGGGAACCTCTTGGCGGGAGTCCCCTTCACAGCGCCATCCCCGACTGTGACACTCTCCACAGATGCCTCAGGGCTCGGTTGGGGAGCACACCTCGACGGTGTCCGGTCTCAGGGCCTGTGGACAGCCCAGGAGTCTCATCTCCACATAAACATCCTGGAAATGAGGGCAGTTCTTTACGCCCTGCAGGCCTTCCAGTTGGAGATTCCACCGGGTACACTTCTGTTACAAACAGACAATTCAGCGGTGATGTATTACCTCAACAAACAAGGAGGCACCCATTCCTACCCGCTTTGCACGGAGGCTGTGAGAGTGTGGGATTGGGTCTTGCAACACGGCACAAACCTTATTGCAATTCATGTTCTGGGAGTGGACAGCGTCATCGCAGACAGCCTGAACCGCTCTCAGGTCAGAGTCCACGAATGGGAACTACTACAGAAGGTGGCAGATGATCTGTTTCACAGATGGGGTACTCCAGAGATAGATCTCTTTGCGTCCCCATACAACACAAAACTGCCCAATTTTTGCTCGCTAGATCCAGGGCCTGGTGTTTTCTGGTGAGACGCGTTGTCCCTCTCCTGGGCGGGCAGATTCCTCTATGCCTTTCCTCCTTTTGCGTTGATCCAGAGAGCTTCTAAAACTCCGCAGGGAGCAAGCGACGCTCATACTGATTGCACCCTTTTGGCCCAGACAGATCTGGTTCCCTTTCTTGCATCAGTTATCGCGGGAACCTCCAGTGTCTTTGCCAATCAGCTCCCATTTGCTGTCTCAGGAGGCGGGTTCCTTAGTCCATCCGGACCTACATTCCCTGAACCTGCATGCTTGGCTCCTAGAGACATAGCCATGATGTGATCGGGGGTCTCGCAAGAGGTGGCAGACATTCTTACTGCCACTAGGAAACCGGCTACCCACGCGACCTACGCTATGAAGTGGCACAGGTTTTGCGTATGGGTTCAAGAGCGCGGCTTTTCGCCTTTGGACTGTCCAGAAAAGCTGGTACTTGATTACCTGCTGTCCCTTTTCTACTCTGGCCTGGCTTACTCCTCGATTAAGGTAGACCTTTGTGCCATTTCAGCCTACCACGTCCCTGTTGGCCAACACACAGTGGCCCAACTGGACACGACGCGTGTGTTTTTGAGGGGCGTCCTCCACCTTAGGCCCCCGATTAAGGATCCAATCCCACCATGGGATTTACCCTTTGTCCTGGAGCAGCTCACGCTGCCACCGTTTGAACCAGCCGCGGATTGTGAGCTACGTTTTCTCTCTTGGAAAATGTTATTTTTAGTTGCAGTTACTTTAGCCAGAAGAATTTCTGAAATGCACGCACTTATGTGCAAAGAGCTGTATTTGGTTTTCCACCAAGACAGGGTATCCCTAAGGACTAATCCTAAATTTCTTCCTAAGGTGGTCTCAGCTCTCATCCTTAATCAGGACATCGATCTACCAGTGTATTTTCCGAAATACTCTAATTGAGGAGAAGCCCTTCTGCACACTGTTGATGTGCATAGGTGCCTCAGATACTACCTGACCAGAACCAAACAACACCGAAAGTCGGACCAACTTTTCGTCTCCTTTGCCCATAGGATGAAGGGAGCTCCTGTCTCGAAGCAGTCGCTGTCCAGGTGGCTTATCCAGTGCATTATGTTCTGTTACCAGAAGCATAGCAAACCCTTACCGGGCGCAGTTAAGGGTCATTCCACCAGAGGGATGGCTACCTCCTTTACGGCCTTAAGGAATGTGTCCACCTCAGCTATTTGCGCTGCAGCTACTTGGAGCTCCGTACGCACTTTCATCAGGCATTACAGCCTGGACATTGCATCGAGGCGAAGAGCAGGGTTCGGTCTAGCAGTCCTTCAAGGACTTCTGTCTTAGGCTCGAGGTATCTCGAGGATTTCTGCCTTTCCTCCCCCCGATGGTGTGTGATTGCCAGTATTGCTTGGGAATCAGTCCTTATGGTGTAACCTGCTGCAAGAGCTATTTCTTGAAGTAAGATAGTCAGGGGCATCATTCAGGGGTCGCATTCGCGACCCCTATGACAGGGCTTGCGACCTCTGTCCCCTGCCATTGCTTAATGGATGCTTCGCTTGGCCGCCGCTGGCTGGCCGAATGAAAAAATAAATAAAAATGTTTCCTACCGATTATTCGTTCCGTGCGTGCTTGTGCTGTAGTCTGTGTGAGGAGGGTTTCAGGAGTCTGTGCTGGCGTGGGGTAGCCTGTCACACGTTGCGCGCATTCTCTCAGCCTGGTCAAGAGGATAAGACGTAGCAAGCAATTTTCAAAAAAGGCAGGGGGGAAGTTATTAAGCATGGCATCTAGCAGAAGACAGATCTGGTAAGATAAACTATTTTTTGCTTTGAGAAAAAACGGACCATGACTGGCAAAGTGTGCGTTTAGATGCAGAATTTAAACAGATGGCATAGTAGCGCTATAGCAGCATTGCTGTTGCGAGAGTTGTTTTTTAAAAAAAAACCAGTGAATTTACTAATACAACAACTTTGTATTCTGGGAACATGCTTTAAGAAACGGAGTTCAAATGAATGGCATAACGCTGCAGTGGCCTTTCAAACACCATGAAGTCTTGCTATATTAGGACCATTGCAGTCATTCCCCCAGTCTTGAACTGCCCCGGAGAGGAAACGGTTAACTCCAGAGTGATCTGGAGTTCCACAGCGCGAGGGCGCTGTTCAAAGCTCTATCTGGCCAGTTTCAAATGAAACTGCCAGATTCTTTACTCCGCTTCACTGAACAGTCGCTCCGGATATCAGCTCCTTCAGCTCGGTTCATTTCGCGGTTCAAGCGAGTATTTTCGGTTCATTGAACCGGCAATAAGTATTTATTTTACCGCATTTCGATTAAAAAAGCTCTATCTGGTAACCGTAAGTACAGAAATTAAGTCTGTGTGGAAAGTCATTATCGGTTCGGTTTTGAACCGATCGGTTGGTTGAAATACATGTTTTAAACTGTTTAGTTGGCTTTTAGAGTGCGGTTCCCGGTTCTTATCGGTTCTAAAAAAACCTAACTTTATTGGGGTTTTCAATACCAGTGACACGGTTAGGAACCGATAAGGGTCTTACCCTAGCACTGCCATCAAAGGGCAAGTTTTTGGTTAGGCTGGCATTATGTCTGAGAAACCAAAAGAAAAACCGGGCCCACTGGGTTTCAACACTGTGATGTCTGTGGGGAAGCCATGGAGCTGACCCCACACCACTTGTGTTTATTGTCTGGGCTGACCACCTCCTGTCAGACTGCCAGGTGTAAAAATTCCCTGCAGCCACCCTGGAAAGAGATTGGGCCGGCTCAGGGCGAGAGGCCAAAAGTCCGCTGACCGGATGGCCTGCCGGTCCAGTACCCACTAGACCAGAGGAGTGCCCTCTGACCAGGCGAGACTTCCTCGGGCAAAGGAAGGCTGGTTCAGAGGAACCAGTCCAAAAAAAAAACAAAGAAATCAGCAGGTCTGGAGTACAAAATTGTCTCTCCAACTGCTGCAGAGATAGTTAAAGCCATTCAGATTGTCCAGTCTTTGTCTCAGGCTGTCGAGCCCCTGCATCTGGGAAAAGGGTGGCTCGTTCAGTCTCAGTGGTTCAGGATTATGATGTTGAGGATTTTTATGAACCACATGAGGGGAGGAGGATTTTGATCAGTATGTTTGTGATTGGGAAGGTCTGGGCGTGCCCATTGAACGGACATCTCTCCAGATAGACCTTTAGAATCTCCCCTATGCTGTCTGAGTCTCCTTCTCTGTTTATGTTTTACAAAAGGTGGCAGAAACCCTCCAGCTTCCCTTAGAAGAGGCTGTGGATGAGCAAGAGGAGCCTGATTATGTGGAAATGATGGATATTCCAGAGACTAGGAGGTTGTCTATTCCTTTGCATAAGTCATTTAGGAAGCAAACAACAAAGATTTTAAAAATCCTCATTCTGTCCCTCCTGTAGATAAAAAATGGACAGAAGGTATACTTTGTCAGGCTGGATACAGACTTCCTCACTGAGCAGTGTAGTCATGTAGGTGTGGTACAAGCTGCAGCCTGTGACAAGGCTAATATTCCCTGGCCTCACATCCTCCTGACAAGGATTCCAGGAAGATTGATGCCATGGCGAAAAAGCAATATATGGCAGCTTCTTTGGGACTCAGGCAGGCTAATTATCGGCTTATGTTGCTAGACATCAGAAATCTAGATGGGACACTATATTGCAGTTAGCTAAGCAGGCCCAGGGCCAGCTGGCTAGTGAGTTGGAACAAGTGGCTGCTGATGGCATTGAAGCCTCAAAGTTCAATTTCATACTGCTGTTGATGTTAATGATGTTTCCTCTAGGGTCATGGCCACTTCTGTAGCTTTCCGTGGGTTGGCATGGCTCAGATGCACTAATCTGTCCCAAGATACTCAGTCAAAGGCTATGGATTTTCCTGTATCGGGAAATTCTCTGTTTGGTGATCAAACAGAAAATTATATGAAAAAGATGGATGAATATAGAACTACCTACAAAAGTGCCCAAGCTAAGGAAGGCATGCCACTCCACAAGGCATGCCCCCAGGGACTAGGGTAGGCCTTTCTACAGGCCTTTTACCAAGCTCAAGCCTCCTCTGCTTTTTCACAGAGGGGTTTTTCAGAGGCAGAGGTAGACGGGCACAGGAGACAGTCGCCCTCCCTCAGCCTAAAGCTCCTGCCAAGCAGGCATCCTGATGGGGTGCCCAGGCCGATTCTCCTGTACCAGTGGGGGCAGGTTGGCTTATTTCAGCCAGAACTGGCTGTCCTTAACGGACAGGTGGGTTCTGGAAGTAGTAACCAAGGCCTGGTTCTCAGCTTCAAACAGTTTCCAAAGATGAGAGCCAGGCAATTTCCACCACAAACTCTTCAGAAGCCCTTGCTTTGGAAGCAGAAGTTTCTTCCCTCCTGAATTGCAAAGCAGTGGAAAGGGTTCCCCCTTGCCATCAGGGCAAGGGACTGTACTCAAGATATTTTCTTACCCCAAAAAAGACAGGAGAATGGCGGCCCATCTTAGACTTAAGGTACCTGAACAGACATCTATTAAAGCCAAAGTTCAAAATGTTAACTCTAGCAATGATTTTGCCCTCCCTGAGGCCAGGGGACTGGTTAGCTTCCCTGGACCTCGGGGACGCCTATTTTCATGTCATGATCAGGCCTTCTCACCGAAAGTACCTCAGGTTCGAACTGCTCTCGGGCCACTACCAGTTCAGAGCAATGCCCTTTGGCTAACCTCGGCGCCAAGGGTATTCACAAAATGTCTAGCTGTGGTAGTGGCTCATTTAAGAAGGCAAGGATTGCTGTGTTTCCCTACCTGGACGACTGGCTACTAGTGGGTCAGTCTCCAGACCAGGTAAAATCTCACTTGCAGGTCACCCAGCAGCTTCTCACTTCCTGGGGTTCCTGCTGAACTTACAAAGTCAGTTCTGGAACCTGTTCAGGTTCTAACTTTCATAGGTGCAGAGTTGAACACAGAGTTAGCCAGGGCATTTCTCCCTCGGAAAGAGCCGGACAGGCTCATTGCTGGCATCCTCCTTTACCCTCACCGGGTCTCTCGACCAGCAAGGCATTTTCTGCAACTCCTAGGGCACATGGCTGCTTCCACAGCTGTCGTGCAGGGAGCAAGATTTCAGATGAGGGACATTCAGTTCCACTTGAGGTCCTATTGGTCCCAAAGGAGGGACCCCTTACCAAATTAGTTCCGGTGACCAAAACCCTGATCCTGGCCTTCAGTGGTGGCAGGATCAAGGCAATCTGTCTCAAGGGTTCCCTTTCTACCCGTTCACACTCCCTCACCCTCACCACGGATGCCTCCCTGTTAGGGTGGGGCTCACTGGCGACCTTTCCACTCAAGGAGTGGGTCCCCCAGGAATCTCTGCTCCACATCAATCTTTTGGAACTCAGAGCTGTTCTTTTAGCTCTTCAGGCTTTTTCAGCTGTTGTCCAGAACAAAGTAGTTCAAATCAGGACAGACAACACCACAACAATGTGGTACATCAACAAGCAAGGGGCACTCGGTCTTCAGCCTTGTGCACGAAGCAATGAAGTTATGGTCTCTGGCTTACTCCTAAACACCTCCCTGATGCAATTCACCTTCCAGGAAAGGACAATGTCCTGGCGGATGCTCTCAGCAGGATTTCCCAGGGCCATCACGAATGGTCTCTGAATCCTCAGGTATTGGGGTCGGTCTTTGCCAGATGGGGTACCCCTCAGATAGATCTCTTAGCAGCCCCAGACAACCATCAACTTCCTCTATTTTGTTGCAGGCCTCCAGTGCTGGGTTCAGTCCCCTGGGCGCCTTCCTGCTGGATTGGAAGGGAATTCCTATATCTTTTCCCCTTCCCTCTCCTCTTCAGGGTATTGGTGAAAATCAGAACTCAGCCCTGCAAAGTGGTTCTGATCGCTCCAGACTGGGCCAGACAGCCCTGGTATCCTCTTCTCCTGTCCCTGACAATCCACCCTCCCTAACCTTGCCCAGGACCCACGACTTGCTGACCTGTGCACAGGGAGAGTGTGGTACCGGACCTCAAATCCCTCCACCTCAAGGCTTGGTTCTTGAGGAATTAGAATTGCTGATTTACACCTTTCTCAGGGGTCATGGATATTTTAAAGGCTTCTAGGAAGCCTTCCACCAGGAGCTACTTACAATTCTAAGTGGAAGAGGTTTTCCTTCTGGTGTTCGGAGAAACAAATTGTGCCAGAATCTGCTGACCTGGCCACTTTACTGGACTATTTGGCCCATCTAAATTCCCTAGGCCTTAGACCAGCTACCTTGAAGGTTCATATGGCAGCTGTTTCTGCCTTTGTTTCCCATGAGGAAGCCTGTTTCTCTTTCCTCTCACCCTGTGTTTTCTAAGTTTTTAAGGGGTTACTTCATACTAACCCTCCCTTTGGGAACCAGCCCCTGCCTGGGACCTGAATGTTTGCATTACTCAGTTAATGCAACCTCCTTTGAGCCCCTTTCTTCTGCAGATCTCAAGTATTTAACTTGGAAAACTGTTTTCTAGTGGCTATCACTTCTGCCAGGCGATATAAGTGAATTGCAAGCCCTTTCGGTGGAAAAGGATTTTATTTCTTTTCACAGGGATAAGGTAGTCCTCAGGACTAACAGAAAGTTTTACAAAGTGGTTTCAGATTTTCATCTGAACCAGTCCATTTCTCTCCCAGTGTTTTTCACTGAGCATTCTTCCTCGGGTGAGAGAGAAACTACACAGCCTGGACGTTAAAGAGGCCTAGCTACTATGTGGAGCGTACCAAGGGTCACAGGTTGAATCCTCCAACTCTTCCTTACCTATGGAGAGGTTGGCAAAGGAGACCTGCCACTAAGAGGACAATTGCAAGGTGGATTGTCTCTTGTATCCAGTTCTGTTACCAAAACTAGGTAAGGAGCCCCTCAGGACTGAGGGGCCCTCCACCAGGGGTACAGCTGCATCTCTAGCGGCTGCTAGAGATATTCCCATTTGGAAATTTGTCAAGCTGCTACCTGGAAAACAGTTCACACCTTTACCAAGCATTATTCCCTGGGCGTCCAGTCAGGAGAGATCTCGTTTTGGCACAGCTGTTCTTCAGAGCCTATTTCCTAAGTAGGTTCTGACCCTCCTCCATGGAGGTACTGCTGTGTAATCTGCAATGGTCCTAATATGCAAGACTTCATGGTGTTTGAAGAAAAAATTACTCACCTTAGTAATTGCTTTTCTTCTCATGGAGTCTCTATATAGACACCCTCCTCCTACCCCTCTCAGAACTCCTACTTGGGTATGGGGTTGGCAAATTAGCAAGCACTGTGTCATGCCATTTAGTCTCTCTAGTTGGGTTGAGAACTAGGTATTTCTGTTTTGTTAAGTGAGTAGGGTCCTCTCTAGACTTGAGTTTTTGGGGAGAGGGTCCTATTAGTGCTTGTAAGGAGTGTTCCTAACAATAAATATTGTTGTTGTTATTCTGTGATTGTTCTTATTCTTCTAATGATAGGTAGCCAATGGCTAGTGTAGAGCTTTTCCACACAGACTTGCTATGTTAGTTTAGCTCCGTAAAGAACCTGGCAGTTTCATTTGAAACTGGCCAGATAGAGCTTTGAACAGCGCCCTCGCGCTGTGGAACTCCAGATCACTCTGGAGTTAACCGTTTCCTCTCCGGGGCAGTTCAAGACTGGGGGAATGACTGCAATGGTCCTAATATAGTAAGACTCCATGAGAAGAAAAGCAATTACTAAGGTGAGTAATTTTTTCTTCTTCTACTTGTCATCGAAAAAATAGTTAACAAGTTAAACCTAAAGAGATGGTGTTTTAAGCTCAGTGATTTCACTTTGTTTTGGGGATAAGTGTCCTCATAAAAGCACAAGATTAAATAAGAAGCACGTAGTGCGCTCCTTTCCATCTGACCTCTATTAACCTTTCGAGCGGGCTGCTCATTTGGGTGCAACGGTTAACGAGGTTGATTCGCAGCTTTTCCTTTTTGAAATTCTTCTATGGAACTGCAGTCACTAGATAGGAAGCCCAGTGCTTCACCTGTCAAGGCTTCATCAAGGGACGGGGGAAACAAAGACAAGTTGCTGTTTAAATCGTCTCATAAAAGTGACATCACATGATTGACAGGTTACACTTTGTGTCAGTGAAATTATTTACAAACAAATTAATACAAAAGACAAAATACAAAAAAACCTTTACATCTTATAGAAAATGCTGCACACTGTCAAATAGGTTCCACTTCAATAACAGCGAAAAGGGTATTAAAGATAAAAAAAACGTTTTTGTAATTTCAGTATCAGCTAATGGAACAAGCATTTATGAATGTTTTTCTGGCAGGCTGGTCTGTGTTAACAACCCTTAAGGGGAGCAGAAAATCACAAATAAAACATAGAACTCGACGTGGCTTTCAGTGTGATATAAAAGTAAAATGGAATATGGTTTATGAGATTTCTTTTAGTAAAAACCTTAAAGGCTTTTTTATAAACACTTTGAGAATGTGATGCTTCAAAAGTTAAAAGTTAGAGACAATCAATGGAAAAAGTACAAACAAACTGGACTGCAGTCAGATCTCATTCTGTATAAACAATACAGAAATGACTGTAAAAGATGCATCAGGCAGGCCAAAAGTAAATACTGCCAAAACCTGCTGATTAATTCTTCCAATGACCCTCGCAAGTTTTGGGGTCACATTAAGTCCTTCTTAGGTTCTGCTAAAGATGTCACTCCCTCAGATATGGTCCTACATGGTGTACACTGTAATGATTGTACTACCATTGCAAATGCTTTTAACCAACAATTTTCTGACTTATCTGCCTACACAGCTTCCTCCCATCACAATCCTCTGCTTCACAGTTTAACCCCACAGCATCTGAAGGACCCCAAACTTAACCAACCCCTTCTATTTCAGGGAAGTGTCTATGCATCAGGTCCTAAAGCTGCTCAGGTCACTCTCTGAAAACACCAGTACTGGCTCAGATGGCCTAGAACCAAGACTACTAAAAATGGCTTCTTACTACATCTCTGGCCCCTGGCACACATCTTCACCCTATCTCTCTCCAATGGCATTGTCCCTGAAGTCTGGAAGGCAGCCAGAGTCACTCCTGTATTTAAGAAAGGCAGTAAAAATGACATATCAAATTACCGGCCTATTGCTATTTTGTCTGTTCTGAATAAAATCCTGGAAAAAGTAGTATCCATGTAAATCACTGAATACCTTGAGAAATTCAATTTACTAAGCTCAGCACAACGTGGTTTAGAAAAGCATCACAGCACCATGACAGCACTTGCAAAATTCACTTCAGATATACGTTACCAATATGGATAGAGGAAAGTTAACAGGGGCAGTCTTCATTGACTTAACCAAAGCTTTCGATCTGGTTGACCATTTCTCTGCTACTATCCGCCCTCAGTACCTTGGGCTTCTCTCCCCAGTCACTACCTGGTTCAAAAGCTACCTCTCCAACAGAACACAAGCTGTTAAGTTTAATTCATCCATGTCAGACAGTGCTGTTATCAACATTGGGTCCCTCAGGGGTCTATACTTGGCCCTCTTCTATTCTCATTATTAGTCAATAAACTTCCTGAGCTGGTCACCACAGGTCACTCACTTCTTTATGCGGATGACCTGGTAATTTATTATCACTCTGATAAGGTCCTGGATCTAAATGCTGCCCTCACTGCAGATTTTCATGCTGTACAACACTGGTTGAACTCTCAATGCCTGGTTTTAAATACAAATAAAACAAAAGTTATGATGTTTGGCTCCAATCACAAGCTTAGATCCTGTCCTCTGACCATCTCTGTCTCTGATATCGATGGGGACCCTATAGAAACTGTCACTTCCTTTCGTTACCTTGGCATCCACCTGGATCAAACCTTGGACCTGAAAGCACATATACAGGAAACCTGCAAGTCAATTAACTGTCAAATTGGGGGCTGCCTACAAGACCAAATACCTGCTCATCCCTGCTGCTAAATTGGCGATAGCCAGAGGCATTCTATTGCCAACCCTTACATATGGGTGTCCCATCCTGTCCTTGGCCACCAAATCTTCACTGCAACTATGGGATACTACCTTCAATAATGTGTGCAGGTATGCAACCAAAGCACCTCGGCTGCAGCATCATTGTCTCTTATATCAGGACCTTGGTTGGCTCTCTCCTTCTCTACCAGGCAGTACTACTTGTACAATTTAGTTGATTCCATCCTAAGGGCGTCCAAGCCTGCTATCCTGTCTGATCTCCTCAGGCGGCCATTCCCACAAGGAATCTTAGATCGGCTGATCAGACCTTACTATCCATCCCTTTTGTCGGACTAAAAGGGCATGGGCTCCTTCCATCATGCTGCCCCCACCTATGGAACCTACTACCTCAGGATCTAAGAGATGTCTCAACTCATGTGACTTTTAAGAGCAAACTCAGGACTTTCCTCACTACTATGGACAAATGTGTTTGCTTTGACCCTACCTGATCCGCCGCATTTGTACTGTTTCCTCATTGCTAGCACTTTTGCCTGTCCAAATGGGTGTTCTATACTGTGCCTTGTAATTAATGTTTTATTTTGTGCCTTGTAATTAATGTTGCCTTAACCTGTTTCTTTATAAGCCTAATGTTAGCTGTTGACAATTGTAAGTCTCTATTCTACTCCATGACATTCTTATCTTCACTTCACAGCCTCTCCTCACTTAACCCCACTGCTGCTCTCCCCTTCTTCTGTTATATCCTCTTCCCCCCTTTTTGCCACTCCCCACCAAACTCACCTTTACCTGTTCCTACCTCATCCATGCCCCTCCTTAGTCCCCACCCTCCTGGCTGTGCTTAGTCACCTCTCTCCACCTACTACCGCCTACTCCCACCGTCTACCGACCCCCCCTTCCCTGTCCTGCTGTCTCTTGGTTCCACTGGCTCGGCTTGACTTTGACACTTTTGCCGCTATTGCCGTAACTCCTCCGCCTCTATCCCCCTCTCACCGGCATCCTCACTCTCGCCCTGCCGTCTATCGGTTCCACCAGCCCGGCTGTATTTTCCTACCTCCTACCGCTGTTGCTGTCTACTGCCGCTCCCCCCACCACCCTCTCTTACGCCTGCCGTCTTTCGGCTCCATAGGCCAACCCAGCAGGTTGGTACCTCACCCGCTGTTGCCGTATCTGGCCGGCCCTCCTTTCCCTAATCTCTCCCTCCCATCCTTTTGCCAGTTTTCCCTTCCTTGTGTCTTTTCTACTGATGCCTATCCTCTCTTATTTTCTGCCTTCTACTACTCACATTTTTGAGTATGTTCCATGATCAAGTGCTAAAGTATATTTTTGTTTACTAATGTATGTTACATTGCCATATGTATTTCTCTCTGCATTTTTTGTACTCGTTGTCTTAATAATCTGGCTGTACTCTTTGTGTGTTGTAATTGTACCTCCCGGGTCGTGCCTGAAAACAGTCACTTGCTGACTAGCGCACTTACCCAGTTAACAAAAACTAAATAAAATAAAAAAAAATATTAGAAAGCCTTGGGTGAAAATAGCATATTTTCTTCCTTTTTAAAAAAAAATGGTAGAATTGAGTATTTAACAGTACTTGGGTTTAAACAAAGCACAGATTGATGAGCACAGTATGTAGGCATGGTGCACTCGGTGGTTTGACTATTAGGTTAATGAAACATGAGAGGAAGCTGGGCTACTATTTGAATATTAGAATATAATAGAATGCATTTTTGATGATCTACATCTCTTTATGAAATATATTTACTTGTATTAAAGGGGAGAAGAAACATGAGTATTAAAAATTTAGTTCCATAAAAATGAGAAAGAGAAAATACTGCATCAAGTGAGTACCATGGCTGTTAAAAGGATAGTTGTTTTAGATATTTATTTTTTGACTGAATTTTGGTGTGGACAGTATATTCATGCATGTATTTATATGTATTAGATGTAAAAGGCATCTCCTGATGAAGCCTACTTTGTAGGTGAAACATCGAGGTTGTGGGCCAAACTCAAAATAAAGGAACTTTTTGTACAACTTGAAAAATACTGTCTGCAGTGTGAATACACCCACACCCCCATTCTGATACAGAAAACTGGTCTTTGTTTACAGATGACACCAAGATCTGTAACAGGGTGGATACTTCAGAAGGAGTGGAGAAAATGAGGAAGAACCTGGGGAAGCTTGAGAAAGGTCTGAGTAGTGGCAACTGCGGTTTAATTCAAAAAGTACAAAAGTATGCATCTGGGGCATAGAAACCCTGAAGAGATACAGGATTGGGGGGTTACTGAAAGTCACCAAGGAAGAAAGGGACCTGGCATTTATTATTTCAGATGACCTGAAAATGTCAAAGCAGAATACAGAGGCAGCAAGGACAGCCAGTGGCATCCTGGGATGCATAGGAGGGGGGTTTCACCAGTAGAAGGTGGAAGGAAGTGATGCCGTTATATAAAACCCTGGTCAGGCCTCACATGGAGTACTGTGTGCAGTTCTGGAGGCTGCACCTTTGAAAGGACATTGACAGGCTAGATACGGTCCAGAGAAGGGCAACTAAGAAGGTACAGGGCTTGCATCGCAAAACTTACGAGGTGAGATTAAGGGACCTCAATATGTACTCGCTGGAGGACAGAAAGGAGAGAGAGGACATGATAGAAATATTCAAGTACCTTAAAGGCATAAATAAGGTGCGGGGGGAGACATCTTCCAATACAGGAGGAGTACAAGAACAAGGGGGCATGACATGAAATTGAAAGGTGGCAGGTTAAGAGGGAATGTGAGGAAGCTTTTCTTCACTGATAGGGTGGTAGATGCATGGAGTGGTCTGCCTCAGTAAGTGGTAGGAGCAAGCACTGTGGATGGATTTAAACATGCATGGGATAGGCATGGGGAACCATAGAGGTAAAGTGGGGGGGGGGGGTTAGAAACCATAATCAAGTACAGGGCTTACAGGCAGACTGGATGGGCCTAGCAGCCCTTATCTGCCGACAATTTCTATGTTTCATTGATAAATTAAATCAAGGTAGTGGCCATTTCATGAAATCTTGAAATAGAAAGTGATAGAAACATAGAAAAGTGACGGCAGAAGATCAAGGGTCCATCTAGTCTGTCCATGAGCTCCTGAGATCTTTTCAGACCTCAGGACCTAACCCCACTACTGTTTAATGCTCCTTAGTGCTCCCACTGACTTTATTCAAGCTTTTTCTCTATCCCACCCCAGCTTGAATTATGTCATTGTCTTTGTTTCCACCATCTCAGCAGGCAGCCTCTGTTCCACTACCCTTTCCATAAAATGGTAGGCAGTATAGCACAGTGGTTTAAGGCTCTGAGCTGCAAATCTGGAAACCTGGGTTTGAATCCCATAGCCCCCACTTGCATACTGTGTGACCCTGAGCAAGTCACTTAACTTTCTTGTGCTCCCAGGGCGCACCTGTAAACAAGCTTTCAGCTTAGTGTGTCTCCTGGTAAAGAAAAAAAAAATTGTGTTTCCTGAGCTCCCTCCTGAAGCTCCCCCCTCAACTTCCACTCGTGTCTCTGGTACTGGAGTTGTAAACCCTGATGAACAGATCCGAGGAGGGCACCTTGTTTATTCCTCTCAGAAACATGTATGTCTCTATAATGACCCCTCTCTCCCTCCTATTCTCCAGTGATGTTACTGAGGGACAAACTGTGGGCCCAATGCATGAAGCCTGAGTGGCGTGCACAAGGGTGGGCAACACACACACACGAAAGGGCATATGTGTGAGTGGCAAGCATGGCACACCTGGGAGGCATGCAAGAACCATGCATGTGGGCACATGTAGGCAATCCATGCACTGTGTCTCTGAGGGGCCACATAGCATCATGTGCAGTACCCCCGAATGTGCATTCATGAAGCCAGGTATGACAGCCAGGCACATGGCGTGAGGTGCATATACTTGCAGCAGGTAGAGGGCTTCCATAAGCAACTTTACACCATGGCATGTAGTGGTTCCCAGACAGATCAGGATGCTGTGGAAGGAGAAAGATGATGCAAAACTGTCTGTCCCACCACGGGCACACACGGGACACACAACAAGCACCATGATGGGGAACACCCAGCAGGTGCACAGTCACATAGGTGTAGGACTGATATGGATGGTACAGCTCTCTGCCCAAACGAGCAGCACGTGGGCAATTCTGAACTGCCATCAACAGAGGCACCAACATGGAAGCAACACCCAGCCCACACAGGCAGGACCCCAATACAGTTGTACTCCCAGTGCACAACACACGCACACACCGCCCACTCCACATGGAGTCCCCCATGAATACCCCAAGTCCCTCCAAATGAAGCCCCCCACGAATGCCCCAAGGCCCTCCCAAATGTGCCACATCCACCCACAGCTGTGAGCAAACCACTGTCCTGGAGACAATAACGACACAGGGTTAGGAAAATAAAATCTTTAATGAACAACATAGCACTAAAACAACACAATGAAGGTGGGCAACATCTGGCCAGATATAGAACTTGGTAACCAGCTCTATGTCACATTGACAAATGCCACCCCTCTGGCCCCGCCCACATCATGCCCCCCCCCACCTTGCTACCCCTATGATTTTGCTGAAATGACGCCCCTGAAGATAGTACAGTTATGTAAGAACTTACTGTGACAGTAGATCTTCAAGAACAGCTCTTGCAGCAGGTACTTTCCCTCCCACCATCCCCGCTGGAGGTAGGTCATAGTCAAAGCATCCTTCTCCTAGGGTAGGGCTTTTATTGAAGCCTTGTTTTGCCATCTGATGGCAGATCCTCGGTCTCCTCTTCTGATGTCATCCAGCGGCCGGGAGTCTCCGGCGGGAGAACTGAGGATTATGGGGGACCGCCTCCTTATGTACTACGCCTGATGTCGGGGGCGGTACCGACATCGGAGGCAGTCCCTGCTGAATACTGCTAGATAGAAAATTTCCGTGGGGGTCCTGGCACCTGCCAGCTTCAGTCCTTGTGGTGTAACCTGCTGCAAGAGCTGTTCTTGAAGATCTACAGTTACGGTAAGTTCTTACGTAACTGTACTTTCTCAGCTGTTCCTCACTTACGGGGAGGTGGGCAAAGAAAAACCTGCCACCAAAAGGACAGTAGTCAGGTGTATTGTTTCATGTATTCAGTTCTGTTACAATAAACTGGGCAGAGAGCCTTCTTCAGGCCTGACGGCTCACTCAACCAGGGGTACAGCTGCCTCGGTGGCAGCAGCTAGGGACATCCCCCAATTGGAAATCTGCAAAGCAGCCATCTGGGAGACTGTTCACACATTTACCAAGCATTACTGTCTGGACACTCAAGCCAGAAGTGATGCTAGATTTGGCACAGCAGTACTGCAGATCCTATTTCCTAAGTAGGTTCTGGGACCCCCCTTCAGGGGATACTGCTTGGTAGTCTGCATATAGTCAGAATACAGCAAGAGTTCATGTTGTTTGAAGAAAAAAATACTCACCATAGTAATCTTGTTTCTTCTAGTGGAGTCTTGCTGTATTCTGACCTCCCTCCCTTTCTCCCCTCTCAGAACTTTACCTTTGTGGGTTGGGGTTGGCATGTGCAGTACTGCACCCCAAGGGTGTTGCCATTTCTTTCATTCTTGGGAGGAGATGTGTTTTTGTTTATTAGTATTATTATTATTGATTATTTACCTTGTGGTTAAGGGTTTTATTCTTAGGTCCTTGACTTGAGTGTTTTGACCCAAGTGCCGTTGGCCTGTGGCCTATTTTTTCTCTGTATATTATAGAGCTAGTTAGTTAGTTTTAGTGTGTGTAAGAATCTGACAAGTTACAAGAGAATGTACCAGGGACAGCGGTTTGAAAACCGAGCTCGAGCTCAACATTCTATGCTTCTGCATAGAGTTAACCCTTTCCTCTTCAAGGCAGTTCAACTGTTGGGGCTAATTGCATATAGTTGAATACAGCAAGACTCCATTAGAAGAAACAAGATTACTGTGGTGAGTAATGTTTTCATACTCATAAAGGGAAAGAAGGAAAAAAAGCACAAAAGTGTCCTGTTTGAATGAAACATACAAGGGACCAGCATAGGATGCTTTTGGCACAACATGTGATCTCGAGAGTAGTTTTTTTATAACTAGGTAATCTGAAGATCATGGCATTAGCAAAACCCACAGGTTTGATGATGTAGCTGCAGAGGAAGAGCGGGTGAGTGTACTGACTGATAAAGGGATTTACTGTGTAGTTGCATTTAAATATTCCTGCCAATTCTGACCTGAAAGAATGATTCTTGGTGTGATCAAAACTCAAGAAATCAGTATGAGATATTAAGATACTACTGATCTTCTTGATTTTTGCCATGCCCTGACTCAATAAAACCTTAATTATTCTCACTGTGTGCCCTACGCACCATTACATTTCGTGCCTACGTGCCACAATATGCAGCATGTGAGACTGAATTATGCACATCCTGTGTTCCCTCTGGCCCCCTGCAGATGTACTAACACCCCTTACCTTCTACGTTTCCTTCCCTGGTAACAACCTTGGTTGTACTTGTACATTTACATAGACATTTGGGGCGGATGGTATGTGGAGGGCTGGGCTGGTAGAGCACTGCATGCATGGTGCCTTTTGAGCTCTGCCAGTTTAGTGTTGGGAGAGAGTTTATTTCGTCAGCCAGTGGGGCTGTGAAACTGTTGCGCTTCCCCAAGCAACTGCCTGGAGGCTGTGCTGTGTCCATGCAGACATGGACCCTAGTCCTTTTTCATGCTACAGTGGGCTGCAGTGGTGAAGATGACTGTGGAGTACATTGTAGAAAGCATACAAAATGGCAACTGTGCACAAGGGGACATGGCAGTCATTACATGACTGAAGTATTCTGTGATCCCCTGCTCCAGTGGAGCATGGCATCTATTCTTGAACTGTCTGACATTTGATCGGAAGCCTACAGTCTAGCCCAGGTGTATACTCTTGGCAGGCCCCTCCTCTTGCATGACCCCACGTGACAGTGCCTTGGGCCAGCTAGGGACAGGGTATCTTGGCTCTGTGTGCTATTTTGGGGCCCAGTGCATGGTACAGATTTCAGTGGCCCAGACATTCGAGGAACTAATGTAGGATGCTTGTGGCACAGCATATATCAAGGCTAGCTTAGTTGTACAAGTGGGTAAGTTGAACAGCCCACTGAATTATCAAAATCCAGAAATGTGGGGATGTATCCCCTGAGAAAGAGTCATTAATATACTGATAGAGAAAAAGTTTCATTGTTTTTGTTTGTTGTTTAATTTTGTTGACCCGGTAAGCCCACTTGGCCCTAGAAGTCCCTTTTTCAGGGGCGACCGGGGGGGAGGGGGGTACAGATGGTAAGCAACTGAATTTTGAACCAGATTAAGCTGTTGGTGGTATGTTTAGTGAATGAGGGAGATTTGGCCAGGCCGCCGGGGAAATTCCCCTACTCTTTTCGATAAGTGCCATGGGATTTTTAATATCCACCTGAACTACCACCAATCCAGGCAGATAGGACCTTGTTTTAACATGGCATTGTGTTCAGATATTCCTTCATATTCAAACTGGAGAGAATGAGTTCAGGTGTATAAACAATCAGGAAATTAGTATGATATATTAAGATACTACTGATCTTCCAGATTTTTATAGTGCCTTTACTCAATAACAACATTCATTCTATTCACTGTGGGCCCAATGAACTATTTACTTTTATCCCTATGTGATACAATACATGCCATGTAGTGCTGAGTAAGGCGCACCAAGGGAGATCTTTGGACACCCAAGGATGCAGTAATACCTCTCCCCTGCCACATGTGTAATCTGAATGAGACCTTCAAGAGACTGGTGTGGGACACATGTGGGACAAGACCTATCATAGCCCGCTTAGTTGGTAAATATGGAATGCATTTATGTTGGCAGTACCATCACCCTGGAGTGTTTTATTGCTCTTATAAAATGGACAACAGGCAAAGCTATTTAAAAAAAAAAAACAAAAAAAAACTAAACTGTGTTAAA
Source organism: Neoceratodus forsteri (assembly GCA_016271365.2). Taxonomy (NCBI): domain Eukaryota; kingdom Metazoa; phylum Chordata; order Ceratodontiformes; family Ceratodontidae; genus Neoceratodus; species Neoceratodus forsteri. Next base: position 157,084,070 of record CM057449.1, on the reverse strand, counting down.
TATTTGATACAGATTCTCTCTAGGTGACTCCCACTAGGGGAGGCTATAGTACTGTGTGTGACGGTAGGTAAAGGTGGGGAATAGGGGCATACTGGATGGGCCTAGTGGTCCTTAGCTGTCAATTATTGTTACTGTATTACTCAGTAGCACTGCTAATCAGAATGTGCATATCTAGCAACTGTAGTATCGTGTACTGAGACATAGTCATATAGCAAGACATGCAAACTTAAAGAAATCAGTTGTGGAAGAAAGGCACAGAAACAGATTACAGCAGGTAACTGTGAAGAACATTGGATGAATTAAGGAAAGCACTTTTGGCAGATATTAAGATGAGTACAATACAGATTTTCTTTTAATCACACCCAAGCTCAAGAATGGGGTTCATTGTTTTTATGATTTTTAGAACTGTTGAAGACATTACTCTTAAGAGAGTGAACCAGAGTGTGTTTGAAATCATAAAATCAGGATGAGTTACTAGGATACTGATTTACGAAAATTTGAGCATGTCTTGACTCAGTAATAATGTTTGTGTTTTTTATGGTACACAGTATAAGCAAAACATCAACGTCCGGATACATCACCAACGAGAGACTCTTTGATAAATTGATGAGATAAATGGAAGTAAGAGAATATCATATGCAGTAGAGCAATGTGTACCCATGGGAGTATGAGGACATGTCCTGTCTGGATGATACATTCAAGGGGCTAGCAAAGGATACCTGAGGCACAACACAAATCATGTCTTGCTTAGTTGCTGTTCAACTACCGATGTAGAGATCGTGGCATTAGCAAAACCCACAGATATGGGGATGTAACCTCAGAGAAAGAGCATTAAATGTACTTACAGAAGAGAGGGTTTTACTGTGCCATGTTGCCCATATGCTCTCACAAATTTGGAGTAGAGCACAAGTTAGGGTGTAAAAGAAATCAGTATGAGATACTAAGATACCACTGATCTTACTGATTTCGGTCATGCTTTGCCTTAATAATGGCATTGATTCTTTTCACTGTAGGCCTAATGTACTATTAATTTTGTCCATATTTGTCACAAAACATGGCATGTAGGACTGAATTACGTGTATCCTGGGTGTTCTTTGGACATCTGAAGGTACAGTAACACCGCCTCTCCCATATCCCAGCTGTGCTCTTGCATCTGCATAGACAGTCTGGGCTACCGGAGGGGTGGGGTGGGCTGAGCTTGCCTGGCAGAGCACATCATTCAGGATGCCTTTGAGGTCTGCAAACCCAGTGTCCGGGGGACTGCTACACCAACCAGAGGGTACTGCAGCAGATATGCACCCTCAACAACTTTATTTATTGAGAAGTATCGAATTACAACCTTTGAGTCAAGGACTCTTTTGCAAAGGATCCACGTCAGTGTTGCATGCAAAGTAGACAAAGCAAACAAGCAGCATAACAGAATAAACAGAAACAGGTTACAGAGCTGGGGGTTGTAATACAGACCCTGGGTCAACAGTATGTTAGCAATAAAGAAACAGCTAGTTAGCATCCATGGCCTGTAAGGACCAAGCAGAGGGGGAGGCTCTGTGAATGTAGCTGGCCGCTGAGGGCCTAGGTGCGTGCTTTTCCCCACACACATGTACCCCATCCCCCTCCTTGCTCTAGAGTGCTGGGGTGACAATGATGGCTGTGAAGCATATTGTAAAAAACAAAATAACATACAAAATGGCAGCCTTGCAAAAGGGGACATCGCAGACCTTATGGGGACTTGCCATATCACAGGCTCTCCAATGACCGGTGGTAGCTTCTCATTGGAAACCCACAGTCCAGCTCAGGTCGATTGCCATGGATTCCACCTCTCAGTGTGAACCACGTGGCCATACATTGAACCAAGGGGTTAGTACATCCTGGGTCTGTGTGCTGTTTTAGAGCCTGGTGTGTAATTGTACAGCCCCAGTACACACCTGTTCATTCATTCATTACTTCATTTATAAAAAGGGCCTAACACCAAGGCACTTGTACATAAGTTAGAAAACAATTATTTGAAACAATCATGGCAATCAAAAAATAGTAAAAACCACAGATTCCAGTTCAATTAATATCAAATTCAGCAGGAATCCAAAAATGCTAGGCTACATAAATAATGTTTTTAGTGCTGTTTTGAAGCTCTGGATGGTCAGGAACTCTTATACTCAACGAGGTAGAGAATTCCACAGGTTCGGGGCCACAAAAGCAAAAGACCGGGCACCTGATGTTTTAAACAGACCCTGGGAATCTCTAGCTATCCCTTGTCAGTGGATCAGAGAGGACGGAGGGGGCAGTAGGGGCAAAGGAGATCTTGCAAGTAATGGGATCTCTCATTATGTAGGGCTTTATAAGTCAGTATCCCGATCTTGAAGGTGTTCCACCACTGTACTGGCAGCCAGTGCAGTCCATGAAACACAGGTGTGTTATATGACAGGTCACTTGAATATCAGTCAATAACCTGGATGCCGCATTCTACTCCAGCTGCAGCCGGTGGATATCAACCCCCGGTAGCCCTGGGTAAAGGGCATTGCAGTAGTGAAGGCAGGAGGTTGCAAAGGCATGGACCAACTTTGGAAGAGCCTCAGGAGGAACCAGATGCTTCACCGGGGTAATATTCCTCAGATAGTAAAAAAAGGACTGGACTATGGCTGATACCTGAGATTTAAGGGTCAGTCTGTCATCAAAAATAATGTCCAGGTTCTGCATACAATCTAAGTAGTCAGCTGAACACCCCTGATCCAAGGCCCAGAGGGTTATCCAGCTGACATACCCGTCTCCCAACCAACACCTCAGTCTTTGTCGGGTTCAACCACAGCCAGCTGGCACTCATCCAGTCCTGGCTCTCGGAAAGACAGTTGTTAAATGCCAAGAAGAATGCATCCTGTTGAGGCACAAAGGAGATGGCATAGCACTGAAAACTCAGACTGTGTTGCCTAATGATCTCTCCCAACGGCAGCATGTACACTGTGAACAACATGGGTGATAAGATGGAGCTCTAGGCACCCCGCAAGACTGGGAGAGAAGGTCTGAGAAATAAATCCCAGACACCATTCTCTGGGTCCAACCCTCGAAAGATCAAAACCATCTGAGGACCATGCCAGATAGTCCACAGATGGACCACAGGCGCTGCAACAACACACCACAGTACACCGTGTCAGATGCTGTAGAGCGATCAAGAAGGACCAAGATAGAATGAGTCCTCCAATCTCTCGCTATTAGGTGATCATATAGCACCTGAACAAAGGCCATTTCGGTACTGTGTCTCTTCCTAAATGCTGACTAAAGAGAATCATGGACATCATGGCTGGACAGATGATCATCCAGCTGCAGCGCAACCACCTTCTCAAAAACCTTACCCACAAAGGGTGGGCTAGAGACAGGTCTGTAGTTAGCCAGACAGTCCGGGTCAAGAGGGTTTTAAGGAGGAGTAGAACAACTGCCTCCTTGTAAGGGGTAGAAAGAAGGATCAACATTTATATAGCACTTTTCATACACATTGTATCCCAAAGCTCTCTAAGTAATGCTAGACTGGTAGTGATGTGACTGAACATGTAGTGGCAGCCATTTTGCACATCAGCACCCACACACAGCGTGTTGGTGTATGTTAGCAATAAGACATGCAGGGTAGTTTTAGTGCTGACATAAATACACACCTTGGAGAGCAGTGAGGCAAGAGGATGAAGACCAAGTGCTTTTAACCCCAGGAAATAACTTTATGTCAGCACTACCAACACCAAGGAGTGTCTTATTGTTCCCATAAGATGGGTAACTGGCAAAACTAATTAAAAAAAAAAAAAGATAATGGACAAAAAAAGAAACACTAAAATGAATAATTAGAATAGTTCCTCCAAATGTGAGTGTCATCGGGGATACAGTGTTGGGGGGGTGGGGAGGAGCTGACTATCACCAAAGAGGAAAGAGACCTAGGGGTTATCATCTCTGATGACCTCAAGGTATCAAAGCAGTGTACAAGGGCAGCAGGGAGGGCCAGTGTTATGCTGGGGTGCATAGGCAGGGGTATCACTAGCAGGAGGTTAGAGGCTTAATATGTATACTCTTGAGGAAAGAAGGAGAGAGGGGACATGATAGAAGCGTTCAAGTACCTCAAGGAATTAACAAAGTCCAAGAGGGTAGCATCTTCCAGAAAAGAGATGTGCAAGAACAAGGGGCACAATTTAAAGATAGAGGGGGACGGCTCAGGGGTAATGTGAGGAAGTATTTTTTCACTGAGAGGGTTGTGGATGCATGGAACAGCCTCCCTGAGGAGGTCGTGGAGTCAAGAACAGTGGGGGACTTCAAGAATGCATGGGACAGTCATAAGGCAGACCTAGTGACGGGTAAGAGGTAGTAAGCTGTTGGTTAACTAGGATCTGCAGCTTATCTGTTAGGTAGGAAAATGGGAAGACTAGGTGGGCCAAGCGGTCCTTATCTGCTGTCAAATTCTATGTTTCTGTGTAGGAGGCGGTGCTGCCATTGTATAAAACATTGGTAAGGCCTCACCTGGAGTACTATGTGCAATTCTGGAGACCACACCTGCACAAGGACATAGGTAAGGTGGAGACCATCCAGAGAAGGGCAACAAAGATGGTGCAGGGCTTACACCACAAAACATGTGGAGAGACTAAAGGCACCTCAGTATGTACTCACTGGAGGAGAGCGACAGCGTGGGGACATGATTGAAAATTTCAAGGGCATAACCAAGGTGCAGGCATGGAGCTTTTCTAATGTAGAAAAGTACTAGAACAAGGGGCACAACATGAAATTGGAAGGGGTAGATTAAGAGGTAATGTGAGGAAGTTTTCTACACAGAAATGGTTTTGACACATGGAATAGTCTGCCAGGAGGTAGGTAGGGGGCAAGCACAGTGAAGGGTTAGTAGGCATGCTTGGGACAGGCACAAAGGAAGCCTGAGAGGGATTTGAGTGATGTCAAGCCATTGATCACATAGGGTCAGTGGCCACATACAATGTATAGGGCCTATGGGCAGACTGGATGGGCCTAGCGGTCCTTATCTGCCGACTGTTTCTATGTGGCCCATTTGCACATTTCAGCAAAGTGCCCATTCCTAGAAATAGGTGTCATCCACATGGAAAGGCATTAGAAAATCAAAGGTCAAGATGTGCAAACAGAAACAAAATAAATGTGGAAGAAAGACACAGAAATAGCCCCAGTTGTCCCTGGAGCCACAGTTCTACCAATATCTTTGACACTTTACTAACTACAGATGGAAACCATCTGAGGAACAGTGGAAGAATGAACCATATTACTTTCTGCAAATATTACAAATGACTACAGAACTGATTTCCTGATATTTGAACATGCCCAGGCTCAAGAATGAGTCCATTCTGATTTTAGAAAACCCCAAACTTTGAAGATATTGCCCCAAGAAAAGGAGCAAGAGTTTGATGAAAATCCAGAAATCCATGTGTGTTACTAGGATGCTACTGATTCATGCAAATTTGAACATGCCGTGACTCAATAATAATGTTAATTTTTCTCATGGTATTAGCAAAGTGTAAAAATTTGGAGGCACCCCTGAGAGACTCTTTGATCAAGAGATTGGTTGAGGAGAATATGTATAAAGGGAACTAAGAGAAAGGGGCGGAGGAGATGTGGAACTGTTTCATGGGGAGAATAACAAATACAGGAGAGCATTATTTCAAACAACATGAAGTTTTGCTTTATTCTGACTATATGCAGTTAGCCCCAACAGTTGAAATGCCTTGGAGAGGAAAGGGTTAACTCTATGCAGAAGCATAGAACATTGAGCTCGAGCTCAGTTTTCAAACCTCTGTCTGTGGTACATTCTCTTATAACTGTCAGATTCTTTACTCCGTCTAACTGTGAAGTGGCTCCGGAGATTTCGCCTCGCTGCTTTGGTTCATTAGTGTTTTTATTAATTTTCCAAACGTTTTTCTTGTTTTATTCGGTCTTCAGATCTCTGTCTACAGTATAGGTAGTAAAGTTAGATAGTTTGGGAATTTTTCGGTTCTTCATCGGTCGGTTCCAGTGTTGAACCGAATACTTTACTGTTGTATAAGTTTGTTCTGTTTTTGTCTTGTTTTGAGGTCCGTCTTCCTTCTCCACAACCCATGAAATGGTTGGTGACCAAAAGCTTTAGTGTTACTCAACTTAACCGCCTACACAAAGTAACTTGGCAAAAGGCACTATGTCTGAGAAACCCAAGAAAAAGACCGGTCCCACCGGTTTCCAGGTTTGACCGCCTCAAAACAGACTGCCAAATTTGTGCTAATTTTCCTAAAGCCATGCTGGATAAGCGTTTGAGTCGGGTGAAAGAAAAAAATTGCTGAGAAATCAGCTGATCCGGATGGCCAGCCTGGTTTGGGTTTTCCTGAACCAGAGGAGGTGCCTTCTGACCAGGGCAATACCTCTTCAGGCAAAGGAAGTCCTATTCTGAGGTTAGTTCCATCTAAAAGAAAAGAAAATCAGCAGGTTTGGATCCTAAATCTCCGATCCCAACCGCCCGAGGAAATACCAAAGTGATAAAATTGTCCAGTCTCTGCAATCTGTTCCAACCAAACTGACGACCTCTTCAGGACGAGTGGTTGAGTCGGTTCAGGTTCAATCCAGTATGATCTGGAGGCTTTTTATGAAATTGCCTGTGAGGAGAGGAAGAAGTAGATGACAAAGATTATGAGATAGGCCCTGATGAGCCAGTGGAGCCTGACATATCCCCAGACAGGCCTGACTCTATCTCCTTTCGGACTTTGAGTCCCTTCCCACTTTTGTTCTACAAAAGTGGTAGACTCTCTTCAGCTCCCTACTATGGAAGGAGCTGAAGAGGAGGAGGAACCTGATTTTTGTCTAAATGATGCGTGTCCCAGAGTCTTAGAGGTTGTCTATTCTCCTTCATAAGTCTTTGGATAAATAAACACAAAACATTTTGCAGATGCCTACTCCACATTTCCTGTAGATAGGAAGATGGATAGGAGGTATATGCTTTCAGGTCCTGGGACGGAGTTCCTCTATAGTCATTGCAGTCATGTTGGGAGTAGTGCAGGCTGCAGCCTGTGACAAGGCTAATATCCCTTGGATTCTCACCCCCGACAATAAGGACTCCAGGAAGGTGGATGCTATGGCTAAAAAGCAGTATTTGGCATCCTCTTTGGGACTCAGGCAGGCCTCCTGTATGGCTTATGTGGCTAGGTACCAAAAGTCTAGGTGGGAGTCTATCTTGGACCTAGCAAAGAATGCCCTCCCCAGCTGGTCAAGGAGCTGGAGCAGGTGGCTGCTGATGGCATTGAGGCATCCAAAGTACAATTCCATACTGCTGTAGACTCCAGTGATGTTTCTTCTAGGGTCATGGCTACATTTGTCTCCCTCAGGAGATTTGCTTGGCTCAGGTGTACCAGTCTTTCTCAGGATATCCAGGCTAAGGCCATGGATTTCTCTGTAACCCAGAATTCTTTGTTTGGGGAGCAGACAGAGATGTACATGAAAAAGATGGGCACGTATAGGACCACTTACAGGAGTGCAGTGGCTAAGGAAAGGTCTGCTACTCCTCAAAAGCAGCAGTCTAGGGCCGGCAGTGGTGGGCTTTTTCACCAAGCACAGGCCTCCTCTGCTTTCCACCAGAGGGTGTTCTTTAGAGGGAGAGGCAGGAGAGGGATGAGCAGGGCACCCCCAGGGGTGTTGCCATCTTTTTCCTCCTTGGGAGGGGATGTGGGTTTTTTATTAGCATTATTAGTAACCTTGTGGTTAGGGGTTTTATTCTTGGGTCCTTGACTTGAGTGTTTTGACCCAGGTGCCTGTTGGCCTGTGGCCTATTTTTTCTCAATATATTACAGAGCTAGTTAGTTAGTTTTAGTGCACGTAAGAATCTGACAGTTACAAAGAATGTACCAGGGATAGAGGTTTGAAAACCGAGTTCGAGCTCAACGTTCTGTGCGTCTGCATAGAGTTAACCCTTTCCTCTCCAGGGCAGTTCAACTGTTGGGGCTAACTGCATATAGTCAGAATACAGCAAGACTGCATTAGAAGAGAAAAGATTATTACGGTGAGTAATTTTTTCATACTCGTGAAGAGAAAGAAGGAAAAAAAAAAACGAAAGTGTCCTGTTCAGATGAAGCATTCAAGGAACCAGCATACTAAGCTTGTGGCACAACACATGATGTCGAGAGTAGTTTTTTTATAACTAGGTAAGTTGAAGATTGTGGCATTGGCAAAACCCACAGGTTTGGTGATGTAGCTGCAGAGGAAGCGCAGGTCAGTGTACTGACTGATAAAAGGGATTTACTGTGTAGTTGCATCTAAATATTCCTGCCAGTTCTGACCGGAAAGAACGATTCTTGGTGTGATCAAAACTCAAGAAATTAGTATGAGATATTAAGATACTACTGATCTTCTTGATTTTTGCCATACCCTGACTCAATAAAACATTATTGTCACTGTGTGCCCTAGGCACCATTAAATTTCATGCCTACTTGCCATAATACACAGCATGTGAGACTGAATTATGCACATCCTGTAGCCCCTCTGGACCCTTGCGGATGTGCTAACACTCCTTTCCTGCCATGTTTCCTTCCCTGGCAACCACAGTTGTACTTGTACATTTACATAGAAGTTTGGGATAGATGGTATGTGGAGGGCTGGGCTGGCAGAGCACAGCATGCAGGTGCCATTTGAGCTCTGTCAGTTTAGTGTGGGGGGGGTTATTACATCAGCCAGTGGGGCTGTGAAGCTGGTGCGCTCCCCGAAACAACTCCCTGGAGGCTGTGCTGTATCCATGCAGACATGGACCCCAGCCTTTTTTTCCATGCTCCAGTGGGCTGCAATGATGATAGCTGTGGAGCACATTGTAAAAAAATACAAAATGGCAACTGTGCACAAGGGGACATGACAGTTATTATGTGACTGAAGTATTCTGTGATCCTCTGCACTGGTGGAGCATGGGATCTATTGTTGAACTGGCTAGGACATTTGATTGAAAGCCTACTGCCTATCCCAGGTGTGTCCTCTTGACAGGCCCCTCCTCTTGCATGATCCCACGGGACAGTGCATTGGGCCAGCCAGAGTCAGGGTATATTGGCTCTGTGTGTTATTTTGGAGCCCAGTGCATGATGTATGTTTCAGTGTTCCAGATATTCGAGGAACTAGCGTAGGATGCTTGTGGCACAACATATATCAAGGCTAGCTTAGTTGTACAACTGAGTAAATTGAAGAGCAGTGAATTAGCAAAATCCACAAATGTGGGGAAGTATCCCCTGAGAAAGAGTTGTTAATATACTGATTGAGAAAAAGGTTTACTGTGGCATTGTGTTCAGATACTCCCACAGATTCAAACTGGAGAGAATGAGTTAGGGTGTATAAAAAATCAGGAAATCAGTATGAAATATTAAGATACTACTGATCTTCCTGAGTTTTACTGTGCCTTGACTCAATTACGACATTCATTTCTTTCACTGGGGGCCCAATGTGCTATTTAATTTTGTACTTATGTGACACAATACATGTCATGTAGTGCTTAGTAAGGTGAATCCATGGTGTTCTTTGGACACCCAGGGATGCAGTAATGCCCCTCCCCTGCCACATCTCATCACATCAGGGTAGGTTTTTCCTTTTATCCCTTCTAAGTAGTGTTAAAGTTTATTAGTTTATATCTTATTGTCTAAACTATTATTGAAGAAGGGACTATCCTAGCTAGAGAGCATTAGTGTGAAGCAGTTGTGGTTTGTTTTAAATGTTAATTAATAGTAGATTTTTGTATTTAAGTAGGCTAGGTAGATATTTTAGATACAAATTGTGTTTGTTTACAGTCTGATAGTTAAGTACTGCATTAGTTGCTTGGGATTTGCAGGGGCTATATAGGAGGATTTAAGGGGGCCAGGATTATTTATGGGAGCTCACTGTTACACGACTTGCGCCCTTTTATCCCCCTCCCAGTGTCAAACACAACTGTCAGACGTCGGGAAGTGGGGATTGGAAGGGATTGTGCTGGTCATGAACAGTGGGGAGACCTGTGTATGAGTGGTGGTAGGATTGAGGTTGTTAGGTCCAGAAGGCGCCCTGGGTTACGACGGGCATCTGGGAGAGGCCAGACGTGGTTGGTGCCCATCCCCAGGGAGTCCACCAGACCGACTGGTCTGGTAACCCGAGGGGCTGCACCACCCTCCAATCCCCTGACGGCAGTGCTGTGCAATGCCAGATCGATCAGAAATAAGATGGCAGTTATTGCTGCCTTGATTTCTTCGGTCGATCTGGCTTGCATCACGGAGACCTGGGTGGGAGATGATGCGGGCCCGATTTTTGAGGCCGCAGTCCCTCCTGGATATACTGTGGTGCACTGCCCCAGAGTGGAACGCAGGGGTGGCGGTGTAGCTAATTGTTGTAGATCCAGCCTGACCTTCACCGTGCACCCAGTGAGAACTCCAGGTTCCTTTGAATGTGTGGCTGTTCGTGGAGGACCTGATGCAGGCTGCAGGATCTTCCTCATCTACCACCCTTCTGGGTCGATGGGGAATTTCCTGCAGGAGATTGCAGAATTTGTCGCCGACGGAACATTGGGATCCCCAGATGTGTTTTTCTGGGGATTTCAATGTTTGGTCGACGACGAGAATCATAGATGTAGCTGTGATTTTTGCAGACTATGTCCTCTTCGGATTGCGCGAGGCTGTTACTGCATCAACTCATCAGGATGGCCACATGTTGGACCTGGTGTTCTCACTGGGGCTTGAGATACGGTGATCTCAGGATTGATCAGTACATCAGTCCGATCACTTGCACGATGCAGTTCACACTTGGGAGCTCCCGCCATAAGCCCTTCCCTGCTGAGATGATTAGCTGTCGCCCTTTGCTGGGTTTGACCCCTGAGGGTTTTTGGCGGCAGCTAAATTGTCTAATGTGTGCTGCATGCGGGGCGGAGTGTGATGTCGGGTTGATACCATAATAGGGTGCTACCTGACACCATCAACTCCCTCGCACCTGTCCATGTACGACCCAGAACTTCATACCTGAGGTCCCGTGGTTTGACGGGGAGCTCAGGGAGATGAAGAAGATGGGTCAGAGATTAGAGCACTGCTGGAGGAGGTCCTGCCTGGGGGCAGACAAACTGGTCCTGCGTGCACACTATAGTGCGTACCAGGAGGCAATCAACCGTAAGAAGGCAGTGTTTCTGTCTAGGGAGATTGCTGCCAGGAAAAACCGACCAGCTTTACTCTTCCGGACTGTGGACAGGCTTCTTCATCCTGCCTGTCTGCTGCCCAGGAGGGTTTTTTCTAATATAGACTGTGAAGAGTTTGCTCGGTTTTTTCGGACAGGGTGTCCTCGATCCAGTGGGTGGCTTCTTCAGCTAGTAATACTATAGCTGACAGTGGTCGCCTGATGCGTTCTGAGAGCATTCCGCCTAGTTGGGGAGAGTTTAGACCAGTGGAGGCTAGTGAAGTTATTGAGGTGGCAGCCAACATGAAGCACACCTTTTGTGAACTGGACCCGGTGCCAACGCGCTTTTTAATGAGATGCGTTGACTCTGTTGGCCTTGTGTTTGCCTTGATTGTACGGTGTTCCCTTTCTGAGGGGGTCTTTCCAGATGCCTTGAAGGAGGCTCTGGTGAGACCCCTCTTAAAGAAAGTATCTTTGGACCCGGAGATCAAGCGAATTACAAATCCTATATCCAACCTTCCATTTTGGGAAGGTGGTGAAAAGGTAGTAGCGCTTCAGTTGGAAGAGCATCTCATGGCTCACGAGTTATACGAACCTTTCAGTCGGCATTTTGGGCTAGACATAGCACAGAAACTGCACTTGTTAGGATGCAGAATGATCTCCTCAGGGAGAGATCGGGGACAAAGGCGATTCTTGTTGTCCTCGATCTCTTCTGCATTTGACAGTGTGGACCATTGTGTGTTGCTTGTCCGCCTTTAGGAAGCTATGTGGACTCACGGTACTGTCATCAACTGGTTTGAGTCCTTTCTTACCAACAGAAGGCAATGGGTCATGATGGGGACTTCTTCATCTATATCCAGTCTCCTATTTTGTGGAGTCCCTCAAGGATCGGTACTGGCCCCAATGTTGTTCGCAGTGTACATGCTGCCCGTGGGAAGGATCATTAGGAAGTATGGTTTGAGTTTTCATTGTTATGCCGATGATACTCAGCTATATTTTTCCTTTGCCCCAGGAACATCCAATGCAGTGAATGTGCTTAACATCTGTCTGGCTGAGATTAATGACTGGATGGCCTCCAGCTGGTTGCGACTGAACCCTGACAAGACGGAGGTATTGGTAGTGGAGTCGAACAGAGTTCGTGATAGGATGACTCAGAAACTGGGCTTGTCCTTGGAGCTGTGTCATTGAAGGCCTCCTCTTGGGTGCAAAATCTGGGAGTGATTCTGGACAGGAACTTAACCATGGGCTCAAATATCCACGGTTGGTACCTGTTTTTCCATCTCAGAAACATTCCCAGAATTAAGCCCTTGTTCATACTCTGGACCTCCCTACTTGATACATGCCTTAGTCACATCTAGGCTTGACTATTATGTAGCGCTCTATCTAGGTCACGGAGGATCTCTCATGAACTGCAGCTGGTGCAAAACGCAGCTGCCCGGTTGTTGACTGGGCAGCAAACGTTTTGTCATATTACACCGGTTTTATGCGAATTGCACTGGCTGTCAGTGAGGTGGAGAGTCCTCTTTAAGGTGGGTTTTCTCACCTATAAGACCCTACATGGGCAGGGCCCTGGTTACCTGTCAGACCTTCTGTTACCTATCCTCCTCACCCGCCCTCTTTGATCTTCTAGTGGTGGCTTCCCGACCATTCCCAGAACGAGGCTAAAATCAGCTGGTGATAGAGCCTTTAGTGTTGCGGCTCCCGTTCTGTGGAATTCTTTCCCAGCTCAGGTCAGGAAGCCCCACAGTGGTATTTTAAGGCCCACCTGAAGACATTTCTTTTTCCCAAGCCTTTGATATTTAGATTAGTATATACAGTAAAGGCTGTGATTTTATTAGACTTATTTATTTTTATTCTGTATAATTTTGTGTTTTAAAATCTTGTTTAAAATTTGTACGGTGCCCAGAGCCTCTGGGATTGGGCGTCTTTTAAATAAATTTTGCCTTGCCTTGCCATCTCCTGTCTGAACGAGACCTGAAAGGGACTGATGTGTGTAGAGCACATGTGGCAGAAGAGCTATACTAGCCTGCCTTGTTGGTATATGTAGAATACATTTTTGTTGGCAGTACCATCACCCTGGAGTGTCTTATTGCTCTTATAAAATGGACAATAAACCAAGGTACTTAAAAAAAAAAAAAAAAAAAATCGGGGAGATTTAAAATATGCTAAAATGTGTTAAGTATTTGAGACAGGTACTCCTGCTGGGGGGGATGCAGTACTGTGTGTGACAGTAGGTAAAGGTAGGGAATAAGGGCATACTGAGTGGGCCTAGCGGTCCTTATCTGCTGTCAATTACTATGTTACTCAGCACTGCTAATCAGTGTGTGCATCCTTCGCAACTGTAGTATCGTGTACTGAGACATAATCGTATAGCAAGATAAGAAAACAGTTGTGGAAGAAAGGCACAGAAACTGATTACAGCAGGCAACTATCTGAGCAATGTTGGATGAATTAAGAAAAGCACTTTAGGCAGATATTAAAGAAGAGTACAATATAGATTTCCTGATTATTATTATTTATTTATTTTTTTAATCATGACCTGGCGCAAGAATGGGGTCCACCTCCCATCGCACTGACCCATGTGGCCATACATTGAACCCAACGGGGTTAATACATCCTGGGTCTGTGTGCTGTTTTAGAGCCTGGTGCATGGTGTGTAATTATGAGGCCCCAGTACACACCTGTTTTGGTTTCTTCATTTATTTATTACTTCATTATAAAAAGCACCTTATAACACCAAGGTGCTTGTACATAAGTTAGACAAAAATAATTTAAAATAATCATGGCAATCAAAAAATAGTAAAATCCACAGATTCCAGTTAAGTTAATACAAATTCAGCAGGAATCCGAAAATACTAGGCACAATAAATATGTTTCTAGAATCGTGGATATGTTGTTCTGTCGACACTTCTTGGCAGGTACCTTGCTGCTTTTAAGATGTGCCAGAAAGTCTTCAAGCTAGCTCCTCCCACCCACCCGGGTGGTATAACCCTCAGCTCCTCCCCATGACGCCAGATCTTCCTTTCCGCTGGAAGGTTCAGGTTCCCTCCTTAGCGCTGCTGCGTATAGTAGGCCCTGGCTCTAGAATTTTCAGATTTGCTTCCAAAACTTATTCTAAAACTCTCTTGAGTTTCGTTTTCACCTTCTTCTTTTGCTTCTGCGATGGAAGACTGATCGGTTCCTGGGTTTCGCCGGTGCCCCTGTGGGCAGAAGATGTCTCGCATTGATCCACAAGCCACGTGCGTCTACTGCCTGGACACGACCATGATCCGCAGGCTTCCGATCTCTGTCGGTCCTTTTCACCTTTGGTTCTGGAAGACCGCACTGCCCGACTTCAGCTGGGGCGACTGGAAAACTTTACCCGACGGTCAAATCCAAGGATGCCCGTTGGGTGGTCTCCATGGCTGTGGGGTCCACCGAGCAGCTGGAACAGCTTAAGGCCTTTGAGGAGGAGGCGGCTCAGGCTGCGGCAGGCTCCTCTTCAGCTTCAGCCTTCATTCCGCTACAACTGTGATCCTCCTTTTCGGCTTCCTTCAAGAAGTTGTGCCAGTCTCTCTCTACCAAGGGAGAGGGCCCTTCGGGGTCACATATTTTGCGCTGTCAGAAGAAGGACATCTGTCTTGGCCATTAAGTGGCTTTCGCCCAAGCAACTGACGTCGGCGATGGCCACCACCACCGAGATGCCGGTTAAGCTGAAGCCGGCTACTTCACCGATCTGGGTAGAGCTGCTGCCTGTGCAACCGAAGTCTGGGGCTCCGACCAAGGAATGTTGGTCAGCCCAAGGCCTGCCCCATCAGTTGTCGGTCACTCTTACTTCCGACCACCCAAGGTGGGTTGAGGGTGACTCGGGTGGTTGTCCGCTCTACAAGGACTCCTTGGAGTCCAAAGATTCCTCCATGGTCTCCCATCCTGTCATCGAGTCTGTTAGGGGGTCTCTCCATCTACGAGGGCCCTACCTCGCTGATGGGTATTTATCAGCTCATTTCCGAGTCCACAGGAATGGAGCTCGAACCTGTGCAGAAACAGGCCAGGTATCCCCTCAGAGAGATTCTGGACAGAGGGGATACTCCAGTGGAGGCCTTTCAGGTGGCTGAGGCCATTGTGGGCCCAGCCTTGGAGCTGTGGCAGCATCCAGCCTCTTGCCCTGCGCCTTCTGCCCACATGGCCCACAAGTATGTGGTCCCTATGGGGTCCCTTTCGGGTTTTCAGAGCACCCTCTGCGTGAGGTTGGTAGCCAACTCAGTCTTCGGCGCTCCAGGCAACAAAGGGGACGCAGACAGGCCCCTGGACAAGGAATCCAAACAATTGGACCATTCTGGGAAGAAGGTCTATCTAGCTTCCTCCCTTGGTCTTCATCAGGCTAGTTCAACCGTTATCATGGCACACTTCTTCCATGCTCTCTTGGCTCCCTGGACGTGGTGATCCCTCATTTCTTGGCAGACCTCCAGACCACGGTCAAGCAGGTTCAGGATCAGGGCAGTGGCAAAGGAACAACTTCAGACAGGTCTGTACATTGGTGACTCCTATGCCCATTCAGTAGTGGCTACAGTGGCTATGCGCCGCAGGGCTTGGCTGCGCATCTCGACCTTTACAGCTGATATGCAACACAAGCTGGCAGATGTTCCCTTCTTGGGCACTGACCTGTTCGGACCTGGCATGGAGGGCCACCTCCAATATATAGAGAAGTCAAATGCCACCTTGGACTCCATCACATCTGCCCAGAAGGACAAGGGCCCCAAGGGTCAGAACCACAGGCCCTTTCGCTCGTCCACTCCTGCGACCAGACTGGCCCAGCAGCAGCAGGGCCAGCAGGCTTAAACTTGGCATCCTAGGGCTAAGTCCTTGGCCTCCTCGTTCAGGAAGCCTGGGGAAAGTTTCCGTTGGCTCCTCCACCAGACCCTCCTCCAAGCCTGCCAAGTGATGAGCTGGGGGTGCTTCCCTCAATCCCATTACACCTCCCGTGAGGTACCGGCTCAGCCACTTCCTTTCTGCTTGGTCTGCTATCACCATGGACCGTTGGGTTCTGGAAGAGGTCGGTCAAGGCCTACTTCTGGTATTTGAGCAGGCCTCTCCATATCGAGCCCGCATCCCATGGGGGGACCTGGTGTCCGCAGCCTCTGTCAGCTCTCCAAGATGGCTTAGCTCAGCTCCTCCTCAAAGAGGTGGAGCGCAGAGTAGTGAACCCGCCTTCAGACCCAGGGTTTCGTTTCCAGGTACTTCCTGGTACCAAAACGGACAAGGGCTTTTGGCCTATTCTGAATCTGCATGACCTGAACAAGTTCCTCAGTTCCCGCACCTTCTGGATGGTCACTCTGGCTTAGATCATACCATCCCTGGAGCAAGGCATGTGGTTCTGCTCCCTAGATCTTCGGGACCTGTTCTTTTGCATCCCGATTCGTCCGTCCCATCGACTGTTCCTCCACTTCCGAGCTGAGGGAACCCTTTACAAGTTCCAAGCCATGCCCTTCGGCCTGTCTTCAACCCCCTGGGGGTCTTCAAATGCATTTCAGGGGTGGTGGCTTACCTGAGGTGCCGAGGGGTCCAGGTGTACCCTTACCTGGATGACTGGCTGATAGCAGGTCCCTTCAGGCGGGAGTTGGAGCAGTCCAGGGATCTGGCCCTCTAGACTTGCCTCGATCTTGGCCTCCTGATCAACGAGGCCAAGTCAGAACTCGTGCCTTCGCAGGTGATTCAGTTCATCGGGGCAGTGCTCGACTCCTGCTGAGCCAGAGCTCGGTTCCTGGCAGACAGGGCAGAGGTCCTCTCCTCCTTTGCCCAATCATTTCTGGTTGGGCAGTTGTGCTATGCCCGGGACTTCCTGCCTCTTCTGTGCTACATGGCGTCCTACATCAGTGTGGTCCAATGGGCTCACAGGCATATGCGTTCCCTCTAGTGGGAATTGGCCAGCCAGTGGTCTCTGTGCTCAGGTCATCTCAACCAGCTGGTCTCTGTGACCCAGAGGATGTGGGACAGCCTCCAGTGGTGGCTCGTTCCATCCCACCTGCAGGAAGGGATCCCGTTTGTCCGCCTCGAGGCGACAGTCATCCTGGACACCGCGCCTCTGATGGGTCGGGGAGCACAGAACCCATGTGCTCTGGTCCCCCCAGGAGTCCTGATACCACATCAACCTGCTGGAGCTTAGAGTGGTTCAGCTAGCCCTGACTGCACTCGATCCATTTGTTTGGGGTCCAGTGGTCCAGGTCTAGATGGACAATACCACGACCGTGTACTATCTCAACAGGTAGGGCAGGACATGCTCCTTGCCCCTCTGCAAGGAAGCTCTCAGCATTTGGTCCCTCGTGCTCAGCCTGGAGGCAGATCTCCTAGCCATTCACATGGCAGGAGCCTCGAGTCAGCTGGCCGATGCCCTCAGCCGAATGGACGGGGCATCTCATGAGTGGTCTGTCCACCAGGAGGTAGTACAAGATCTGTTCTCCCACTGGGATCCCCTCAGGTGGACCTGTTCGCCTCCAGGAAGAATGCAAAGCTGAGGCTGTATCATGCCTGCCCCCCTCAGCAGGGTTCACTGCAGGGGGATGTCTTCTTGAGGCCGTGGACCCCAGGCCTCTTCTATGTCTTCCCTCCCTTTCACTTGATTCACAGTGTGCTCATCAAGGTGAGGAGGGACAGAACGCAGGTGATCCTGGAAGCCCCAGACTGGCCACACCAGTTCTGGTATCCAGATCTCCCAAGGCGGCTTCCAGCACACTCAGACCTGCTCTCCGTCAGTCAGGGGAAGGTACTCCACCCGGAACTTCAGTCACTGCACCTGATGGCCTGGTTCCTGAGTGGCTAGAGTTCCAGGCGTTGGGGCTCTCCAATGAGGTCCTCAACGTTGTTGAAGCTTCCTGTAAGGAATCGACCAGAAAATGCTATGCTTTTAAATGGAAGAGATTCTCCATCTGGTGTCAGGGCAAAGCGTTGTACCTATTGTCCTGTCCAGTGGGTAGCATTTTGGGTTATCTTTGGTCCCTCTCCCAGCAGGAACTTCTGTCGATGACCCTAAAGGTGCACCTGGCAGCCATCTCTGCTTACTGGGCGCAGGAAGGTCAGCAGTCAGTGGCGCAGGAGAAGGTGGTCTGGCGATTCTTCAGAGGCCTAGATCACATATCTCCTCCGCTGCGTGAACCTTCACCTATGTAGTATCTACTTCTGGTTTTGGCAAAGCTCATGGACAAGTCATAAGAACCAATGCACAAATGTGACATCTCATATTTGTCGTGGAAGACCGCCTTCTTGGTGGCTATAACGTCAGCCAGAAGGACTGGGGAGTTACGGGCACTCTCTATCGAGTCTCCTTACCTGGTTTTCCACAGGGACAAGGTTGTCCTGCGCCCCACCCAAAATTCCTTCTGAAGGTGGTGTTGGAGTTTCACCTTAACCAGGTGATTACTCTGTCGGTGTTCTACCCCAGTCATACCTTGGAGGCCAAGTAGAGGCTCCATACTTTGGACCTGAGACGAATGCTCGCCTACTACAAAGAGCGAACAGCGGACGTTCGGGGAGAGGTTCACCAGCTATTTGTCACCTATGCTGAAGCTGCACATGGCACACCTGCAGCTAAGTGGACAGTAGCTCGATGGATTACATCTTGCATTGATCTCTGCTATAGGTTGGCAGGTAGGGAGCCTGCCATAAGGCTTAAGGCTCATTCCACCCGCCATACCGCTACATCGGTGGCTGCTTCTAAGGACATCCCTATCCAGGAAATCTGCAGACTGCTACCTAGAAGTCAGCACACACCTTCATTTCCCATTACCATGTCAACCTTGAGTCACGCCGGGATGCTGGCTTTGGAGCCTCAGTTCTCCAGTCCCTTTTTCCTAAGTAGGGGGTGTGCGTCTTGCCTCCATCCTCCCAGAGAACTGCTAGGAGTCTGCCAAGAAGTGTGGATAGAACAACATATCCACAATCCTAGAAAAACAGGTTACTCACCTGTAACAGTAGTTCTAGGAGTGGTATATGTTGTTCATCCACACTGACCCACCTGAACTCCCCGGCTTCGATGCACAAACCTGGCTTCCAGTGGGCTAAGATCTGGCAACATGGGGTGGAGCTGAGGGTTATACCACCTGGGTGGGTTGGAGGAGCCAGCTTGAAGACTTTCCGGCACATCTCAAAGCGGTAAGGTACCTGCCAAGAAGTGTGGATGAACAACATGTACCATTCCTAGAACTACTGCTACAGTGAATAAACTGTTTTTTGGTGCTCTTCTGAAGTTCTGGACGGTCAGGCACTCTCATACCCGACGAGGTAGAAAATTCCAGCGTCAGGGCCAGAAAAGCAAAACACTGGGCACCTGATGTCATTAAATAGACCCCGGGAATCTCCAGCAGTCCCTCGTCAGTGAATCAGAGAGGGCGGAGGGGGCAATAGGGGCGAAGGAGTTCTTGCAAGTAATGGGGTCTCTGGTTATGTAGGACTTTATAAGTCAGTATCCCAACCTTGAAGGTGTTCCACCACTGTACTGGCAGCCAGTGCAGTCCGTGGAGCACAGGTGTTATATGACTGGTCCTGGAAGTACCAGTCAGTAACCTCAGTGCTGTATTCTGCTCCAGCTGCAGGCGGTGGATATCAGCCCCCGGTAGCCCTAGGTAAAGGGCATTGCAGTAGTCAAGGCAGGAGGTTGCAAAGGCATGGATCAACTTTGGAAGATCCTCAGGAGGAACCAGATGCTTCACCCAGGCGATATTACTCAGATGGTAAAAAGAGGACTGGACAATGGCGGACACCTGAGATTTAGGGTCAGTCTGTCGACGAAAATAACGCGAAGGTTCTGCATACAATAAGAGGTAGTCGGCTGAACACCCCCGAGCCAAAGCCCAAAGGGTTGGCCAGCTGACATACCCACCCCCCCGACAGTCTGGGTCCATAACCAACACCTCTGTCTTTGCCGGGTAGCACCCAAACAAGGGCAGTCTCGGTACTATGTCTCTTCCTAAATCCTGACTAGAGAGAATCATAGACATCGTGGCTGGACAAATGATCATCCAGCTGCAGTGCAACCACCTCCTCAGTAACCTTACCCACAAAGGGTAGGATAGAGACAGGTCTGTAGTTAGCCATACAGTCCGGGTCAAGGGAGGGGTTTTTATGGAGGAGACGAGCAACCTCCTCCTTGTTGGGGTAGAAGAAGAAGAATCAGCATTTCAATTGCACTTTTCATACACATTGTATCCCAAAGCTCTTTAAGTAATGCTAGACTGGTAGTGAAGTGACTGGACATGTAGTAGCAGCCATTTTGCACATCAGCACCCACACACAGCCTTGGACAGTTGTATGATCAGTTTTATTGGAAGGGAGTATTGGCCCAGGACACCAGAAAGGTTCTCTCCTCTTTGCAAAAAGTGCATCAGGTTCTTTTACTTCCACCTGGTCTTATAGTGTCTTATCGTGAAGCAATGCTATTAACACATTCTAATTTAGAAATATTGCCCCAAAAAAAGAGAATTTGATCAGTTGGACAGGCTGGTTGATGAGAACCTGTATGAAATAAAAGTACTGAAGGTGGTGGGGCAGATTTGGACCCCTCCCTTAAGGGATACTAAAAATGTAGTAGATAATTTTGTCCCATGAAAAGATACAAATTGGAACGTGTCCTGTCTGAAGGAGACATTTAGGGAACCGATGTAGGACATTTTTGGCAAAAGAGATATGGCTAGCTCAGTTGGTGTATGTTGGCAATAAGATGCAGGGTGGTTTTAGTGTCGACATAAATACACACCTCAAAGAGCAGTGAGGCAAGAGGATGAAGGCCAAGTTCCTTTAACCCCTGGGAATAAATTTGTCAGCACTAACACCCTGGAGTGTCGTATTGCTCTCAAAAAATGGGTAACTGGCAAAACTAATAAAAACAAAAATGAGATGATGGACAAAAATAGAAACACTAAAATGAATACTTAGAATAGTTCCTCCACATGTGAGTGTCATCAGTGGGATACAGCGTTGTATGTGGTCCATTTGCACATTTCATCAAAGTGTCCATCCCTAGAAATAGGTGTCATCCACATCGAGAGACATTAGATGATCAAAGGTCAAGATGTGCAAACAGAAACAAAACAAATGTGTAAGAAAGACACAAAAATAGCCCCAGTTGTCCCCGGCACCATAATTCTACCAATATCTTTGACACTTTCCGAACTACAGAATGAAACCATCTGAGGAACAGTGGAAGAATTACCAATATCACTTTCTGCAAATATTACAAATGACTACAGAACTGAGTTCCTGATTTATGAACATGTCCAGGCTCAAGAATGGGTCCATTCTGATTTTAGAAAACCCCAAACTTTGAAGATATTACCCAAAGAAAGGGAGCAAGAGTTTGTTGAAAATCCATATGTGTTACTAGGATGCTATTCATTTGCGCAAATTTGAACATGCCTTGACTCAATAATGTTAATTTTTCTCATGGTATTAGCAAAGTGTCAAAATTTGGAGATCCCCCCTCCCCCGGAGAGACTCTTTAATCAAGAGATTGGTTGAGGAGGACATGTATAAAAGAAACTAAGAGAAGGAGGTGGAGGAGATGTGGAACTCATTCATAGGGTGAATAACAAATACAGTAGAGCATTATAAACCCGTGAAGAGAAAGAAGGAAAAAAGCACGAATGTGTCCTGTTTGGATGAAACATTCAAGGGACCAGTATAGGATGCTTGTGGCACAGGCAGAGATGTCTAGAGTAGTTTCTTTATAACTAGGTAAGTTGAAGATCGTGGCATTAGCAAAATCCACATGTTTGGTGATGTAGCTGCAGAGAAAGAGCAGGTGAGTGTACTGACTGATAAAGGGATTTACTGTGTAGTTGCATCTAAATATTCCTGCCAATTCTGAGTGGAAAGAACGATTCTTGGTGTGATCAAAACTCAAGAAATTAGTATGAGATATTAAGATACTACTGATCTTCTTGATTTTTGCCATGCCCTGACTCAATAAAACATTTATTATTCTCACTGTGTGCCCTAGGCACCATTAAATGTCATGCCTACATTCCACATTACACAGCATGTGAGATTGCATTATGCACATTCTGTGTCCCTTCTGGACCCCTGCAGATGCGCTAACACTCCTTTCCTGCCATGTTTCCTTCTCTGGCAACAACCATGATTCTACTTGTACATTTACGTAGAAGTTTGGGGTAGATGGTATGTGCAGGGCTGGGCTGGTAGAGCACATCATGCAGGTGCCTTTTGAGCTCTGCCAGTTTAGTGTTCGGGGGAGTTTATTACATCAGCCAGTGGGCTGTGAAACTGGTGCGTTTCCCTAAACAACTGCCTGGAGGCTATGCTGTATCCATGCAGACATGGGCCCTAGCCTTTTTCCACTCTACAGTGGGCTGCAGTGATGATGACTGTGGAGCACATTGTAAAAAGCATACAAAATGGCAACTGTGCAAAAGGCGACATGGCTGTTACGCGACGGAAGTATTCCATGAACCTCTGCCCTGGAGGAGCATGGGATTTATTGTTGAACTGGCTATGGCATTTGATTAGAAGCCTGCAACGAGCCCAGGTATGTCTCTTGACAAGCCCTCCTCTTGCATGAGCCCAAGTGACAGTGCCTTGGACCAGCAGGGATAGGGTATCATGGCTCAGTGTGTTATGTTGGGCCCAGTGCATGGTACATGTTTCAGTGACCCAGACATTCGAGGAACTAGCGTAGGATGCTTGTGGCACAACGTATATCGAGGCTAGCTTAGTAGTTGTACAACTGAGTACATTGAAGAGCAAGGAATTAGCAAAATCCACAAATGTGGGGAAGTATCCCCTGAGAAACAGTCGTTAATATACTGATGGAGAAAAAGGTTTACTGTGGCATTGTGTTCAGATACTCCCACAAAATTAGACTGGAGAGAATGAGTTAGGGTGCATAAAAAATCAGGAAATCAGTATGAAATATTTAGATACTACTGACCTTCCTGATTTTTTTTGTGCCTTGATTCAATTACAACAGTCATTCTTTTCACTGGGGGCCCAGTGTACTATTCAATTCAAACAACATGAAGTCTTGCTGTATTCTGACATTATGGAGTTAGCCCCAGCGCTTGAACTGCTCTGGAGAGGGAAGAGTTAACTCTATGCCAGAGCATAGAATGTGGGTCTCGAGCTTGGTTCAAACCTCTGTCTGCCGCACTTCAAAGTGTAACCGTCAGATTCTTTACTCCGCCTACCTGAATAGTTGCTCCGGAGATATCTCCATCACTTGTCGGTTCGGTCTCAGTAAAACATCGGTTTTAAACTGTGATTTTCTTGATCTTACTTCGAGAAACAGCTCTTGCAGCAGATTACACCATTAGGACTGAAGCTGGCAGGCGCCAGGACCCGGGAAAAATTCTAGCTATCATATCCAGCGGGGACCGCCTCTGACGTCAGCCCCTCCTCGACATCAGGCATCACATAAAAGGAGGAGGTTCCCCAGCATTGCCAGTTCTTTTCCCGCCGTCGACTCACCGGCATCAACCTCACAGACGCCTGCATCAACGATACAATGCGCAAAATCTGTACAAAACCCATGTCTGCTTCTCCAACTCCTTCTCTCGAAGGACACCCCTCAAAGTGTGCCTGCTGCAAGCAGATCCCCTTCGCCAACCATCATTCGGCTTGTGTGAGGTGCCTGGGCCTGGAACACAACACCCAGGCCTGCTCCATCTGCCACCAATTTAAAAGCAGGACTAGGATCTGCCACCAAAAGGCCCTTCAGGGGTTCCTTCTTGAAGAGAAACTTCGCAAAATGGAAAAAAGACCTTCCTCCAAAGGGGATTCTTCCCATAAGATCGGGAAGCACCGGGACTCAGGTAGGTCGGGATCCCCCAGCAAGGCCTCTGAATCCAGGGCAGCTCCAGCTGTACATGATCCGACCGTTCTCCTTCCTGGGCCCGCTCCCAACCTCCCCCAGTTAAGCTAAGGTCTGCAAGGGGTTCTTCAGCCTCCTTGCACCCACTTAAGACCCACCGGGTGCCCGACTCTTCTTCCAGGCCTGACTCTTCAGAAAAACATAGGAAGTCTTCCTCTAAATCTAGCGGGGCGTCAGGCCGATGCCGGGACACCAACCTCAAATCCATCTCCCAGCCTCCCAAGGCCCCGGAAAGGAAGACCAAGGATCTGACACCTCTTAAGTGGACGTCACAAAATAAAAAGGTGCCTGACCAGATGTCCGAAATACGGAGTCCCGACCTGATAGCAGTTGTACTGACACTGGGTGACACCAGACATCAGGGGTCCTCAGGAGAAGAGGCTGCCGCGCTGCCAAATGACCAGATGGGTGGCACGGAGGATGCCGGCTCGCCCGGGGAGCCATCGACGGATCCGGTGGTTCCCCAGGACCTGACGCCCGACCCCGGAGACAGACCCACACCGACGCCGGGCCCGTTCGTCAGGCATGAACATTCAGGAGGTGAAGGAATTGTTCATCTTCTGGTGGGAGACCATCAGAAAGAACATGGTCCCCAGTAAGCCTCTTCCACCTCCACCACCTCCCCCCCTCCTCCAGAGGGTGAAGGCTCAAGACCCCGACCCCTAAGGAGCCAACTGCACCTCCTAGGGGCAGATCTAGAGAGAAAAAGACACCAATCACGGTCTCCCTCTGGGTCTCGGAGCCCTAAATGACCCAGGAACAGACGACACCCACTGGGGATGACTCCAGACTGGATATGTCTGATACCTTCAGGTCTCCATCCCCTATAGTCCCCCATCACCAGACCAGCCAAGGTCACCACCGGATGATCCTCTTTCTCCAAATCATGAGGCACATCCAGGAGAATATGGGATGGGAGACTGAAGACTTGGACCCAGAGACAACGCCTTGCCCGTTACCTTGACAAAAGGACCCCAAAGCCTGTGGTGGTCCCACCTCTAATGGACACCTTCACGAACATCACCAAGGTGGCTTGGAAGCATCCGCACTTGACACCAGCTGTTCCTAAGAGGCTGACCGCCTCTACAGAACTCCTATGGAGGACCTGTATCTGGCGCAGCAACCCCTAGCAGACTCACTGGTCATTATGGCGTCTCATGATCGGTCCCAAAGACCGCAACACTTGAATGCCAACCTCTGGACCAAAAGTCTAAGCAATTAGATTCTATGGGAAACGCATGTATCTTGGCTACTACATATCGATAAAGTCTTTGAATTACCTCACGCACATGGTGCAATTTCAAAACCCCTCTGGGAGCAGGGCCAAGACCTTATACTGGGCTCGGATGGGGGACCCAGGTTCTCTGAGTCGCCACGATTCAGCGGACTCTGCCACCAGGGAGCAGCTACTGGCGTTTGTCTTTGGAGACACTCTTGGTTGAGAGTCTCTGGTTTCACCCCAGACGTTCAGAAGAATATCCTGGGCGTCCCTTATATGAGAGCTGTCCTGTTCGGTGAGGAATCCGAGAAGGTCATCCAAGCTATGGGCGCCGGGAAGACAGTTCAGACTGTGCAGGCTATTTACAAGCCCAAATCTGGTTCCTTTCAGAGGAACCAGAACTGTTTCACGGCAGGCAACAACGGCAACAGCCACGTTCTGGCCAGCAACCCCGGGGCAATTTTGGTCGCAAAGGCAAGCCAGATTCCCCACGGGCCAGGGCTCAAAGCATCCCAAGGCAGCCCAGCCCATGGGATCCAATGCCACCACAGCATGACTCCTTCCTGGCCCTCACCCCTCCTCTGGATCAAAGGACAAAAGGTTGGGGGTCACATCTCTCATTACCTTCTGGGATGGCAGAGGATCATCTCCGACCGGTGGGTGTTACAGTTGGTACAGCGAGGACACTTTATAGAGTTCCTCACTAACCACCGTCCAGACCTCCCCTGCTCTCCTGTTACTCGGGTCAGCATGCTCTGCTCATCCAGCAGGAGATCTTGGCCCTCCTGGATAAGGAGGCCATAGAGTACGTTCCACCGGACCAGAAAGGAAAAGGTTATTATTCCCACTTCTTCCTGGTCCCAAAGAAAACAGGGGACTTCCACCCGATCTTAGATCTCAGCGATCTCAACATGTTTGTGTTATACAAATGCTTCTGCATGGTGACCCTACTGGGTCTCATCCCCATGCTCAAAGAAGGCGCATGGCTAGCGTCGCTGAACATGCAGGACACTTACCTACATCTCCCGATTGCTCAAACGCATCAAAGGTTTCTGCGCTTCGACTTTCTGGGATGCCACTACCAGTTCCGAGCCCTCCCATTCGGACGGTCTTCTGCACCTCGGGTGTTTACGAAGTGCATGGCAGTAACTCTCAGGAGGTAGGGCCACTACGTTTTTCCGTACCTAGATGACTGGCTCCTCATGGCACCCTCTTGGGAGGCCCTGATGTCCACGATTCAGGATACCCGTTCTCTTTTCCAATCGTTGGGCATCATCATCAACCAGGAGAAGTCGCACCTTGTCCCGTCTCAGACTCTGCAATTTATTGGAGCAGTTCTGGACACCACTCAAGGGAGAGCATTTCTTCCTTCGGACAGGGCGGAACACATCAGATCCCTTATACGGGACACAATGACGAAGACAACAGTGCCCACCAGGACCGTTCTTTGCCTGCTCGGACATATGGCAGCTGCCATTGCAACAGTTCCCCTAGCCCAACTCCATATGCGGGTTACCCAATGGATGTTGCGGGCTCAATGGGACCAGAAGCAAGTTCATATACAGCATCCAGTCTGGATCACGAATGCCGTCATCCGAGACTGGCAATGGTGGCTCATCCCGGACCATCTCTCAAAAGGAGCCCCCTTTATGGTGCCACCTCCTTTAGTGACACTCTCCACGGACGCCTCGGGATCCGGATGAGGAGTGCACCTCAATGGGGTCAGGACTCAAGGCTCGTGGTCGTCTCTAGAGTCCCATCTGCACATAAATATTCTGGAGGTGAGAGCCACTCTTTATGCCCTACAAGTATTCCAGACGGACATTCCACCGGGTACTCTTCTGATTCAGACAGACAATACTGCGGTGATGTACTATCTCAACAAACAAGGATGCACTCATTCCTACCCCCATGTAGGGAGACTCTAAGGGTTTGGAATTGGGTATTGCAACATGGCGCAGATATTATTGCAGTGCATGTTTCCAGAGTGGACAACACAATCGCGGACAGCCTCAGCCGATCACAGGCCAGAGTCCACGAATGGGAACTGCTTCAGGCAGTCGCAGAGGATGTGTTTCGCAGATGGGGCCACCAGAATTAGACCTTTTTGCGTCCCCATCCAATGCAAAACTGCCCAATTTTTGCTCGCTAGATCCAGGGCCTGGTATTTTCTGGTGAGACGTGTTGTCCCTCTTTTGGACAGGCAGATTCCTCTACGCTTTCCCACCCTTCCCTTTGATCCAGAGGGTTTTACTGAAGCTCTGACAAGAGCGGGCATCACTGATTCTGGTAGCGCCCTTTTGGCCCAGGCAAAGTTGGTTCCCTCTATTACATCAGCTGACCCAGGAACCTCCAGTGCCTCTGCTATTCAGCTCTCAATTTCTGTCCCAGGAGGCAGGCTCCTTTGTCCATCCGGATCTTCCGGTCATTGAACCTGCATGCCTGGCTCCTAAAAACATAGCAGTCCTGAGATACAGGGTCTCTCGGGAAGTTGCGGACGTTCTGGCGGCAGCCAGAAAACCCTCCACTCATGCCACTTACGCCATGAAGTGGCGCTGATTTTGCATCTGGGCTCAATCTCACGGATTGACCCCATTGGATTGTTCAGAGAGGTCGGTGTTAGACTACCTTCTAACCCTGTACGAGGCAGGCCTTGCCTACTCTTCCATTAAGGTTCACCTGTGCGCCGTTTCAGCCTATCGTTCACCGATGGGTCATAGCTCTCTAGCTCAATTAGAGGCTTCATGTGCTTTTTTGCGTGGCATCCTGCGCCTGAGACCTCCTATCAGAGACCTGGTTCCACCTTGGGATCTCCCCTTTGTTTTAGAGCAGCTTACTCTACCTCCTTTTGAACCAGCCGCGGATTGCGAGCTGTGTCTCCTCGCTTGGAAGACACTCCTTTTAGTTGCTGTTACTTCTGCCAGAAGAGTTCTGAGCTTCATGCACTCATGTGCAAGGATACTTATTTGGTTTTTCACAAGGACAGGGTGTCTTTTAAGAACAAATCCTAAGTTCCTTCCCAAAGTGGTCTCAGTGGTCACACTCAACCAGGATATAGACCTGCCGATGTATTACCCGAATTACGGGTAACGGGGGAGGCCCTGTTGCACACTCTAGATGTACATAGATGTCTCAGATATTATCTGACCAAAACCAAAGCCCATCATAAGTCGAACCAGCTCTTTGTTTCCTTTGCACAGCAGATGCTCAGTGCTCCTGTTTCGAAACAGTCACTTTCCAGATGGTTGGTCAAGTGCATTATGTTCTGTTATCAGAAGTGCAATAGACCCTTACCGGGACCGGTGAAGGGTCATTCTGCAAGGGGGGTGGCTACCTCTTTCGTTGCGCTCAAAAATGTCTCCACTTCAGCCATCTGTGCGGCAGCGACTTGGAGCACTGTGCACACTTTCATCAGACACTACAGTTTGGACATTGCCTCTAGGCGTAGAGCTGGATTCGGCTTGGTGGTCCTTCAAGGACTCTTGTCCTGAAGTCTGAGTCATCTCTCCTACCCTCCTCCCGGTAGTAAATTGTTCCCTTACTGCTTGGGAATCAGTCCTAATGGTGTAACCTGCTGCAAGAGCTGTTTCTCGAAGTAAGATAGTACAGTTACGTAAGAATTTACCGTAACAGTAGATCTTCGAGAACAGCTCTTGCAGCAGGTAGTTTCCCAACCTTCCCCTCTAGAGGTTGAGTCTTCTGACCTAGTTTTTAGGCTACAGCATCCTTTGATGCCTTTTTTTTTTCTAACCTTACTTTGGAAGCGGATCCTCGGTCTTCCCTTCAGATGTCACACTTGAACCGGGAGTCTCCAGCGGGAGAACTGGGAATGCTGGGGGACCGCCCCTTTATGTGATGCCTGATGTCGGGGAGGGGCCGACGTCGGGGGTGGTCCCCCGCTGGATACTTAACTAGAATTTTTCAGTGGGGTCCTGGCGCCTGCTGGCTTCAGTCCTAATGGTGTAACCTGCTGCAAGAGCTGTTCTCGAAGATCTGCTTTTACGGTAAGTTCTTACGTAAATGTACTTTTTTTCAGTTCAGATTCCTGTCTGCAGTACAGTAAGTGTTGTAGGTAGTGGATATTAGTTTCTTTTCTGTATTGCGTGGAAATTGTAGAGTTTTTTCAGTTGGTCTGGTTTAGAACCGATTGTTTTGATTCAATTTATTCTTTAATCTTTATTTTAGAGTGAGGTACCGGTCCCTATAGGTTTCAAAAAACTTATTTTTAGACTTTTTTTCCACAGCCCGTAACACAGTTGGTATCCGATAGGAGAGTCTTGCCTGGCTTTAAAGCTGCTAAAGGGTAAGTGGTTAGGATGGCTACAACTGAGAAACCCGAGAAAAACTGGGCCCACTGGGTTTCAGCACTTGTTGTGAGTGTGGGATGCCTTTTCTAAGGCAGACCTCACCACCTGTGTATATTGTCTGGGATTTGACCACCTCGATTCAGACTGCCAAATATGTAAAATTTTCAGAAGGCCAACCTGGACAAGAGATTGGGTAGGCTTAGGGAAAAGGAAGCCGAGAAGTCGGTTGATCCAGATGGCCAGCCCGGTTCGGTTCCGACAGAACCTGAGGGAGTGCCCACTGACCTGGGCGATACTTCCTCTGGCAAAAGGAGAGCTGATCCTGAGGGGTCGGTTCTGACAAAAAGAAAGAAGAAATCGGCCGGTTCGGATTCAGAACCATTGCGTCCAACCGCCGAAGAGATAGCCAGGGCGATTAGCATTGTGGAATCGCTCCGTTCAGTTCCGGACGATCAGACTCCTCATGGTAGGCATTTGGTTCGGTCGGTTCCTCCGGTTCCGGTACATTGTCCAGATGATTATGAACCGGATTTGGAAGGGGAAGAAGGATATGATGATAATGATGGTGTGGAAGGTCTGGATGAGCCCATTGCACCAGACATCTCCCCAGACAGACCTTCCAATGTTTCCCCTCCTAGGCTTTCTGAGTCCCCTTCCACTATTTGTTTTACAGAAAGTGGCAGGACCCTCCAGCTCTCTCTGGTTGAAGCTGTTTGAGGAACAAGAGGAGCCTGACTGTAGAAATGATGGACATCCAGAGTCCAAGAGACTGTCTATTTCCTCCATAAATCTTTTGGGAAACAGACACAAAAAATTTTCCAGACACCAAATTCAATACCTCCTGTGGACAAGAGAATGGACAGGAGGTATATGCTGTCAGGCTCAGGTACGGAGTACTTGTTCCAACAGTGCAGCCATGTTGGGGTAGTGCAGGCTGCAGTCTGTGACAAGGCTAATATACCCTTGGCTTCACACCTCCCAGATAAACACTCTAGGAAGGTGGATGCTATGGCCAAGAAACAGTACTTGGCATCCTCCTTGGGACTCAGGCAGGCAAACTATATGGCCTACACAGCCAGCTACCAGAAGTTCAGGTGGGATATTGTTCTGGAACTGGCTAAACAGGCTTCCCCCAGCTAGCCAAGGAGCTGGAGGAAGTGGCTGCTGATGGGATTGAGGCATCCAGAGTCCAATCTCATGCTGCTGTGGACTCTGTGTCATCATGAGTCATGGCTACATCTGTGTCTCTTCGGAGTTTTGCTTGGCTCAGAGGTACTAACCTCTCACAGGACACCCAGGCTAAGGCCGTGGATTTTCCTGTGGTGGGTAATTCTTTGGGGAGCAGACAGAGAATTACATGAAAAAGATGGACAAATACAGGGCCACCTACAGGAGTGCACAGGCCAAGGAAAGGCAGGCAACTCCTCAGAAGCAGCAGTGTAGGGGCAGGGGCAGACCTTTTCACAGGCCTTTCTACCAGGCACAGGCCTCCTCTCCTTTTCCTCAGAGGGGGTTCTTCAGAGGGAGAGGCAGAAGGGGGATGAGCAGGGCTGCATCCTCCTCTCCGTCCAAGGCTCCTGCCAAGCAGACACCCTGATGTGTCACCCCAGGTCGACTCCCCTTTTTCAGTAAGAGGCAGGCTGGCTTACTACTTCCAGGCCTGGAAAGCTTTTACACTGACAGACAAGGGTCCTGGAGGTAGTAAGCCAGGGATTGGCTCTCGGCTTCAATAATTTTCTAAAGCTGAGGGTCAGGTGTATTCCACCTGCAAACATCTCCGAAACCATTGCCCTAGAGGCTGAGATTTTCTCTCGCTGGCTCTCAGAGCCAATGAGAGAGTTCCTACTCCACACAGGGGCAAGGGTCTGTACTCCAGATACTTCCTTACCCCAAAAAAGACAGGGGAGTGGCAGCCCATCCTAGACCTAAGATACTTAAACAAGCACCTAGTGAAGCCAAAATTCAGAATGGTGACTCTCGGAGTAATTCTTCCCTCTCTGAGGCCAGGGATTGGTTAGCCTCCCTGGACCTCAAGGATACCTACTTTCACATTCCCATCAGGTCCTCCCACAGAAAGTACCTCAGGTTCAAACTGCCTTCAGGCCATTATCAGTTCAGAGCAATGCCCTTCGGACTAACATCAGCACCAAGGATGTTCACAAAATGCCTAGCAGTAGTAGTGACCTTTCTAAGGAGACAAAACATTTCCATTTTTCCATACCTGGACGACTGGCTCATTGTGGGGCAGTCTACAGACCAAGTCAAGTCAAACCTGCAAGTGACCCAACAATTGCTCACTTATCTGGGATTCCTTCTCAATCTTCCAAAGTCAGTTCTCGAACCAGTGCAACTCCTGACTTTCAGAGGGATAGAGGTGGACACTGTCAAAGCAAAAGCTTTTTTCCTCTGGCAAGGATAAAGGCCATTACAGACCTGGCTTCTTCCTTCCGCCTTCTGGTGTCTCGACCAGCAAGGCATTTTCTTCAGCTTCTGGGCCACATGGCATCTTCCACTGCAGTGGTACAGGGGCCCAGATTTCAGATGAGGGACATTCAGTTCCATCTGAGGTCCTTTTGGTCTCAGAAAGATTCTCTAACCAAACTGATTCCAGTGACTCAGACTCTGATCCAGGCTCTCCAGTGGTGGTTGGATCAGGGCAGCCTCAGACAAGGAGTCCCATTCATCACCCAGACTCATTCTGTGGTATTAACCACAGATGCTTTTCTCCTGGGATGGGGGCTCACTTGGGAGCCCACACAGCACAGGGAGTGTGGTCCCCTCGTGAGTCTCTACTTCATATCAACCTTCTTGAGCTCAGGGCAGTGTACCTGGCTCTTCAAGCTTTCTGGACTCAGTACAGAACAAGGTGGTTCAGGTCAGACAGACACCACCACCATGTGGTATATCAACAAGCAGGGAGGCACTAGGTCACGGCCTTGTGCACGGAAGCCATGAAATTATGGTCTCTGGCTTATTCCTACAGACATCTCTGTAGCAGTTCACCTTCCAGGGAAGGACAGTGTGCCAGCAGATGCTCTGAGCAGGATATCTCAGGCCATCACAATGGTCTCTGGATTCCCTAGTGTTAAAAGTAATTTTCTAAGATGGGGCACTCCAGAGATAAATCTCTTTGCAGCCCCAGACAATCACCAACTTCCTCTCTTCTGTTGCAGAACCTCAGTCTTGGGCTCAGTGCCCTGGATGCTCTACTTCTGGATTGGGAGGAAATTTCTGTATGCCTTTCCTCTATTCAAGGTTCTGGTCAAGATAAGGTCACAATCATGCATAGTGATCCTGATTGCACCAGGCTGGGCCAAAGCAGCCTTGGTATCTCTGTTGCTGTCCCTAGCAGCCCATCTTCCCAAGAAACACAATCTGTT
Source organism: Neoceratodus forsteri (assembly GCA_016271365.2). Lineage (NCBI taxonomy): Eukaryota > Metazoa > Chordata > Ceratodontiformes > Ceratodontidae > Neoceratodus > Neoceratodus forsteri. Next base: position 157,051,205 of record CM057449.1, on the reverse strand, counting down.
AACCTCCTGTCAGGGTAGGATATGGTATCCCAACGTTCGGTCTCTCAATCTCAAGGCGTGGCTCTTGAAGAGTTAGAATATGCAAGTCTGCATCTGTCTCGGGGGGGGGGGGGGTCTGGATATTCTCAAAGCCTCTTGGAAACCTGCCACCAGAAAAACTTAGAATTCCAAATGGAAAATATTCAACATTTGGTGTTCTAATAGAGATATATCTCCAGATACTGCTGATTTGGCTACAGTTCTGGATTATATGGTTCATCTTAATGGCTTAGGCCTCAGACCAGCTACTTTGAAAGTACACTTGGCAGCTGTTTCTGCATTCCTGTCAGTGGGGGAGGATTCCTTCCTGGCATCTCATCCTGTTTTCTGTAAATTCTTTAAAGGTTTGCTCCATACCAATCCTCCCTTTAAGGACCCTACTCCTGCTTGGGATCTTAATGTTTGCATTGCTCAGCTAATGCAACCCCATTTTGAGCCTTTGACCTCAGCAGAACTTAAGTACTTGACTTGGAAAACTGTGTTCCTGGTAGCTATCACTCTGCCAGGCAAATTAGTGAATTACAAGCTCTCAGTGGAGCCTGATTTTATCTCATTCCATAGAGATAAGGTGGTCCTTAGAACCAACAGGAGGTTCTTGCCCAAAGTGGTTTCAGATTTTCTTCTGAACCAGTCCATGTCTCTTCCTGTGTTCTTCACTGATCATTCTTCTTCTTCAGGAGAGAGAAGATTACACAGTTTTGATGTTAAAGGGCTCTTAGCTACTACACTGAGTGCACTGAGGCACTTAAGTTTGACTGTCCTCATTTGTTTCTCACTTATGGTGAAGTGGATTGTCTCTTGTTTACAATTCTGCTATGAAAAGCTAGGCAAACTACCCCCCTCAGGCCTGAGGGCTCATTTGACTAGAGGTACAGCTGCTTCTCTGGCTGCCGACAGAGATATACCCTTACTAGAAATATGCAAAGCAGCCACCTGGAAAACAGTCCATACATTCACCAAGCATTACTCTGGATATCCAGGCTAGAAGTGATGCTAGGTCTGGTACCGCAGTACTGCAGAGCCTATTCCCAAAATAGGTTCGGTACCCTCCTCCATGGAGGTACTGCTTGGTAGTCTGCATAATGTCAGAATACAGCTAGACTTCATGTTGTTTGAAGAAAAAATTACCTTAGTAATTGTGTTTCTTCCAATGGAGTCTTGCTGTATTCTGACCTCCCTCCCTGCCTCCTCTCTCAGAACTTGTTTTTTGGGAAGTGGGCTGGCAGGTACAGTGCTGCACCTTGGGTGCTCTTGGCACTCCCCCCTCTTGTAGAAGGGGGAGTGGGTTCTGTTTATGTTATTTTTTGTACTTATGTTGTTCACTACCTGGTTATTGTTTTGGGGTTCTCGACTCGAGTCTTTTGGGACCCAAAACAATTGGTTCTCTCTGGCTAGTTAATTTACAATTTTCACCTAGGATGTGTAGTTAGTATTAGGCTCATAAGAATCTGGCAGTTACACTTTGAAGTGCAGCAGACAGAGGTTTGACCTGAGCTTGAGCCCAACGTTCTATGCTCTGGCATAGAGTTAACTCTTTCCTCTCCAGAGCAGTTCAACTGCTGGGGCTAACTGCATAATGTCACAATACAGCAAGACTCCATTAGAAGAAACACAGTTACCAAGATGAGTAATTTTTTCTTTTGTCCCTCTGTGACACGATACATGCCGTGTAGCGCTTGGTAAGCTGCATCCATGATGTTCTTTGGACACCCAGAGATGCAGTAATGCCTCTCCCGTGCCACGTCTGCTGTCTGAATGAGATCTTAAAGGGACTGGTGTGTGTGTGGAGCACATGTGGCAGAAGAGCTATCATAGTTGGTTTATGTAGAAATACATTTTTGTTGGCATTACCATCACTCTGGAGTGTCTTATTGCTCTTATAAAATGGACAACAGGCAAAGGTATTTAAAAAAAAATTTGGGAAATAAAAAAAAAAAAATGCTCAGATTTGTTAAGTATTTGAGATAGCTCCTCCCCAGGTGACTCCTGCCGGGGGTTATAGTACTGTGTGTGATGGTAGATAAAGTTAGGGAATAAGGGCATACTGGATGGGCCTAGCAGTCCTTATCTGCAGTCAATTACTATGTTAGTATGTTACTCGGTAGCACTGCTAATCAAGATGTGCATCCCACGTAACTCCATTATCATGTGTACAGAGACATAATCATATTGCAAGATATGCAAACATAAAGAAAACAGTTGTGGGGAAAAAGGCACAGAATCGGATTACAGCAGGTAACTGTCTGGGGAATGTTGGATGAATTAAGAAAAGCACTTTAGGCAGATTGATTTATTTAGCTTTTTTTGACCAGGTAGGTACACTAGACAAGCTGTATGCCTATTTTCAGGTATGACCCAGGAGAGTACAGTGAAAAATACAGCTGCAAACAAGGTACATAACAACAAAAGGGGCAATGTACAGAGTTACAAGAGAGCAAGATAGATAGTCTACAGTGAGCAGTAATAGGTAAAATATACATATAGAATAAATAAACCAAGACATTCAATGGCAATTACACTGTGGTGACCTTTTACAGGGCCACATAATTTATAAGCAGATAGGAAGCAATTACATACTTCCCAGAATTAAAAGAACAGTGGGCAGTGGGTTGGATGAGACCAATTTGGAGACCTGGTTAAGGTGACTTAGGACACCCACACACAGGACAGTTTCACGTGCCCCCACAGGGAATTCTGGAGACTCAGGTGGAAGGGGGAGGCACGAACGTGGTCTGGAAGGGAGTTCCATAGCCTTGGAGCACACGTAGCAAAGTCCCTTTCCCCCATTAGGGTTCAAGTATAAGGAACTTTGAGCACCCCAGGACCTTGAGACCTGAGGGAGTAGTAGGAGGATTTAGTAGGCTTGAGCTGTACCAGGCCCGGAGCAGTTCCGTTCTGAGTACCTTTCCTACGAAGCAGCCCAACTCATATTTCAAGTGATTGGCTGGGAAAGCCAGTCCAGTTTGTCATATAATTTACAATGATGGGTGAGACATGGGGCTGCCAAGGAGAAGCTACAGATGTAGGTCATGATCCATCGAGCAAGGTGGATCTTGGAGGTGCTAGTGAACAGGAGAAGGCCATAGCTAATTGAAGGGAGCAGCACATCTCTGGCCAATGCCAAGTGAGCTGCAGACATCAAATTTTTCTTTGCCCTGTAGGCAAGACCCAGTTTGCAGTTTACAGCTCTGCAAACATTTAGGGTGCGACACCCCATGTCAAGTTGGGTGTCAAGTGTCACTCCAAGGTGTTTTATTGAAATCGTGGTGAAGAGGGGAGATTAGTACAATATAGATTTCCTCATTATTTTTTTTTTATTTTAATCATGTCCTGGCTCAAGAATGGGGTCCACCTCCCATTGCATTGACCCACGTGGCCATACATTGAACCCAACGGGGTTAGTACATCTTAGGTCTGTGTGCTGTTTTAGAGCCTGGTGTGTAATTGTACAGCCCCAGTACACACCTGTTTTGGCTTCTTCATTCATTACTTCATTTATAAAAAGCACCTTTCTAACACCAAGGTGTTTGTACATAAGTTAGAAAAAAAATAGCAATTTAAAACAATCATGGCAATCAAAGAATATTAAAATCCACAGATTCCAGTTTAATTGATATCAAATTCAGCAGGAATCTGAAAATGCTAGGTTAAATAAATATGTTTTTAGTGCTGTTTTGAAGCTCTGGATTGTCAGGCACTCTCATACCTGACGAGATAGAGAATTCCACAAGTTCGGGGCCAGGGCCAGAAAAGCAAAAGACCGGGCACCTGATGTCTTTAAATGGGCCCTGGGAATCTCCAGCAATCCCTCACCAGTGCATTGGAGAAGACGGAGGGGGCAGTAGAGGCGAAGGAGATCTTGCAGGTAATGGGGTCCCTGGTTATGTAGGGCTTTATAAGTCAGTATCCCGACCTTGAAGGTGTTCCACCACTCTTCTGGCAGCCAGTGCAGTCCGCGGAGCATAGGTGTTATATGACTGGTCCTGGAAGTACCAGTCAATAACCTGGATGCCGCATTCTGCTCCAGTTGCAGGTGGTGGATGTCAACCCCAGTAGCTCTAGGTAAAGGGCATTGTAGTAGTCAAGGCAGGAGGTTGCGACAGCATGGATCAACTTTGGAAGATGCTCAGGAGGAACCAGATGCTTCATCCAGGTGATATTCCTCAGATGGTATAAAGAGGACTGGACAATGGCTGACAGCTGAGATTTAAGGGTCAGCCTGTTATCAAAAATAATGCCCAGGTTCTGCATACAATATGAGGTAGTCAGATGAACACCCCAGCCAAAGTTCAGCGGGTTGTTAAGCCAACATATCCACCTCCCGACAGTCTGGGTCCACAACCAACACCTCAGTCTTTGCCAGGTTCAATTACAGCCAGCTGGCACTCATCCAGTCCTGGATCTCAGAAAGACAGTTGTTAAATACCAAGAGGAATGCATCCTGTTCAGGCACAAAGGACATCTACACCTGAGTATTATCTGCATAGCACTGAAAACTCTGCTGCCTAATGATCTCTCTGAATGGCAGCATGTACACTGCGAACAACATGGGTGATAAGATGGAGCTCTGCGTGACCCCACAGGGCAGGGAGAGAGCGGCTGAGGAATAAATCCCAGACACCATTCTCTGTGTCCAACCCTCAAGAAAAGATCAGAATCATTTGACGACCATGCCAGATAGTCCACAGATGGACCGCAGGCGCTCCAACAACCCACCACTGTACACAGTGTCAAATGCTATAGGGAGATGAAGAAGGATCAAGATAGAACGAGTCCTCTGATCTCTTGTTGTTAGGAAGTCATATAGCACCCGAACAAGGGCTGTCTCGGTACTATGTCTCTTCCTAAATCCTAACTAGAGAGAATCAGAGACATCGTGGCTGGACAAATGATCGTCCAGCTGCACTGCAACCACCTTCTCAAAAACCTTACAAAGGGTAGGATAGAGACAAGTCTTTAGTTAGCTAGACAGTCCGGGTCAAGGGAGGGTTTTTAAGGAGGAGTCAAGCAACCGCCTCCTTGTATGGGGTAGAAGAAGAAGAATCAGCATTTATATAGAACTTTTCTACACATTGTATCTCAAAGCACTTTAAGTAATGCTAGACTGGTAGTGAAGTGACTGAACATGCAGTGGCAGCCATTTTGCACATCAGCACCCACACACAGCCTTGGACAGTTACTAACATACTAAAATGCCAGCAGAATAGGCCTAACGGTCTTTCGCCTCTGCTCATTTGGTCAGCCCCCACCCTGGGAGCTGAACTTGCTGCCCCCCTCGCCTTCTCTGGCTTCTCCCTTCCCAGTTCCGGATATTCTCGCTGCATTGGATTTTGCTTCCAGAACACTTCCCCTGTACCTGTCCCACCCCCTCTTGAACCCCTCCACCGTCTCTGCCTCCACCAGCTCCCTAGGCAGCGCATTCCATGGCTCCACCACCCTCTCAGTGAAGTAGCACCTCCTCCTTTCTCCCCTGAATCTTCCCCCCTCCAGCTTCCACCCATGCCGTCTAGTGGCCCCCTCCTCCTTCCTTTGAAGCACCCTGACTGTTCCTCCCCTATTTACCCCCTTCATGTACCTGAAGACCTCTATCATGTCCCCCCGGTCCCTTCTCTCTTCCAATGTGTACATATTTAGCTCTTCGAGCCTCTCCTCTTAGGTCCTGTCCCCCAAGCCCCAAATCATTTTGGTTGCCCTCCTCTGGACCCTCTCCAGGAGTTTAATGTCCCTCTTTAAGTGTGGCCTCCAAAACTGCACGCAGTACTCAGGGTGCGGCCTCACCAAGCAGTTATACAGAGGGAGTATCACTTCCCTCCTTCTGGAGGTGATCCCCCTAGCGATGCATCCCAGCATCCTGTTGGCCTTGGCCTCTGCCCTCCTACAAGTCTCCGAGTTGTTCATCTTGACATCCACCACCACCCCCAGGTCCCTCTCAGCCATCGAGACTTGTAGCATTTCCCCCCAGGGTGTACACTTGGCCCGGATTTCTGGCCCCCAGGTGCAGTACCTTGCATTTCCCTGCACTGAACCTCAGCTTCCACTTTCTAGACCATCTTTCCAGAGCCTCCAGGTCCCCTTTAGGGCCACCTCCCTCCACCATCCACCACACTCCCCAGTTTTGAGTCATCTGCAAAGAGACTCATCTCACTCCTGATACCTGTCCTTATGTCAGAGATGTAGGCATTGAACAGGAGGGCCCCAAGGACTGATCCCTGTGGGACCCCACTAATGACCCTCCTTGGGGATGAGACTATCCCGCCAACTATGACCCTCTGGGTCCGGTCCTAGAGCCAATTGCCTATCCATCTGATCATCTGGTTCCCCACCCCCATTTCTCCCAGCTTATCCAACAGGCCCACGTGAGGAACAGAGTCAAATGCCTTGCTGAAGTCTAGAAAGAGGACGTCCACTGGTCTACCCAGGTCCAAGGCACTCGTCACCCAGTCATAGAACTCCACAAGGTTTGTCTGACACGATTTCCCTGAGACAAATCCATGCTGTCTATCGTCCAGGCACCCTGACTTTTCCAGGTCCCCCAGCCTCTCCTTGACAATGCCCTCCATCACCTTGCCCACCACCGATGTCAGGCTGACAGGCCTGTAGTTCCCTGCCACCTCCCTTGATCCCCCCTTGTGGATAGGCACTATATGCGCCACCTTCCAGTCCTGGGGCACCCACCCTGTCCTCAGTGAGATGGTGAAAGCCCCCAGGGTTTTGCCAGGACATCCATAGGATTCCTTCAGCACTCTGGGATGTAATTTATCCGTCCCCGTGCTTTCTCCTTCTTAAGGGACCTGAGGACTTCCCTCACTCTCTCTGCTGTGATTTCACTTCCTACCTCTTCACCGGCTTAGCCTTCCCCCCCTCCTGCCACTGATGCTTCCCCTCTCCCCAGACCCGCCCGATGAGTAGGGCCCCCCCCTCCTCAGTATCACTGTCTCCTCCCGTATGATGCAGCACCCCCATTTTCCTTGGTGAAAACTGAGGTGAAGTACTCATTTAGTACCTCAGCCTGCTCCCCAGGTCTTGTGCCCATCTCTCCCCTGTTTTAATCCTGCTAATCTGCCCCTTCACCCTTCATTTTCCCATTGTATCTAAAGAACCCTTGTTCCTCTCCCTAATTTCAGTGGCCAGGTTCTGCTCCTTCCTTGCCTTAGCCGCCCTCACCACCCTAGTGGCCCTTCTAGCCATCAGCTATTACTCCCCTCAATCCCTTTCACTCCTTGAGCACTTGATGCCTATAGGCTGCCTTCTTTCCCTGCACCACCTCCTGGACCTCCCTGGTCCACCAGCAGGGATTTTTAGGCCCTACCGCATTTTCATCTTACTCTTGCACAGGTGCTGGTAGCATCCTGTACCCCTCTCCTGATGATTTCCACCTACTATCAGCGTCCATGTCTGACCCAATCCCATCCAAATGCTTCTTAAGGATCCTTCGATTTCCTTAAATCCGCCCCCCTGAAGTCAGTTACCTCCATCTTTGTGCATTCTTCTACCCTCCTAGGTCCAGGCAGAACCAGACCGTGGCATGGTCACTCCCGCCAAAGGGTCCCTTACCTCAGGCTCCCAATCTGGTCACTGTCTGCCAGGACCACATCCAGTACCGCACCTCCTGGTCGGTTCCCCACCTGCTGAGTTAGGAACGCGTCTTGAAAGACATCCAACAACCTCTGTTCCTGGTCACCGAGGATGTCATAGTCTCCCAGTCTATTCCTGGCAGTTATATGATCAGTTTTATGGGAAGGAGTATTGGCAGGACACGGGAGAAGGTTCTTTCCTCTTTCGAAAAGTGCATTGGGTTCTTTTACATCCACCTTGTTTTATAGTGTCTTATCGTAGAGCTATGTTATTAACATGTACTAATTTACAAATAATGCACTGAAAGAGACTTTGATCAGTTGGACAAGCTGGTTGATGAGAACCTGTATGAAATGAAAGTACAGAAGATGGTGGGACAGGTTTGGAGCCCTTCTCTTAAGGGATATTAAAATGCAGCAGATCATTTGTCCGATGAAGAAGATGCAAATCCGAAAGTGTCCTGTTTGAAGAGACATTCAGGGAACCGTGTAGGACACTTCTGGCACAAGAGATATCATGAGTAGCTCAGCTGATGTATGTTAGCAATAGACATGCAGGGTGGTTTTAGTGCTGACATAAATACACACCTTGGAGAGCAGTGAGGCAAGAGGATGAAGGCCAGGTGCCTTTAACCCCCAGAAATTTGTCAGCACTACTGACACCCTGGAGTGTATTATTGCTCTCATAAAATGAGTAAGTGGCAAAACTAATAAAACCAAAAATGAGATAATGGACAAAAATAGAAACACTAAAATGAATAATTAGAAGAGTTCCTCCACATGTGAGTGTCATCAGGGGGATACCGTGTTGTATGTGGCCTATTTGCACATTTCATCAAAGAGTCCATTCCTGGAAATAGGTGTCATCCACATGGAGAGGCATTAGATGATCAAAGGTCAAGATGTGCAAACAGAAACAAAACATTTGTGGAAGAAAGACACAGAAATAGCCCCAGTTGTCCCTGGTGCCATAATTCTATCAATATCTTTGACACTTTATGAACTACAGATGGAAACTATGTGAGGAACAGTAGAATTACCAATATCACTTTCTGCAAATCTTACAAATGACTACAGAATTGATTTATGATTTATGAACATGCCCAAGCTCAAGAATGGGTCCATTCTGATTTTAGAAAACCCCAAACTTTGAAGATATTGCCCCAAAAAGGGTAAGAGTTTGTTGAAAATCCAGAAATCCATATGTGTTACTAGGATGCTATTGATTTGTGCAAATCTGAACATGCCTTGACTCAATAATGTTAATTTTTCTCATGGTGTTAGCAAAGTGTCAAATTTGGAGACCCCGAGAGACTCTTTAATCAAGAAATTGTTTGAGGAGATTATGTATAAAGGAACTAAGAGAAGAGGGTGGAGGAGATGTGGAACTCTTTCATGGGAGAATAACAAATACAGCAGAGCATTATATACCCATGAGAGAAAGAAGGAAAAAAGCACGAAAGTGTCCTGTTCGGATGAAACATTCAAGGGACCAGCATAGGATGCTTGTGGCACAAGACAAGATGTCTAGAGTAGTTTCTGTATAACTAGGTAAGTTGAAGATCATGGATTAGCAAAATCCACAGGTTTGGTGATGTAGCTGCAGAGGAAGAGCAAGTGAGTGTACTGACTGATAAAGGGATTTACTGTGTAGTTGCATCTAAATATTCCTGCTAATTCTGAGCAGAAAGAACGATTCTTGGTGTGATGAAAACTCAAGAAATTCACATAAGATGTTAAGATACTACTGATCTTCTTGATTTTTGCCATGCACTGACTCAATAAAACATTCATTATTCTCACTGTGTGCCCTAGGTACCATTAAATGTCATACCTACGTGCTATAACATACAGCATGTGAGACTGAATTATGCACATCCTGTGTCCCCTCTGGACCCCTGCAGATGCGCTAACACTCCTTTCTTGCCATGTTTCCTTCTCTGGTAACAACCATGGTTCTACTTGTACATTTACATAGAAGTTTGGGATAGATGGTATGTGGAGGGCTGGGCTGGTAGAGCACAGCATGCAGGTGCCTTTTGAGCTCTGCCAGTTTAGTGTTGGGGGGGTTATTATATCAGCCAGTGGGGCTGTGAAACTGGTGCGCTTCCTCAAACAACTGCCTGGAGGTTGTGCTGTATCCATGCAGACATGGACCCTAGCCTTTTTCAGTGCTACAGTGGTCTGCAGTGAAGATGACTGTGGAGCACATTGTAAAAAGCATACAAAATGGCAACTGTGCTCAAGGGAACATAGCAGTTATGTGACTGAAGTATTCCATGAACCTCTGCCCTGGTGGAGCATGGGATCTATTGTTGAACTGCTATGACATTTGATTGGAAGCCTACAGTCTAGCCCAGGTGTGCCTTGGACACCCAAGGATGCAGTAATACCTCTCCCTGCCATGTGTAATCTGAATGAGACCTTCAAGAGACTGGTGTGGGACACATGTGGGACAAGACCTATCATAGCCCGCTTAGTTGGTAAATATGGAATGCATTTATGTTGGCAGTACCATCACCCTGGAGTGTTTTATTGCTCTTATAAAATGGACAACAGGCAAAGCTATTTAAAAAAAAAAAACAAAAAAAAACTAAACTGTGTTAAATATTTGATACAGATTCTCTCTAGGTGACTCCCACTAGGGGAGGCTATAGTACTGTGTGTGACGGTAGGTAAAGGTGGGGAATAGGGGCATACTGGATGGGCCTAGTGGTCCTTAGCTGTCAATTATTGTTACTGTATTACTCAGTAGCACTGCTAATCAGAATGTGCATATCTAGCAACTGTAGTATGTGTACTGAGACATAGTCATATAGCAAGACATGCAAACTTAAAGAAATCAGTTGTGGAAGAAAGGCACAGAAACAGATTACAGCAGGTAACTGTGAAGAACATTGGATGAATTAAGGAAAGCACTTTTGGCAGATATTAAGATGAGTACAATACAGATTTTCTTTTAATCACACCCAAGCTCAAGAATGGGGTTCATTGTTTTTATGATTTTTAGAACTGTTGAAGACATTACTCTTAAGAGAGTGAACCAGAGTGTGTTTGAAATCATAAAATCAGGATGAGTTACTAGGATACTGATTTACGAAAATTTGAGCATGTCTTGACTCAGTAATAATGTTTGTGTTTTTTATGGTACACAGTATAAGCAAAACATCAACGTCCGGATACATCACCAACGAGAGACTCTTTGATAAATTGATGAGATAAATGGAAGTAAGAGAATATCATATGCAGTAGAGCAATGTGTACCCATGGGAGTATGAGGACATGTCCTGTCTGGATGATACATTCAAGGGGCTAGAAAGGATACCTGAGGCACAACACAAATCATGTCTTGCTTAGTTGCTGTTCAACTACCGATGTAGAGATCGTGGCATTAGCAAAACCCACAGATATGGGGATGTAACCTCAGAGAAAGAGCATTAAATGTACTTACAGAAGAGAGGGTTTTACTGTGCCATGTTGCCCATATGCTCTCACAAATTTGGAGTAGAGCACAAGTTAGGGTGTAAAAGAAATCAGTATGAGATACTAAGATACCACTGATCTTACTGATTTCGGTCATGCTTTGCCTTAATAATGGCATTGATTCTTTTCACTGTAGGCCTAATGTACTATTAATTTTTGTCCATATTTGTCACAAAACATGGCATGTAGGACTGAATTACGTGTATCCTGGGTGTTCTTTGGACATCTGAAGGTACAGTAACACCACTCGCCTCTCCCATATCCCAGCTGTGCTCTTGCATCTGCATAGACAGTCTGGGCTACCGGAGAGGGTGGGGTGGGCTGAGCTGGCCTAGCAGAGCACATCATTCAGGATGCCTTTTCAGCTCTGCAAACGCAGTGTCAGGGGGGAATCTGCTACACCAACCAGAGGGTACTGCAGCAGAAATGTACCCTCGACAACTTTATTTATTGAGAAGTATCGGAATTACAACCTGTGAGTCAAGGACTCTTTTGCAAAGGATCACGTCAGTGTTGCATGCAAAGTAGACAAAGCAAACAAGCAGCATAACAGAATAAACAGAAACAGGTTACAGAGCTGGGGTTGTAATACAGACCCTGGGTCAACAGTATGTTAGCAATAAAGAACAGCTAGTTAGCATCCATGGCCTGTAAGGACCAAGCAGAGGGGAGGCTCTGGAATGTAGCTGGTCGCTGAGGGCCTAGGGTGCGTGCTTTTCCTCACACATGTACCCCATCCCCCTCCTTGCTCTAGAGTGCTGGGGTGACAATGATGGCTGTGAAGCATATTGTAAAAAACAAAATAACATACAAAATGGCAGCCTTGCAAAAGGGGACATCGCAGACCTTATGGGGACTTGCCATATCACAGGCTCTCCAATGACCGGTGGTAGCTTCTCATTGGAAACCCACAGTCCAGCTCAGGTCGATTGCCATGGATTCCACCTCTCAGTGTGAACCACGTGGCCATACATTGAACCCAACGGGGTTAGTACATCCTGGGTCTGTGTGCTGTTTTAGAGCCTGGTGTGTAATTGTACAGCCCCAGTACACACCTGTTCATTCATTCATTACTTCATTTATAAAAAGGGCCTAACACCAAGGCACTTGTACATAAGTTAGAAAACAATTATTTGAAACAATCATGGCAATCAAAAAATAGTAAAAACCACAGATTCCAGTTCAATTAATATCAAATTCAGCAGGAATCCAAAAATGCTAGGCTACATAAATAATGTTTTTAGTGCTGTTTTGAAGCTCTGGATGGTCAGGAACTCTTATACTCAACGAGGTAGAGAATTCCACAGGTTCGGGGCCACAAAAGCAAAAGACCGGGCACCTGATGTTTTAAACAGACCCTGGGAATCTCTAGCTATCCCTTGTCAGTGGATCAGAGAGGACGGAGGGGGCAGTAGGGGCAAAGGAGATCTTGCAAGTAATGGGATCTCTCATTATGTAGGGCTTTATAAGTCAGTATCCCGATCTTGAAGGTGTTCCACCACTGTACTGGCAGCCAGTGCAGTCCGCAGAGCACAGGTGTGTTATATGACAGGTCCTTGAATATCAGTCAATAACCTGGATGCCGCATTCTACTCCAGCTGCAGGCGGTGGATATCAACCCCCGGTAGCCCTGGGTAAAGGGCATTGCAGTAGTGAAGGCAGGAGGTTGCAAAGGCATGGACCAACTTTGGAAGAGCCTCAGGAGGAACCAGATGCTTCACCGGGGTAATATTCCTCAGATAGTAAAAAAAGGACTGGACTATGGCTGATACCTGAGATTTAAGGGTCAGTCTGTCATCAAAAATAATGTCCAGGTTCTGCATACAATCTAAGTAGTCAGCTGAACACCCCTGATCCAAGGCCCAGAGGGTTATCCAGCTGACATACCCGTCTCCCAACCAACACCTCAGTCTTTGTCGGGTTCAACCACAGCCAGCTGGCACTCATCCAGTCCTGGCTCTCGGAAAGACAGTTGTTAAATGCCAAGAAGAATGCATCCTGTTGAGGCACAAAGGAGATGGCATAGCACTGAAAACTCAGACTGTGTTGCCTAATGATCTCTCCCAACGCAGCATGTACACTGTGAACAACATGGGTGATAAGATGGAGCTCTAGGCACCCCAAGACTGGGAGAGAGGTCTGAGAAATAAATCCCAGACACCATTCTCTGGGTCCAACCTCGAAAGATCAAAACCATCTGAGGACCATGCCAGATAGTCCACAGATGGACCACAGGCGCTGCAACAACACACCACAGTACACGTGTCAGATGCTGTAGAGCGATCAAGAAGGACCAAGATAGAATGAGTCCTCCAATCTCTCGCTATTAGGTGATCATATAGCACCTGAACAAAGGCCATTTCGGTACTGTGTCTCTTCCTAAATGCTGACTAAAGAGAATCATGGACATCATGGCTGGACAGATGATCATCCAGCTGCAGCGCAACCACCTTCTCAAAAACCTTACCCACAAAGGGTGGGCTAGAGACAGGTCTGTAGTTAGCCAGACAGTCCGGGTCAAGAGAGGGGTTTTTAAGGAGGAGTCGAACAACTGCCTCCTTGTAAGGGGTAGAAAAGAAGGATCAGCATTTATATAGCACTTTTCATACACATTGTATCCCAAAGCTCTCTAAGTAATGCTAGACTGGTAGTGATGTGACTGAACATGTAGTGGCAGCCATTTTGCACATCAGCACCCACACACAGGCGTGTTGGTGTATGTTAGCAATAAGACATGCAGGGTAGTTTTAGTGCTGACATAAATACACACCTTGGAGAGCAGTGAGGCAAGAGGATGAAGACCAAGTGCTTTTAACCCCAGGAAATAACTTTATGTCAGCACTACCAACACCAAGGAGTGTCTTATTGTTCCCATAAGATGGGTAACTGGCAAAACTAATTAAAAAAAAAAAGATAATGGACAAAAGAAACACTAAAATGAATAATTAGAATAGTTCCTCCAAATGTGAGTGTCATCGGGGATACAGTGTTGGGGGGTGGGAGGAGCTGACTATCACCAAAGAGGAAAGAGACCTAGGGGTTATCATCTCTGATGACCTCAAGGTATCAAAGCAGTGTACAAGGGCAGCAGGGAGGGCCAGTGTTATGCTGGGGTGCATAGGCAGGGGTATCACTAGCAGGAGGTTAGAGGCTTAATATGTATACTCTTGAGGAAAGAAGGGAGAGAGGGGACATGATAGAAACGTTCAAGTACCTCAAGGGAATTAACAAAGTCCAAGAGGGTAGCATCTTCCAGAAAAAGAGATGTGCAAGAACAAGGGGGCACAATTTAAAGATAGAGGGGGACGGCTCAGGGGTAATGTGAGGAAGTATTTTTTCACTGAGAGGGTTGTGGATGCATGGAACAGCCTCCTGAGGAGGTGGGAGTCAAGAACAGTGGGGACTTCAAGAAGCATGGGACAGTCATAAGGCAGACCTAGTGACGGGTAAGAGGTAGTAAGCTGTTGGTTAACTAGGATCTGCAGCTTATCTGTTAGGTAGGAAAATGGGAAGACTAGGTGGGCCAAGCGTCCTTATCTGCTGTCAAATTCTATGTTTCTGTGTAGGAGGCGGTGCTGCCATTGTATAAAACATTGGTAAGGCCTCACCTGGAGTACTATGTGCAATTCTGGAGACCACACCTGCACAAGGACATAGGTAAGGTGGAGACCATCCAGAGAAGGGCAACAAAGATGGTGCAGGGCTTACACCACAAAACATGTGGAGAGACTAAAGGCACCTCAGTATGTACTCACTGGAGGAGAGGCGACAGCGTGGGGACATGATTGAAAATTTCAAGGGCATAACCAAGGTGCAGGCATGGGAGCTTTTCTAATGTAGAAAAAGTACTAGAACAAGGGGGCACAACATGAAATTGGAAGGGGGTAGATTAAGAGGTAATGTGAGGAAGTTTTTCTACACAGAAATGGTTTTTGACACATGGAATAGTCTGCCAGAGGAGGTAGTGGGGGCAAGCACAGTGAAGGGTTAGTAGGCATGCTTGGGACAGGCACAAGGGAAGCCTGAGAGGGATTTGAGTGATGTCAAGCCATTGATCACATAGGGTCAGTGGCCACATACAATGTATAGGGCCTATGGGCAGACTGGATGGGCCTAACGGTCCTTATCTGCCGACTGTTTCTATGTGGCCCATTTGCACATTTCAGCAAAGTGCCCATTCCTAGAAATAGGTGTCATCCACATGGAAAGGCATTAGAAAATCAAAGGTCAAGATGTGCAAACAGAAACAAAATAAATGTGAGAAAGACACAGAAATAGCCCAGTTGTCCCTGGAGCCACAGTTCTACCAATATCTTTGACACTTTACTAACTACAGATGGAAACCATCTGAGGAACAGTGGAAGAATGAACCATATTACTTTCTGCAAATATTACAAATGACTACAGAACTGATTTCCTGATATTTGAACATGCCCAGGCTCAAGAATGAGTCCATTCTGATTTTAGAAAACCCCAAACTTTGAAGATATTGCCCCAAGAAAAGGAGCAAGAGTTTGATGAAAATCCAGAAATCCATGTGTGTTACTAGGATGCTACTGATTCATGCAAATTTGAACATGCCGTGACTCAATAATAATGTTAATTTTTCTCATGGTATTAGCAAAGTGTAAAAATTTGGAGGCACCCCTGAGAGACTCTTTGATCAAGAGATTGGTTGAGGAGAATATGTATAAAGGGAACTAAGAGAAAGGGGCGGAGGAGATGTGGAACTGTTTCATGGGGAGAATAACAAATACAGGAGGCATTATTTCAAACAACATGAAGTTTTGCTTTATTCTGACTATATGCAGTTAGCCCCAACAGTTGAAATGCCTTGGAGAGGAAAGGGTTAACTCTATGCAGAAGCATAGAACATTGAGCTCGAGCTCAGTTTTCAAACCTCTGTCTGTGGTACATTCTCTTATAACTGTCAGATTCTTTACTCCGTCTAACTGTGAAGTGGCTCCGATTTCGCCTCGCTGCTTTGGTTCATTAGTGTTTTATTAATTTTCCAAACGTTTTTCTTGTTTTATTCGGTCTTCAGATCTCTGTCTACAGTATAGGTAGTAAAGTTAGATAGTTTGGGAATTTTCGTTCTTCATCGGTCGGTTCCAGTGTTGAACCGAATACTTTACTGTTGTATAAGTTTGTTCTGTTTTGTCTTGTTTTGAGGTCCGTCTTCCTTCTCCACAACCCATGAAATGGTTGGTGACCAAAAAGCTTTAGTGTTACTCAACTTAACGCCTACACAAAGTAACTTGGCAAAGGCACTATGTCTGAGAAACCCAAGAAAAGACCCGGTCCCACAGGTTTCAGGTTTGACCGCCTCAAAACAGACTGCCAAATTTGTGCTAATTTTCCTAAAGCCATGCTGGATAAGCGTTTGAGTCGGGTGAAAGAAAAAAATTGCTGAGAAATCAGCTGATCCGGATGGCCAGCCTGGTTTGGGTTTTCCTGAACCAGAGGAGGTGCCTTCTGACCAGGGCAATACCTCTTCAGGCAAAAGGAAGTCCTATTCTGAGGGATTAGTTCCATCTAAAAGAAAAAGAAAATCAGCAGGTTTGGATCCTAAATCTCCGATCCCAACCGCCGAGGAAATAGCGAAAGTGATAAAAATTGTCCAGTCTCTGCAATCTGTTCCAACCAAACTGACGACCTCTTCCAGACGGTCGGTTGAGTCGGTTCAGGTTCAATCCGAGTATGATCTGGAGGCTTTTTATGAAATTGCCTGTGAGGGAGAGGAAGAAGTAGATGACAAAGATTATGAGATAGGCCCTGATGAGCCAGTGGAGCCTGACATATCCCCAGACAGGCCTGACTCTATCTCTCCTTTCGGACTTTGAGTCCCCTTCCCACTTTTTGTTCTACAAAAAAGTGGCAGACTCTCTTCAGCTCCCTACTATGGAAGGAGCTGAAGAGGAGGAGGAACCTGATTTTGTCTAAATGATGCGTGTCCCAGAGTCTTAGAGGTTGTCTATTCTCCTTCATAAGTCTTTGGATAAATAAACACAAAACATTTTGCAGATGCCTACTTCCACATTTCCTGTAGATAGGAAGATGGATAGGAGGTATATGCTTTCAGGTCCTGGGACGGAGTTCCTCTATAGTCATTGCAGTCATGTTGGGGTAGTGCAGGCTGCAGCCTGTGACAAGGCTAATATCCCCTTGGATTCTCACCCCCCCCCCGACAATAAGGACTCCAGGAAGGTGGATGCTATGGCTAAAAAGCAGTATTTGGCATCCTCTTTGGGACTCAGGCAGGCCTCCTGTATGGCTTATGTGGCTAGGTACCAAAAGTCTAGGTGGGAGTCTATCTTGGACCTAGCAAAGAATGCCCTCCCCAGCTGGTCAAGGAGCTGGAGCAGGTGGCTGCTGATGGCATTGAGGCATCCAAAGTACAATTCCATACTGCTGTAGACTCCAGTGATGTTTCTTCTAGGGTCATGGCTACATTTGTCTCCCTCAGGAGATTTGCTTGGCTCAGGTGTACCAGTCTTTCTCAGGATATCCAGGCTAAGGCCATGGATTTCTCTGTAACCCAGAATTCTTTGTTTGGGGAGCAGACAGAGATGTACATGAAAAAGATGGCACGATAGGACCACTTACAGGAGTGCAGTGGCTAAGGAAAGGTCTGCTACTCCTAAAAGCAGCAGTCTAGGCGGCAGTGGTGGGCTTTTCACCAAGCACAGGCCTCCTCTGCTTTCCACCAGAGGGTGTTCTTTAGAGGAGAGGCAGGAGAGGGATGAGCAGGGCACCCCAGGGTGTTGCCATCTTTTTCCTCCTTGGGAGGGGATGTGGGTTTTTTATTAGCATTATTAGTAACCTTGTGGTTAGGGGTTTTATTCTTGGGTCCTTGACTTGAGTGTTTTGACCCAGGTGCCTGTTGGCCTGTGGCCTATTTTTTCTCAATATATTACAGAGCTAGTTAGTTAGTTTTAGTGCACGTAAGAATCTGACAGTTACAAAGAATGTACCAGGGATAGAGGTTTGAAAACCGAGTTCGAGCTCAACGCTCTGTGCGCCTGCATAGAGTTAACCTTTCCTCTCCAGGGCAGTTCAACTGTTGGGGCTAACTGCATATAGTCAGAATACAGCAAGACTGCATTAGAAGAGAAAAGATTATTACGGTGAGTAATTTTTTCATACTCGTGAAGAGAAAGAAGGAAAAAAAAAAAGCACGAAAGTGTCCTGTTCAGATGAAGCATTCAAGGAACCAGCATACTAAGCTTGTGGCACAACACATGATGTCGAGAGTAGTTTTTTTATAACTAGGTAAGTTGAAGATTGTGGCATTGGCAAAACCCACAGGTTTGGTGATGTAGCTGCAGAGGAAGCGCAGGTCAGTGTACTGACTGATAAAAGGATTTACTGTGTAGTTGCATCTAAATATTCCTGCCAGTTCTGACGGAAAGAACGATTCTTGGTGTGATCAAAACTCAAGAAATTAGTATGAGATATTAAGATACTACTGATCTTCTTGATTTTTGCCATACCCTGACTCAATAAAACATTATTGTCACTGTGTGCCCTAGGCACCATTAAATTTCATGCCTACTTGCCATAATACACAGCATGTGAGACTGAATTATGCACATCCTGTAGCCCCTCTGGACCCTTGCGGATGTGCTAACACTCCTTTCCTGCCATGTTTCCTTCCCTGGCAACCACAGTTGTACTTGTACATTTACATAGAAGTTTGGGATAGATGGTATGTGGAGGGCTGGGCTGGCAGAGCACAGCATGCAGGTGCCATTTGAGCTCTGTCAGTTTAGTGTGGGGGGGGTTATTACATCAGCCAGTGGGGCTGTGAAGCTGGTGCGCTCCCCGAAACAACTCCCTGGAGGCTGTGCTGTATCCATGCAGACATGGACCCCAGCCTTTTTTTCCATGCTCCAGTGGGCTGCAATGATGATAGCTGTGGAGCACATTGTAAAAAGCATACAAATGGCAACTGTGCACAAGGGGACATGACAGTTATTATGTGACTGAAGTATTCTGTGATCCTCTGCACTGGTGGAGCATGGGATCTATTGTTGAACTGGCTAGGACATTTGATTGAAAGCCTACTGCCTATCCCAGGTGTGTCCTCTTGACAGGCCCCTCCTCTTGCATGATCCCACGGGACAGTGCATTGGGCCAGCCAGAGTCAGGGTATATTGGCTCTGTGTGTTATTTTGGAGCCCAGTGCATGATGTATGTTTCAGTGTTCCAGATATTCGAGGAACTAGCGAGATGCTTGTGGCACAACATATATCAAGGCTAGCTTAGTTGTACAACTGAGTAAATTGAAGAGCAGTGAATTAGCAAAATCCACAAATGTGGGAAGTATCCCTGAGAAAGAGTTGTTAATATACTGATTGAGAAAAAGGTTTACTGTGGCATTGTGTTCAGATACTCCCACAGATTCAAACTGGAGAGAATGAGTTAGGGTGTATAAAAAATCAGGAAATCAGTATGAAATATTAAGATACTACTGATCTTCCTGAGTTTTACTGTGCCTTGACTCAATTACGACATTCATTTCTTTCACTGGGGCCCAATGTGCTATTTAATTTTGTACTTATGTGACACAATACATGTCATGTAGTGCTTAGTAAGGTGAATCCATGGTGTTCTTTGGACACCCAGGGATGCAGTAATGCCCCTCCCCTGCCACATCTCATCACATCAGGGTAGGTTTTTCCTTTTATCCCTTCTAAGTAGTGTTAAAGTTTATTAGTTTATATCTTATTGTCTAAACTATTATTGAAGAAGGGACTATCCTAGCTAGAGAGCATTAGTGTGAAGCAGTTGTGGTTTGTTTTAAATGTTAATTAATAGTAGATTTTTGTATTTAAGTAGGCTAGGTAGATATTTTAGATACAAATTGTGTTTGTTTACAGTCTGATAGTTAAGTACTGCATTAGTTGCTTGGGATTTGCAGGGGCTATATAGGAGGATTTAAGGGGGCCAGGATTATTTATGGGAGCTCACTGTTACGCGACTTGCGCCCTTTTATCCCCCTCCCAGTGTCAAACACAACTGTCAGACGTCGGGAAGTGGGGATTGGAAGGGATTGTGCTGGTCATGAACAGTGGGAGACCTGTAAAGGAGTGGTGGTAGGATTGAGGTTGTTAGGTCCAGAAGGCGCCTGGTGACGACGGGCATCTGGGAGAGGCCAGACGTGGGTTGGTGCCATCCCCAGGGAGTCCACCAGACCACTGGTCTGGTAACCCGAGGGGCTGCACCACCCTCCAATCCCCTGACGGCAGTAGAGTGAATGCCAGATCGATCAGAAATAAGATGGCAGTTATTGCTGCCTTGATTTCTTCGGGTCGCATCTGGCTTGCATCGGAGACCTGTGGGAGATGATGCGGCCCGATTTTGAGGCCGCAGTCCTCCTGGATATACTGTGGTGCACTGCCCCAGAGTGGAACGCAGGGGTGGCGTGTAGCTAATTGTTGTAGATCCAGCCTGACCTTCACTGCACCCAGTGAGAACTCCAGGTTCCTTTGAATGTGTGGCTGTTCGTGGAGGACCTGATGCAGGCTGCAGGATCTTCCTCATCTACCACCCTTCTGGGTCGATGGGGAATTTCCTGCAGGAGATTGCAGAATTTGTCGCCGACGGAACATTGGGATCCCCCAGATGTGTTTTTCTGGGGGATTTCAATGTTTGGGTCGACGACGAGAATCACAGATGTAGCTGTGATTTTTTGCAGACTATGTCCTCTTTCGGATTGACGCAGGCTGTTACTGCATCAACTCATCAGGATGGCCACATGTTGGACCTGGTGTTCTCACTGGGGCTTGAGATCGGTGATCTCAGGATTGATCGGAGTACATCGGTCCGATCACTGCACGATGCAGTTCACACTTGGGGCTCCCGCCATAAGCCCTTCCCCTGCTGAGATGATTAGCTGTCGCCCTTTGCTGGGTTTGACCCCTGAGGGTTTTTTGGCGGCAGCTAAATTGTCTAATGTGTGTGCTGCATGCGTCGGAGGTGTTGATGTCGGGGTTGATACCTATAATAGGGTGCTACCTGACACCATCAACTCCCTCGCACCTGTCCATGTACGACCCAGAACTTCATACCTGAGGTCCCCGTGGTTTGACGGGGAGCTCAGGGAGATGAAGAAGATGGGTCAGAGATTAGAGCACTGCTGGAGGAGGTCCTGCCTGGGGGCAGACAAACTGGTCCTGCGTGCACACTATAGTGCGTACCAGGAGGCAATCAACCGTAAGAAGGCAGTGTTTCTGTCTAGGGAGATTGCTGCCAGGAAAAACCGACCAGCTTTACTCTTCCCGGACTGTGGACAGGCTTCTTCATCCTGCCTGTCTGCTGCCCAGGAGGGTTTTTTCTAATATAGACTGTGAAGAGTTTGCTCGGTTTTTTCGGACAGGGTGTCCTCGATCCAGTGGGTGGCTTCTTCAGCTAGTAATACTATAGCTGACAGTGGTCGCCTGATGCGTTCTGAGAGCATTCCGCCTAGTTGGGGAGAGTTTAGACCAGTGGAGGCTAGTGAAGTTATTGAGGTGGCAGCCAACATGAAGCACACCTTTTGTGAACTGGACCCGGTGCCAACGCGCTTTTTAATGAGATGCGTTGACTCTGTTGGCCTTGTGTTTGCCTTGATTGTACGGTGTTCCCTTTCTGAGGGGGTCTTTCCAGATGCCTTGAAGGAGGCTCTGGTGAGACCCCTCTTAAAGAAATTATCTTTGGACCCGGAGATCAAGGCGAATTACCGTCCTATATCCAACCTTCCATTTTTGGGGAAGGTGGTGAAAAAGGTGGTAGCGCTTCAGTTGGAAGAGCATCTCATGGCTCACGAGTTGTACGAACCTTTCCAGTCGGCATTTTGGGCTAGACATAGCACAGAAACTGCACTTGTTCGGATGCAGAATGATCTCCTCAGGGCAAGAGATCGGGGGACAAGACGATTCTTGTTGTCCTCGATCTCTCTTCTGCATTTGACAGTGTGGACCATTGTGTGTTGCTTGTCCGCCTTAGGAAGCTATGTGGACTCACCGGTACTGTCATCAACTGGTTTGAGTCCTTTCTTACCAACAGAAGGCAATGGGTCATGATGGGGACTTCTTCATCTATATCCAGTCTCCTATTTTGTGGAGTCCCTCAAGGATCGGTACTGGCCCCAATGTTGTTCGCAGTGTACATGCTGCCCGTGGGAAGGATCATTAGGAAGTATGGTTTGAGTTTTCATTGTTATGCCGATGATACTCAGCTATATTTTTCCTTTGCCCCAGGAACATCCAATGCAGTGAATGTGCTTAACATCTGTCTGGCTGAGATTAATGACTGGATGGCCTCCAGCTGGTTGCGACTGAACCCTGACAAGACGGAGGTATTGGTAGTGGAGTCGAACAGAGTTCGTGATAGGATGACTCAGAAACTGGGCTTGTCCTTGGAGCTGTGTCATTGAAGGCCTCCTCTTGGGTGCAAAATCTGGGAGTGATTCTGGACAGGAACTTAACCATGGAGGCTCAAATATCCACGGTTCGTACCTGTTTTTTCCATCTCAGAAACATTCCCCAGAATTAAGCCCCTTGTTCCGCCTCTGGACCTCCCTACTTGATACATGCCTTAGTCACATCTAGGCTTGACTATTAGTAGCGCTCTATCTAAGGGGTCACAGGAGGATCTCTCCATGAGACTGCAGCTGGTGAAAACGCGCGCTGCCGGTTGTTGACTGGGCAGCAATGCCTTTGTCATATTACACCGGTTTTATGCGAATGCACTGGCTGTCAGTGAGGTGGAGAGTCCTCTTTAAGGTGGGTTTTCACCTATAAGACCCTACATGGGCAGAGCCCTGGTTACCTGTCAGACCTTCTGTTACCTATCCTCCTCACCCGCCCTCTTTGATCTTCTAGTGGTGGCTTCCCGACCATTCCCAGAACGAGGCTAAAATCAGCTGGTGATAGAGCCTTTAGTGTTGCGGCTCCCGTTCTGTGGAATTCTTTCCCAGCTCAGGTCAGGGAAGCTCCCACAGTGGGTATTTTTAAGGCCCACCTGAAGACATTTCTTTTTTCCCAAGCCTTTGATATTTAGATTAGTATATACAGTAAAGGCTGTGATTTTATTAGACTTATTTATTTTTATTCTGTATAATTTTGTGTTTTAAAATCTTGTTTAAAATTTGTCCGGTGCCCAGAGCCTCTGGGATTGGGCGTCTTTTAAATAAATTTTGCCTTGCCTTGCCATCTCCTGTCTGAACGAGACCTGAAAGGACTGATGTGTGTAGAGCACATGTGGCAGAAGAGCTATACTAGCCTGCCTTGTTGGTATATGTAGAATACATTTTTGTTGGCAGTACCATCACCCTGGAGTGTCTTATTGCTCTTATAAAATGGACAATAAACCAAGGTACTTAAAAAAAAAAAAAAAAAAAAATCGGGGAGATTTAAAATATGCTAAAATGTGTTAAGTATTTGAGACAGGTACTCCTGCTGGGGGGGATGCAGTACTGTGTGTGACAGTAGGTAAAGGTGAGGAATAAGGGGCATACTGAGTGGGCCTAGCGGTCCTTATCTGCTGTCAGTACTATGTTACTCAGCACTGCTAATCCAGTGTGTGCATCATACTTAACTGTAGTATAGTGTACTAGAGACATAATCTTATAGCAAGATAAGAAAACAGTTGTGGAAGAAAGGCACAGAAACTGATTACAGCAGGCAACTATCTGAGCAATGTTGGATGAATTAAGAAAAGCACTTTAGGCAGATATTAAAGAAGAGTACAATATAGATTTCCTGATTATTATTATTTATTTATTTTTTAATCATGACCTGGCGCAGAATGGGGTCCACCTCCCATCGCACTGACCCATGTGGCCATACATTGAACCTGAACGGGTTAATACATCCTGGGTCTGTGTGCTGTTTTAGAAACCTGGTGCATGGTGTGTAATTATGAGGCCCCAGTACACACCTGTTTTGGTTTCTTCATTTATTTATTACTTCATTATAAAAGCACCTTATAACACCAAGGTGCTTGTACATAAATTAGAACAAAAATAATTTAAAATAATCATGGCAATCAAAAATAGTAAAATCCACAGATTCCAGTTAAGTTAATACAAATTCAGCAGGAATCCGAAAATACTAGGCACAATAAATATGTTTCTAGAATCGTGGATATGTTGTTCTGTCGACACTTCTTGGCAGGTACCTTGCTGCTTTAAGATGTGCCAGAAAGTCTTCAAGCTAGCTCCTCCACCCACCGGTGGTATAACCCTCAGCTCCTCCCCATGGCGTCAGATCTTCCTTTCCGCTGGAAGGTTCAGGTTCCCTCCTTAGCTGCTGCGCCTTAGAGCCCTGGCTCTAGATTTTTCAGATTTGCTTCCAAAACTTATTCTAAAACTCTCTTGAGTTCGTTTCACCTTCTTCTTTTGCTTCTCGATGGAAGACTGATCCGGTTCCTGGGTTTCGCCGGTGCCCCTGTGGGCAGAAGATGTCTCGCATTGATCCACAAGCCACGTGCGTCTACTGCCTGGACACGACCATGATCCGCAGGCTTCCGATCTCTGTCGGTCCTTTTCACCTTTGGTTCTGGAAGACCGCACTGCCCGACTTCAGCTGGGGCGACTGGAAAAGCTTTACCCGACGGTCAAATCCAAGGATGCCCGTTGGGTGGTCTCCATGGCTGTGGGGTCCACCGAGCAGCTGGAACAGCTTAAGGCCTTTGAGGAGGAGGCGGCTCAGGCTGCGGCAGGCTCCTCTTCAGCTTCAGCCTTCATTCCGCTACAACTGTGATCCTCCTTTTCGGCTTCCTTCGAAGTTGTGCCAGTCTCTCTCTACCAAGGGAGAGGGCCCTTGAGAGTCACGCATATTTTGCGCTGTCAGAAGAAGGACATCTGTCTTGGCCATTAAGTGGCCTTCGCCCAAACAACTGGCGTCGTGATGGCCCACCACACCACGAGATGCCGGTTAAGCTGAAGCCGGCTACTTCACCGATCTGGGTAGAGCTGCTGCCTGTGCAGCGAGTCTGGGGCTCCGACCAAGGAATGTTGGTCAGCCCAGGCCTGCCCATCAGTTGTCAGTCACTCTTACTTCCGACCACCCAAGGTGGGTTGAGGTGACTCGGGTGGTTGTCCGCTCTACAAGGACTCCTTGGAGTCCAAAGATTCCTCCATGGTCTCCCATCCTGTCATCGAGTCTGTTAGGGGGTCTCTCCATCTACGAGGGCCCTACCTCGCTGATGGGTATTTATCAGCTCATTTCCGAGTCCACAGGAATGGAGCTCGAACCTGTGCAGAAACAGGCCAGGTATCCCCTCAGAGAGATTCTGGACAGAGGGGATACTCCAGTGGAGGCCTTTCAGGTGGCTGAGGCCATTGTGGGCCCAGCCTTGGAGCTGTGGCAGCATCCAGCCTCTTGCCCTGCGCCTTCTGCCCACATGGCCCACAAGTATGTGGTCCCTATGGGGTCCCTTTCGGGTTTTTCAGAGCACCCCTCTGCGGTAGGGTTGGTGGCCAACTCAGTCTTTCGGCGCTCAGGCAACAAAGGGGACGCAGACAGGCCCCTGGACAAGGAATCCAAACAATTGGACCATTCTGGGAAGAAGGTCTATCTAGCTTCCTCCCTTGGTCTTCATCAGGCTAGTTCAACCGTTATCATGGCACACTTCTTCCATGCTCTCTTGGCTCCCTGGACGTGGTGATCCCTCATTTCTTGGCAGACCTCCAGAACCACGGTCAAGCAGGTTCAGGATCAGGGCAGTGGCAAGGAACAACTTCAGACAGGTCTGTACATTGGTGACTCCTATGCCCATTCAGTAGTGGCTACAGTGGCTATCGCGCAGAGGCTTGGCTCGCATCTCGACCTTTACAGCTGATATGCAACACAAGCTGGCAGATGTTCCTTCTTGGGCACTGACCTGTTCGGACCCTGGCATGGAGGGCCACCTCAATATAGAGAAGTCAAATGCCACCTTGGACTCCATCACATCTGCCCAGAAGGACAAGGGCCCCAAGGGTCAGAACCACAGGCCCTTTCGCTCGTCCACTCCTGCGACCAGACTGGCCCAGCAGCAGCAGGGCCAGCAGGCTTAAACTTGGCATCCTAGGGCTAAGTCCTTGGCCTCCTCGTTCAGGAAGCCTGGGGGAAAGTTTCCGTTGGCTCCTCCACCAGACCCTCCTCCAAGCCTGCCAAGTGATGAGCTGGGGGGTGCTTCCCTCAATCCCATTACACCTCCCGTGAGGTACCGGCTCAGCCACTTCCTTTCTGCTTGGTCTGCTATCACCATGGACCGTTGGGTTCTGGAAGAGGTCGGTCAAGGCCTACTTCTGGTATTTGAGCAGGCCTCTCCATATCGAGCCCGCATCCCATGGGGGGACCTGGTGTCCGCAGCCTCTGTCAGCTCTCCAAGATGGCTTAGCTCAGCTCCTCCTCAAAGAGGTGGAGCGCAGAGTAGTGAACCCGCCTTCAGACCCAGGGTTTCGTTTCCAGGTACTTCCTGGTACCAAAACGGACAAGGGCTTTTGGCCTATTCTGAATCTGCATGACCTGAACAAGTTCCTCAGTTCCGCACCTTCTGGATGGTCACTCTGGCTTAGATCATACCATCCCTGGAGCAAGGCATGTGGTTCTGCTCCCTAGATCTTGGGACCTGTTCTTTGCATCCCGATTCGTCCGTCCCATCGACTGTTCCTCCACTTCCGAGCTGAGGACCCTTTACAAGTTCAAGCCATGCCCTTCGGCCTGTCTTCAACCCCTTGGGGGTCTTCAAATGCATTTCAGGGGTGGTGGCTTACCTGAGGTGCCGAGGGGTCCAGGTGTACCCTTACCTGGATGACTGGCTGATAGCAGGTCCCTTCAGGCGGGAGTTGGAGCAGTCCAGGGATCTGGCCCTCTAGACTTGCCTCGATCTTGGCCTCCTGATCAACGAGGCCAAGTCAGAACTCGTGCCTTCGCAGGTGATTCAGTTCATCGGGGCAGTGCTCGACTCCTGCTGAGCCAGAGCTCGGTTCCTGGCAGACAGGGCAGAGGTCCTCTCCTCCTTTGCCCAATCATTTCTGGTTGGGCAGTTGTGCTATGCCCGGGACTTCCTGCCTCTTCTGTGCTACATGGCGTCCTACATCAGTGTGGTCCAATGGGCTCACAGGCATATGCGTTCCCTCTAGTGGGAATTGGCCAGCCAGTGGTCTCTGTGCTCAGGTCATCTCAACCAGCTGGTCTCTGTGACCCAGAGGATGTGGGACAGCCTCCAGTGGTGGCTCGTTCCATCCCACCTGCAGGAAGGGATCCCGTTTGTCCGCCTCGAGACGACAGTCATCCTGGACACCGACGCGCCTCTGATGGGTCGGGGGAGCACAGAACCCATGTGCTCTGGTCCCCCCAGGAGTCCTGATACCACATCAACCTGCTGGAGCTTAGAGTGGTTCAGCTAGCCCTGACTGCACTCGATCCATTTGTTTGGGGTCCAGTGGTCCAGGTCTAGATGGACAATACCACGACCGTGTACTATCTCAACAGGTAGGGCAGGACATGCTCCTTGCCCCTCTGCAAGGAAGCTCTCAGCATTTGGTCCCTGTGCTCAGCCTGGAGGCAGATCTCTAGCCATTCACATGGCAGGAGCCTCGAGTCCAGCTGGCCGATGCCCTCAGCCAGATAGGCGGGGCATCTCATGAGTGGTCTGTCCACCAGGAGGTAGTACAAGATCTGTTCTCCCACTGGGATCCCCTCAGGTGGACCTGTTCGCCTCCAGGAAGAATGCAAAGCTGAGGCTGTATCATGCCTGCCCCCCTCAGCAGGGTTCACTGCAGGGGGATGTCTTCTTGAGGCCGTGGACCCCAGGCCTCTTCTATGTCTTCCCTCCCTTTCACTTGATTCACAGTGTGCTCATCAAGGTGAGGAGGGACAGAGCAGAGTGATCCTGGAAGCCCCAGACTGGCCACACCAGTTCTGGTATCCAGATCTCCCAAAGGCGGCTTCCAGCACCTCAGACCTGCTCTCCGTCAGTCAGGAAGGTACTCCACCCGGAACTTCAGTCACTGCACCTGATGGCCTGGTTCCTGAGTGGCTAGAGTTCCAGGCGTTGGGGCTCTCCAATGAGGTCCTCAACGTTGTTGAAGCTTCCTGTAAGGAATCGACCAGAAAATGCTATGCTTTTAAATGGAAGAGATTCTCCATCTGGTGTCAGGGCAAAGCGTTGTACCTATTGTCCTGTCCAGTGGGTAGCATTTTGGGTTATCTTTGGTCCCTCTCCCAGCAGGAACTTCTGTCGATGACCCTAAAGGTGCACCTGGCAGCCATCTCTGCTTACTGGGCGCAGGAAGGTCAGCAGTCAGTGGCGCAGGAGAAGGTGGTCTGGCGATTCTTCAGAGGCCTAGATCACATATCTCCTCCGGTGCGTGAACCTTCACCTATGTAGTATCTACTTCTGGTTTTGGCAAAGCTCATGGACAAGTCATAAGAACCAATGCACAAATGTGACATCTCATATTTGTCGTGGAAGACCGCCTTCTTGGTGGCTATAACGTCAGCCAGAAGGACTGGGGAGTTCTGGGCACTCTCTATCGAGTCTCCTTACCTGGTTTCCACAGGGACAAGGTTGTCCTCGCGCCCACCCAAAATTCCTTCTGAAGGTGGTGTTGGAGTTTCACTAACCAGGTGATTACTCTGTCGGTGTTCTACCCCAGTCATACCTTGGAGGCCAAGTAGAGGCTCCATACTTTGGACCTGAGACGAATGCTGCTTACTACAAAGAGCGAACAGGGACGCTCGGAGAGGTTCACCAGCTATTTGTCACCTATGCTGAAGCTGCACATGGCACACCTGCAGCTAAGTGGACAGTAGCTCGATGGATTACATCTTGCATTGATCTCTGCTATAGGTTGGCAGGTGAGGAGCCTGCCAGGAGGCTTGAGCTCATTCCACCCGCCATACCGCTACATCGGTGGCTGCTTCTAAGGACATCCCTATCCAGGAAATCTGCAGACTGCTACCTAGAAGTCAGCACACACCTTCATTTCCCATTACCATGTCAACCTTGAGTCACGCCGGGATGCTGGCTTTGGAGCCTCAGTTCTCCAGTCCCTTTTTCCTAAGTAGGGGGTGTGCGTCTTGCCTCCATCCTCCCAGAGAACTGCTAGGAGTCTGCCAAGAAGTGTGGATAGAACAACATATCCACAATCCTAGAAAAACAGGTTACTCACCTGTAACAGTAGTTCTAGGAGTGGTATATGTTGTTCATCCACACTGACCCACCTGAACTCCCCGGCTTCGATGCACAAACCTGGCTTCCAGTGGGCTAAGATCTGGCAACATGGGGTGGAGCTGAGGGTTATACCACCTGGGTGGGTTGGAGGAGCCAGCTTGAAGACTTTCCGGACATCTCAAAGCGGTAAGGTACCTGCCAAGAAGTGTGGATGAACAACATGTACCATTCCTAGAACTACTGCTACAGTGAATAAACTGTTTTTGGTGCTCTTCTGAAGTTCTGGACGGTCAGGCACTCTCATACCCGACGAGGTAGAAAATTCCAGCGTCAGGGCCAGAAAAGCAAAACACTGGGCACCTGATGTCATTAAATAGACCGGGAATCTCCAGCAGTCCTCGTCAGTGAATCAGAGGGCGGAGGGGCAATAAGGCCGAAGGAGTTCTTGCAAGTAATGGGGTCTGGTTGATGTAGGACTTTTAAGTCAGTATCCCAACCTTGAAGGTGTTCCACCACTGTACTGGCAGCCAGTGCAGTCCGTGGAGCACAGGTGTTATATGACTGGTCCTGGAAGTACCAGTCAGTAACCTCAGTGCTGTATTCTGCTCCAGCTGCAGGCGGTGGATATCAGCCCCCGGTAGCCCTAGGTAAAGGGCATTGCAGTAGTCAAGGCAGGAGGTTGCAAAGGCATGGATCAACTTTGGAAGATCCTCAGGAGGAACCAGATGCTTCACCCAGGCGATATTACTCAGATGGTAAAAAGAGGACTGGACAATGGCGGACACCTGAGATTTAAGGGTCAGTCTGTCATCGAAAATAACGCGAAGGTTCTGCATACAATAAGAGGTAGTCGGCTGAACACCCCCGAGCCAAAGCCCAAAGGGTTGGCCAGCTGACATACCCACCCCGACAGTCTGGGTCCATAACCAACACCTCTGTCTTTGCCGGTAGCACCCAAACAAGGGCAGTCTCGGTACTATGTCTCTTCCTAAATCCTGACTAGAGAGAATCATAGACATCGTGGCTGGACAAATGATCATCCAGCTGCAGTGCAACCACCTCCTCAGTAACCTTACCCACAAAGGGTAGGATAGAGACAGGTCTGTAGTTAGCCATACAGTCCGGGTCAAGGGAGGGGTTTTTATGGAGGAGACGAGCAACCTCCTCCTTGTTGGGGTAGAAGAAGAAGAATCAGCATTTCAATTGCACTTTTCATACACATTGTATCCCAAAGCTCTTTAAGTAATGCTAGACTGGTAGTGAAGTGACTGGACATGTAGTGGCAGCCATTTTGCACATCAGCACCCACACACAGCCTTGGACAGTTGTATGATCAGTTTTATTGGAAGGGGAGTATTGGCCAGGACACCAGAGAAGGTTCTCTCCTCTTTGCAAAAAGTGCATCAGGTTCTTTTACTTCCACCTGGTCTTATAGTGTCTTATGCGTAGAGCAATGCTATTAACACATTCTAATTTAGAAATATTGCCCCAAAAAAAGAGAATTTGATCAGTTGGACAGGCTGGTTGATGAGAACCTGTATGAAATAAAAGTACTGAAGGTGGTGGGGCAGATTTGGACCCCTCCCCTTAAGGGGATACTAAAAATGTAGTAGATAATTTTGTCCCATGAAAAAGATACAAATTGGAACGTGTCCTGTCTGAAGGAGACATTTAGGGAACCGATGTAGGACATTTTTGGCAAAAGAGATATGGCTAGCTCAGTTGGTGTATGTTGGCAATAAGATGCAGGGTGGTTTTAGTGTCGACATAAATACACACCTCAAAGAGCAGTGAGGCAAGAGGATGAAGGCCAAGTTCCTTTAACCCCTGGGAATAAATTTGTCAGCACTAACACCCTGGAGTGTATTGCTCTCAAAAAATGGGTAACTGGCAAAACTAATAAAAACAAAAATGAGATGATGGACAAAAATAGAAACACTAAAATGAATACTTAGAATAGTTCCTCCACATGTGAGTGTCATCAGTGGGATACAGCGTTGTATGTGGTCCATTTGCACATTTCATCAAAGTGTCCATCCCTAGAAATAGGTGTCATCCACATCGAGAGACATTAGATGATCAAAGGTCAAGATGTGCAAACAGAAACAAAACAAATGTGTAAGAAAGACACAAAAATAGCCCCATTGTCCCCGGCACCATAATTCTACCAATATCTTTGACACTTTCGAACTACAGAATGAAACCATCTGAGGAACAGTGGAAGAATTACCAATATCACTTTCTAAAATATTACAAATGACTACAGAACTGAGTTCCTGATTTATGAACATGTCCAGGCTCAAGAATGGGTCCATTCTGATTTTGAAAACCCCAAACTTTGAAGATATTACCCAAAGAAAGGGAGCAAGAGTTTGTTGAAAATCCATATGTGTTACTAGGATGCTATTCATTTGCAAATTTGAACATGCCTTGACTCAATAATGTTAATTTTTCTCATGGTATTAGTAAAGTGTCAAAATTTGGAGATCCCTCCTCGAGAGACTCTTTAATCAAGAGATTGGTTGAGGAGGACATGTATAAAAGAAACTAAGAGAAGGAGGTGGAGGAGATGTGGAACTCATTCATAGGGTGAATAACAAATACAGTAGAGCATTATAAACCCGTGAAGAGAAAGAAGGAAAAAAGCACGAATGTGTCCTGTTTGGATGAAACATTCAAGGGACCAGTATAGGATGCTTGTGGCACAAGACGAGATGTCTAGAGTAGTTTCTTTATAACTAGGTAAGTTGAAGATCGTGGCATTAGCAAAATCCACATGTTTGGTGATGTAGCTGCAGAGAAAGAGCAGGTGAGTGTACTGACTGATAAAGGGATTTACTGTGTAGTTGCATCTAAATATTCCTGCCAATTCTGAGTGGAAAGAACGATTCTTGGTGTGATCAAAACTCAAGAAATTAGTATGAGATATTAAGATACTACTGATCTTCTTGATTTTTGCCATGCCCTGACTCAATAAAACATTTATTATTCTCACTGTGTGCCCTAAGGCACCATTAAATGTCATGCCTACATTCCACATTACACAGCATGTGAGTTGCATTATGCACATTCTGTGTCCCTTCTGGACCCTGCAGATGCGCTAACACTCCTTTCCTGCCATGTTTCCTTCTCTGGCAACAACCATGATTCTACTTGTACATTTACGTAGAAGTTTGGGGTAGATGGTATGTGCAGGGCTGGGCTGGTAGAGCACATCATGCAGGTGCCTTTGAGCTCTGCCAGTTTAGTGTTCTGGGAGTTTATTACATCAGCCAGTGGGCTGTGAAACTGGTGCGCTTCCTCAAACAACTGCCTGGAGGCTATGCTGTATCCATCGCAGACATGGGCCCTAGCCTTTTTCCACTCTACAGTGGGCTGCAGTGATGATGACTGTGGAGCACATTGTAAAAAGCATACAAAATGGCAACTGTGCAAAAGGCGACATGGCTGTTACGCGACGGAAGTATTCCATGAACCTCTGCCCTGGAGGAGCATGGGATTTATTGTTGAACTGGCTATGGCATTTGATTAGAAGCCTGCAACGTAGCCCAGGTATGTCCTCTTGACAAGCCCCTCCTCTTGCATGAGCCCAAGTGACAGTGCCTTGGACCAGCAGGGATAGGGTATCATGGCTCAGTGTGTTATGTTGGGCCCAGTGCATGGTACATGTTTCAGTGACCCAGACATTCGAGGAACTAGCGTAGGATGCTTGTGGCACAACGTATATCGAGGCTAGCTTAGTAGTTGTACAACTGAGTACATTGAAGAGCAAGGAATTAGCAAAATCCACAAATGTGGGGAAGTATCCCTGAGAAACAGTCGTTAATATACTGATGGAGAAAAAGGTTTACTGTGGCATTGTGTTCAGATACTCCCACAAAATTAGACTGGAGAGAATGAGTTAGGTGCATAAAAATCAGGAAATCAGTATGAAATATTTAGATACTACTGACCTTCCTGATTTTTTTGCCTTGATTCAATTACAACAGTCATTCTTTTCACTGGGGGCCCAGTGTACTATTCAATTCAAACAACATGAAGTCTTGCTGTATTCTGACATTATGGAGTTAGCCCCAGCGCTTGAACTGCTCTGGAGAGGGAAGAGTTAACTCTATGCCAGAGCATAGAATGTGGGTCTCGAGCTTGGTTCAAACCTCTGTCTGCCGCACTTCAAAGTGTAACCGTCAGATTCTTTACTCCGCCTACCTGAATAGTTGCTCCGGAGATATCTCCATCACTTGTCGGTTCGGTCTCAGTAAAACATCGGTTTTAAACTGTGATTTTCTTGATCTTACTTCGAGAAACAGCTCTTGCAGCAGATTACACCATTAGGACTGAAGCTGGCAGGCGCCAGGACCCCACGGAAAAATTCTAGCTATCAGTATCCAGCGGGGGACCGCCTCTGACGTCAGCCCCTCCTCGACATCAGGCATCACATAAAAGGAGGAGGTTCCCCAGCATTGCCAGTTCTTTTCCCGCCGTCGACTCACCGGCATCAACCTCACAGACGCCTGCATCAACGATACAATGCGCAAAATCTGTACAAAACCCATGTCTGCTTCTCCAACTCCTTCTCTCGAAGGACACCCCTCAAAGTGTGCTCAGCAAGCAGATCCCTCGCCAACCATCATTCGGCTTGTGTGAGGTGCCTGGGCCTGGAACACAACACCCAGGCCTGCTCCATCTGCCACCAATTTAAAAGCAGGACTAGGATCTGCCACCAAAAGGCCCTTCAGGGGTTCCTTCTTGAAGAGAAACTTCGCAAAATGGAAAAAAGACCTTCCTCCAAAGGGGATTCTTCCCATAAGATCGGGAAGCACCGGGACTCAGGTAGGTCGGGATCCCCCAGCAAGGCCTCTGAATCCAGGGCAGCTCCAGCTGTACATGATCCGACCGTTCTCCTTCCTGGGCCCGCTCCCAACCTCCCCCAGTTAAGCTAAGGTCTGCAAGGGGTTCTTCAGCCTCCTTGCACCCACTTAAGACCCACCGGGTGCCGACTCTTCTTCCAGGCCTGACTCTTCAGAAAACATAGGAAGTCTTCCTCTAAATCTAGCAGGCGTCAGGCCGATGCAGGACACCAACCTCAAATCCATCTCCCAGCCTCCCAAGGCCCGGAAAGGAAGACCAAGGATCTGACACCTCTTAAGTGGGCGTCACAAAATAAAAGGTGCCTGACCAGATGTCCGAAATACGGAGTCCCGACCTGATAGCAGTTGTACTGACACTGGGTGACACCAGACATCAGGGGTCCTCAGGAGAAGAGGCTGCCGCGCTGCCAAATGACCAGATGGGTGGCACGGAGGATGCCGGCTCGCCCGGGGAGCCATCGACGGATCCGGTGGTTCCCCAGGACCTGACGCCCGACCCCGGAGACAGACCCACACCGACGCCGGGCCCGTCGTCAGGCATGAACATTCAGGAGGTGAAGGAATTGTTCATCTTCTGGTGGGAGACCATCAGAAAGAACATGGTCCCCAGTAAGCCTCTTCCACCTCCACCACCTACACCCCCTCCTCCAGAGGGTGAAGGCTCAAGACCCCCGACCCCTAAGGAGCCAACTGCACCTCCTAGGGGCAGATCTAGAGAGAGAAAAAGACACCAATCACGGTCTCCCTCTGGGTCTCGGAGCCCTAAATGACCCAGGAACAGACGACACCCACTGGGGATGACTCCAGACTGGATATGTCTGATACCTTCAGGTCTCCATCCCCCTATAGTCCCCCATCACCAGACCAGCCAAGGTCACCACCGGATGATCCCTCTTTCTCCGAAATCATGAGGCACATCCAGGAGAATATGGGATGGGAGACTGAAGACTTGGACCCCGAGAGACAACGCCTTGCCCGTTACCTTCGGCAAAAGGACCCAAAGCCTGTGGTGGTCCCACCTCTAATGGACACCTTCACGTACATCACCAAGGTGGCTTGGAAGCATCCGCACTTGACACCAGCTGTTCCTAAGAAGGCTGACCGCCTCTACAGAACTCCTATGGAGGACCTGTATCTGGCGCAGCAACCCCTGGCAGACTCACTGGTCATTATGGCGTCTCATGATCGGTCCCAAAGACCGCAACACTTGAGTACCCAGCCTCTGGACCAAGAATCTAAGCAATTAGATTCTATGGGAAGACGCATGTATGCGGCTGCTACATGCTCGATAAGGTCTTTGAATTACCTCACGCACATGGTGCAATTTCAAAACTCCCTCTGGGAGCAGGGCCAAGACCTTTATACTGGGTCGGATGTGGGGACCCAGGTTCTCTGAGTCGCTTACGATTCAGCGGACTCTGCCACCAGGGGAGCAGCTACTGGCGTTTGTCTTTGGAGACACTCTTGGTTGAGAGTCTCTGGTTTCACCCCAGACGTTCAGAAGAATATCCTGGACGTCCCTTATAACGGAGCTGTCCTGTTCGGTGAGGAATCCGAGAAGGTCATCACCAAGCTATAGGACGCCGGGAAGACAGTTCAGACTGTACAGGCTATTTACAAGCCCAAATCTGGTTCCTTTCAGAGGAACCAGAACTGTTTTCACGGCAGGCAACAACGGCAACAGCCACGTTCTGGCCAGCAACCCCGGGGCAATTTTGGTCGCAGAGGCAAGCCAGATTCCCCACGGGCCAGGGCTCAAAGCATCCCAAGGCAGCCCAGCCCATGGGATCCAATGCCACCACAGCATGACTCCTTCCTGGCCTCACCCTCCTCTGGATCTAAAGGACAAAAGGTTGGGGGTCACATCTCTCATTACTTTCTGGGATGGCAGGAGATCATTCTCCGACCGTGGGTGTTATAGTTGGTACAGCGAGGACACTTTATAGAGTTCCTCACTAACCACCGTCCAGACCTCCCCTGCTCTCCTGTTACTCGGTCAGCATGCTCTGCTCATCCAGCAGGAGATCTTGGCCTCCTGGATAAGGAGGCCATAGAGTACGCTCCACCGGACCAGAAAGGAAAGGTTATTATTCCTACTTCTTCCTGGTCCCAAAGAAAATAGGGACTTCCACCCGATCTTAGATCTCAGTGATCTCAACATGTTTGTGTTATACAAATGCTTCTGCATGGTGACCCTACTGGTCTCATCCCCATGCTCAAAGAAGGCGCATGGCTGGCGTCAGCTGAACATGCAGGACACTTACCTACATCTCCCGATTGCTCAAAGCGCATCAAAGGTTTCTGGCGCTCACTTTCTTGGGATGCTACTACTAGTTCCGAGCCCTCCCATTCGGATTTGCCCTCTGCACTGGTGTTTACGAAGTGCATGGCAGTAACTTCAGGAGGTAGGGTCACTAATCTTTGCCTGCATTTAGATGACTGGCTCTCATGGCACCCTCTTGGGAGGCCCTGATGTCCACGTTATTCAGGATACCCGTTTCTTTCCAATCGTTAGGCATCATCATCAACCAGGAGAAGTCGCATCTTGTCCTGCTCAGACTCTGCAATTTATTGGAGCAGTTCTGGACACCACTCAAGGAGAGCATTTCTTCCTTCGGACAGGGGAACACATCAGATCCCTTATACGGACACAATGACTGAAGACAACAGTGCCCACCAGGACCGTTCTTTGCCTGTTCGGACATATGGCAGCTGCCATTGCAACAGTCTCCTAGTCCAACTCCATATGGGTTACCCAATGGATGTTGGGCTCAATGGGACCAGAAGCAAGTTCATATACAGCATCCAGTCTGGATCTAATGATGCCGTATCCGAGACTGGCAATGGTGGCTCATCCCGACCATCTCTCAAAAGGAGCCCTTTATGGTGCTCACTTCCTTTAGTGACACTCTCCACGGACGCCTCGGATCCGGATGAGGAGTGCACTCAATGGGGCTGTGACCAAGGCTCGTGGTCGCTCTCTAGAGTCCCATCTGCATAAATATTCTGGAGGTGAGAGCCACTCTTTTATGCCCCATAAGTATTCCAGACGGACATTCCACTGGGTACTCTTCTGATTCAGACAGACAATACCAAGTGTGATGTAACTATCTCAACAAACAAGGATGCACTCATTCCTACCCCATGTAGGGAGACTCTAGGGTTTGGAATTAGTATTGCAACATATGCAGATATTATTGCAGTGTATGTTTCCAGAGTGGACAACACAATCGCGGACAGCCTCAGCCGATCACAGGCCAGAGTCCACGAATGGGAACTGCTTCAGGCAGTCGCAGAGGATGTGTTTCGCAGATGGGGCCACCAGAATTAGACCTTTTTGCGTCCCCATCCAATGCAAAACTGCCCAATTTTTGCTCGCTAGATCCAGGGCCTGGTATTTTCTGGTGAGACGTGTTGTCCCTCTTTTGGACAGGCAGATTCCTCTACGGTTTTCCACCCTTCCCTTTGATCCAGAGGGTTTTACTGAAGCTCTGACAAGTGCGGGCATCATTGATTCTGGTAGCTCCTTTGGCCCAGGCATAGTTGGTTCCTCTATTACATCAGCTGACCTAGGAACCTCCAGTGCCTCTGCTATTCAGTCTCAATTTCTGTCCCAGGAGGCAGGCCTTTGTCCATCCGATCTTCGGTCATTGGAACCTGCATGCCTGGCTCCTAAAAAACATAGCAGTCCTGAGATACAGGGTCTCTCGGAAGTTTGCTGGATTCAGGCGGCAGCCAGAAAACCCTCCACTATGCTACTTACGCCATGAAGTGGCGCTGATTTGCATCTGGGCTCAATCTCACGGATTGACCCCATTGGATTGTTCAGAGGTCGGTGTTAGACTACCTTCTAACCCTGTCTGAGGCAGGCCTTGCCTACTCTTCCATTAAGGTTCACCTGTGCGCCGTTCCAGCCTATCGCTCACCGATGGGTCATAGCCTTCAGCTCAATTAGAGGCTTCATGTGCTTTTTATGTGGTATCCGCGCCTGAGACCTCCTATCAGAGACCTGGTTCCACCTTGGATCTCCCTTTGTTTTTAGAGCAGCTTACTTCTACCTCCTTTTGAACTAGCCAGGATTGCGTAGCTGTGTCTCCTCGCTTGAAGACACTCCTTTAGTTGCTGTTCTTCTGCCAGAAGAGTTCTGAGCTTCATGCACTCATGTGCAAGGATACTTATTTGGTTTTTCACAAGGACAGGGTGTCTTTAAGAACAAATCCTAAGTTCCTTCCCAAAGTGGTCTCAGTGGTCACACTCAACCAGGATATAGACCTGCCGATGTATTACCGACCACGGTGTAACGGGGAGGCCCTATGTACACTCTAGATGTACATAGATGTCTCAGATATTATCTGACCAAAACCAAAGCCCATCATAAGTCGAACCAGCTCTTTGTTTCTTTGCACAGCAGATGCTCAGTGCTCCTGTTTCAAACAGTCACTTTCAGATGGTTGGTCAAGTGCATTATGTTCTGTTATCAGAAGTGTAATAGACCTTACCGGGACCGTGAAGGGTCATTCTATGAGGGGTGGCTACCTCTTTCGCTGCGCTTCAAAATGTCTCCACTTCAGCCATCTGTGCGGGGCAGCGACTTGGAGCACTGTGCACATTTCATCAGACACTATAGTTTGGACATTGCCTCTAGGCGTAGAGCTGGATTCGCTTGGTGGTCTTCAAGGACTCTTGTCCTGAAGTCTGAGTCATCTCTCCCTCCTCCGGTAGTAAATTGTTCCCTACTGCTTGGGAATCAGTCCTAATGGTGTAACCTGCTGCAAGAGCTGTTTCTCGAAGTAAGATAGTACAGTTACGTAAGAATTTACCGTAACAGTAGATCTTCGAGAACAGCTCTTGCAGCAGGTAGTTTCCCTCCAACCTTCCCCTCTAGAGGTTGAGTCTTCTGACCTAGTTTTTAGGCTACAGCATCCTTTGATGCCTTTTTTTTTTCTAACCTTACTTTGGAAGCGGATCCTCGGTCTTCCCTTCAGATGTCACACTTGAACCGGGAGTCTCCAGCGGGAGAACTGGGAATGCTGGGGGACCGCCCCCTTTTATGTGATGCCTGATGTCGGGGAGGGGCCGACGTCGGGGGCGGTCCCCCGCTGGATACTGCTAACTAGAATTTTTCAGTGGGGTCCTGGCGCCTGCTGGCTTCAGTCCTAATGGTGTAACCTGCTGCAAGAGCTTGTTCCGAAGATCTGCTTTTACGGTAAGTTCTACGTAAATGTACTTTTTTCAGTTCAGATTCCTGTCTGCAGTACAGTAAGTGTTGTAGGTAGTGGATATTAGTTTTTCTGTATTGCGGAAATTGTAGAGTTTTTTCAGTTGGTCTGGTTTAGAACCGATTGTTTTGATTCAATTTATTCTTTAATCTTTATTTTAGAGTGAGGTACCGGTCCCTATAGGTTTCAAAAAACTTATTTTTAGACTTTTTTTCCACAGCCCGTAACACAGTTGGTATCCGATAGGAGAGTCTTGCCTGGCTTTAAAGCTGCTAAAGGGTAAGTGGTTAGGATGGCTACAACTGAGAAACCCGAGAAAAACTGGGCCCACTGGGTTTCAGCACTGTTGTGAGTGTGGGGATGCCTTTTCTAAGGCAGACCCTCACACCACCTGTGTATATTGTCTGGGATTTGACCACCTCGATTCAGACTGCCAAATATGTAAAAATTTTCAGAAGGCCAACCTGGACAAGAGATTGGGTAGGCTTAGGGAAAAGGAAGCCGAGAAGTCGGTTGATCCAGATGGCCAGCCCGGTTCGGTTCCGACAGAACCTGAGGGAGTGCCCACTGACCTGGGCGATACTTCCTCTGGCAAAAGGAGAGCTGATCCTGAGGGTCGGTTCTGACAAGAAAGAAGAAATCGGGCTGTTCGGATTCAGAACCATTAGCTCCGAACCACGAAGAGATAGCCAGGCGATTAGTATTGTGGAATCATCTGCTCAGTTCCGGACGATCAGACTCTCATGGTAGGCATTTGTTCGGTCGGTTCCTCCGGTTCCGTACATTGTCCAGATGATTATGAACCGGATTTGGAAGGGAAGAAGGATATGATGATAATGATGGTGGAAGGTCTGGATGAGCCCATTGCACCAGACATCTCCCCAGACAGACCTTCCAATGTTTCCCCTCCTAGGCTTTCTGAGTCCCCTTCCCACTATTTGTTTTACAGAAAAGTGGCAGGGACCCTCCAGCTCTCTCTGGTTGAAGCTGTTGAGGAACAAGAGGAGCCTGACTGTAGAAATGATGGACATCCCAGAGTCCAAGAGACTGTCTATTTCCCTCCATAAATCTTTTGGGAAACAGACACAAAAAATTTTCCAGACACCAAATTCAATACCTCCTGTGGACAAGAGAATGGACAGGAGGTATATGCTGTCAGGCTCAGGTACGGAGTACTTGTTCCAACAGTGCAGCCATGTTGGGGTAGTGCAGGCTGCAGTCTGTGACAAGGCTAATATACCCTTGGCTTACACCTCCCAGATAAACACTCTAGAAGGTGGATGTATGGCCAAGAAACAGTACTTGGCATCCTCCTTGGGACTCAGGCAGGCAAACTATATGGCCTACACAGCCAGCTACCAGAAGTTCAGGTGGGATATTGTTCTGGAACTGGCTAAACAGGCTTCCCCCAGCTAGCCAAGGAGCTGGAGGAAGTGGCTGCTGATGGGATTGAGGCATCCAGAGTCCAATCTCATGCTGCTGTGGACTCTGTGTCATCATGAGTCATGGCTACATCTGTGTCTCTTCGGAGTTTTGCTTGGCTCAGAGGTACTAACCTCTCACAGGACACCCAGGCTAAGGCCGTGGATTTTCCTGTGGTGGGTAATTCTTTGGGGAGCAGACAGAGAATTACATGAAAAAGATGGACAAATACAGGGCCACCTACAGGAGTGCACAGGCCAAGGAAAGGCAGGCAACTCCTCAGAAGCAGCAGTGTAGGGGCAGGGGCAGACCTTTTCACAGGCCTTTCTACTAGGCACAGGCCTCCTCTCCTTTTCCTCAGAGGGTTCTTCAGAGGGAGAGGCAGAAGGGGGATGAGCAGGCTGCATCCTCCTCCGGCCCAAGGCTCCTGCCAAGCAGACACCCTGATGTGTCACCCCAGGTCGACTCCCCTTTTTCAGTAAGAGGCAGGCTGGCTTACTACTTCCAGGCCTGGAAAGCTTTTACCGCAGACAAGGGGTCCTGGAGGTAGTAAGCCAGGGATTGGCTCTCGGCTTCAATAATTTTCTAAAGCTGAGGGTCAGGTGTATTCCACCTGCAAACATCTCCGAAACCATTGCCCTAGAGGCTGAGATTTTCTCTCGCTGGCTCTCAGAGCCAATGAGAGAGTTCCTACTCCACACAGGGGCAAGGGTCTGTACTCCAGATACTTCCTTACCCCAAAAAAAGACAGGGGAGTGGCAGCCCATCCTAGACCTAAGATACTTAAACAAGCACCTAGTGAAGCCAAAATTCAGAATGGTGACTCTCGGAGTAATTCTTCTCTCTGAGGCCAGGGATTGGTTAGCCTCCCTGACCTCAAGGATACCTACTTTCACATTCCCATCAGGTCCTCCCACAGAAAGTACCTCAGGTTCAAACTGCCTTCAGGCCATTATCAGTTCAGAGCAATGCCCTTCGGACTAACATCAGCACCAAGGATGTTCACAAAATGCCTAGCAGTAGTAGTGACCTTTCTAAGGAGACAAAACATTTCCATTTTTCCATACCTGGACGACTGGCTCATTGTGGGGCAGTCTACAGACCAAGTCAAGTCAAACCTGCAAGTGACCCAACAATTGCTCACTTATCTGGGATTCCTTCTCAATCTTCCAAAGTCAGTTCTCGAACCAGTGCAACTCCTGACTTTCAGAGGGATAGAGGTGGACACTGTCAAAGCAAAAGCTTTTTTCTCTGGCAAGGATAAAGGCCATTACAGACCTGGCTTCTTCCTTCCGCCTTCTGGTGTCTCGACCAGCAAGGCATTTTCTTCAGCTTCTGGGCCAATGGCATCTTCCACTGCAGTGGTACAGGGGCCAGATTTCAGATGAGGGACATTCAGTTCCATCTGAGGTCCTTTGGTCTCAGAAAGATTCTCTAACCAAACTGATTCCAGTGACTCAGACTCTGATCCAGGCTCTCCAGTGGTGGTTGGATCAGGGCAGCCTCAGACAAGGAGTCC
The DNA here is from genome assembly GCA_016271365.2 of Neoceratodus forsteri. Lineage (NCBI taxonomy): Eukaryota > Metazoa > Chordata > Ceratodontiformes > Ceratodontidae > Neoceratodus > Neoceratodus forsteri. The sequence goes on along the minus strand of CM057449.1, from coordinate 157,008,928 downwards.
TATTCATCACCCAGACTCATTCTGTGGTATTAACCACAGATGCTTTTCTCCTGGGATGGGGGCTCACTTGGGAGCCCACACAGCACAGGGAGTGTGGTCCCCTCGTGAGTCTCTACTTCATATCAACCTTCTTGAGCTCAGGGCAGTGTACCTGGCTCTTCAAGCTTTCTCGGACTCAGTACAGAACAAGGTGGTTCAGGTCAGGACAGACACCACCACCATGTGGTATATCAACAAGCAGGGAGGCACTAGGTCTACGGCCTTGTGCACGGAAGCCATGAAATTATGGTCTCTGGCTTATTCCCTACAGACATCTCTGGTAGCAGTTCACCTTCCAGGGAAGGACAGTGTGCCAGCAGATGCTCTGAGCAGGATATCTCAGGCCATCACGAATGGTCTCTGGATTCCCTAGTGTTAAAAGTAATTTTCTCAAGATGGGGCACTCCAGAGATAAATCTCTTTGCAGCCCCAGACAATCACCAACTTCCTCTCTTCTGTTGCAGAACCCCAGTCTTGGGCTCAGTGCCCCTGGATGCTCTACTTCTGGATTGGGAGGGGAAATTTCTGTATGCCTTTCCTCTATTCAAGGTTCTGGTCAAGATAAGGTCACAATCATGCATAGTGATCCTGATTGCACCAGGCTGGGCCAGGCAGCCTTGGTATCCTCTGTTGCTGTCCCTAGCAGCCCATCTTCCCAAGAAACACAATCTGTTAACCTCCTGTCAGGGTAGGATATGGTATCCCAACGTTCGGTCTCTCAATCTCAAGGCGTGGCTCTTGAAGAGTTAGAATATGCAAGTCTGCATCTGTCTCGAGGTCTGGATATTCTCAAAGCCTCTTGGAAACCTGCCACTAGAAAACTTAGAATTCCAAATGGAAAATATTCAACATTTGGTGTTCTAATAGAGATATATCTCCAGATACTGCTGATTTGGCTACAGTTCTGGATTATATGGTTCATCTTAATGGCTTAGGCCTCAGACCAGCTACTTTGAAAGTACACTTGGCAGCTGTTTCTGCATTCCTGTCAGTGGGGGAGGATTCCTTCCTGGCATCTCATCCTGTTTTCTGTAAATTCTTTAAAGGTTTGCTCCATACCAATCCTCCCTTTAAGGACCCTACTCCTGCTTGGGATCTTAATGTTTGCATTGCTCAGCTAATGCAACCCCATTTTGAGCCTTTGACCTCAGCAGAACTTAAGTACTTGACTTGGAAAACTGTGTTCCTGGTAGCTATCACCTCTGCCAGGCAAATTAGTGAATTACAAGCTCTCAGTGGAGCCTGATTTTATCTCATTCCATAGAGATAAGGTGGTCCTTAGAACCAACAGGAGGTTCTTGCCCAAAGTGGTTTCAGATTTTCTTCTGAACCAGTCCATGTCTCTTCCTGTGTTCTTCACTGATCATTCTTCTTCTTCAGGAGAGAGAAGATTACACAGTTTTGATGTTAAAGGGCTCTTAGCTACTACACTGAGTGCACTGAGGCACTTAAGTTTGACTGTCCTCATTTGTTTCTCACTTATGGTGAAGTGGATTGTCTCTTGTTTACAATTCTGCTATGAAAAGCTAGGCAAACTACCCCTCAGGCCTGAGGGCTCATTTGACTAGAGGTATAGCTGCTTCTCTGGCTGCCGACAGAGATATACCCTTACTAGAAATATGCAAAGCAGCCACCTGGAAAACAGTCCATACATTCACCAGCATTACTCTGGATATCCGGGCTAGAAGTGATGCTAGGTCTGAGTACCATGATGCTGCAGAGCCTATTCCCAAAATAGGTTGGGTGCCCTCTCCATGGAGGTGTAGCAGTAGTAGTTCAGATATTGTCAGAATACAGCTAGACTTCATGTTGTTTGAAGAAAAATTACCTTAGTAATTGTGTTTCTTCCAATGGAGTCTTGCTGTATTCTGACCTCCCTCCCTGCCTCCTCTCTCAGAACTTGTTTTTTGGGAAGTGGGCTGGCAGGTACAGTGCTGCACCTTGGGTGCTCTTGGCACTCCCCCCTCTTGTAGAAGGGGGAGTGGGTTCTGTTTATGTTATTTTTTGTACTTATGTTGTTCACTACCTGGTTATTGTTTTGGGGTTCTCGACTCGAGTCTTTTGGGACCCAAAACAATTGGTTGCCTTCTGGCTAGTTAATTTACAATTTTCACCTAGGATGTGTAGTTAGTATTAGCTCATAAGAATCTGGCAGTTACACTTTGAAGTGCAGCAGACAGAGGTTTGACCTGAGCTTGAGCCCAACGTTCTATGCTCTGGCATAGAGTTAACTCTTTCCTCTCCAGAGCAGTTCAACTGCTGGGGCTAACTGCATAATGTCACAATACAGCAAGACTCCATTAGAAGAAACACAGTTACCAAGATGAGTAATTTTTTCTTTTGTCCCTCTGTGACACGACATGCCGTAGCGCTTGGTAAGCTGCATCCATGATGTTCTTGGACACCCAGAGATGCAGTAATGCCTCTCCGTGCACGCCTGCTGTCTGAATGAGATCTTAAAGGACTGGTGTGTGGAGCACATGTGGCAGAAGAGCTATCATAGTTGGTTTATGTAGAAATACATTTTTGTTGGCATTACCATCACTCTGGAGTGTCTTATTGCTCTTATAAAATGGACAACAGGCAAAGGTATTTAAAAAATTTGGGAAATAAAAAAAAAATGCTCAGATTTGTTAAGTATTTGAGATAGCTCCTCCCAGGTGACTCTTCGCCGGGGGTTATAGTACTGTGTGTGATGGTAGATAAAGTTAGGAATAAGGGCATACTGGATGGGCCTAGCAGTCCTTATCTGCAGTCAATTACTATGTTAGTATGTTACTCGGTAGCACTGCTAATCAAGATGTGCATCCACGTAACTCCATTATCATGTGTACAGAGACATAATCATATTGCAAGATATGCAAACATAAAGAAAACAGTTGTGGGGAAAAGGCACAGAATCGGATTACAGCAGGTAACTGTCTGGGAATGTTGGATGAATTAAGAAAAGCACTTTAGGCAGATTGATTTATTTAGCTTTTTTGACCAGGTAGGTACACTAGACAAGCTGTATGCCTATTTTCAGGTATGACCCAGGAGAGTACAGTGAAAAATACAGCTGCAAACAAGGTACATAACAACAAAAGGGGCAATGTACAGAGTTACAAGAGAGCAAGATAGATAGTCTACAGTGAGCAGTAATAGGTAAAATATACATATAGAATAAATAAACCAAGACATTCAATGGCAATTACACTGTGTGAGTGACCCTTTTACCAGGGCCACATAATTTATAAGCAGATAGGAAGCAATTACATACTTCCCAGAATTAAAAGAACAGTGGGCAGTGGGTTGGATGAGACCAATTTGGAGACCTGGTTAAGGTGACTTAGGACACCCACACACAGGACAGTTTCACGTGCCCCCACAGGGAATTCTGGAGACTCAGGTGGAAGGGGGAGGCACGAACGTGGTCTGGAAGGGAGTTCCATAGCCTTGGAGCACACGTAGCAAAGTCCCTTTCCCCCATTAGGGTTCAAGTATAAGGAACTTTGAGCACCCCAGGACCTTGAGACCTGAGGGAGTAGTAGGAGGATTTAGTAGGCTTGAGCTGTGCCAGCCCCGGAGCAGTTCCGGTTCTGAGTACCTTTCCTACGAAGCAGCCCAACTCATATTTCAAGTGATTGGCTGGGGAAAGCCAGTCCAGTTTGTCATATAATTTACAATGATGGGTGAGACATGGGGCTGCCAGGGCAAAGCTACAGATGTAGGTCATGATCCATCGAGCAAGGTGGATCTTGGAGGTGCTAGTGAACAGGAGAAGGCCATAGCTAATTGAAGGGAGCAGCACATCTCTGGCCAATGCCAAGTGAGCTGCAGACATCAAATTTTTCTTTGCCCTGTAGGCAAGACCCAGTTTGCAGTTTACAGCTCTGCAAACATTTAGGGTGCGACACCCCATGTCAAGTTGGGTGTCAAGTGTCACTCCAAGGTGTTTTATTGAAATCGTGGTGAAGAGGGAGATTAGTACAATATAGATTTCCTCTATTATTTTTTATTTTAATCATGTCCTGGCTCAAGAATGGGGTCCACCTCCCATTGCATTGACCAACGTGGCCATACATTGAACCCAACGGGGTTAGTACATCTTAGGTCTGTGTGCTGTTTTAGAGCCTGGTGTGTAATTGTACAGCCCCAGTACACACCTGTTTTGGCTTCTTCATTCATTACTTCATTTATAAAAAGCACCTTTCTAACACCAAGGTGTTTGTACATAAGTTAGAAAAAAAATAGCAATTTAAAACAATCATGGCAATCAAAGAATATTAAAATCCACAGATTCCAGTTTAATTGATATCAAATTCAGCAGGAATCTGAAAATGCTAGGTTAAATAAATATGTTTTTAGTGCTGTTTTGAAGCTCTGGATTGTCAGGCACTCTCATACCTGACGAGATAGAGAATTCCACAAGTTCGGGGCCAGGGCCAGAAAAGCAAAAGACCGGGCACCTGATGTCTTTAAATGGGCCCTGGGAATCTCCAGCAATCCCTCACCAGTGCATTGGAGAAGACGGAGGGGGTAGAGTGAGAGGAGATCTTGCAGGTAATGGGGTCCCTGGTTATGTAGGGCTTTATAAGTCAGTATCCCGACCTTGAAGGTGTTCCACCACTCTTCTGGCAGCCAGTGCAGTCCGCGGAGCATAGGTGTTATATGACTGGTCCTGGAAGTACCAGTCAATAACCTGGATGCCGCATTCTGCTCCAGTTGCAGGTGGTGGATGTCAACCCCCAGTAGCTCTAGGTAAAGGGCATTGTAGTAGTCAAGGCAGGAGGTTGCGACAGCATGGATCAACTTTGGAAGATGCTCAGGAGGAACCAGATGCTTCATCCAGGTGATATTCCTCAGATGGTATAAAGAGGACTGGACAATGGCTGACAGCTGAGATTTAAGGGTCAGCCTGTTATCAAAAATAATGCCCAGGTTCTGCATACAATATGAGGTAGTCAGATGAACACCCCCGAGCCAAAGTTCAGCGGGTTGTTAAGCCAACATATCCACCTCCCGACAGTCTGGGTCCACAACCAACACCTCAGTCTTTGCCAGGTTCAATTACAGCCAGCTGGCACTCATCCAGTCCTGGATCTCAGAAAGACAGTTGTTAAATACCAAGAGGAATGCATCCTGTTCAGGCACAAAGGACATCTACACCTGAGTATTATCTGCATAGCACTGAAAACTCTGCTGCCTAATGATCTCTCTGAATGGCAGCATGTACATCACAGACAACATGGGTGATAAGATGGGCTCTCGTGACCCCACAGGGCAGGGAGAGAGCGGCTGAGGAATAAAATCCAGACACCATTCTCTGTGTCCAACCCTCAAGAAAGATCAGAATCATTTGACGACCATGCCAGATAGTCCACAGATGGACCAGACGCTCAACAACCCACCACTGTACACAGTGTCAAATGCTATAGGGAGATGAAGAAGGATCAAGATAGAACGAGTCCTCTGATCTCTTGTTGTTAGGAAGTCATATAGCACCCGAACAAGGGCTGTCTCGGTACTATGTCTCTTCCTAAATCCTAACTAGAGAGAATCAGAGACATCGTGGCTGGACAAATGATCGTCCAGCTGCACTGCAACCACCTTCTCAAAAACCTTACAAAGGGTAGGATAGAGACAAGTCTTTAGTTAGCTAGACAGTCCGGGTCAAGGGAGGGTTTTTTAAGGAGGAGTCAAGCAACCGCCTCCTTGTATGGGGTAGAAGAAGAAGAATCAGCATTTATATAGAACTTTTCATACACATTGTATCTCAAAGCACTTTAAGTAATGCTAGACTGGTAGTGAAGTGACTGAACATGCAGTGGCAGCCATTTTGCACATCAGCACCCACACACAGCCTTGGACAGTTACTAACATACTAAAATGCCAGCAGAATAGGCCTAACGGTCTTTCGCCTCTGCTCATTTGGTCAGCCCCACCCTGGGAGCTGAACTTGCTGCCTCGCCTTTCTCTGGCTTCTCCTTCCCAGTTCGGATATTCTCGCTGCATTGGATTTTGCTTCCAGAACACTTCCCTGTACCTGTCCCACCCCTCTTGAACCCCTCCACGTCTCTGCCTCCACCAGCTCCCCAGGCAGCGCATTCCATGGCTCCACCACCCTCTCAGTGAAGTAGCACCTCCTCCTTTCTCCCCTGAATCTTCCCCCCTCCAGCTTCCACCCATGCCGTCTAGTGGCCCCTCCTCCTTCCTTTGAAGCACCCTGACTGTTCCTCCCCTATTTATCCCCTTCATGTACCTGAAGACCTCTATCATGTCCCCCCGGTCCCTTCTCTCTTCCAATGTGTACATATTTAGCTCTTCGAGCCTCTCCTCTTAGGTCCTGTCCCCCAAGCCCCAAATCATTTTGGTTGCCCTCCTCTGGACCCTCTCCAGGAGTTTAATGTCCCTCTTTAAGTGTGGCCTCCAAACTGCACGCAGTACTCGAGTGCTGCCTCACCAAGCAGTTATACAGAGGAGTATCACTTCCTCCTTCTGGAGGTGATCCCCAGCGATGCATCCCAGCATCCTGTTGGCCTTGGCCTCTGCCCTCCTACAAGTCTCCGAGTTGTTCATCTTGACATCCACCACCACCCCAGGTCCCTCTCAGCCATCGAGACTTGTAGCATTTCCCAGGGTGTCACACTTGGCCCGGATTTCTGGCCCCAGGTGCAGTACCTTGCATTCCCTGCACTGAACCTCAGCTTCCACTTTCTAGACCATCCTTCCAGAGCCTCCAGGTCCCCCTTTAGGGCCACCCTCCCCTCCACCATCCACCACCGCCCCCAGTTTTGAGTCATCTGCAAAGAGACTCATCTCACTCCTGATACCTGTCCTTATGTCAGAGATGTAGGCATTGAACAGGAGGAGCCCAAGGACTGATCCCTGTGGGACCCCACTAATGACCCTCCTTGGGGATGAGACTATCCCGCCAACTATGACCCTCTGGGTCCGGTCCTGGAGCCAATTGCCTATCCATCTGATCATCTGGTTCCCCACCCCATTTCTCCCAGCTTATCCAACAGGCCCACGTGAGGAACAGAGTCAAATGCCTTGTTGAAGTCTAGAAAGAGGACGTCCACTGGTCTACCCAGGTCCAAGGCACTCGTCACCCAGTCATAGAACTCCACAAGGTTTGTCTGACATGATTTCCCTGAGACAAATCCATGCTGTCTATCGTCCAGGCACCCTGACTTTTCCAGGTCCCCCAGCCTCTCCTTGACAATGCCCTCCATCACCTTGCCCACCACCGATGTCAGGCTGACAGGCCTGTAGTTCCCTGCCACCTCCCTTGATCCCCCCTTGTGGATAGGCACTATATGCGCCACCTTCCAGTCCTGGGGCACCCACCCTGTCCTCAGTGAGATGGTGAAAGCCCCCAGGGGTTTTGCCAGGACATCCGCAAGTTCCTTCAGCACTCTGGGATGTAATTTATCCGTCCCCGGTGCTTTCTCCTTCTTAAGGGACCTGAGGACTTCCCTCACTCTCTCTGCTGTGATTTCCACTTCCACTACCTCTTCACCCGGCTTAGCCTTCCCCCCTCCTGCCACTGATGCTTCCCCCTCTCCCCAGACCCGCCGATAGGTAAGGGCCCCCCTCCTCAGTATCACTGTCTCCTCCCACGTATGATGCAGCACCCCCATTTTCCTTGGTGAAAACTGAGGTGAAGTACTCATTTAGTACCTCAGCCTGCTCCCCCAGGTCTTGTGCCCATCTCTCCCCTGTTTTAATCCTGCTAATCTGCCCCTTCACCCTTCATTTTTCCCCATTGTATCTAAAGAACCCCTTGTTCCCTCTCCTAATTTCCGTGGCCAGGTTCTGCTCCTTCCTTGCCTTAGCCGCCCTCACCACCCTAGTGGCCCTTCTAGCCATCAGCTCATACTCCCCTCAATCCCTTTCACTCCTTGAGCACTTGAATTGCCTATAGGCTGCCTTCTTTCCCTGCACCACCTCCTGGACCTCCCTGGTCCACCAGCAGGGTTTTTGGGCCCTACCGCATTTTCATCTTACTCTTGCACAGGTGCTGGTAGCATCCTGTACCCCTCTCCTGATGATTTCCCACCTACTATCAGCGTCCATGTCTGACCCAATCCCATCCAAATGCTTCTTAAGGATCCTTCCGATTTCCTTAAAATCCGCCCCCCTGAAGTCAGTTACCTCCATCTTTGTGCATTCTTCTACCCCTCCTAGGTCCAGGCAGAACCAGACCGTGGCATGGTCACTCCCCGCCAAAGGGTCCCTTACCTCCAGGCTCCCAATCTGGTCACTGTCTGCCAGGACCACATCCAGTACCCGCACCTCCCTGGTCGGTTCCCCCACCTGCTGAGTTAGGAACGCGTCTTGAAAGACATCCAACAACCTCTGTTCCCTGGTCACCGAGGATGTCATAGTCTCCCAGTCTGTTCCTGGCAGTTATATGATCAGTTTTATGGGAAGGGGAGTATTGGCCAGGACACCGGAGAAGGTTCTTTCCTCTTTGCGAAAAGTGCATTGGGTTCTTTTACATCCACCTTGTTTTATAGTGTCTTATGCGTAGAGCTATGTTATTAACATGTACTAATTTACAAATAATGCCGCAGAAAGAGACTTTGATCAGTTGGACAAGCTGGTTGATGAGAACCTGTATGAAATGAAAGTACAGAAGATGGTGGGACAGGTTTGGAGCCCTTCTCTTAAGGGGATATTAAAAATGCAGCAGATCATTTTGTCCGATGAAGAAGATGCAAATCCGAAAGTGTCCTGTTTGAAGAGACATTCAGGGAACCGGTGTAGGACACTTCTGGCACAAGAGATATCATGAGTAGCTCAGCTGATGTATGTTAGCAATAAGACATGCAGGGTGGTTTTAGTGCTGACATAAATACACACCTTGGAGAGCAGTGAGGCAAGAGGATGAAGGCCAGGTGCCTTTAACCCCCAGAAATTTGTCAGCACTACTGACACCCTGGAGTGTATTATTGCTCTCATAAAATGAGTAAGTGGCAAAACTAATAAAAACAAAAATGAGATAATGGACAAAAATAGAAACACTAAAATGAATAATTAGAAGAGTTCCTCCACATGTGAGTGTCATCAGGGGGATACCGTGTTGTATGTGGCCTATTTGCACATTTCATCAAAGAGTCCATTCCTGGAAATAGGTGTCATCCACATGGAGAGGCATTAGATGATCAAAGGTCAAGATGTGCAAACAGAAACAAAACATTTGTGGAAGAAAGACACAGAAATAGCCCCAGTTGTCCCTGGTGCCATAATTCTATCAATATCTTTGACACTTTATGAACTACAGATGGAAACTATGTGGGGAACAGTAGAATTACCAATATCACTTTCTGCAAATCTTACAAATGACTACAGAATTGATTTCATGATTTATGAACATGCCCAAGCTCAAGAATGGGTCCATTCTGATTTTAGAAAACCCCAAACTTTTAAGATATTGCCCCAAGAAAAGGAGTAAGAGTTTGTTGAAAATCCAGAAATCCATATGTGTTACTAGGATGCTATTGATTTGTGCAAATCTGAACATGCCTTGACTCAATAATGTTAATTTTTCTCATGGTGTTAGCAAAGTGTCAGAATTTGGAGACCCCCGAGAGACTCTTTAATCAAGAAATTGTTTGAGGAGATTATGCATAAAAGGAACTAAGAGAAGAGGGTGGAGGAGATGTGGAACTCTTTCATGGGGAGAATAACAAATACAGCAGAGCATTATATACCCATGAAGAGAAAGAAGGAAAAAAAGCACGAAAGTGTCCTATTCGGACGAAACATTCAAGGGACCAGCATAGGATGCTTGTGGCACAAGACAAGATGTCTAGAGTAGTTTCTGTATAACTAGGTAAGTTGAAGATCATGGGATTAGCAAAATCCACAGGTTTGGTGATGTAGCTGCAGAGGAAGAGCAAGTGAGTGTACTGACTGATAAAGGGATTTACTGTGTAGTTGCATCTAAATATTCCTGCTAATTCTGAGCAGAAAGAACGATTCTTGGTGTGATGAAAACTCAAGAAATTCACATAAGATGTTAAGATACTACTGATCTTCTTGATTTTTGCCATGCACTGACTCAATAAAACATTCATTATTCTCACTGTGTGCCCTAGGTACCATTAAATGTCATACCTACGTGCTATAACATACAGCATGTGAGACTGAATTATGCACATCCTGTGTCCCCTCTGGACCCCTGCAGATGCGCTAACACTCCTTTCTTGCCATGTTTCCTTCTCTGGTAACAACCATGGTTCTACTTGTACATTTACATAGAAGTTTGGGATAGATGGTATGTGGAGGGCTGGGCTGGTAGAGCACAGCATGCAGGTGCCTTTGAGCTCTGCCAGTTTAGTGTTGGGGGTTATTATATCAGCCAGTGGGGCTGTGAAACTGGTGGCTCCCTCAAACAACTGCCTGGAGGTTGTGCTGTATCCATGCAGACATGGACCCTAGCCTTTTTCAGTGCTACAGTGGTCTGCAGTGAAGATGACTGTGGAGCACATTGTAAAAAGCATACAAAATGGCAACTGTGCTCAAGGGAACATAGCAGTTATGTGACTGAAGTATTCCATGAACCTCTGCCCTGGTGGAGCATGGGATCTATTGTTGAACTGCGTATGACATTTGATTGGAAGCCTACAGTCTAGCCCAGGTGTGCCCTCTTGACAGGCCCCTCCTCTTGCATGAGCCAATGTGGCAGTACCTTGGGCCAGCCAGGGACAGGGTATCATGGCTCTGTGTGTTATTTTGGGGCCGAGTGCATGGTACATGTTTCAGTGACCCAGACATTCAAGAAACTAGCGTAGGATGCTTGTGGCACAACATATATTGAGGCTAGCTTAGTAGTTGTACAACTTAGTAAATTGAAGAGCAAGGAATTAGCAAAATCCACAAATGTGGGGAAGTATCCTGAGAAAGAGTCGTTAATATACTGATAGAGAAAAAGGTTTACTGTGGCATTCTGTTCAGATGCTCCCACAAAGTCAGACTGGAGAGAATGAGTTAGGGTGTATAAAAAATCAAGAAATCAGTATGAAATATTAAGATACTACTGACCTTCCTGATTTTTTTCATGCCTTGATTCAATTACAACATTCATTCTTCTCACTGGGGGCCCAATATACTATTTAATTTTGTCCCTATGTGACACGATACATGCCGTGTAGCGCTTAGTAAGACGCACCCATGGTGTTGTTTGGACACCCAGAGATGCAGTAATGTGCCTCCCCTTGCCACGTCTGCTGTCTGAATAAGACCTTAAAGGGACTGGAGTGTGGGGGGCACATGTGGCAGAAGAGCTATCATAGCCTGCTTAGTTGGTATATGTAGAATACCTTTTTGTTGGCAGTACCATCACCCTGGAGTGTCTTATTGCTCTTCTAAATGGACAACAGGGAAAGGTATTTAAACAAAAATTAGGGAAATAAAAAAAAAAATAGAACTCAGATTTGTTAAGTATTTGAGATAGATCCTCCCCAGGTGACTCCTGCTTAGGGGGATATAGTACTGTGTGTGATTGTAGGTAAAGTATCATCATAGGTATCATAGGTAATACAAGCTTAGTAGACTAATGTCCATAATTCTCGCCGATATCAATTATAATCCATTATGGAATTTTGTCCTAAATAATTATCCAAGTGTATTTTAAAGGTGTCCATGTTTTCGCATGATACAACATCCAGTGGTAGATTATTCCATATTTTGTAGGTAGGGAATAAAGGCATACTAGATGGGCCTAGCAGTCCGTGTGCTGTCAATTGCTATTTTTTTTTTTTATTTTATTTTAACAAATCGGAAAGCCCTTTGAGCCAAGAGCTCTTTTACAGAGGTTCCATGTCAAGTCACAAAAATAGCAAATTACAATGGTTTCAGTAAGTAGTACAATATGAGGAAAGTAATTACATAAACAAAAGAACAATATGTCAAGATAAATATTGTGTCACGTGCAGCCAGTGGCCTTCTCTGAAGAGGGTGAAAGGGCTTACAAGGAGAGAAAGTATAGGGGGTGAATTGGGTGGTGGAAGGAGCAAATTAAGAGCAAGGAGGGAGATTCCACAATGAAGCTTAAGCAGGAAATACCCACGGGGTGGGGGGTAGAGGGAGAGAACAAGGTGAGGAAACAGAGGAGAGAGGGAGGTAGTGGATGGGTAAAAGAAGGGGGGGATGAGGTAGGATGAAAAGAGGGCAGGAATGGGAAAGGGATAAGGGAGGAAGTGCTGTGAGTGGAATTGTGCAGCAATAGGATAGGGCTATACAGGGGCAAATGGTAAAAGAGGGAGGCCCCAGTGCATTTAGCTGTCAGCAGAGATTAGGTATAGCAGTCACAAGATGCTCTGGAAACTAGGAATTGACACAGCTTCCGCTTAAATGGTCCCAAGGTTGCAGTCGTCACAATCTCAGGAGGAAGGGAATTAAATAAATTAGCAGCTCTGATTGTAATGGATCGCTGTCGGAACGAGGTTCGACAGCGTGGGACAGTAAAAGTTTGGCTTACAGAACTTGAAGGGAACCTGATGGTAGGAAACCGAGATCTGCCTTCTTTGCCAAAAGGCAGGCATGATATTCAACGTGAGCCTGGAGTTGAAGCCAGTTTACTATGTTAGTAGGTTAATCAGCACTGCTAATCAAGATATACATCCCTAGCCGGCCCGGTGGCGCTGAGGGCTGAGGCGCTGGATGCCTTACCTCGTCGGTGACCCCGGGTTCGGAAGCAAGCACGGACTGCCGGGGGTCAGCCGGGGAGGGAAGGATAGAGCTCCCAACGGCTGCTCTCCTTCTCCGGGTGGGTTAGCTGCATGCTCCCGCTGCAATACTGCCATCTAGGGGAGCCAGGATGGACGGTGCGGTTGGTGGCGAAGCAGTACGGGCATTGGGCAGACGTCGACAGAGGGGTGGAGCAAGAGGCACGTCTCAGCGTGCCTCTTGGCTCATTGGCCCTCATTGCACGCCAACGTCTGGGGAAAAGAAAACGGGGAAAAACACCTCGCTCTCGCCTGTGTGACGACACCTCACTGGGGATTTCCAGGCCTCGTTTGACAGACTCTGTTGCACCAATTCTATGGCACAGTATGTTGGCTTGAGGAGGTAAGCATGGGGTTCCTCCTCACCCCTACCCAGGGGTAAAATAGTGTGCTCTAGGGGCAGATCACGATGGGAGTGGGGGCCTGCAGATAGAGGTTGTCTGAAAGATTGGAGAGAGGAGGCAGGAAGGCGCATAAATACAAAGGGGGGGGGGGGAAAAGATGTACATCCCTCGTAACTCCAGTATCGTGTACCGAGACATAATCATATAGCAAGATATGCAAACATAAAGAAAACAGTTGTGGAAGAAAAGCACAAAAACTGATTACAGCAGGTAACTATCTGAGGAATGTTGGATGAATTAAGAAAAGCACTTTATGCAGATATTAAAGATGAGTACAATATACTGTAGATTTCCTGATTAGTATTTTATTTTTAAATTAAGTCCTGGATCAAGAATGGGGCCCACCTCCCATTGCATTGACCCACACGGCCATACATTGAACCCAGTAGGGTTAGTACATCCTTGTTCTGTGTGCTGTTTTAGAGCCTGGTGCATGGTGTGTAATTGTGCAGCCCATACACACCTGTTTTGGTTTCTTCATTTACAAAAAGCACCTAACACCAAGGCGCTTGTACATAAGTTAGACAAAAATAGCAATTTAAAACAATTATGGCAATCAAAAAATATTAAAATCCACAGATTCAATTCAGTTAACATCAAATTCAGCAAGAATCTGAAAATGCTAGGCTAAATAAATATATTTTTAATGCTGTTTATAAGCTCTGGATGGTCAGGCACTCTCATACCTGACGAGATAGATTATTCCACAGGGTCGGGGCAAGAAAAGCAAAACACCAGGCACATGGTATCTTCAGATGGGCCCTGGGAATCTCCAGCAATCCCTCACCAGTGGATCGGAGAGGACGGAGGGGGCAGTAGGGGTGAAGGAGATCGTGCAGGTAATGGGGTCTCTGGTTATGTAGGGCTTTATATGTCAGTATCCTGACCTTGAAGGTGTTCCACCACTGTACTGGCAGCCAGTGCAGTCCACGGAGCACAGGTGTTATATGACAGGTCCTGTAAGTACCAGTCAATAACCTGGATGCCACATTCTGCTCCAGCTACAGGCGGTGGATGTCAACCCCCGGTAGCCCTAGGTAAAGGGCATTGCAGTAGTCAAGGCAGGAGGTCGCGATGGCATGGATCAACTTTGAAAGATCCTCCAGAGGAACCAGATGCTTCACCCAGGCAATATTCCTCAGATGGTAAAAAGAGGAACGGACAAAGGCTGACACCTGAGATTTAAGGGTCCGTCTGTCATCAAAAATAATGCCCAGCTTCTGCATACAATATGAAGTAGTCAGCTGAACACCCCTGAGCCAAAGCCCAGAGGGTTGTCCAGTTGACATACCTGACTCCTGACAGTCTGGGTCCACAACCAACACCTCCATCTTTGCGGGGTTCAACCACAGCCAGCTGGCACGCATCCAGTCCTGGGTCTCGGAAAGACCATTGTTAAATATCAAGAGGAATGCATCCTGTTCAGGCACAAAGGACATGTACACCTGAGTTTCATCTGCATAGCACTGAAAACTCAGATTGTGCTGCCTAATGATCTCTCCAAATGGCAGCATATACACTGCGAACAACATGTGTGATAAGATGGAGCTCTGCGGCACCCAGCAGGGCAGAGGAATAAATCCCAGGCACCATTCTCTGGGTCCAACCCTTGAGGAAAGATCAAAACCATCTGCCATCTGAGAACCATGCCAGATAGTCCACAGATGGACCACAGGCTCTCCAACTACACACCACGGTACACAGTGTCAAATGCTGTAGGGAGATCAAGAAGGACCAAGATAGAATGAGTTCTCTGATCTCTTGCTATTAGGAGGTCATATAGCACCCGAACAAGGGCCGTCTTGGTACTATGTCTCTTCCTAAATCCTGACGAGAGAGAATCATAGAAATTGTGGCTGGACAAATGATCGTCCAGCTGCAGTGCAACCACCTTCTCAATAACCTTAACAATTATGGCAATCAAAAAATATTAAAATCCACAGATTCAATTCAGTTAACATCAAATTCAGCAAGAATCTGAAAATGCTAGGCTAAATAAATATATTTTTAGTGCTGTCACAAAGGGTAGGATAGACAGGTCTGTAGTTATCCAGACAGTCCAGGTCAAGGGAGGGATTTTTAAGGAGGAGTCAAGCAACCGCCTCCATGTATGGGGTAGAAGAAGAAGAATCAGCATTTATATTGCACTTTTCATACACATTGTTTCCTAAAGCTCGTTAAGTAATGCTAGACTGGTAGTGAAGTGACTGAACATGTAGTGGCAGCCATTTTGCACATCAACACCCACACACAGCCTTGGACAGTTGTTTGATCAGTTTTATGGGAAGGGGAGTATTGGCCAGGACACCGGAGAAGGTTCGCTCCTCTTTGTGAAAACTGCATTGGGTTCTTTTACTTCCACCTTGTTTTACAGTGTCTTATGTGTAGAGCTATGTGATTAACACCTACTAATTTAGAAATATTGCCACAGAAAGAGACTTTGATCAGTTGGACAGGCTGGTTGATGAGAACCTGTTGGAAATAAAAGTACAGAAGGCGGTGGGGCCTGTTTGGACCCCTCCCCTTAAGGGGATACTAAAAATGTAGCAGATCATTTTGTCCCATGAAAAAGATGAAATCAGAAAGTGTCCAGTCTGAAGGAGACATTCAGGGAACCAATGTAGGACACTTCTGGCACAAGAGATATCATGGCTAGCTCAGTTGGTGTATGTTAGCAATAAGACATGCAGAGTGGTTTTATTGCTGACATAAATACACACCTCGGAGGCAAGAGGATGAAGGTCAAATGCCTTTAGCCCTTGGAAATATATTTGTAAGCACTACTGACACCCTAGAGTGTCTTATTGCTCTCATAAAATGAGTTACTAGCATAACTAATAAAAACAAAAATGAGTTAATGGACAAAAATAGAAACACTAAAATGAATAATTAGAATAGTTTCTCCACATGAGTGTCATCTGGGGGATACAGTGTTGTATGTGGCACATTTCACCAAAGTGTCCATCCTTAGAAATAGGTGTCATCCACATGGAGAGACATTAGATGATCAAAGGTCAGGATGTGCAAACAGAAACAAAACAAATGTGGAAGAGAGACACAGAAATAGCCCCAGTTCTCCCTGGCGCCATAATTCTACCAATATCTTTGACACTTTACGAACTACAGATGGAAACCATCTAGAAGAATTACCAATATCACTTTCTGCAAATATTACAAATGACTACAGAATTGATTTCCTGATTTATGAACATGCCCAGGCTCAAGAATGGGTCCATTCTGATTTTTAGAAAACCCCAAACTTTGAAGATATTACCCCAAGAAAGGGAGCAAGAGTTTGTTGAAAATCCAGAAATCCATATGTGTTACTAGGATGCTATTCATTTGTGCGAATTTGAACATGCCCTGACTCAATAATAATGTTAATTTTTCTCATGGTATTAGCAAAGCGTCAGAATTTGGAGACCCCCCTGAGAGACTCTTTAATTAGGAGATTGGTTGTGGAGAACATGTATAGAAAGAACTAAGAGAAGGGGATGGAGGAGATGTGGAACTCTTTCATGGGGAGAATAACAAATACAGCAGAGCTTTATATACCCGTGAAGAGAAAGAAGGGAAAAAAGCACAAAAGTGTCCTTTTCGGATGAAACATTCAAGGGACCAGCATAGGATGCTTGTGGCACAAGATGAGATGTGTAGAGTAGTTTCTGTATAACTAGGTAAGTTGAAGATCATGGCATTAGCAAAATCCACAGATTTGGTGATGTAGCTGCAGAGGAAGAGCAGGTAAGTGTACTGACTGATAAAGGGATTTACTGTGTAGTTGCATCTAAATATTCCTGCCAATTCTGACTGGAAAGAATGATTCTTGGTGTGATCAAAACTCAAGAAATTAGTATGAGATATTAAGATACTACTGATCTTCTTGATTTTTGCCATGCCCTGACTCAATAAAACATTCATTATTCTCACTGTGTGCCCTACGCACCATTACATTTCATGCCTACGTGCCACAGTACACAGCATGTGAGGCTGAATTATGTACATCCTGTGTCCAATCTGGACCCCTGCAGATGTGCTAACACTCCATTCCTGCCACGTTTTCTGCTCTGGCAACAACCATGGCTCTTACTTCGAGAGGAAGCTCTTGCAGCAGGTAACACATATATAGTACTGACGCCTCCTGGCGGCAGATCTCGGCATTTCTTTTCTCTAGCAGTACTGACGTGGGACCGCCTACCCGGCATCAGCCCTGCCTCCGACGTAATGTAGTATAAAGGACGTAGGCTGTCCCCACGTGCTCCAGTTCTTTCCCGCCATGGCAACACACTAGTCAGCTCTCGGCTTGCTAATGGTTTCTCAGTCTCTAGAATAGTTACTTTTTCATTAGCTCCACAAAATTTTTCAATGTATGTCATCCACATTGACTGGGCACCGTAACAAGTGCTCTTGCAGGAGACAGATCCCTGCCAAGGACGGTCACTCAGCCTGCCTCTTCTGTCTGGGCCCAGACCACGACACTGGCGCCTGCACCCACTGCCAGGCCTTTAATAGTAGGACCAGGATCCAGAGGCAAAAGTCGCTCCAGGCTCTTTTAGCACAGCAGCAGTTGGCCCAACTGCAGCAGAACACGTCCTCTGGGAGGAAGTCTCATTCCCCTACTCCCAAGAATCAAAGGAAGGAGAAGCACTGCCACCAGGACCATTCACCCTCCAGGCCCAGGTCTTCCAGCTCCCAGTCCACTGGTCATTCTGACTCCTCCGGACATGCGGCCCGGCTTACTCCCCTCAAGCCTCCCACCGCTGCCTCTCTTTCCAAGGGGCCCGCCTTGCAGCCCATTTGGATTCGGGCCCCGTACTCCAGCTCCACAGCAGCATCTAAGCCCTTGGACTCCAGTGCCTCAGCTAAGAAGCCGTCGGACTCTGGCCCATAACAGGCCCTCCGATGCCGGTACTGTACCAGCCTCAGGTAAGCAGCCCTCCCAATCGGCTTTGGTCGATTACCGGGAGGCTAAGCAGTCTTCGGGGCATTCTGCATCTTGGGCTTCATCTTTGCCAACCAAGCATAGACATGACCGGCGCTCGTCCGTGGAGTCGGACAAGCGCCATGTGGATAAGCCTGACAAGTCTGCGGATAGGCCTGCCAAGGCCTTCTCCCGCACCAACCGTCCCTGCTCTTCACCGGCCAAGGAATGTCTGTCAGATGTGGCTTCTGGCCCAATCCAGATAAACCTTTGGTTCCTGCACCGGACAACACCGCCGTTCTGCAGCTGTCGGTTCCTCCGACATCACCTATGGAGAAACCCATCATCTCCCCTCGCGACCGTTCGCCGGTCCACCCGACGACGACGGCACTGCAGAGGTTTCACCGACATCACCCGCCCCACCAACACCGGTGTCCCAGCGGGCCGCCTGACATCGCCTCATAAGCCAGACTCTCCCAAGTTGGGGATGTCCCAAGTTAAAGAGCCCCCCCCCCACTGGCGGGAGACTGTCAAACAGAACTTAGTCACCCCTCCTGCTTCTCTGCCAAAATCCCCTCCTGTTCCTCATCCAGATGGACAGGTTACACCTATCCCATCTGGGACTGAAGGGGGATAATACTCCGGCCAGCCCCAGGAAGTGCAAGGGCAAATGTAAGAGGACTAGATCCCCATCCTCCTCTCACTCTACTTCAGCTAGAAGGCCCAGTTGCAAAAGGTGATGATGTCATTCCTCTTCTGATGCCTACGGTGAATCAGAACCTTCTCTTCCTGATTCAGACCCTGGCTCGCTCCCTGGTGACACAGAGGACCAGCCTAAATCTCCTCCCAATGACCCTAGTTTTCTGGAAGTCATGCGGCATATACAGGAGAATATGGGATGGGATACTGAAGCTCTGGATCCCGAATGCTTGTGTCTGGCCAGATTTCTACGCCAGAAGGATCCCAAGCTGGTGGTTATCCCCCTATTGGTGGACACTTTCTAGGACGTCACCCTGGCTACCTGGAGGCATCCACATGCGTCCTCTGTGGTGCCCAAGAAGGCCAACCACTTATACCGGGCCCCCAAGGATCATTCTTACATGGTCAAACATCCCACAACAGACTCCGTGGTCATTTCGGCTGTGCATGATAGCAGAGGCTGAAGCACCTGAGTACACAGCTGCCAGACAGGGAGTCTAGGCAGCTGGATTCCTTGGGTCGCAAGGGTGTACTAGTCTGCCACCTGCAGGATTCGCACTTTGAATTTTTTAACTCACATGGTCCAATTCCAAAATGCCCTTTAGGACCAAGGATTGGACATTTTGCAAGGTATGCCTGGCTGCCCCCAAAGGGCAGAACTTGCTAAACTCTTACAGACGGGCTCTGATTTGGGTACCCATGTCCTCCAAGCTGCATTCGACTCTGTGGACACCTCGGCAAGGGCAGCCACAACTGGAATTTGCCTTAGGCGCCACGCCTGGCTCCGGGTCTCAAGGTTCGACCCAGAGGTGCAGACTACACTTCTGGATGCCCCTTTCAAAGGCTCCGTGCTCTTCAGAGAAGACACAGAGAAGGTTATTGGTAGACTGCAGGACTCTGTCAAAGCCATCTGCATGGTGCAGTCTATGTACCGCCCAAAACAGAAGCATTTTCGCCAGCCCTATTTTCATGGCAGAGGGGGACATCAACCTCAGCAACCCTGTGCTCAGTCTCACCCACAGCGGGTGGCTTTAGTCGACAAGGGGATCACACGTGCTGCCTCTACCTCCTCTAGACAGGCTAGACCTCCAGCCACCGCCTCCCACCCCCTCCCTCCACCTGACTATGCAAACGACCTTCCCCTCCCAGATTTGTCATTGGGAGAGCTGGTAGGAAGTTGTTTTTCTCTTTATGCCAAACCGTGGAGAGAAGTGACCTCCAACCAGTGGGTCCTCAACCTCGTGGAGTTCGGGCACTCCATAGAGTTTGAATCTCTGCCCCCGGACAGACCACCGCCCTGTCTTACTACCAGAGAGATCACAGGGCTCCCATCAGACAGGAGATCCAGTCTCTCCTAGACAAGGACACCATAGAATGTGTCCCGGAGGTGGAAGTGGACTCTGAGTTTTACTCCCACATCTTCCTGGTTCCCAAGAAGTTGGGGGACCTTCAGCCTATAATGGATCCCAGCGACCTCAACCAATGGGTCTCTTATCACAGATTCCACGTGGTGTCACTTCCAAATCTCCTCCCCTTCCTTTTGGTCGGGGAGTGGCTGGCATCTCTGGACATGCAAGATGCTTACCTTCATATTCCCATCTGCCACAGTCATCGTAGATTCCTGAGGTTCAAATTCGAGGGTCGGGCCTATCAGTTCAAGGTCCTTTCTTTCGGCCTTTCCTCTGCTCCCAGAGTCTTCACCAAGTGCCTCGCTGTCGCAGCAGCTCTGCGCCAAAATGGCCACTTTCTCTTCCCCTATCTAGACAACTGGCTTCTCTTGGTTTTGTCCAGGTCTCATCTTTGGGAGACTATCCTGGACACACCTCTCCCTCTGTCGACGTCTAGGAATCACTGTAAACCCAAAAAAGTCTCAGCTCTTCCCCTCTCAGCGTCTGCAGTTCATAGGCGCTGTATTGGATTTCACCTTGGGGAAGGCCTTTCTTCCCTCCAACAGGGCAGAGCGCATCAAGATGTTGGCAATCCAAAGCTGTTCAGCATCCGTCATTCCCGCCAGGTCCATTCTCAGGCTCCTGGGTCACATGGTGGCTGCCATAGTATCGGTCTGCTTCACCAGGCTGTGCATGCGCACCATTCAGTGGGACCAGACCAGGGACGACTTGGATTTGCCTGTCAGGATCTTGGAGCCAGTTCATCGGGAACTCCGCTGGTGGGCGTCTCCCCAGCATCACTGCTGAGGACTCCCCTTCCAGCCAGACAGCCCCACCCAGACGCTTACCATGGATGCGTCTGGGACTGGATGGGGGGCTCATCTGGGGACCCACAGAACTCAAGGGCTGTGGTCCCCTTTAGAGGAGAACTTGCATATCAGCATGCTCAAGCTTAGGGCGGTCCTGTACTCCCTATAGGCACTGGCCCCATTCCTTTTGCCCGGTCACCTTTTTGTGCAGACGGACAACACCTCAGTGGTGTTCTGCATCAACAAGCAAGGGGGCACACACTTTTATCCCCTTTGTCGGGAGGCTATGAGGGTGTGGGTCTGGGTGGTCGAGCACCATCTCCATCTTTCAGCAGTCCACATTCCGGGTTTCCCGAACGTGGTTGCAGATGCTCTCAGCTGAGCAAAATTGCTCTATCATGAGTGGTCCCTGCTACAGTCCATAGCAGACGAATTCTTCGCCAGTTGGATCTCTGCATTTCTGTGCAATGCAAAACTGTCCAGTTTCTGCTCGCTCGATCCCGAACCTGGAGCTTCTGGCAAGACGCATTGTCCCTATCCTGGAATGGGAGGTTTCTTTATGCCTTCCCCTTCTTGCAGTGGGTCCTCCTCAAAGCCCAATCAGAGAGGGTAAACATGATCCTAAGAGCCCCCTGTGGCCCATACAGAGTTGGTTCCTTCTTCTCAGGTATCTGTCAATGGAGTCTCCATGGCCTCTCTCACTTTCAGCCCAGTTACTCTCACAACAGCAAGGGTCATTGGTTCATCCCAGTTTATGCTCCCTTCACCTGCATGCTTGGCTCCTTCGGACCTAGCAAAACTTCACTTTGGAGTATCTGATGAAATTGCCCAGATTTTGGTGGAGGCTTGGAAGCCCACTACCAGGGCCACTTATGCCATGAAGTGGAAATGTTTTTGTCAGTGGGCCACAGCCAGGAGGCTTGACCCTCTGGTCTGTCCGGTTAACTCTATTCTACAATACCTGCTAACCCTGTTGGAGTCAGGTCTCATCTACTCCTCCATTAAAGTACACCTGGCCCGCTGTTTCCACCTATCATCACTGTATTCAGGACAGGACTGTGGCTCAATTGGAGGTGGTCAAAACATTCCTTAAGGGGATCTTGCATCTCCGTACTCTGGTCTGGGACCCTGTTCCCCCTTGGGACTTGTTTTGGAGAGGCTTATGCTTCCCCCCTTTGAACCAGCCATGAGCTGCAAGTTTTCGCTACCTCTCTTGGAAGACTCTGCTTTTGGTAGTGGTCACCTCTGCTCGATGCATTTCTGAGCTTCATGCTTTAATGTGTCAGGAACCCTATCTTATTTTTCATAAGGACAGGGTAGACCTCCACACTAATCTGAAATTCCTTCCCAAGGTAGTTTCAGAGCTCACTCTTAATTGGTTTATCCGGAGCATTCCAACAGGGGAGAAGCACTCTTGCACACCCTTGATGTGCTTTGCGCTGTTAGCTGTCCAGGACAAAGGGGCCAGACAATCAGGCCAGCTTTTTGTATCCTTTGTGGATAGGTCCTTGGGGTGCCCAGTTACCAAGCAAACACTCTCGCGTTAGTTGGTTAACTGTATACCTTTCTGCTATCAGCAGGGTAACAAACCCATTCCAGGCGCAATTAGGGCACACTCTACCAGAGCGGTAGCTACTTCCTTCAAGCTCTCAAGAGCATGTCGGCGGCTGACATTTGTGCTGCCGCCACTTGGCACTCGATGCACACTTTCATCAGGCATTACGGCCTGGATATTGTTTCCAGGCATTGGGCAGGTTTTGGCCTGGCAGTCCTCCAGGGCCTTATTTCCTGAGAGGTCTCTCTCTCTCTCTCTCTCTCTCTCCCGAAGTGTGTCTGCCTCTCCTTCCCCCCCCCCACTCATGGTTGTCGTAAGTTTATACCGTGAGTGTGTCTTGATTGTTGACTTCCCCCTTCCCAGGGGTTGTTTTAAGTTTATACCTCTGGGGACTGTGTCTGTTAGTCTTTCCCCCACCCTTTCCCAACGGTTGTCTTTAGTTTTATACAGCTTGGGAATCAGTCCTATATATATGTTACCTGCTGCAAGAGCTTCCTCTCGAAGTAAGATAGTACAGTTACGTAAGAACTTACCATAACCGTAGATCTTCGAGAGGGCTCTTGCAGTAGGTAATTACATATAGGACTGAAGCCGGCAGGCATCAGGACCCCACGGAAAAATTTCTAGCTCGCAATCTCTGTCGGGGGACCGCCCTTATGTCAGGTTACCGACAATTACCTACTGCAAGAGGCTTTCTCGAAGATCTACTGTTACTGTAAGTTCTTACGTAACTGTACTATTTTCAAGAGAAGCTCTTGCAGCAGGTGTGATTTTCCCTTCCTACTTCCCCAGGAGTGAGCCTTGATTCTCTGGGTCAAGTTCCAGCTCCTGTTGCAGGCCTTACAGTTATATACGTTTTCTGTGGAATGTTTCATCCACAGTGGTGGTGGTTTGTTTTTGGCGTGTAAGAACTGGAGCACATGGGGAACGGCTATGTCCTTCATACTACGTGACGTCAGGGGCGGGCCGATGCTGGGTCGGCAGTCTCACATCAGTACTGCTAGAGAAAAGGAAATGCCGAGATCTGCTGCCAGATGGCATCAGTCCTATACAGTATATGTGTTACCTGCTGCAAGAGCTTCTCTCAAAGATCTACTGTTACGGTAAGTTCTTACATAACTGTACTTTCTACTTGTAGATTTACGTAGAAGTTTGGGGTAGATGGTATGTGGAGGGCTGGGCTGGTACAGCACAACATGCAGGTGCCTTTTGAGCTCTGCTAGTTTAGTGTTCGGAGGGGGTTATTACATCAGCCAGTGGGCTGTGAAACTGGTGGGCTTCCCCAGACAACTGCCTGGAGGCTATGCTGTATCCATGCATACATGGACCCTAGCCTTTTTCAATGCTACAGTGGGCTGCAGTGATGATGGCTGTAGAGCACATTGTAAAAAGCATACAAAATGGCAACTGTGCACAAGGGAACATGGCAGTCATGTGACGGAAGTATTCCATGAACCTCTGCCCTGGTGGAGCATGGGATCTATTGTTGAACTGGCTATGACATTTGATTGGAAGCCTACAGCCTAGCCCAGGTGTGTCCACTTGACAGGCCCCTCCTCTTACATGAATCCATGTGACAGTGGCTTGGACCAGCCTGGGATAGGTATCATGGCTCTGTGTGTTATTTTGGGGCCCAGTGCATGGTACATGTTTCAGTGACCCAGACATTCGAGGAACTAGCGTACGATGCTTGTGGTGCAACATATATTGAGGCTAGCTTAGTAGTTGTACAACTGAGTAAATTGAAGAGCAAGGAATTGGCAAAATCCACAAATATGGGGAAGTATCCCCTGAGAAAGAGTTGTTAATATACTGATAGAGAAAAAGGTTTACTGTGACATTGTGTTCAGATACTCCCACAAAATCAGACTGGAGAGAATGAGTTAGGGTGTATAAAAAATCAAGAAATCAGTATGAAATATTAAGATACTACTGACCTTCCTGATTTTTATCATGCCTTGATTCGATTACAGTATTCATTCTTTTCACTGGGGACCCAATATACTATTTAATTTTGTGCCTAAGTGACACAATATGTGCCGTGTAGCGCTTAGTAAGGCACACCCATGGTGTTCTTTGGACGCCCAGAAATGCAATAATGCCCCTCCCGTGTCACGTCTGCTGTCTGAGACCTTAAAGGGACTGGTGTGTGTGGAGCACATGTCACAAAAGAGCTATCATAGCCCGCTTAGTTGGTATATGCAGAATACATTTTTGTTGGCACCCTGGAGTGTCATATTGCTCATATAAAATGGACACAGGCAAAGGTATTTAAAAAAAATAGGGAAATAAAAAAAAAAAACCTGCTCAAATTTAAGTATTTGAGATAGAGCCTCCCCAGGTGACTTCTGCTAGGGGGTATATAGTACTGTGTGTGATGGTAGGTAAAGGAAGATAATTAGGGCCTATTGGATGGGCCTAGCAGTCCTTATTTGCTGTCAATTACTATGTTAATATGTTACTCAGTAGCACTGCTAATCAAGATGTGCATCCCTGGCAACTCCAGTATCATGTGTTCTGAGACATAATCATGTAGCAAGATATGCAAACATAAAGAAAACAGTTGTGGAAGAAAGGCACAGAAACTGATTACAGCAGGTAGCTACCTCAGGAATGTTGGATGAATTAAGAAAAGCACTTTAGGCAGATATTAAAAATG
Organism: Neoceratodus forsteri; assembly: GCA_016271365.2. NCBI lineage: Eukaryota > Metazoa > Chordata > Ceratodontiformes > Ceratodontidae > Neoceratodus > Neoceratodus forsteri. Next base: position 156,983,735 of record CM057449.1, on the reverse strand, counting down.
AGTACAATATGGATTTCCTGATTATTATTTATTTATTTATTTTTCTTAATCATGTCCTGGCTCAAGAATGGGGTCCATTATTTTTATGATTTTATAACGTATGAAGACATTACATGTGAGAGAGGGAGCCAGAGTGTGTTTGAAATTATGAAATCAGGATGAGTTACTAGGATATTGATTTATGAAGATTTGAGCATGCCTTGACTCAGTAATAATGTTTATGTTTTTCATGGTACACTGTATAAGCAAAACATCAATGTCTGGATACATCACCCCCGAGAGATTGTTTGATAAATTGATGAGATAAATGGAAGTAAGAGTAGTGGGATTAGGAGAATATCACATGCAGTAGAGCAGTGTGTACCATTAGAGTAAGAAGACGTGTCCTGGCTGGATGATACATTCAAGGGGCTAGCAAAGGATACTTGTGGCACAGCTCAAATCGTGTCTAGCTTAGTTGCTGTTCAGCTACCTATGTAAAGATCATAGCATTAGCAAAACCCATAGATATGGGAATTTAACCTCAGAGAATGAGCAGTTAAATGTACTGAAAGAAGAGAAGGTTTTACTGTGCCATGTTGCCCAAATACTCTCACAAATTTGGAGTAGAGCACAAGTTAGGGTGTAAAAGAAATCAGTATGAGATACTAAGATACTTCTGATCTTACTGATTTCGGTCATGCTTTGCCTTAATGGCATTGATTATTTTCACTGTAGGCCTAATGTACTATTAATTTTTGTCCATATGTGCCACAAAACATGGCATGTAGGACTGAATTACCTGCATCCTGGGTGTACTTTGGACATCTGAAGATACAGTATATGTGCCACAAAACATGGCATGTAGGACTGAATTACCTGCATCCTGGGTGTACTTTGGACATCTGAAGATACAGTATATGTGCCACAAAACATGGCATGTAGGACTAAATTACCTGCATCCTGGGTGTACTTTGGACATGTGAAGATACAGTATATGTGCCACAAAACATGGCATGTAGGACTGAATTACCTGCATCCTGGGTGTACTTTGGGTATGTGAAGATACAGTATATGTGCCACAAAACATGGCATGTAGGACTGAATTACCTGCATCCTGGGTGTACTTTGGATATGTGAAGATACAGTATATGTGCCACAAAACATGGCACGTAGGACTGAATTACCTGCATCCTGGGTGTACTTTGGATATGTGAAGATACAGTATATGTGCCACAAAACATGGCATGTAGGACTGAATTACCTGCATCCTGGGTGTACTTTGGATATGTGAAGATACAGTATATGTGCCACAAAACATGGCATGTAGGACTGAATTACCTGCATCCTGGCTGTACTTTGGATATCTGAAGATACAGTAACACCACTCGCTTGCCACGTGTGCCATATCCCAGCTGTACTTTTGCATCTGCATATACAGTCGGGGCTAGGGGTGGGGTGGGCTGAACTGGCCTGGCAGAGCACAGGATTCAGGATGCCTTTTGAGCTCTGCAAACCCAGTGTCGGGGGCCTGCTGCACCAACCAGAGGGTACTGCAGCAGCTGTGCACCCTGACAACTTTATTTATTTATTGAGTAGTGTCAGAATTACAACCTTTGAGTCAAGGACACTATTGCAAAGGCTCCACGTCAGTGTTACATACAAAGTAGACAAAGCAAACAAGCAGCATAACAGCAGAATAAACAACAGAAACAGGCTACAGAGCTGGGGTGATAATACAGACCCTGGGGTAGCAGTAAGTTAGTAATATAGAAACAGCATTCATGGCCTGTAAGGACCAAGCAGAGGGAGAAATTCTTGAATGTAGCTGGTTGCCGATGGCCTAGGTGCATGCTTTTCCTCACACACGTACCCCAACCCCCTCCTTGCTCTAGAGTGCTGGGGTGAGGAAGATGGCTGTGAAGCATATTGTGAAAAACAAAATAACATGCAAAACAGTAGCTTTGCAAAAGGGGACACAGCAGACCTTATGGGGACTGCCATGTCCCAAGCTCTCCAATGACCAGCGGTAGCTTCTCATTGGAAACCCATAGTCCAGCTCAGGTCCATTCCCATGGCTTCCACCTACCATTGCATTGACTCATATGGCCATACACTGAACCCAACAGGGTTAGTACATACTGGGTCTGTGTGCTGTTTTAGAGCCTGGTGCATGGTGTGTAATTGTGTAGCCCGGTACACACCTGTTTTGGCTTCTTCATTCATTCATTACTTCATTTATAAAAAGCGCCTTTCTAACACCAAGGTGCTTGTACATAAGATAGACAAAAATAGCAATTTAAAACAATCATGACAATCAAACAATATTAAAATTCACAGATTACAGTTAAATTAATATGAAATTCAGCAGGAATCCAAAAATGCTAGGCTAAATAAATACCGGTATGTTTTTAGTGCTGTTTTGAAGCTCTGGATGGTCAGGCACTCTCATACCCGATGAGGTAGAGAATTCCATAGAGTCGGGGCCAGAAAAGCAAAAGACCGGGCACCTTATGTCTTTAAACGGATCCTGGGAACCTCCAGCAATCCCTCGTCTGTTGATCAAAGAGGATGGAGGAGCAGTAGGGGCGAGGGAGATCTTGCAAATAATGGGGTCCCTGATTATGTAGGGCTTAATAAGTCAGTATCCCGACCTTGAAGGTTTTCCACCACTGTACTGGCAGCCAGTGAAGTCCACATAGCACAGGTGTTATATGGCTGGTCCTGGAAGTACCAGTCAATAACTTGGATGCCGCATTCTGCTCCAGCTGCAGGTGTGGATAGCAAGCCCCTGGTAGCCTTAGGTAAAGGGCATTGCAGTAGTCAAGGCAGGAGGTTGTGAAGGTATGGACCAACTTTGGAAGATCCTCAGGAGGAACCAGATGCTTCACCCAGGTGATATTCCTCAGATGGTAAAAAGAGGACTGGACAATGGCTGACACCTGGGGCTGGAATTTCAAAGGCCTTAGATTGACGCAAGGTGCTTGCGTCAAACAGGTCTGACGCAAGGGCACCTTGCGCCAAGGGCTGCGTCTAGTGGGAATTTGAAAGGCAGCCTGCGTCACCCAGCAGGCTGCCTGCACCAAAGTGTGCTAGCACCATCCTTGCACCACAAAAGTGGCTGCGGCATGGCGCTGGGGGCTTGCGGAAGACCCAGACTGCTACAGCCCTCAGATCCAGAATTTGAAAGAACCCCCAGGAACCAACTGCTAAGTACCCTTAGACCAGCGAGGGGCAGGTCTAAGGGGACTTAGATGGCTCCTGGGGGGGTCGTCCTGTAGGTGCTACTGCATGACTTTCCCCATCCATCCCTGGTGGGTGATCTCTGGTGGTCCAGTGGTTCCCCTTTCACCCCCATCATGGTCCCTGACACCCAGATCCGTGCATCCTGACAGCCCTCTGGTACCCATCTCAGCTCTCGCACCCCCCTCCCATACCCGATCCAGCGACTGGCACAGCCCTCCACACACCACCACAGCCAGCCACCGAATGAGCATTCTGTGCATGTACTGTATACAGTGTACAGTACGCGCACAGACTGACCATTCGGCAGCCGGCCAGGGTGGCATGTGGAGGGCTGTGCCAGTCACCGGATTGGGGTACAGGAGAGGGGTGGGAGTGCTGAGATGGGTAGGAGGGGCACTAGCCCACCAGGGTACCGGGGAGTGTTGCTGCGCTGGTGTCATTGGCATGGTGATGTTGGGGGGGCAGTGCCCAGTTGCCAGCCCCGTCCTTGGGTGCTGCAGACTTCCCGCAGCCATTGCGGCATTCTGAGTGGGTGCGCCATATGTCAGGCACAGCACCCCTGTTGCCGCAAGCCGCTGGACTTAGGCACCGGGACCCTGTTAAATAGAAATTGGCTTGCGCCATGGTTTTGAAATTCTTGCCCCTGAAATTGAAGGGTCAGTCTGTCATCAAAAATAACACCCAGGTTCTGCATACAATATGAGGTAGTCAGCTGAACACCCCCGAGCCAAAGCCCAGAGGATTGTCCAGCCGACATACCCACCTCCCAACAGTCTGGGTCCACAACCAACACCTCAGTCTTTGCCGGGTTCAACCACAGCCAGCTGGCACTCATCCAGTCCTGGATCTTGGAAAGACAGTTGTTAAATGCTAAGAGGAATGCATCCTGTTCAGGCACAGAGGACATATACTCCTGAGTATCATCTGCATAGCACTGAAAACTCAGATTGTGCTGCCTAATGATCTCTCTGAATGGTAGCATATACACTGCGAACAACATGTGTGATAAGATGGAGCTCTGCGGCACCCCTCGGGGCAGGGAGAGAAGGGCTGAGGAATAAATCCCAGACACCATTCTCTGGGTCCAGCCCTCGAGGAAAGAGCAAAACCATCTGAGGACCATGCTAGATAGTTCACAGATGGACCGCAGGTGCTCCAACACACCACAGTACACAGTGTCAAATGCTGTAGGGAGATCAAGAAGGACCAAGATAGAATGAATCCTCCGATCTCTTGCTATTAGGAGGTCATATAGCACCCGAACGAGTGCCGTCTCAGTACTATGTCTATTCCTAAATCCTGACTAGAGAGAATCATAGACATCGTGGCTGGACAAATGATCGTCCAGCTGCAGTGCAACCACCTCCTCAATAATCTTACCCACAAAGTGTATGATAGAGACAGGTCTGTAGTCAGCCAGACAGTCCGGGTCAAGGAAGGTTTTTTAAGGAGTTGAAGAACAGTCACCTCCTTGTATGGGGTAGAAGAAGAAGGATCAGCATTTATATAGCACTTTTTATACACATTGTATCCCAAAGCTCTTTAATGCTAGGCTGGTAGTGAAGTGACTGAACATGTAGTAGCAGCCATTTTGCACATCAGCACCCACACACAGCCTTGAACCTTGGGCAGTTGTATGATCAATTTTATGGGAAGGGGAGTATTGGCCAGGACACCGGAGAAGGTTCTCTCCTCTTTGCGAAAAGTGCATTGGGTTCTTTTACTTGCACCTGGTTTTATAGTGTCTTATGCGTAGGGCTATGTTATTAACACCTACTAATTTAGAAATATTGGCCCAGAAAGAGACTTTGATCAGTTGGACAGGCTGGTTGACGAGAACCTGTCTGAAATGAAAGTACAGAAGGTGGGGCAGGTTTGGAGCCTTCTCCTTAAGGGGATACTAAAAATGTAGCAGATCATTTTGTCCCATGAAGAAGACACAAATTAGAAAGTGTCCTGTCTGAGGGAGACATTCTGGGAACCGATGTAGGACACTTCTGGTACAAGCGATATCATGGCTAGCTGAGTTGGTGTATGTTAGCAATAAGACATGCAGGGTGACTTTATTGCTGACATAAATACACACCTTGGAGAGCAGTGAGGCAAGAGGATGAAGATCAAGTGCCTTTAACCCCTGCAAATAAATGTATATCTGCACTACCAACACCCTGGAGTGTCTTATTGCTCTCATAAAATGGGTAACTGGCAAAACTAATAAAAACAAAAATCTGATAATGGACAAAAATAGAAAAACTAAAATGAATAATTAGAATAGTTCCTCCACATGTGAGTGTCATCAGAGGGATACAGTGTTGTATGTGGCCCATTTGCACATTTCATCAAAGTGTCCATCCCTAGAAATAGGTGTCATCCACATGGAGAGACATTAGATGATCAAAGGTGAAGATGTGCAAACAGAAACAAAACCAGTGTGGAAGAAAGACACAGAAATAGCCCCAGTTGTCCCTGGTGCCATAATTCTACCAATATCTTTGACGCTTTACAAACTACAGATGGAAACCATGTGAGCAACAGTGGAAGAATTAACAATATCACTTTCTGCAAATATTACAAATGACTACAGAACTGATTTCCTGATTTTTGAACCTGCCCAGGCTCAAGAATGAGTCCATTCTGATTTTAGAAAACCCCAAACTTTGAAGATATTACCCCAAGAAAGGGAGCAAGAGTTTGTTGAAAATCCAGAAATCCGTGTGTGTTACTAGGATGCTATTGATTTACGCAAATATGAACATGCAGTATAAATCGTAACTCGAGATGCCGGCACTCACCTCACCTCCTGTTTAATAACTCAATCTGTAGCACATATCAAAAAGCAGTGGAGAGCATATCTGATTCCATAAGGTGCTTAATTTTATTTTAAAGTGCACACACAAGACAAGGAATTTCTTAAAGCATTTTATTTATTTATTTAGTTTTTGTTGACCGGGTAAGTGCACTAGACACATCCTGCCTATTTTCTTTCAGGCATGACCCAGAGGAGGGGGATACAGATAAATGCCAACTGACCCTGAACCAGATTAAGCTGTTGGTGGTATTTTTTAGTGAATGAGGGAAATCTGGCCATGACACCGGGGAAATTGCCCTACTCTGCTTCCTGTTAGCAGGAGGGACCCATTTTTCTGTGGGACCAAGATGGCGGCTCCCATGGATCCTGGTGTGCAAGTGCTGCAGACAGGAGAGCAGACCTCATCTCCTGATCTGTGTTTTGCAGAGGCTGAAGATGGAAGTTTCAAAGCGAATCTTCATGATTCTGAGGAAGACATCACAGATGTCTATGTTTCAACGGAGGATTCGCGTATGCTACCCGTTTTATCTATGGATTTATTTCTGGAAGTGGATTTAGACATTCAGCAGCAAGAACTCTTAAAACTCATTCATTCTGAAGAGGATCGTCATTTGATGTAAAAAAAAAAGTTTAGTGCAACAACTTGCTTCATTGCAGGCTGGCCTGCCGGCTGTCAACCCAGCTCCCACGCCTGTCAAACCCCTTCAAAACTCAGCTGTCAAAGAAACCAGCCCGGAGGAATCGGGTGAGTCATTACCTTCCAATGTAAATCTGTTGTTTTTTAAGGCTGGCAGTGAAAATACCATGTCTAGTATGTGCCTAGAGCCTAAAGACAATGTGTCGACTCCTCCTAAAAAGGTAACAAATAAATCTGAAGTAGAGTCTCACCCGCTGGAAGTTTTACAGCTCCCGGTTTGTGCAGAGCTGCAGTCTTCACCGGCCCAGCTGCCCGAGGTTAAACTAAACGCTCCCTTAGTTACAGCTCGCACAGCTGAAGTAGCGATTGCTAACCTGACAGTAGCAACCATGGAAAACCTTTCTGTGAATTCTAGTGTGTGTTTGAGCAATACTGTTCACCCCCAGCTTGGAACTAATTTAAAAAACACCTCAGGGTGATTCCGTCTAAAACGGCAGGATTTATGTTTAAAAAGCCTTTGGTGGTAGCTCAAGGGGAGAATATTCAGTACCAGACCCAGCCTACCTCTCAGGAAGGTGCCACAGATTTCTTTTTTCCGTCAGAATCCCTGCCGAAAATGGAACATCAGGCAACTTCCATACAGCAAAAAAGTCTATTTGGATAGACAAAAGGATGATATTGAGCAAACCCAGGTTGAAAATTCCTGTGGAAAAATCACTGTTAACATGGAGTCTGGGCTTACTTTATCTACAGTTCTTCAACATAATGACGATTGGTCACCACAAAAAGCACTTGCTGGGGCTGGTTGGCTTAGAACAAATGCAGGAACTTGGACTCCAGACCCTTCATGGGGCATTTCCTTTTCAGAGTCCACAGCAGAATGGAAGCCTGGGGTTTCCTCCAGAATGATAACTGTTCCTCCTGTCTGTTCCACCCCTCAAGACTCAGACATCTCTCATCAGTCTTCAGCTGCTATAAGCCCTCCAGATCCTGATTCTTTTCCACCTTTACCATCCGGTCCTAAGATAGACTAGGGTCTTCCCCCACTCCTCAGTATCAGCTCCTGTTATCTGAATTATTTTCCAACTCAAAACAAGTGGCTGCTCCTCGGAGGAATGCTGTCAGGACACGTTATAAGGGGGGCTGGCGGACAGGCCAGATAGATACCATGTAGGGAAAATTTTATTAAAAGACTCTCTACATTTTTCTCCTAATGAAGTCTATGCCTTTATTAATATCTCAGGGGAAGATAATTACAGTGTCAGTTTTAAAACCTCTTATGCATTAGAATTGTTTTAGGAGAGGTATGGGCAGGTAAAGACATCTCCAACATGGACCCCTTTTGTAGTTGTTCCACTAACAAAACCCCTGATTAAATATGTTACCATTATGTTTCGTAACAAAGGGGTCCATGTTGAAGATATCTCATATTGGTTATCTCAAAAGTGTGAGGTTCTTGGGGCACCTGAGGCTATCCTTGATAGCGAGCTTTTCTGGACAGGTGGGTGGAAGTATAAGGTCAAATTAAGGCAGGTATAGAGCATATAACTAATTCTTTCCTTTTAGGGAGGGATCGGGGGGTGTGGTTTTATGCAGGACAGCCTCGGGCCTGCTATAGATGTGGATCCCACACACATCTCTCCAGCACCTGTGATAAACCCCGCTGTAACAATTGCGGTGAAATTGGTCACAGCACAATACAATGTACAAACCATACTCACTGTGACCTCTGTGAAGAATGTGGTCACAATTTTGGGGAATGCCTTTGGGCAGCACGCAATAAGGCTAGTTGTATCAGCCCTGATCTGCTTATTCAACAGGCACAAGACCTGGCTGAGCCTGCTCTGTCCACCCATAAGGACCTACAGGGAGTGCCTCAACATCTTTCTGCTCCTCCTTCTCTGTCCCGTCCCTGCCCCCTCCATCTCCCCTTCCTCCTTTGACAACTGCTCCTTCTCCACTCCCTTCTTCCAGTTCTGCTCCATCTGTAGAGTCTAAAACTCTTGGTTATACAACTGTAATTTCAGACTTAAAGGAAGAGGTTCTCCTGAACCCTGTTCCAGGATTTCTGGAAGCTGACATACTGACCCCAGTCTGTTATACTGACATGTCCTCTTCCCGGAAGGAGGTTGATAATCTGCCCTTCCCCAATCCCTTACCTTGCAGATCATCTAGATTTTCTAAGTCACTCTCCTCAGACCCTCCCACCCCGATAGAATCTAAAAATTCTTATGCCGCTTTGTTCACCCCTTGGGGTGATTCCGAAATGGAGGTGGGGGATTCAGACTCCCAGAAATCTACAACAGATCAGGGGCTGCAAAACATTATGGAGGGTGATTATAAGGGGGATAAAAGAAGAAAAAAAGGAAGAAAACTTAGTACTAGGTTCACCTGGGAAAACTTGGAATGGATGAAGGTTTGGTTGGCTCATTAAATGTGCACAGTTTGTTGAATTATGAAAAAGGAATATGATTTTTCAATTTTTACATGACAAATCTATTGATGTATGTTCAATACAGGAGACCTGGATTTTTACAGAAGGACAGGTACGCCTTTTTCAGCAAGAATGGGTCTGGGGTCCATCTTATTGGTCCTTCGGCCGTGACTCTGCTGATGTGGTGGGGTTTCTTTTTCATTCCTTTAATTTTACATTACGTAAATTATATGACCTAATACCTGGAAGGGTTTTGGTTCTCGATGGTCTCTGGAACAACATGGACTGTCGTTTTGTTTCAGTCTATGCCTCCCAGATTAAAGCTGAAAAGGTGTCCCTTATGAACGTAATTCAGCCTTTTTTGGTCACACATAAAATCTTTCTTTGTGGAGATTTTAGTTGTATCATACCCACTGGAGATAAGCGGAAAAAGGTGACAATAAAAAAATTTATTGTGATTCCAATGCCCTGTCCCATATGGTTTCCACAGCTGGGCTATATAATTGTCATCAACTACATATTAATGGTCCTAAGTTTACATATAAGCATAACACTTATGTCTCTACTATTGATTATATTTTCATGTCCACAAATGTTCCCAATGGTTCATTATCCATTGTTCCTGTCACCTTCTCAGACCATTTATTGTTACTTTTTTCAGTGCATCATTTTGTTCCTAGGACCACTTTGCATGGAAGATGGAATCTTAATGTCTCTGTTTTACAGGACAAATGGGTGATTCAGGAAGTCACGGCCTTGCTACAGGCTAGATTATCTGTTGAATTTCTATATGATAATGAAGGTGAATGGTGGATGGACACTAAAAAGGACATTAAGAACTGGTTTTCCAAATTTGGAAAAAAGAAGGGCAATACAGATTCTAGGGACATGGATATGTTGTTCATCCACACTATCTGGCAGGTTACTTGCCGCTTTAAATCTTGCCGGAAGGTCTTCAAGCTGGCTCCTCCCACCCACCCGGGTGGTAAAACTCTCGGCTCCGCCCCATGATGCCAGATCTTCCTTACCGCTTGGAAGCTCAGGTTCCCTCCTTAACGCTCTGCGATTAAGACTTGGTGCCCTAACTCTTCAAAACTTTAACTAGTTTCAAATTTATCCAGCTACTTTGGTGGTCTTCTCACCATGACTGCACGATCGGATCATCGACTCGGTTTCAGAGATGCCCTCTTGATCAGAAAATGTCTCGGACAGACCCGCCTCCTACGTCGTCTGCCTATGGCCTTGAGCATGAACCGCAGGCTTAGACCTGTGCTCTTCCTTCTCAGTCTATGTCCTCGAGGATCGTGCTGCCCGTTTGCAGTTGGGCGCCCGGAGAAGAGATTCCCCTCCGGTCAAAGTCGAAGGAGGCCCGGTTAGCAGTGTCGGCTGCGGGCTCTGCGGGAACAGCTCGAGCAGATGATCGCCTCGGACAGGGAGGGCGCGCAGGCCGCCCATTCGCCGCCGCATTCGTCCCACTCTCGCTCGGTGCCTCATACTCGGCTTCTTTTAAGGAGCTTTGCTTGACCCTCTCGACTAAGGGCGAGGGTCCAACCTCTTCTGGACCGTTTTCTCGGTCAAAAAAGAGTAAGGGTAAGTCCCATCATCGACGCTCTTGGGAGCGGGAAAGATCTCCCTCCCCTGGTCGACAGTCGACTTCGGTCGACCCTTCAGCTTCGACCATTGGCTTCACGGCGTCCCCGTCAGGCCAGTTGACCAAGACACCCGACGACGCGGTCGAGATTTTTCTCGACCCGTTAGATGGGTTGTCGACTGGTGAAGCTGATATCCCCCTCTCCCTGGTTCCCTCGGCGAGAGTTGAGGATCCCGTCGGCTCGACTGGCACTCCGGTTCCGGAGCCGTCGGTGCAATCATCGCAGCGAAGGGTGTGATCCTCGGTACCCGCTGCGCCGACCTCGCTTCCAGACGAATTCTCGGTCTCGGACCTCCTCGCGGTCCAGCTGATCCCACGCCGTCATAGGCGGTCTCAGTCTCGGCACCGCGGTAAGCGGCACCGCCGCTCTTCCTCTTCTTCCTCCTCCTCGGACGAGGGGAGGCTTCGACGCAAGCTGAGTCGGAAATATGAAGAGCTTATGTGGCAACAGCTTCTGTTGGCCGGGAATAAGCCGACCCAGTCGTCTTCACCGGCCATTAAGTGGCTGTCACCGGAGCGGCCGAAACAACCCCTCGCGGTGGTCGAGGAGCCTGTTCCCAGGCCAGTTGTTCGGCCTATTACTGCTGCCCCACCGATTGTGGTGGAATCGCCGCCTCCTCAGCCGTTAGTTGGGGCTCCGACCAAGAGTTCTCGGTCGGCTCAGGGGCTGCCCCATAGGGTGTCGGTCACTCTCACTCCCGATAAACCTCGGCAGGTGGAGGGTGTCTCAGGCTCGAGGCAGCTCTTCAAAGACTCGTCGGGGTCTGAAGATGACTCCTTCTTGTTCTCCAGGCGGATGGACTTGGAGTCCTCAGGGGGGCAGTCAGTGGACAATAGCCCTTAGTCCTTGCTTGGCCTACTTCGACTCATCTCGGAGTCCACCGGGATGAAGCTCGAACCCATTTCCAAACGGGCCAGATATCCCCTCACGGAGATTCTGGACCGAGGGGATTCTCCGACGGAGGCCTTTCCGGTGGCCGAAGCCATTGTTGGTCAGGCCTTGGAACTATGGCAGCATCTGGCTTCCTGCCCTGCACCTTCGGCCAGGATGGCTAGGAAGTACGCGGTCCCTACTGGTTCCCTGTCCGTTTCTCGGAACACCCCCCGCCGAGGGCTGGTTACCGACACTTTTCCACGCGCCCGCGAACACCAGGGGCGAGGACAAACCACCGGCCAAGCGAATCCAAGAAGTGGATTATGTGCGAGGCGGAAAGTCTATGCTGCATCATCTCGACGCCGTCCAGGTAAATTCGGCCGTCCTGATGGCACACTTCTCCCATGCCCTGTTGGGCTCCTGGATGAGTCGTTCCCTATCTTCCCCTGGACCTGCAGACCCGCAGTCAAGCAGGTGCGGGATCAAGGCAGGAGCAGTGGCAAAGCAGTGGCAAGCAGCAGCTCCAGACTGCTAAACGCATCGGAGACTCTTGTGAGCTAGATCAGTAAAGCGCCGCAAGTGGCCATGCGTCGTGGCTTGGCTGAGGATATCCACCTTCACCTCAGATCACCCAGCACAAATTGGCAGATGTTCCTTTCCAGGGACTGACCTCCTCGGCCCTGGAGTGGAAGGTCACCTCCAGAGGATCGAAAAGCCTCAACACCACCTTGGATCTCCGGTCTCTCTTCCTCGCCAGAAGGACAAAGGCCGTAAGCCTCAGCCTAAACTCCTTTCGCCCTTCTGTGCCAGCGGCCTACCGCGCCCAGCAACGTCAGGGGCCAGCAGGCTCGCACATGGTATCCCAAAACCAAGCAATCGGCTTCCTCCAATAAGGAAGTAAGGAGAGAAAAAAGGCCTTAGGAGGGTCCTATCTGACGTCCTTCCTCCATGCCTGCCAGTAAAGACGGGCTGAGGGGTGCCGCCTATACCCGTCGCCCTCACCCCTGGTTCCCCGGTGGGGAGCAGCTCCGCACTTCCTTTCGCCTGGTCCGCTGTTACCACGGGACAGGTGAGTCCTGGAGGTGGTGGGAAGAGGCCTGCCTCTAGAGTTCAAGCAGGCACCGCCCTACAGAGCCATCGCCCCTCGGGGGGCCTCGGGGTCCCCAGCCTCACTGGCGGCTCGTCGAGCCGACATCGATCTCCTCCAGAAGGAGGTGATAAGAGAGGTGGAGGACCCTCCCTTAGACTCGGGGTTTGTGTCCAGGTATTTCCTGGTCCCGAAACGGACGGGGGGCTGGCGCCCCATTCTCGACCTACACGACATGAACAAGTTCCTAAGGTCTCGAACCTTCCAGAATGGTCACTCTGACTCAGATAATACCATCTCTGGAACACGGTGGGTTTGCTCTGGACTTTCAGGGCCAGCGTTTTTCACGTCCCTATCCGTCCGTCTCACGGAGGTTCCTCCACTTCCGAGCGGAGAGACCCTATTAGGAGTTCCAAGCCATGCCCTTCGGCCTTTCTCTCTAGCTCCCAGGGTCTTCACCAAATGCATGGCAAGGTGACAGCATTCCTCCAAGACACCGAGGGGTCTGGGTGCCCTCACCTGGACGACACTGGCTGATAGCAGCCCCACTCAGACAGGAGGGTGGAAGCGGTCCAGAGATCTGGCTCTCAGGTCTGCTCTCAGGTACACTCCTTATCCAAGCGAGGCCAAATCAGACTCGGGCCGAAGCAGGTGATACTGTTCATCGGGGCAGGCTCGACTCTCCTGAGAGCCAGAGCCACGGCTCCGGCCAGTTCAGAGGCTGAGATTCTGCACTCCTTGGCCCAATCATTCCTGGTTGGGCAATTCCATCTATCCGGGACTCCTCGCCTCCTGGGTCTCATGGCGGCCTGTGACAAGCGTAGTCCATTGGGCGCGTTGGCATCGCCCCTTCAGTAGGGACTGCCAGCCAGTGGTCTAGCGCTGCGATCCCTTGGACCAGCTTGTGATGACGACCCAGGAGATGTGGAGCGGCTCTCCAGTGGTGGACCGTTCCATCTCATCAGGCAGGAGCATCCGTTTGTCCGCCCCAGCCGACAGTCTCTCTAGCGACCAGAGCCTCTTTGATGGGTTAGGGGCCCATCTGGGGAACACCGAGTGCAGCGGCCTCTGGTCCCCGGGGAGTCCTGATGCCACATCAACCTGCTGGAGCTCCAGCGGTCCTCTAGCTCTCACCAGCTTTGCTTCGCTTTCCCGGGTCATGGTCCAGTCCAGACGACAATACCACGACCATGTACTACCTAAACCGCCCAGGGCGGGACGCGCTGCTCAATGCTTCTATGCAAGGAAGCTCTCCGCATCTGGTCACTTGTGCGCAGCCTGGAGGCGGATCTCCTAGCCACTCCATGTGGCGGGAGCCTCCAACACCCTGGCCGATGCCCCTGAACGCGGATAGGGCTGCATCGCCACCAGTGGTCTCTCCTGCCGGAGGTAGTACAAGATCTGTTCTCCCACTGGGGCACACCTCTGGTGGATCTGTTTTGCCTCCAGGAAGGCAGCGGCTGATACTGATTTCATGCCCCCCCCTCAGCGGGCTCGCTGCAGAGGGATGCCTTCTTGAGGCAGTGGACCGGGCCTCTTTTACGCCTTTCCTGATTCACAGGGTCCTGCTCAAAGCGAGGAGGGACAAGCAGGTGATTCTGATGGACCCCAGACTGGCCGCATGATTCTGGTACCAAATCTCCCTCAGCCTCAGCTCCAGGTCCCGAGGCAGCTTCCAGCTCTCCCGGACCTGCTCTCAGTCAATCAGGGGAAGGTGTTCCATCCGGACCTTCAATCCCTGCACCTGATGGCCTGGTTCCTGGCGGCTAGGGTTCCAGGCCTTGGGTCTTTCCAACGAGGTCCTCAACGTCGTTGAGAAATCCCATAAGGAGTCAACAGAAAATCTACGCCTTCAAATGGAAGATTCTCCATTTGGTAATAAGAGGAGGCTTGGACCCTTCCTCTTGTTCTGTGGCCAGCATTTTGGACTATCTATGGTCCCTACCAGTCAAGGGCTTAGGTCGGCGACCCTAAAGGTGCACCTGCAGCCATCTCTGCTTACCCGGGCGGGCCGGTCAAAGCAGTCAGTGGCGAAGGAGAAGGTGGTCGAGCGCTTCTTCAAAGGCCTTGATCACATTCCCCTCCAGTGCAGAACCCCACCTCCATGGGATTTACTGCTGGTGCTAGCAAAGCTCATGGGCAAACCATTCGAATCAATGCACAGGTGTGGTCTCCCCACCTGTGGAGAAGCCGCCTTCTTGGTGGCTATCACGTCAAGCCAGAAGGATCAGGAGAACTCCAGGTGCTGAGCATCGAAGTCTCTTACCTGGTCTTCCACAGGGACAAGATTGGTCCTCACCCCACCAAGAATTCCTTCCGAAGGTGGTGTCGGTTCACCTTAATCAGGTGTTGACTCTGCCCGGTGTTCTACCCCAATCACACCTCGGGCCGAATATAGGCTCCATACTTTGGACCCTAGAAGGGCGCTCGCCTATTACAAGGAGTGCACAGCTGGGATTAGGGGAGAGGTTCACCAGCTGTTTGTCACAAACGCTGAAGCACACCTGGCAGACCTGCATACAGGACGATAAGCAGATGGGTCACCTCCCCATAGATCTCTGCTATGAGTTGGCGGCATGGAGCCTCCCAGAGGATAAAACCATTCTACCCACCATACTGCTGCATCGGTGGCTGCTTCAAGGGCGTCCCCATCCAGGAAATCTGCAGGGCTGCTACCTGGAAGTCAGCAAACACCTTCGTACCCACTACCACATCGAACTTGAGTCACGCCGGGATGCTGGTTTGAGACCTCCGGTTCTCCAGTCCTTATTTCCAAAGTTAGTATAAGGGGTGTGTGCCTTGCCTCCCTCCTCCCGAGAACTGCTAGGAGTCAACCAGATAGTGTGGATGAACAACATATCCATGTCCTAAACTGAGTTACTCACCTGTAACAGGAGTTCTAGAAATGACATATGTTCTCCATCCCTACGCTCAAACCTCCCGGCCGGAAGCACAACCTGAGCTTCAGCGGGCAGATCTGGCGTCATGGGGCGGAGCAGAGGTTTTACCACCGGGTGGGTGGGAGGAGCCAGCAGAACCTTCCGGCCAAGATTTAAAAGCGGCAAGGAACCTGCCAGATAGTGTGGATGAACAACATATACCATTCCTAGAACTCCTGTTACAGGTGAGTAACCTGTATTTTTTACATTATGTATCTCTCAGGCAACAGTTATATAAGTTAATCTTGCTGGCAAATCTTTCTAAGCATGATTATACTCCTCAGATTACTAATGTAAAAAATGCTGTGAAGAGTCTTGAAACTGCAAGGTAAATCAATTCAGTCAATGTATGTCATAATAAAAACCTCCCCATAGGTGACCCCTACAAGCCTGTAATCTATTAAAACTACAACTCAAGGAAACTTTGAATACCCCGGATGGCAGGTCAGTTTCCTCTTTATCGATATGGAATCTGAGATTCAAATACGACTCTCTCTCCGTCAAAGTGCATATTCCACCTACCCATATAACTCAGTTCTTGAGCGTACATATTCCAGGTTGCCAGAAGAAATTGAAGGTACAAACCCTATTACTAAAGATGAAATCCCACAGGCCATTCAAGCCTTAAGCCTCATCCAGCTCAGGGTTGGATGGTATTCCCACTCATTCTATAAGGCTTTTTTCTTCATTTAATTGAATATTTATTTATAACACATTTATTGGGTTTCAAATAATATTATACACCCATCTTTTTCTGAAGGATTACTATTACCTGTTCAAAAAGGGACGTTACAAATTCAAAGTGGAACCTATAGTTCTCACAGACATTGATTAAAGGTGTGCCATATCCTGAATACTCGTTTGAAAACTTATGCTACTTTGTGATTTCTCAGTCAATATTGTGGACTAACGGAATAAACAGGCCGTCGTGCCATACGGGGATGTAATATATCCTGTAATATTTCAGGGTGTCTTGGTTGTGTGTGTAGACCAGGAAAAACTTTTGATCGGTTCTTAATGACTGTTTATTTTCAAGTATTACATACTATAAATCCTATGGTTTTATAACAATTAAGGTTATATTCCTTTTTCAGTTAGACCTATATAAAAGGTTCAGTAGGGCATAGTTTTCAGTACATTTTGAGGTCCGACAGTTGCCCTTTAAGCCCATTGTTATACATTTTTCCTGATCCTTTACTTCATGGTTTTATCACCCCAGTGGACGGCCTCACAGGGCTTGAATCCCAATCTTTATATATCAAGATTATCGGATGACATCTGCTTTTTCTACCCCATACAAATCCGGTCCTTTTAGACATAATGGAAGGTATCAATTAGTTTCTAATGCAAATTAAATTTGGACAAGTAGAGCTCTTTTATAGGACCTGATTCAACCAGACTCCATCTGGTATGGACATCGTTCCTCTGCCCTTTAGATATTTGGGAAGTTTAGAATTGTTTTGGGAGGCAGGCGAGTAAGACATCTCCAACATGGACCCCTTTTGTAGTTGTTCACTAACAAAACCTGATTAAATATTTACATTATGTTTAGGCCAAGGGGTCCATGTTGAAGATATCTATATTATCTCAAAAGTGTGAGGTTCTTGGGCACCTGAGAACATCCTTGATAGAGAGCTTTCTGGACAGGTGGGTGGAAGTATAAGGTCAAATTAAGGCAGGTATAGAACATATAACTAATTCTTTCCTTTGCAGGGAGGATGGGGTGTGGTTTTATGCGGACCCTCGGGCCTACTATAGATGGATCACACCTCTCCAGCACCTGTGATAAACCCGCTGTAACAATGCGGTGAAATAGATGCACAATACAATGTCAAAACCATACTCACTGTGACCTCTGTGAAGATGTGGTCACAATTTTAGAATACCTTTGGGCAACATAACAAGGCAGACATATCAGCCTGATCTGCTTATTCAGGCACAAGATAAGCTGAGCCTGCTCTGTCCACCACGGACCTACAGGGAGTGCCTCATCTTTCTGCTCCTCCTTCTCTGTCCGTCCCTGCCTCATCTCCCTTATCCTTTGACAACTGCTCCTTCTCCTCCCTTCTTCAGTTCTGCTCCATCTGTAAGTCTAAAACTCTTGGTTATACAACTGTAATTCAGACTTAAGGAAGGGTTCTCTGAACCCTGTTCCGTTCTGAGAAGCAACTGCAACAGTCTGTTAAACTGTGTCCTCTTCGGAAGAGTTGATAATCACCTTACAATCCCTTACCTTGCAGATCATCTAGATTTTCAGTCACTCCTCAGACCTCCACGATAGAATCTAAAATTCTTATCGCTTTGTTCACCTTGGGGTGATTCCGAAACAAAGTGGGATTCAGACTCCCAAAATCTACAACAGATCAGGGCTGCAAAACATTATGGAGGGTGATTATAAGGGGATAAAAGAAAAAAAGGAAGAAAACTTAGTACTAGTACATAGGAAAACTTGGAATGGATGAAGGTTTGGTTAGTATTAAATGTACACAGTTTGTTGATGAAAAAGAATATGATTTTCAATTTTACTGACAAATCTGTGATGTATATTCAATACAGCCTAGTTTTACAGAGGACAGATGCCTTTTTTAAAGAATGGGTCTGAGGTCATCTTATTGGTCCTTGACCGTGACTCTGCTGATGTGGTGGGGTTTCTTTTCATTCCTTTATTTTATTCGTAAATTATGACCTAATACCTGGAAGGTTTGGTTCTCGATGGTCTCTGGAACAACATGGATCTCGTTTTGTTTCAGTCATGCCTCCCAGATTAAAGCTGAAAAGGTGTCCCTTATGAGCGTAATTCAGCCTTTTGGTCACATAAAATCTTTCTTTGTGGAATTTAGGTTATCATACCCTGGAGATAGCGGAAAAAATGACAATAAAATTTGGTTCAATGCCCTGTCCATATGGTTTCCACAGCTGGGCTATGTCATAACTACATATTAATGGTCCTAAGTTTACATAAGCATAACATATGTCTCTACTATTGATTATATTTCATCACAAATATTCAATGGTTCATTATCCATTGTTCCTGTCACCTTCTCAGACCATTTATTATTACTTTCAGTGCATCATTTTGTTCCTAGGACCACTTTGCATGGAGATGGAATCTTAATGTCTCTGTTTTAGGACAAATGGGTGATTCAGGAAGTCAAGCCTTGCTGAGCTAGATTATCTGTTGAATTTCTATATGATAATGAAAATGAATAGTGGATGGACACTAAAAGGACATTAAAACGGTTTAAATTTGGAAAAAGAAGGACAATCAATTCTAGGGACATGATATGTTGTTCATCACACTATCAGCAGGTTACTTGCGCTTTAAATCATACGGAAGGTCTTCAAACTGGCTCCTCCACCCACCGACAGTAAAACTCTGACACCCCATGATGCCAGTCTTCTTACAGCTTGAGCTCGGTTCCCTCCTGAACGTCTCACGATTAAGACTTGGTGCCTAACTCTTCAAAACTTTAACTAGTTTCATTATCAGCTACTGGTGGTCTTCTCACCACGACTGCGAAGGAAATCGACTCGGTTTCAGAGATGCCCCTGCAGTCAGAAAATGTCTGGGACAGACCCGCCTCCCGAAATCGTCTACTGCCTAGGCCTTGAGCACCAACACGCAGGCCGACTGTCTCTTCCTTTTCAGTCTATGTCTCGAGGATCGTGCTGCCGTTTGCAGTTGGGCGCCCGAAGAATTCCCTCGGTCAAGTCGAAGGAGGCCAGATTAGCGGTGTCACGGCTGCGGGCTCTCACGAACGCTTCGAGCAGATGATAGCCCTCGAAGAGGGGAGGCGGCGCAGGCAGCTCCATCTTCGACGCCCGGCGGTCGCGTCCCACTCATCGGTGCCTCATACTGGGCTTCTTTTAAGGAGCTTTGCTTGACCCTCTCGACTAAGAGGGGTCAACCTCTTCTGGACCGTTTTCTCGGTCAAAAAAGTGAGGGTAAGTCCCATCACCGGCGCTCTTGGGGCCGGAGAAGATCTCCCTCCCTGGTGAGGCAGTCGACTTGATCCGACACTTCAGCTTCGACCATTGGCTTCCGGCGATCCCGTCAGGCCAGTTGACCAGACACCCGGCGGTCGAGATTTTCTCGACCGTTAGATGGGTTGGCTAGTGAACTGATATCCCCTACTCCCTGGTTCCTGGCGAGTTGAGGATCCCGTCGGCTCGACTGTGCCTCGGTTCGGGACGTCGGTGCAATCATCCGAGCGAAGGGTGTACGATCCTCGGTACCCGCTGCGCCGACCTCGCTAGCCGAGATTCTCGATCTGGGGACCTCCTCGCCCGGTCCAGCTGATCCCACGCGTCACAAGCGGTCTCAGATCAGCACCCGTGATGGCCTTCGCCAGCTCTTCCTCTTCTTCCTCCTCCTCGGACGAGGAAGCAGCAGAAGCTGAGTGAGAAATGAAGAGCTTATGTGCTTAGCAACTTCTGTTGGCGGGAATAACCATTGTCGTCTTCACCACGGCCATTAAGTAGCTGACCACCGGGCTGACGAAACAACCCCTCGCTGGTGGTCGAGGAGCCTGTTCCAAAGCCAGTTGTTCGGCCCATACTGCTGCCCACGTTGTGGTGGAATGCCGCCTCCTCAGCCGTTAGTTGGGGCTCCGACCAAGAGTTCTCGGTCGGCTCAGGAGCTCCCATAGGGTGTGGTCACTCTCACTCCCGATAAACCTTGGCAGGTGGAGGGTGTCTCAGGCTCGAGGCAGCTCTTCAAAGACTCGTCGGGGTCTGAAGATGACTCCTTCTTGTTCTCCAGGCGGATGGACTTGGAGTCCTCAGGGGGGCAGTCAGTGGACAATAGCCCTTAGTCCTTGCCTAGCCCTACCCGACTCATCTCGGAGTCCACGGGATGGCTTTCGACCCATTTCCAAGCAGACCAGATGTCCCCTCACGGAGATTCTGGACGGGGATTCTCGACGGAGGCCTTTCGGTGGCCGAAGCCATTGTTGGTCAGGCCTTGGAACTATGGCAGCATCTGGCTTCCTGCCCTGCACCTTCGGCCAGGATGGCTAGGAAGTACGCGGTCCCTACTGGTTCCCTGTCCGGTTTCTCGGAACACCCCTCTGCCGAGGGGCTGGTTACCGACAGCGTTTTCCGGCACGCCGGGAACACCAGGGACGTGGACAAACCACCCGACAAGGAATCCAAGAAATTGGATTATGCCGGGCGGAAAGTCTATGCTGCATCATCTCTACCTCGCCAGGCCAGTTGGCCCTCCTGATGGCACACTTCTCCCATGCCCTGTTGGGCTCCCTGGATGAGGTCGTTCCCTATCTTCCGCGGACCTGCAGACCACGGTCAAGCAGGTGCGGGATCAAGGCAGGGCAGTGGCAAAGCAGTGGCAAGCAGCAGCTCAGACTGCTCGACGCCGGAGACTCTTTTGCTAGATCAGTGGCGACCGCGGTGGCCATCGTCGAGGCAGGGCTTGGCTGAGGATATCCACCTTCACCTCAGATACCCAGCACAAATTGGCAGATGTTCCTTTCTGAGGACTGACCTCTTGACCCTGGGTGGAAGGTCACCTCCAGAGGATCGAAAAGTCCAATCCACCTTGGACTCGGTCTCTTCCTCGGAAGGACAAGGCCGTAAGCCTCAGCCTAAAGCCGCTGGCCCTTCTGTGCCCGGCGGCTCCACCAGAGCCCAGCTGCGCGTCAGGGCCAGCAGGCTCGACAGTATCCCAAAACCAAGCCGTCGGCTTCCTCAATAAAGGCAAGGAGGAAAGAGCCCAGGAGGTCCCTGGCCGGTCCTTCCTCCATGCCTGCCCAGTGACGGGCTGAGGGGTGTCGCCCCCATCCCCGTCGCCTCACCCCTGGTTTCCCCCGTGGGGGGACGGCTCCGGCACTTCCTTTCCGCCTGGTCCGCTGTTACCACGGACAGGTGGGTCCTGGAGGTGGTGGGAAGAGGCCTGCCTCTAGAATTCGAGCAGGCACCGCCCTACAGAGCCATCGCCCCTCGGGGTCCCCAGCCTCACTGGCAGCTCGTGGGCCGACGACGATCTCCTCAGAAGGATGATAGAGGTGGAGGACCCTCCCTTGGACTTCGGGGTTTGTGTCCAGGTATTTCCTGGTCCCAGCAGACGAGGGCTGGCGCCCATTCTCGTCCACGACCTGAACAAGTTCCTAAGGTCTCGAACCTTCAGAATGGTCACTCTGACTCAGATAATACCATCTCTGGAACACGGTGTGGTTTTGCTCTCTGGACTTTCAGGGACGCGATTTTTCACGTCCCTATCCGTCCGTCTCAGGAGGTTCCTCCACTTCCGGCGGAGGGATCCCTATTCGAGTTCCAAGCCATGCCCTTGACCTTTCTCTAGCTCCCAGGGTCTTCACCACATGCATGGCAGCGGTGACAGCATTCCTGCGGCACCGAGGGGTCTGGGTGTACCCTCACCTGACGACTGGCTGATAGCAGCCCCTCCAGACAGGAGGTGGAGCGGTCCAGATCTGGCTCTCAGGTCTGTTTCTCAGGTCGGCCTCCTTATCAACGAGGCCAACCAGAACTCGAGCCGAAGCAGGTGATACTGTTCATCGGGCAGAGCTCGACTCTCACGAGCCAGAGCACGCTCCCGGCGGACAGGGCTGAGGCTTTACACTCCTTTGCCCAATCATTTCTGGTTGGGCACTTTCCCGTCCGGGACTTCCGCGCCTCCTGGTCTCATGGCGGCCTGTACCAGCGTAGTCCATTGGGCACGTTGGCACATGCGCCCCTTCAGTGGGACTGGCCAGCCAGTGGTCACACTGCGATCCCTTGGACCAGCTTGTGATGCACCCAGGAGATGGGCAGCTCTCCAGTGGTGGACCGTTCCATCTCATCTGCAGGAGGGCATCCGTTTGTCCGCCCAGGCAGCCGGTCTCTCTATCGACCGGCGCCTCTTTGATGGGTTGGGTGCCCATCTGGGGAACACCCGAGTGCACGGCCTCTGTTCCGCTGGAGTCCTGATGCCACATCAACCTGCTGGAGCTCGAGCGGTCCGCTAGCTCTCACGCCTTTGCTTAGCTTCTCCGGGTCAAGTGGTCCAGTCCAGACGGACAATACCACGACCATGTACTACCTAACCGCCAGGGCGGGACGCCGCTCCATGCTTCTATGCAAGGAAGCTCTCCGCATCTGGTCACTTCTGCGCAGCCTGAGGCGGATCTCCTAGCCATTCATGTGGCAGGAGCCTCCAACACCCTGGCCGATGCCCTGAGCCGGATAGGGGCTGCATCGCACGAGTGGTCTCTCCTGCCGGAGGTAGTACAAGATCTGTTCTCCCACTGGGGCACACCTCTGGTGGATCTGTTTGCCTCCAGGGAGAACGCGAAGCTGATACTGTTTCATGCCCGCCCCCCTCAGCAGGGCTCGCTGCAGAGGGATGCCTTCTTGAGGCCGTGGACCCCGGGCCTCTTTTACGCCTTTCCCCTGATTCACAGGGTCCTGCTCAAAGCGAGGAGGGACAAGGCGCAGGTGATTCTGATAGCCCCAGACTGGCCACGCCAGTTCTGGTACCCAGATCTCCTCAGCCTCAGCTCCAGGTCCCCGAGGCAGCTTCCAGCTCTCCCGGACCTGCTCTCAGTCAATCAGGGGAAGGTGTTCCATCCGGACCTTCAATCCCTGCACCTGATGGCCTGGTTCCTGAGCGGCTAGAGTTCCAGGCCTTGGGTCTTTCCGACGAGGTCCTCAACGTCGTTGAGGCGTCCCGTAAGGAGTCAACAGAAAATGCTACGCCTTCAAATGGAAGAGATTCTCCATTTGGTGTCGGGGTAAGGGCTTGGACCCTTCCTCTTGTTCTGTGGCCAGCATTTTGGACTATCTATGGTCCCTATCTAGTCAAGGGCTTAGGTCGACGACCCTAAAGGTGCACCTGGCAGCCATCTCTGCTTACCGGGCGCGGGCCGGTCAGCAGTCAGTGGCGCAGGAGAAGGTGGTCAGGCGCTTCTTCAAAGGCCTTGATCACATTTCCCCTCCAGTGCGGGAACCCCCACCTCCATGGGATTTACTGCTGGTACTGGCAAAGCTCATGGGCAAGCCATTCGAACCAATGCACAGGTGTGGTCTCCCCACCTGTAGTGAAGACGCCTTCTTGGTGGCTATCACGTCCAGCCAGAAGGATGGGAGAACTCCAGGTGCTGAGCATGAGTCTCCTTACCTGGTCTTCCACAGGGACAAGGTTGTCCTCGCCCCACCGAGAATTCCTTCCGAAGGTGGTGTGGAGTTTCACCTTAATCAGGTGTTGACTCTGCCGGTGTTCTACCCCAATCACACCTCGGAGGCCGAATATAGGCTCATACTTTGGACCCTAGAGGCGCTCGCCTATTACAAGGAGTGCACAGCTGGGATTGGGGAGGTTCACCAGCTGTTTGTCACACGCTGAAGCGCACCTGGCAGACCTGCAGCCAAGCCGGACGATAAGCAGATGGGTCACCTCCTGCATAGATCTCTGCTATGAGTTGCGGGCATGGAGCCTCCCAGAGGGATAAGAGCTCATTCTACCCACCATACTGCTGCATCGGTGGCTGCTTCCAGGGACGTCCCTATCCAGGAAATCTGCAGGGCTGCTACCTGGAAGTCAGCAAACACCTTCATTACCCACTACCACATCGACCTTGAGTCACGCCGGGATGCTGGTTTTGGGGCCTCGGTTCTCCAGTCCTTATTTCCAAAGTTAGTATAAGGGGGTGTGTGCCTTGCCTCCCTCCTCCCGGAGAACTGCTAGGAGTCTGCCAGATAGTGTGGATGAACAACATATCCATGTCCCTAGAAATACAGGTTACTCACCTGTAACAGGAGTTCTAGGAATGGTATATGTTGTTCATCCACGACACCACCCAACTTCTCGGCTTCGAACGCGACAACCTGAGCTTTCAGCGGGCCAGATCTGGCGTCATGGGGCGGAGCATAGAGTTTTACCACCCGGGTGGGTGGGAGGAGCCAGCTTGAAGACCTTCCGGCAAGATTTAAAGCGGCAAGGAACCTGCCAGATAGTGTGGATGAACAACATATACCATTCCTAGAACTCCTGTTACAGGTGAGTAACCTGTATTTTTTTACATTATGTATCTCTCAGGCAACAGTTATATAAGTTAATCTTGCTGGCAAATCTTTCTAAGCATGATTATACTCCTCAGATTACTAATGTAAAAAATGCTGTGAAGGTGTTTGAAACTGCAAGAGTAAAATCAATTCAGTCAATGTTATGTCATAATACAAAAACCTCCCCCGTAGGTGACCCCCTACAAGGCCTGTAAATCTGTTAAAACTACAACTCAATGGAAACTTTGAATACCCCGGATGGCAGGTCAGTTTCCTCTTTATCAGATATGGAATCTGAGATTCAGAGGCATTACGGCTCTCTCCGTCCAAAGGTGCATATTCCACCTACCCATATAACTCAGTTCTTGAAAGCAGTACATATTCCAGATTTGCCAGAAGAAATTGGAAAATTACAAACCCCTATTACTAAAGATGAAATCCCACAGGCCATTCAAGCCTTAAGGCCTCATCCAGCTCCAGGGTTGGATGGTATTCCACACTCATTCTATAAGGCTTTTTTTCTTCATTTAATTGAATGTTTATTTATAACTTACATTTATTGGGTTTCAAATAATATTATACACCCATCTTTTTCTGAAGGATTACTGTATTACCTGTTCAAAAAAGGGGACCGTTCACAAATTCAAAATTGGAGACCTATAGTTCTCATGAACATTGATTATAAGGTGATGGCACATATCCTGAATGCTCGTTTGAAAACTTATGCTACTTTTGTGATTTCTCCAGTCCAGTATTGTGGACTAACAGGAATATTCAACAGGCCGTACGTACCATACGGGATGTAATATATCACTGTAATATTTCAGGGTGTCTTGGTTGTGTAGTGGCTGTAGACCAGGAAAAAGCTTTTGATCGGGTTCTTAATGACTGTTTATTTTCCGTATTACATACCTATAGAATTCCTATGGTTTTTATAAACCAATTAAGGTTATTATATTCCTTTTTTTCAGTTAGACCTATGATAAAAGGTTCGGTAGGGCATAGTTTTCCAGTACATTTTGGGGTCCGACAAGGTTGCCCTTTAAGCCCATTGTTATACATTTTTTCCCTCGATCCTTTACTTCATGTAGTTTTATCACCCCCGAAGTGGACAGGCCTCACAGGGCTTGAGATCCCACAATCTTTATATATCCAAGATTATGCGGATGACATCTGTACTTTTTTTTTCTACCCCCATACAAATCCGGTCCTTTTTAGACATAATTGAAGAGTATCAATTAGTTTCTAATGCCAAATTAAATTTGGACAAGAGTAGAGCTCTTTTTATAGGACCTGTAGTTCAGCCAGACTCCATCTGGTATGGACTGTCAGTTTCCTCTGCCCCTTTGGATATTTTGGGAATTACTTTTGGGCCACAAAATCTGCCAGATAGAAATTGGGATTTAGGTTTAAGTAAAGCAGAGCAAAAAGTAAATAGATGGAGACAGTGGAAGATTTCCAAACTTAAACGTATAGCGATTTTGAAAAAATTTATCTTGCCCCTTTTACAGTTTATAGCATCATTATATCCGCTACCCACTAAATTGGAGACCCGACTTTACAGTTTGTGTTTTCATATGCTATGGGGTTCAGAACTGAACCCCATTAAAAGGCATTACACTTATTTGGACTTGAGTAAAGGAGGTCTTAACATGATAGAGCCTGTTGTTTTTTTCCATGCTTTATTTTTTAAACACTCTTTCAGTACTTTATTACATGCCACTAGTATATTCCCGGAGGCCTGGATGAGGAAAGCCTTAGCTGTTTATCTTAAAGCATGGGTACAGTTAGCACCTAAACCTCATCCTCGTTTACAGATCCCCCCTTATTTTTTACCCGCTGCTCAGAAATTATTTAAATAGCGTATTACTAAGCATAGTCTAATAACATTCTCTACAAAAAATTTATATAAAGAAATTATGTTTAACAATTATCCTAGGTATCCTTGTTTTAAAAATTGCCCCGCAGTTGATAATTATTATATTTTACACCAACTAACAAGGATACCACAGAAAATGTGGAAAAACCTTTGGTTGATGGTTTATGGCAGATTATATTTGAGGGGAAACGCTAAACATGAACGAAATTGTCCCTACATGGAGTGCATAGCACAGACAGAAATGATGGAACACTTTCTTTTACAGTGTTCTTATACTAGGGCCTTATGGGATTATTTGGCATATAAATGGCATTTACCCTGGCTTCGTTTTTTAACCTATGACATACTCGTAGTAGGCAAATATGGGGCAGGTTTATCTCAATTTCACCCTGATACTTTAAATATTTTTTTTTGTTGCCTTAGATTTTATCCTTGGCAGTGATGCTGTCAATGGGTGTTACATCAAAATAGGATGTCATATGATTGCATGAGTATCCTAATTAGCAATGAGCTTTGGAACATTTATAAATCAGATTGTCTAATTTTCTCGGCACATCAGGTTTTGATGTGGTGGAAGGGTCTCACTTTTTTTTATCAAATATAAATAGAGTGGGGTTTTAGGGTTGGTATGGATTTATGTTTAGGGTTTGATATACTTTTTTCGGGTTTATAAGTTATCCAATTGTTTGATCACATTTCTGGATTTGATTTGTAAAATTCTTTTTTTTTTTTTCTGTGTGTGTTTTCAATGTGTTTCAAATAAAACTGTCCCATGCTCTTTTCGATAAGTGCCATGGGATCTTTAACATCCACCTGAACTGCCACCAATCCAGGCAGATGGGACCTCGGTTTAACGTCTCATCTGAAAGACGGCACCTCAGCAGTGCAGCACCCCTCTCATGCTGCACTACAGTGTCAGTACTGGGATATTAACCCAAGTGCCAGATGTGGGAACTGAACCCACAGCCCTCTGATCTCCCGGCCTCAGAGGCGAGTGTGCCTCACTGAGCCACTGACTGTATGCTTAGTGTTGTCATCTCGATCCCTCCCTCTGGGACCACCTGACCAAGAGGGAGGGATTGAGGATGTGAGCAAGCAAGCACTTTAAAATGTTTTAAGAAATACCTTGTCTTGTGTGTGCACTTTAAAATAAAATTAAGCACCTTATGGAATCAGGTATGCTCTCCTCTGCTTTTTGATATGTGCTACAGATTGAGTTATTGAACAGGAGGTGAGGTGAGTTCCAGCATCTTGAGTTACCATTTATACTAACTGTTTTTGGCCATGCACTGCCGTTTCCCAGGTGCAGCCTACCTTCTATGATATAAATTTGAACATGCTTTGACTCAATAATAATGTTCATTTTTCTCATGGTATTAACAAACCATCAAAATTTGGAGACACCCCTGAGAGACTCTTTGATCAAGAGATTGGTTGAGGAGAACATGTATAAAAGGAACTAAGAGAGGGGGTGGAGGAGATGCAGAACTCTTTCATGGGGAGAATAAATACAGCAGAGCATTATGTGCCTGTGAAGAGAAAGAAGGAAAAAAAGCTTGAAAGTGTCCTGTTCAGATGAAACATTCAAGCGACCAGCATAGGAAGCTTGTGGCACAACACGTCATGTCTAGAGTAGCTTCTGTATTACTAGGTAAGTTGAAGATCGTGACATTAGCAAAACCCACAGGTTTGGTGATGTAGTTGCAGAGGAAGAGCAGGTGAGTATACTGACTGATAAAGGGATTTACTGTTTAGTTGCATCTAAATATTCCTGCCAATTTTGACCGGAAAGAACAATTCTTGGTGTGATCAAAACTCAAGAAATTAGTATGAGATATTAAGATACTACTGTTGTTCCTGATTTTTGCCATGCCCTGACTCAATAAAACATTCGTTATTCTCACTGTGTGCCCTATGCACCATTAACTTTCATGCGTACATGCCATAGTACACAGCATGTGAGACTGAATTATGCACATCCTGTGTCCCCTCTGTATCCCTGCAGATGTTCAAGTTCAAGTTTATTGCAGGAAAACTCCATTGAGCAAGCTCATTCACAAGGAGGTCCTGTGACATATAGACTTACACAACATACATCCATAAATAATTAATAACAATATATACATAAATGCAAGCATCACATAATACAAGCAAGATAAACATTCAATGACACTGGATGGGGTGACCGAAGGTGGTAATAACTAAGGTAATACAGGTGGCGACTATAGATAGCATAATGATACTTGAAACATGGTACTGGTGTTTGCAATAAATACAGTTTGGCAGATGAGTCGATCACAGAATAAAATGGATAGAGGAGGTAGGAATGGTTAGATAGTGTGATCAGAGAAGTATATATGTAGACAGCCAGGAGTAGGGAGGGAAGGGATATCAGGAATTAGATTGCTGCAGCACGGTAGTAGATATGAGACAGGAGCTGGTGGGTGGGGTTGTTTCTTAGTATAAAAGAATTGCGAACAATAGGTAGTTGGTATACACAAAGCAATTATGGTCTTACCAAAGGATGCACATGGCACACAAGGGGGAAAGATGTGCCAACACTCCTTTCCCACCATATTTTCTTCTCTGGTTACAACCATGGTTCTACTTGTACATTTACATAGAATTTTGGGGCAGATGGTATGTGGAGGGTTGGGCTGGTAGAGCACAGCATGCAGGTGCCTTTTGAGCTCTGCCAGTTTAGGGTCTGGGGGGTTATTACATCAGCCAGTGGGGCTGTGAAACTGGTGCACTCCCCCAAACAGCTGCCTGGAGTCTGTGCTATGTCCATGCAGACCTGGACCCCAGCCTTTTTTCATGCTACAGTGGACTGCAGTGATGATGACTGTGGAGCACATTGTAAAAAGCATGCAAAATGGCAACTGTGCACAAGGGGACATGGCAGTCATTACGTGACTGAAGTATTCCATGAACCTCTGCCCTGGTGGAGCATGGCATTTATTGTTGAACTGGCTATGACATTTGATTGGAAGCCTGCAACCTATCCCAGGTGTGTCCTCTTAACAGGCCCCTCCTCTTGCATGAGCCCACATGACAGTGCCTTGGGCCAGCCAGGGATAGGGTATCATGGCTCAGTGTGTTATTGGGGGACCCAGTGCATGGTACATGTTTCAGTGGCCCAGACATTCGAGGAACTAGCGTAGGATGCTTGTGGTACAACATATATCAAGGATAGCTTAGCTGTTGTACAACTGAGTAAATTGAAGAGCAGGAAATTAGCAAAGTCCCCAGATGTGGGAATGTATCCCCCAAGAAAGAGTTGTTAATATACTGATAGAGAAAAAGGTTTACTGTGGCATTTTGTTCAGATACTCCCATTTATTTAGAGTGGAGAGAATGAGTTAGGGTATAGAAAATATCAGGAAATCAGTATGAAATATTAAGATACTACTGACCTTCCTGATTTTTATCATGCTTTGACTCAATTACAACATTCATTCTTTTCACTGGGGGCAATGTATTATTTAATTTTGTCCCTATGTGACATGATACATGCTGTGTAGCGCTTAGTAAGGCACACCCATGGTGTTCTTTGGACACCCAGGGATACAGTAATGCCCCTCTCCTGCCACGTTTTTTGTCTGACTGAGATCTTCAAGGGACTGTGTGTGTGGAGCACATGTGGCAGAAGAGCTATCATAGCTCACTTAGTTGGTATATGCAGAATACATTTTTGTTGGCAGGACCATCACCCTGCAGTGTCTTATTGCTCTCATAAAATGGACAACAGGCAAAGCTATTTAAAGAAAAAAAATTAGGCAGATTTAATAAAAACTGCTAAAATGTGTTGTGTATTTGAGATGGATCCTCCCAGGTGATGCCTGCTAAGGAGGATACGGAATTGTGTGTGACGGTAGGTAAAGGTAGGGAATAAGAGCATACTAGATGGGCCTAGCGATCCTTATCTGCTGCCAATTACTATGTTACTGTGATACTAGCACTGCTAATCAAGATGTGCATCCCTTGCAACTGTAGTGTCATGTATTGAGACATAATCATATAGCAAGATATGCAAACATAAAGAAAACAGTTGTGGAAGAAAGGCACTGAAACTGATTACAGCAGGTAACTATCTGAGAAATGTTGGATGAATTAAGAAAAGCACTTTTGGCAGATATTAAAGATGAGTACAATGCAGATTTCCTGATTATTATTTTTTTTTTAAATCATGTTCTTGCTCAAGAATGGTGTCCATTCTTTTTATGATTTTAGAACGTATGAAGACATTACACTTGAGAGAGGGAGCCAGTGTGTTTGAAATTACGAAATCAGGATGAGTTACTAGGATGCTGATTTACGGAAATCTGAGCATGCCTTGAGTCAGTAATAATGTTTATGTTTTTCATGGTACGCAGTATAAGCAAAACATCAATGTCTGGATACATCACCCCCGAGAGACTCTTTGACAAATTGATGAAATAAATAGAAGTAAGAGTAGTGGGATTAGAATATCACATGCAGTAGAGCAGTGTGTATCCAATAAGAGTAAGAGGACGTGTCCTGTCTGGATGATACATTCGAGGGGCTAGCAAAGGATATTTGTGGCACATCGCAAATGATATCTAGCTTAGTTGTTGTTCAGCTACCTATGTAGAGATCATGGCATTAGCAAAACCCACAGATATGGGGATGTAACCTCAGAGAACGAGCAGTTAAATGTACTGACAGAAGAGAAGGTTGTACTGTGCCATGTTGCCCAAATACTCTCACAGAATTGGAGTAGAGCACAAGTTAGGGTGTAAAAGGAATCAGTATGAGATGCTAAGATACTACTGATCTTACTGATTTCAGTTATTCTATGACTTAATGGCATTGATCGTTTTCACTGTAGGCCTAATGCACTATTAATTTTTTCCATATGTGCCAGAAAACGTGGCATGTAGGACTGAATTACGTGCATCCTGGGTGTACTTTGGACATCTTAAGATGCAATATCACCACTTGCCTGCCATGTGTCCCTCCCATAACCCAGCTGTACTCTTGCATCTGCATAGACAGTCTGGGCTAGGGGTGGGGTGGGCTGAGCTGGCCTGGTAGAGCACAGTATTCAGGATGCATTTTCAGCTCTGCAAACCCAGTGTCAGGGAAACTGCTACACCAGCCAGAGGGTACTGCAGCAGGTGTGCACCCTCGACAGCTTTATTTATTGAGAAGTATCAGAATTACAACCTTCAAGTCAAGGACTCTTTTGCAGAGGCTCCACGTCAGTGTTACATACAAAGTAAACAACAGCATAACAACAGAATAAACAACAGAAACAAGTTACAGAGCTGGGGGTGGTAATACAGACCCTGGGTCAACAATAAGTTAGCATCTAGTTAGTATTCATGGCCTGTAAGGACCAAGCAGAGGGGGAGGTTCTGTGAATGTAGCTGGCCGCTGAGGTCCTAGGTGCATGCTTTTCCCCACACATGTATACCCCAACCCCCTCCTTTCTTTAGAGTGCTGGGGTGAGGATGATGGCTCTGAAGCATATCGTAAAAAGCACAATAACATACAAAATGTCAACTTTGCAAAAGGGGACACAGCAGACCTTATGGGGACTGCCATATCCCAAGCTCTCCAATGACCAGTGGTAGCTTCTCATTGGAAACCCACAGTCCAGCTGAGGTCCATTCCCATGGTTTCCACCTCCTATTGCATTGACCCACGTGGCCATACATTGAACCCAATGAGGTTAGTACATCCTGGGTCTGTGTGCTGTTTTAGAGACTGGTGCATGGTGTGTAATTTTGCAGCCCCGGTACACACCTGTTTTGACTTTTTCATTCATTACTTCATCTAGAAAAAGCACCTTTCTAATAACAAGGTGTCTGTACATAAGTTAGACAAAAATAGTAATTTAAAACAATCATGGCAATCAAAAAATATTAAAATCCACAGATTCTAGTTCAATTAATATGAAATTCAGCAGGTATCTGAAAATGCTAGGCTAAATAAATATATTTTTAGTGCTGTTTTGAAGCTCTGGATGGTCAGGCACTCTCATACCCGACGAGGTAGAGAATACCACAGGGTCGGGGCCAGAAAAGCAAAAGACTGGGCACCTGATGTCTTAAAAATGGACCCTGGGGGTATCCAGCAATCCCTCATCTCTGGATCAGAGAGGACAGAGGGGGCAGTAGGGGTGAAGGAGATCTTGCAAATAATGGGGTCTCTGGTTATGTAGGGCTTTAGAAGTCAGTATCCTGACCTTGAAGGTGTTCCGCCACTGTACTGGCAACCAGTTCAGTCAGTGGAGTACAGGTGTTATATGACTAGTCCTGGAAGTACCTCTCAATAACCTGGATGCTGCATTCTGCTCCAGCTGCAGGCAGTGGATATCAACCCCTGGTAGCCCTAGGTAAAGGGAATTGCAGTAGTCAAGGCAGGAGGTTGTGAAGGCATGGGCCAATTTTGGAAGATCCTCAGGAGGAACCACATGCTTCACCGGGGTGATATTCCTCAGATGGTAAAAAGTGGACTGGACAATGGCTGACACCTGAGATTTAAGGGTCAGTCTCTCATCAAAAATAATGATTAGGTTCTGCATACAGTATGAGGTAGTCAGCTGAACCCCCCGAGCCAAAGCCCACAGGGTTGTCCAGCCGACATACCCACCTCCCGACAGTCTGGGTCCACAACCAACACCTCAGTCTTTGCCGGGTTCAACCACAGCCAGCTGGCACTCATACAGTCCTGGATTTCGGAAAGACAGTTAAATACCAAGAGGAATGCATCCTGTTCAGGCACAAAGGACATGTACATCTGAGTATCATCTACATAGCACTGCAAACTCAGACTGTGCTGCCTAATGATCTCTCTGAATGGCAGCATATACACTGCTGACAACATGGGTGATAAGATGGAGCTCTGGGCACCCCGCAGGGCAGGGAGAGAGGGGTTGAATAAATCCCAGACACCATTCTCTGGGTCTAACCCTCGAGGAAAGATCAAAACCATCTGAAGACCATGTCAGATAGTCCACAGATGGACCGCAGTTGCTCCAACAACACACCACGGTGTCAAATGCTGTAGGGAGATCAAAAAGGTCCAAGATGGAATGAGTTCTCCGATCTCTTGAAATTAGGAGGTCATATAGCACCCTAACAAGGGCCGTCTCAGTACTGTGTCTCTTCCTAAATCCTGACTAGAGAGAATCATAGACATCGTGGCTTTACAAATGATCATCCAGCTGCAGTGCAACCACCTTCCCAATAACCTTACCCACAAATTGTGGGCTAGAGACAGGTCTGTAGTTAGCCACACAGTCTGGGTCAAGGGAGGGTTTTTTAAGGAGGAGGAGTCAAACAACCGCCTTCTTGTATGGGGTAGAAAAAGAAGAAAGATCAGCATTTATGTAGCACTTTTCATACACATTGTATCCCAAAGCTCTTTAAGTAATGCTAGACTAGTAGTGAAGTGACTGAACATGTAGCAGCAGCCATTTTGCACATCAGCACCCACTCACAGCCTTGGATAGTTGTATGATCAGTTTTATGGGAAGGGGAGTATTGGCCAGGACACCGGAGAAGGTTCTCTCCTCTTTGTGAAAAAATGCATTGGGTTCTTTTACTTCCACCTCGTCATATAGTGTCTTATGGGTAGAGCTTATGTTATTAACACCCACTAAAAATATTACTCCAGAAAGAGACTTTGATGAGTTGGACAGGCTGGTTGATGAGAACCTGTATGAAATGAAAATATGGAAGTTGGTGGGGAGGTTTGGACTCCTCCCCTTAAGGGGATACTAAAGATGTAGTAGATCTTTTTGTCCCATGAAGAACATACAAATCCGAAAGTGTCCTGTCTGAAGGAGACATTCAGAGAACCGATGTAGTACACTTCTGGCACAAGAGATGTCATGGTTAGCTCAGTTGGTGTATGTTAGCAATAAGACATGCAGGGTGGTTTTAGTGCCATCATAAATACACACCTCGGAGAGCAGTGAGGCAAGAGTATGACGGCCAAATGCCTTTAATCCATGGAAATAAATTTCTCAGCACTACCAACGCCCTGGAGTGTCTTATTGTTCTCATAAAATGGGTAACTGGCAAAACTAATAATAAAAAAAAGATACTGGACAAAAAAAGAAGCACTAAAATGAATAATTAGAATAGTTCTTCCACATGTGAGTGTCATCAGGTGGATACAGTGTTGTATGTGGCCCATTTGCACATTTCATCAACGTGTCCATCCCTAGAAATAGGTGTCATCCACATGGAGACATTAGACGATCAAAGGTCAAGATGTGCAAACAGAAATGAAACATGTGGAAGAAAGACACAGAAATAGCCCCAGTTGTCCCTGGAGCCATGGTTCTACCAATATCATTGATACTTTACGAACTACAGATGGACACCATCTGAGGAACAGTGGAAGAATTACCAATATCACTTTCTGCAAATATTACAGATAACTACAGAACTGATTTCCTGATTTTTGAACATGCCCAGGCTCAAGAATGGGTCCATTCTGATTTTAGAAAACCCCAAACTTTGAAGATATTACCCCAAGAAAGGGAGCAAGAGTTTATTGAAATTCCAGAAATCCATTTGTGTTGCTAGAATGCTATTGATTTGCGTGAATTTGAGCATGCCTTGACTCAATAATGTTCCATTATCTCATGATATTAGCAAAGAGTCAAAATTTGGAGACACCCCTGAGAGACTCTTTGATCAAGAGATTGGTTGAGGAGAACATGTATAAAAGGAACTGAGAAAAGGGGGTGGAGGAGATGTGGAACTCTTTCATAGGGAGAACAACAAATACAGCAGAGCATTATATACCCATGAAGAGAAAGAAGGAAAAAAGCATGAAAGTGTCCTATTCAGATGAAACATTCCAAGGGACCAGCATAGGATGCTTGTGGCACAACACATGATGTCTAGAGTAGTTTCTGTATAACTAGGTAAGTTGAAGATCGTGGCATTATCAAAACCCACAGGTTTGGTGATGCAGCTGCAGAGGAAGAGCAGGTGAGTGTACTCACTGATAAAGGGATTTACTGTGTAGTTGTATCTAAATATTGCTGCCAATTCTGACCAGAAAGAACGATTCTTGGTGTGATCAAAACTCAAGAAATCAGTATGATATATAAAGATACTACTGATCTTCTTGATTTTTGCCATGCCCTGACTCAATAAAACCTTCATTCTTCACACTGTGTGACCTATGCACCATCAACTTTCATGCGTACGTGCCACTATACACAACATGTGAGACTGAATTATGCACATCCTGTGTCTCCTCTGGACCCTTGCAGATGCACTAACCCTCCTTTCCTGCCATGTTTCCTTCCCTGGCAACAACCATGTTTGTACTTGTACATTTACATAGAAGTTTGGATCCTGAAGCAAATGATTTGATACCTTTTAATGGACCAATGTAGATGTAACAAAAAGAACAAAGTGCTCTGGCTTTCGGACTAACCAGTCTTTCTTCAGAAGTATAATGGCAGTTATTTAGAAAAAACAATACTTTTAACAGCTAGATCATGCAGAAAAAACAGCATGGGGCAGATGGTATGTGGAGGGCTGGGCTGGTAGAGCACATCATGCAGGTTCCTTTTGAGCTCTGCCAGTTTGGTGTTGGGGGTGGTTTATTACATCAGCCAGTGGAGCTGTGAAACTGGTGCACTTTCCCAAACAACTGCCTGAGACTGTGCTGTATCCATGCAGACATATACCCCAGCCTTTTTCCATGCTACAGTGGGCTGCAGTGATGATGGCTGTGTAGCACATTGTAAAAAGCATACAAATGGCAACTGTGCACAAGGGGACATGGCAGTTATTAAGCGACTGAAGTATTCTGTGATCCTCTGCCCTGGTGGAGCATGGGATCTATTGTTGAACTGGGTATGATATTTGATTGGAAGCCTGCAGCCTAGCCCAGGTGTGTCCTCTTGACAGGCCCCTCTTGTTGCATGAGCCCATGTGACAGTGCCTTGGGCCAGCCAGGGACAGGGTATCATGGCTCTGTGTGCTATTTTGGGGCCCTGTGCATAGTACATGTTTCAGTGGCCCAGACATTCAAGGAACTAGTGTAGGATGCTTGTGGCATAACATATATCAAGGCTAGCTTAGTTGTACAGCTGAGTAAATTGAAGAGCGTGTAATTAGCAAAATCCACAAATGTGGGGATGTATCCTCTGAGAAAGTCTCTTTAATATACTGATAGAGAAAAAGGTTTACTGTTGCATTGTGTTCAGATACTCCCACAAATTCAGACTGGAGAGAATGAGTTAGGGTGTGTAAAAAAAAATCAGGAAATCAGTATGAAATATTTAGATACTACTGATCTTTTGGATTTTTATCATGCCTTGACTCAATTACAACATTCATTCTTTTCACTATGGGCCCAATGTACTATTTAATTGTGTCCCTATGTGACACAATACATGCTGTGTAGCACTTAGTAAGGCACACCCATGGTGTTCTTTGGACTCCCAGGGATGTAGTAATGCCCCTTCCCTGCCATGACTCCTGTCTGAATGAGACCTTAAAGGGACTGGTTTGTGTGGAGCACATGTGGCAGAAGAACTATCCTAGCCCACTTAGTTGGTATATGTAAAATTCATTTTTGTTGGCAGTACCATCACCCTGGAGTGTCTTATTGCTCTTCTAAAATGGACAACAGGCAAAGTTATTTAAAAAATAAATTAGGGAGATTTAAAAAAAACTGCTAAAATATGTTAAGTGTTTGAGATAGAGCCTCCCAGGTGACTCTTGCTAGGGGGGATATGGTACTGTGTGTGACGGTAGGTAAAGGTAGGGAATAAGAGCATACTGGATGGGCCTGGCGGTCCATATCTGCTGTCAATTACTATGTTACTCAGTAGCACTGCTAATCAAGATGTGCATCCCTCACAACTGTAGTATCGTGCACTGAGACATAATCATATAGCAAGATATGAAAACATAAAGGAAACAGTTATGGAAGAAAGGCACAGAAAGGTAACTGAGGAATGTTGGATGAATTAAGAAAAGCACTTTAGGCAGATATTAAAGAGGAGTACAATACAGATTTCCTGATTTTTATTTTTTTTTTAAATCATGTCCTGGCTCAATAATGGGGTTCATTTTTTTTTATGATTTTTAGAACGTATGAAGACGTTACACTTGAGAGAAGGAGCAAGAGTGTGTTTGCAATTATGAAATCAGGATGAGTTTCTATGATATTGATTTACGAAAATTTGAGCATGCCTTGACTCAGTAATAATGTTTGTTTTTTCATGGTACACAGTATAAGCAAAACATCATTGTCCAGGTACATCATCCCTGAGAGACTCTTTGATAAATTGATGAGATAAATGGATGGAAGAGTAGTGGGATTAGGAGAATATCACATGCAGTAGAGCAATGTAAATCAATCAATCAAATTCTTTATTTATCCAGGCGAACACCATTGAGCAAGCTCATTTACAAGGTGGACCTGCATTACACAAGTCAAGTAACAATGCATTTATATACAGACAAATAGACAGTAGATGCAAGAGTACAACAGTATAGATAGGCCTGCAATAGACAGGATAAGTATAAATACATTTGGGTTCAGGTAAAAAGACAGTCGGTAAGGGTATACATAACAATAGGGTAGCAAGTCAGTAAAAATTTATACCAGATACAACAACATACATGGTTTGGTATTCCTGTAAGATAAAGGCATTATAGTCCAGCGAAAAGATTAGTTGAAATGGATGCTACAAGCGAAGAGACATACATAGTCAGTTTAAAAAGACCCAGGCATGTACCCATAAGAGTAAGAGGATGTGTCCTGTTTGGATGAATCATTTGAGGGGCTAGCAAAGGATACTTGTAGCACTACGCAAATCATGTCTAGCTTAGTTGCTGTTCAGCTACCTATGTACAGATGATGGCATTAGCAAAACCCACAAATATGGGGATGTAACCTCAGAGAAATAGAGGTGGTGACATTAAAAAAAACTGCAGTAAGGAATTGCTTTCTTTTTTAAAAAACATAAATGGTACCATACACTATAAAATATAATGTATGGTCATCGATGGATAATCAGTTTGTTAATGATTGAGAGGTTGCCAGGGCGACTATGTTAACCTCGAGAGCAAAGCTAGAGAGCTTTATGTCGCCATGGCAGCCTTGAGATGGGGTTAAAAAAACAGTTAACCATCGATGTACCATACATTATATTTTATAGTGTATAGTACCATTTATGTTTTTGGAAAAGAAAGCAATTCCTTACTGCAGTTTTTTTTAATGTCACCGCCGTTCTGCTCTCACTGCAGCGGCTGTTTCAAAGCCGTCCAATCCAGTTGCATGCATGCCCAGACTGTTCCTGGTTGTTAACCCATTGATGTGACGTACCATTGATGGGATAACAACATCGTGACTTCGCATCGATGGTAAAACTTTGTTATAAAAAGGTAGATTTCTACCTCTAACAACGTTCTACCATGCATTATAGAGCAATTAAATGTACTGACAGAAGAGAAGGTTTTACTGTGACATGTTGCCCAAATATTCTCACAAATTTAGACTAGAGCACAAGTTAGGGTGTAATAGACATCAGTATGAGATACTAACATACTAGTGATCTTACTGATTTTGGACATGCCTTGACTTAATAATGGCATTGATTCTTTTCACTGTAGGCCTAATGTACTATTAATTTTTGTTTATATGTGCCACAGTACATGGCATGTAGAGCTGAATTACGTGCATCCTGGGTGTACTTTGGACATCTGAAGATACAGTAACACCACTCGCCTGTCACGTGTCCCTCCCATATCCCAGCTGTACTCTCATCTGCATAGACAGTCGGGGCTAGGGGTGGGGTGAGCTGAGCTGGCCTGGCAGAGCACTGCATTCAGGATGCCATCTGAGCTCTGCAAACCAAGTGTCGGGGAGAAACTGTTACACCAGCCAGAGGGTACTGCAGCAGGTGTGCACCCTTGACAACTTTATTTATTGAGAAGTATCAGAATTACAACCTTTGAGTCAAGGACTCTTTTGCAAAGGCTCCACATCAGTGTTACATACTAAGTAGACAAGCAACATAACAGAATAAATAACAGAAACAGGTTACAGAGCTGGGGTGGTAATACAGACACTGGGTCAACAGTAAGTTAGCAATAAAGAAAAAGCTAGTTAGTATTCATGGCCTGTAAGGACCAAGCAGAGGGAGAGGTTCTGTGAATGTAGCTGGCTGCCAAGGTCCTAGGTACATGCTTTTCCCAACACATATGTACCCCAGCCTCCTCCTTACTTTAGAGTGCTGGGGTGAGGATGACGGTGGTGAAGTATATTGTAAGAAACAAAATGGCAGCTTTGCAAAAGGGAACACAGCAGACCTTATGGGGACTGCCATATCCCAAGCTCTCCAATGAGCAGCGGTAGTTTCTCATTGGAAACTGACAGTCCATTCAGGTTCATTCCCGTGATCAGCACCTCTTGTTGCATTGACCCATGTAGCCATACATTGAACCCAATGGGGTTAGTATATCCCGGGTCTGTGTGCTGTTTTTGAGCTGGGTGCATGGTGTGTAATTGTGCAGCGTGGTACACATCTGTTTTGGCTTGTTCATTCATTCATAAGTTTATTTATAAAAAGCACCTTTCTAAAACCAGGGTGCTTGTACATAAGTCAGGCAAAAATAACAATTTAAAACAATCTTGGAAATCAAAAAATATTAAAATCCACAGATTACAGTTCAGAAAATATCAAATTCGGCGGTAATCCAAAAATGCTAGGCTAAATAAATATGTTTTTAGTGCTGTTTTGAAGCTCTGGACAGTCAGGCACTCTCATACCCGACGAGGTAGAGAATTCCAGAGGGTTGGCACCACAAAAGCAAAAGACTGGGCACCCGATGTTTTCAAATGGACCCTGGGACTCTCCAGTAATCCCTCGTTGACATATTGGAAGGGGCAGGAGGGTACGAAGGAGATCTTGCAAGTAATGGGGTCCCTGGTCATGTAGGGCTTTATAGGTCAGTAACCCGACCTTTAAGGTGATCCGCCACTGTACTGGCAGCCAGTGCAGTCCACAGAGCACAAGTGTTATATGACTGATCCTGGAAGTACCAGTCAGTAACCTGGCTGCTGCATTCTGCACCAGCTGCAGGCAGCAGATAGCCCCCAGTAGTCCTAGGTAAAGGATATTGCAGTAGTCAAGGTGGGAGGTTACGAAGGCATGGACCAATGTTGGAAGATCCTTAGGAGGAACCAGATTCTTGACCCAGGTGATATTCCTCAGATGGTAAAAAGAGGACTGGACAACGGCTGACACCTGAGATGTAAGGGTAAGTCCATCATCAAAAATAAAGCCCAGGTTCCACACCTGATCTGAGGTAGTCAGCTGAACATCCCCGAGCCAAAGCCCAGAGGGTTGCCCAGCCAACATACCCACCTTCCGATGGTCAGGGTCCACAACCAATCACCTCAGTCTTTGCTGGGTTCAACCGCAGCCAGCTGGTACTCATCCAGTCCTAGATCTTGGAAAGACAGTCATTAAATGCCAAGAGGAATCCATCCTGTTTGGGCATAAAGGACATGTACAGTTGAGTATCCTCTCCATAGCAGTGAAAACTCAGACCATGCTGCCTAATGATCTCTTCCAATGGCAGCATATACACAGCAAACAACATGGGTGATAAGATGGAGCCCTGCGGTACCCCACAGGGCAGAGAGAGGGGCAAATGAATAAATCTCAGATACCACTCTCTGGGTCCTACCCTTGAGGAAAGGTTGAAACCATCTGAGGACCATACCAGATAGTCCACAGATGGGCTGCAGGTGCTCCAACAACACACCATGGTTCACAGTGTCAAATGCTGCAGAGAGATAAAGACCAAGACACAGAACAAGTCCTCTTATCTCTCGCTATTTGGAGGCTGTTTAGCACCCAAACAAGGGCTGTCTTGGTACTATGTCTCTTCCTAAATCCTGACTAGAGAGAATCATAGACATCATGGCTGGACAAATGATTGTCCAGCTGCAGCACAACCACCTTCTCAATAACCTTACCCACAAAGGGTAGGTTAAAGGTCTGCAGTTTGTCAGACAGTCTGGGTCAAGGGAGGGCTTTTTAAGGAGGGGTAGAACAATCACCTCCTTGTATGGGGTAGCAGAAGAAAGATCTGCATTTATATAGCACTGTTCAAACACATTGTATCCCAAAGTTCTTTAAAGAACTCCTGACACAGTTGAGACAACTTTTGAAAAAATACACTAGTCAGGTATGAATGTATCTTGTATTTCATATTTTATTCTTTTAATTCTCAACCTTTTTTCCTTATTTCTAATGGTAGTTGCGTGAATACAGTATATCTGCCCCTTTAACTCTGGCTGCTGCCTACGCCTGACATCAGAATTCTGTTTATCACATCAAAATATGTTGCTGTGAAAATAATTATGATGCCATAAACATGGGATTGTGATGTGTAGAGAGAAGCATCAACAGTAAATATAGTCTAGGGGACAGAGATATTGTTTTCATGCACCTATTTTCAACAGTAAAGAAAATGGGGAATTAATTACTGAAAATATCTGAAGTAATAAAATGGCATTGAATTGAATATAAATCTTACTTTTTTTCAAAGTTTTCCCAAAGGTGTCAGGGGCTCTTTAAGTAATGCTAGACTGATAGTGAAGTGACTGAACACGTAGTGGCATCCATTTTGCACATAAACACTCACACACAGCTTTGGACAGCTGCATGAACAGTTTTCTGGGAAGGGGATACTGACCAGGACATCAGAGATGGTTCTCTCTTCTTTGCAAAAAGTGCCTTGGGTTCTTTTACTTCCACCTGGTCTTATAGTGTTGTATGTGTTCACCTATGTTATTAACAACTACTAATTTAGAAATATTGCCCCAGAAAGAGACTTTGATCAGTTGAGGAGGTTGGTTGATGAGAACCTGTATGAAATAAAACTACAGAAAGTGGTGGGGCAGATTTGGACACCTCCTCTTAAGGGATGCTAAAAATGTAGCAGATCATTTTGTCCCATGAAAAAGATACAAATCAGAATGTGTCCTGTCTGAAGGAGATATTCAGGGGACCAATGTAGGACATTTCTGGTGCAAGAGATATGGCTAGCTCAGTTGGTGTATGTCAGCAATAAGACTTGCAGGGTGGTTTTAGTGCTGACATAAATGCACACTTCAGAGAGCAGTGAGGCAAGAGGCTAAGGACCTTAAGCCCCTGGAAATACATTTGTCAGCACTACCAACACCCTGGAATGTCGTATTGCTCTCATAAAATGGGTAACTGGCAAAACTATTTAAAACAAAAAAAAAACACTAAAAGAAATAATTAGAATAGTTCCTCCACATGAGGTCATCGGGGGATACAGTGTTGTATGTGGCCCCTTTGCACATTTCTTCAACGTGTCCATCCCTAGAAACAGATGTCATCTACATGGAGAGACAGATCATCAAAGATCAACATGTACAAACAGAAACAAAACAAATGTGGAAGAAAGACACAGAAATAACCCTAGTTGTCCCTGGAGTGACAATTCTACCAATATCTTTGACATGTTATGAACTACATAAGGAAACCATCTGAGGAACAGTGGAAGAACTAACAACAGCACTTTCTGCAAATATTACAAATGTCTGCAGAACTGATTTCCTGGTTTTTGAACATGCCCAGGCTCAAGAATGGGTCTATTCTGATTTTTGGAAACCCCAAACTTTGAAGATATTACCCAAAGAGAGGGAGCAAGAGTTTGTTGAAATTCTAAAAATCTGTATGTGTTAATAGGATAGAAACAGAATTTGATGGCAGATAAGGACTGCTTGGCCCATCCAGTCTGTGCAGTTCCCTACCTAATGGATAAGCTGCAGATCCTAGTTAACCAACAGCTTACTTCCTCTGACCCCCACCTCCTAGAATTGCCTTATGTCTGTTGCATGCATTCTTGAATTCCCACACTGTTTTTGACTCCACAACCTCCTTAGGAAGGCTGTTCCTTGTATCCACAACCCTCTCCATGAAAAAATACTTCCTTACATTACCTCTGAGCCATCCACCTTCTATCTTCAAATTGTGCCCCCTTGTTCTTGCACACCTCTTTTTTTGAAAGATGCTACCCTCTTGGATGTTGTTGATTCCCTTGAGGTACTTGAAAGTTTCTGTCATGTCCCCCCATCCCTCGAGGGTATACATATTAAGCTCCTTAAGTCTCTCTTCATATGTCTTCTGGTGCAGACCCTGCACTATGTTAGTTGCCTTCCTCTGGAGTGCGTCCACCCTGTCTATGTTCTTGCAGAGATTGGGTCTCCAGAACTGCACGCAGTACTCCAGATGGGGTCTCACCAACTGTCTGTACAGAGTGATAAATTATTGTTTTCTACTGGTGATGCCTCTCTCTATACATCCCAGTATCCCCCTCCACCCTCCTTACTGCCCTCTTACATTGCTTGCCCACCTTTAGATCATCTGATATGACTACCCCCAGGTCCCTTTCCATTTTTGTTGTTGTTAGTAGCTCACCACCCATTGTGTACTCTTCCCCTGGATTTTTGTTTCCCAGTTGCATTACTTTGCACTTCTTAGCATTGAATCTAAGCTGCCATACATTTGACCATTCCTCCAACCTTGCAAAGTCCCTTCTCATTCTTTCCACCCCACCTTGTGTATCAACCCTGTTGCAGATCTTTGTGTCATCTGCAAAGAGACATACTTTTCCTTCCAATCCCTCTGCAATGTCGCTTATAAAGACATTGAAGAGGACCGGTCCTAGAACCGAACCCTGCGGTACCTCACTAATAACCCCCCTTTCTTCAGAGTGGACTCTGTTTACTATTACCCTCTGTGTCCTGTTCTCCAGTCAATTTTTCACCCAGGCTACCATCTTGGGACCCACTCCCAGGCTGGCTAACTAGTAAATTAATCTTTTGTGTGGGACTGTGTCAGATGCCTTGCTAAAGTCTAGGTAGGCCACATCCACAGCCCCTCCCTGATCTACTACTTTGGTCACCCAGTCAAATAAATCTATTAGATTAATTTGACATGACCTTCCCACTGTGAGTCCATGCTGTCTTGGGGCCTGTGCCCCTCTGGCCTCTAGGTACTCAACAGCCCTTTCCTTCAGAAGTGTTTCCATCATTTTTCCTATCACTGAGGTCAAACTAACAGGTCTGTAGTTTCCTGCCTCTGCCCTGCTCCCACTTTTGTGAAGTGGAATAACATCTACCCTCCTCCAATCCTCAGGTACCACCCCATCCTCCCATGATTTGTTAAAGAGGGTAGTCAGTGGTGTCACTAGTTCTACCCTTAGTTCTTTTAGAATTCTGGGATGACTCCCATCAGGACCCATTGCTTTGTCCACCTTCAGTTTTAAGAGTTCTTTTAGACATTGTTTTGGCCACCTTCAGTT
This sequence comes from Neoceratodus forsteri, assembly GCA_016271365.2. NCBI lineage: Eukaryota > Metazoa > Chordata > Ceratodontiformes > Ceratodontidae > Neoceratodus > Neoceratodus forsteri. The sequence continues at coordinate 156,938,817 of CM057449.1, read as the reverse complement.
TTAAGAGTTCTTTTAGAACTTTTTCTTCTGTGAATGGGCTGGTATCAACCCCTCTATCCAGAGTGTTTCTGTTGTTTTGTTTAGGTACCTCCCCTTCATTTGTGACTACTAAGCAAACATATTTATTTAGTGTCTCTGCCTTTTCACAGTCACCCTCTGCCCACCCCCTCCCCTTCATTAAGCCTCATTATCCCTCCCTTGGTCTTTCTTCGCTCCCTGATGTAGCTATAAAAGGATTTATCCCCCTTCTTGACTGAGTTGGCTGTCTTTTCCTTGGTTTGGGCCTTTGCTCTTCTGACTGCCTTCCCTGCTTCCTTCTGCTTTAACTGATACAGTTCTCTGTCCTGCTTCTTCTGTGATTCTATTGATTTGCACAAATTTGAACATGCCTTGACTCAGTAATGTTCATTTTTCTCATGGTATTAGGAAAGCGTCAAAATTCTGAGACACCCCTGAAAGATTCTTTCAAGAGATTGGTTGAGGAGAACATGTATAAAAAGGACTAATAGAAGGGGTTGGAGGAGATGTGGAACTCTTTCATAGGGAGAATAACAAATACAGCACAGCATTATATACCCATGATGAGAAAAAAGGAAAAAAGTGTGAAAGTGTCTTGTTCGGATGAAACATTCAAGGGACCAGCTTATGATGCTTGTGGCACAACCCATGATGTCTAGAGTAGTTTCTGTATAACTAGGTAAGTAGAAGATTGTGTCATTATCAAAATCCACAGGTTTGGTGGTGTAGCTACAGAGGAAGAGCAGGTAAGTGATAAAGGGATTTACTGTGTAGTTGCATCTAAATATTCCTGCCAATTCTGACCAAAAAGAATGATTCTTGTTGTGATCAAAACTTAAGAAATTAGTATGAGATATTAAGATACTACTGATCTTCATGATTTTTGCCATGCCGTGACTTACTAAAACATTCATTATTGTCACTTTGTGCCCTATGTACCATTAATTTCATGTCTACGAGCCACAATACACAACATGTGAGACTGAATTATGCACATCCTGTGTCCCCGCTGGACCTCGGCAGATGCATGAACACCCTTTCCCTTCCATGTTTCCTTTCTTGGCAACAACCTAAGTTACACTTGTGCATTTACATAGACGTTTGGGGCAGATGGTATGTGGAGAGCTGAGTTGTTAGAGCACAACATGCAGGGTGCCTTTTGAGCTCTGCCAGGTTAGTATTGTGGGGGGATCATTGCATCAGCCACTGGGGCTGTGAAACTGGTGTGCTTCCCCAAACAACTGCCTGGAGGCTGTGTTGTATCCATGCAGGCCTGGACCCCAGCCTTTTTCCATGCTACCGTGGGCTGCAGTGATGATGACTGTGGAGCACATTGTAAAAAGCATACAAAATGGCAACTGTGCACAGGAGGACATGGCAGTCATTACGTGACTGAAGTATTCCGTGATCCCCTGCTCTGGTGGAGCATGGGCTCTATTGTTGAACTGGCCATGACATTTGATTGGAAGCCTGCAGTCTAGCCAGGTGTGTCCTCTGGCAGGACCCTCCTCTTGTGTGGGTCCATGTGACAGTGCCTTAGGCTAGCCAGGGTTAGGGTATTTTGGCTCTGTGTGTTATTTTGGGGCCAGTGCAAGGTACATGTTTCAGTGACCCAGACATTCAAGGAACTAGTGTAGGATGCTTATGGCACAACATATATCAAGGCTAACTTAGTTGTTGTACAGCTGAGTAAATTGAACAGCATGGAATTAGCAAAATCCACAAATGTGGGAATGTATCCCCTGAGAAACTCTCATTAATATACTGATAGAGAAAAAGGTTTACTGTGGCATTGTGTTCAGATACTCCCACAAAATCAGACTGGAGAGAATAAGGTAGAGTGTATAAAAAATCTGGAAATCAGTAAGAATTATTAAGATACTAAGGAGGGAGGACGATTTAGAGGAAACATGAGGAAGAATTTCTTCATAGAATGGGTGGTGAACAAGTGGAACACCCTGCCAGAGGAAGTGGTGAGGGCTGAAACAATCACGGGATTTAAGAATGCATGGGATAGACATAAAGGAATTCTGGAGGTCAGGGGTAAGAGGCAACAGACTTCTAGGAAAACATAAACTGAACTTACAAGCTCAAATGGGCAGACTGGGTGGGCCATAGGCTCTTATCTGCTGACACTGTCTATGTATCTATGTACTACTGATCTTCCTGATTTTTATCATGACTTTACTCAATTACAGCATTCATTCTTTTCATTGTGGGCCCAATGTACTATTTAGTTTTGTCCCTATGTGACATGATACATGCCATGTAGTGCTGAGTAAGGCACACCCATGGTGTTCTTTGGACACCCAAGGATGCGGTAATGCCCCTCCTCTACCACGTTTCTTGTCTGAATGAGACCTTAAAGGGACTGGTGTGTGTGGAACACATGTGGCAGAAGAGCTATCATAGCCCACTTAGTTGGTATATGTGGAATTCATTTATATTGGCAGTACCATCACCCTGGAGTGTCTTAATGCTCTTATAAAATGCACAGCAGGCAAAGTTATGTAAAAAAAAAAACTTACGGAGATTAAAAAAAAGCTAAAATGTGTTAAGTATTTGAGACAGGTACTCCTGCCGGGGGGGCGTGTAGTACTATGTATGACTGTAAATAAAGGTAGGGAATAAGGGCAGACTGAATGAGCCTAGCGGTCCTTATCTGCTGTCAGTTACTATGTTACTATGTTTCTCAGTAACACTGCTAATCAAGATGTGCATCCCTAGCAACTGTAGTATCATGTGTACTGAGAAATAATCATATAGCAAGATATGTAAACATAAAGAAAACAGTTGTGGAAGAAAGGCACATAAATGAATTACAGCAGGTAACTATCTGAGGAATGTTGGATGAATTAAGAAAAGCACTATAGGCAGATATTAAAGATGCATACAATACAGATTTATTTATTTTTTTCTACTTATTTTTTATCCACTCCTTACTATCCCTTCCAATCACCACTCCTTCCGTCCTACAAGGAGTGATGGCCCCCTCTGCCGACCAGCAGCTGCCTAGAGTGCCACACTTCCATTGGGGGCACCTTGATGGCCTGATTACCCCCCGGGGGGGGCCGAGGAGAGATCCCCCTTTCCCCCCCTTCCCCCTGTGGCAGCTGCACATTGGGGTCTGCCCCTGGTCTGAGGGTGGTAAGGCCGGCTCCAGAGGACTTCATCTAGGTGACCAGAGGGCATTTTCCTCTGAGTTGTCTTTCCCCCCAACCCTGCCCTCTGAGACGCCAGTGAGAATCTGCGTGCTGGACGACGCCCTCCTGGCGCCAACGCGCCCCTCCCTGGCTCGACAGACGAGCCGCCATGTCTCGGGAGTCGGTGCATCCACCCCACCCTCTCAGGATGTCAGCGCGCCTTGGCATCCCACCCCGAGGGAGGAGAGCATCCGTCGGGACGCTCCATCCTCCCGACGGCCCAGGTCCGTTCCCGAACCCGGGTCGCCGGCGTAGCGCGAGGTGTGGCGTTCAGTGCCTCAACCCTCAGCGCCACCGGTCCGGCCCCACAATACAGATTTATGATTTTAGAACTTAAGAAGACATTACACTTGAGAGAGGGAACCAGAGTGCGTCTGAAATCATGAAATCAGGATGATTTACTAGGATAGTAATTTACCGAAATTTGAGCATGCTTTGACTCAGGAATAATGTTTGTTTTTCATGGTACACAGTATAAGCAAAACATCAATGCTCAGATGCATCACCCTTGAAAGACTCTTTGATAAATTGATGAAATAAATGGAAGTACAAGTAGTGGGATTAGGAGAATATTACATGCAGTAGAGCAGTGTGTACCCATAAGAGTAAGCGGGCGTGTCCTGTCTAGATGATACATTTGAGGGGTTAGCAAAGGATACTTGTGGCACAATGCCGATCATGTCTACCTTGGTTGCTGTTCAGCTACCTATGTAGAGATCATGGCATTAGCAAAAGCCACAAATATGGGGATGCAACCTCACAGAAAGAGCAGTTAAAGGTACTGACAGAAGAAAAGGTTTTACTATGCCAGGTTGCCCAAATACTCTCACAAATTTAGACTAGAGCACTAGCTGGGGTGTAATAGACATCAGTATGAGATAGTAAGATACTACTGATCTTACTGATTTAGGTCATGCTTTGACTTAGTAATGACATTGATTCTTTTCACTGTAGGCCTATTGTACTATTCATTTTTGTCCTTATGTGCCATAATACATGACATGTAGGGCTGAATTACATGCATCCGGGGTGTACTTTGGACATCTGAAGACGCAGTAGTACCAGTCGCCTGCCACATGTCTCGTCTATATCCCAGCTGTACTCTCACATCTGCATAGACAGTGGGGACTAAGGGTGGGGTGGAATGAGCTGGCCTGGCAGAGCACAGCATTCAGGGTGCCTTTTTGAGCTCTGCAAACCCAAGTGTTGTGTGAAACTGCTACACCAACCAGAGGGTACCGCAGCAGGTGTCAGGGTTTTAAATAATTGATTAGCAGTTTTTTCCTTTGGACAATACTAACTGTCCTGAAAGTATTTATATAGGTTTTCTAAAAGTGTTATGTTTGTTAAGCACAGTGAGGCAAGTGCTACGTATTTTCACAATGTTTTAGAACTTTTTATGAGCAAAATGCTAATCAACTTTTAGAGTTAAATAAAACCCTGAGGTGTTCACCCTCAACAACTTTACGGAGGTTGTGCTTTTGCCCACACATTTGTACCCCAACCCCTTCTTTGCTCTAGAGTGCTGGGGTGAGGATGATGGCTGTGAAGCACATTGTAAGAAAAAAAAAAACACACAGAATGTCAGCTTTGCAAAAGGGGACACAGCAGACCTTACGGCGACTGCCATATCCCAAGCTTTCCAGTAACCAGCGGTAGCTTCTCATTGGAAACCCAGAGTTCATCTCGGGTCCATTCCCATAGTTAGCACCTCCCATTGCATTGAGCCACATGGCCATACATTGAACCCAACAGGGTTAGTACATCCTGGGTCTGTGTGCTGTTTTAGAGCCTGGTGCATGGCATGCAATTGTGCAGCCTAGTACACCCCTGCTTTGGCTTTTTTTTTTTTAACCAGGAGAGACACACTGAGCTGAAAGCTTGTTTACAGGTGTGACCTGGGAGCACAAGGAAATTAAGTAACTTGCTCAGGGTCACACAGTATGCAAGTGGGGGCTGTGGGATTCAACCTCAGGTCTCCAGGTTTACAGTTCAGAGCCTTAAACCGCTGCACTATACTGTCTCCTTGTATGTGGTAGAAGAAGAAGGATCAGCATTTATATAGCACTTTTACATACTAACATACTAAAATGCCAGCAGAATAGGACTAACGGTCTTTCATGTCTGCTCGTTTGGTCAGCCCCCACCCTGGGAGTTGACCTTGCTTCCCCCCTCACCCTCTCTGGCTTCTCCCTTCCCAGTCCCAGATATTCTCGCTGCACTGGACTTTGCTTCCAGAACCCTTCCCCTGTACCTGTCCCATGCCCTCTTGAACCCCTCCACTGTCTCTGCCTCCACCAGCCCCCCTTGGCAGTGCATTCCATGGCGCCACCACCCTCTCAGTGAAGTAGCACCTCCTCCTTTCTCCCCTGAATCTCCCCCTTCCAGCTTCCACCCATGCCTTCTAGTTGCCCCCCCTTCCTTCAGAGCACCTTGACTTCTCCTCCCCTATTTAAATCCTTTATGTACATGAAGACTTCTATCATGTCCCCCCCATCCCTTCTCCCTTCCAATGTGTACATATTTAGCTCTTCGAGCCTCTCCCCATAGGTCCTGTCCCCCAAGCCCCAGATCATTTTGGTTGCCCTCTTCTGGACCCTCTCTAGGAGTTCAGTGTCCCTCTTTAAAGAGCAGCTTTCGACTAGTCCCTTACTGAAAACCAAATGATGACTGACCTGGCCAGGAGTCCAATGTGCAAAGTTTTTTTTCTTTAATGGCTATTTAAAGTTATGCCTTTGTAATTTTATTCTACACCCGCTGGATCCTATGACCACGCCTCACACCGCACACGCAGCCCGCTTTGTGATGTCAGTTAACAAAGGCTACGTGTGCACGCCCCATTGACTTGAATGAGGGTGATTTTTTCAAAGATTTTATACCCATTCAACAACGGTTCCCTGTTAGTTGAGCGATCACTTTGATTTGTTAAAATCCCATTGTTGAATTGGTATAAAATCTCTGAAAAAATCATCCCCATTCGTCAATGGTGCGTACACGCAGCTCTTCTATTTACTGACATCACAAAACAGGGCTGTATGTGCTGCATGGGGCATGGCCATAGGATCAGGAACTGGTTTGTTTTTGCCGTGTGGTCTGGGAATAAAATTACGAGGGGCATAACTTTTAAATAGACATGGGGGAAAAAAAGGACAAGTATGCACATTTGAACTCCTGGCCAGGTCAGTCATCATATTTTTGGGACTAAGGGGTTAGTATGATTAGTTGGAAGCTGCTCTTTAAGTGTGGCCTCCAAAACTGCACACAGTACTCTAGCTGTGGCCTCACCAAGCAGTTATACAGAGAGAGTATCACTTGCTTCCTTCCTCCTTTTCATACACATTGTATCCCAAAGCTCTTTAAGTAATGCTAGCCTAGTAGTGAAGTGACTGAACATGTAGTGGTAGCCATTTTGCACATCAACAGCGACACACATGGCCTGGGACAGTTGCATGAACAGTTTTCTGGAAAGGGAAGTATTGGTTAGAACACCATAGAAGGTCCTCTCCTCTTTGCAAAAAAGTGCCTTGGGTACTTTTACTTCCACCTGCTCTTATAGTGTCTTATGCGTACAGCTATGTTAACATGTACTAATTTACAAATAATGCCCCAGAAAGAGACTTTGATCAGATGAGGAGGTTGTCTGATGAGAACCTGTATGAAATGAAACTACAGAAGGCGGAGAGACAGATTTGCTTCCCTTCCCTTAAGGTGATGCTAAAAATATAGCAGATCATTTTGTCCCATGAAGAAGATACAAATTAGGAAGTGTCCTGTCTGAAGGAGACATTCAGGGGACCAACGTAGGACACTTCCGGCAAAAGAGATATGGCTAGCTCGGTTGGTGTATGTTAGCAATAAGACATGCAGGGTGGTGGTAGTGCTGATACTACTTACCCTCTGAACTTTGGGACCTCCGCCCTTTTAATGCCCCCCCTGCAGCCTGCAGTATATCAGCATTGTAAAGCATTAGGAATTGCTCGCAGGGTGCATGGCTGGGTCGGGGGTTCTGAACATGAGAGGGAGAGTGAGCGGGGTGCTCATATTGGGGTAGTGAGGTCCAGGAGATGCCCTGGGGTGAAATGGATTCCAGATCATGGTTCACCACGTCTGGTCTCCATATCCAAGGGCTCCAGTGTTGTTGGGTCGATAGCTCGGGTGGCACCGGAATCCTATCCAACTTGAGTAGTGTTGTGCAGTGCCAGGTCTGCTAAGAACAAGACGTCAGTAATTACAGATCTTGTTGGGGCAGCAGACCTGGCATGTATTCCAAGACCTGGTTGGATGAAAATACTGGCCCCATATTGGAGGCTGCTGTTCTGGATGGGTTTTTCGGTGATACACCGCTTGAGATTGGACCGCGGGGCGGGGGGGTAGCCATTTGTTTTAAGATGGAACTGGACCTTGTAGGTGTGCCAGTTGAGGAATCCAGTTCATTTGAGAGTACTCTGGTTGCAGGTACAGGTTGTAGGATCGTTAAGATCTACTACATCTACCCAGGGGCGAGAAATGGATCTTACAGGAAGTAGCGGACTTCATGGTCGATATGGCATTTGGGTCATCCAGGTTGATGGTTCTGGGTGACTGTTTAATGCCTAGGTTGATGATGAACTCTCGCAGCTCGGTCAGGTCTTCCTCCAGCTGATGACATCGCTGGGCTTTACACAGGTTGTTGCCTCTGAAACTCATAAGTTCGGTCGCTCACTTGGTCTGGTTTTCCTCCTGGGGGTTGAAACCTCTGGTTCCTCCACCAGATTAATTAGATGGTTGGATCGTTACACTATAAGGTTCAGTTTCAGGCCCCCCCATAGGCCTGTCTCTGTGGAGATGGTCAGATACCGCCCTTTGCAGGATGTGAGCCCTGATGGCCTATTGGTGGTATTAGACCTATCGGGAGTTCTGAGGGCATGTGGGAGCCCAGAGAGCCTGGTTCAGGCCTATAATAAGGCGGTTACTATGGCCCTGGACTCTATCACTCTGGTCTGTGTTCATCCTCTCTCTCTGCCCTCGGTCCCCATGGTTTGATGGGATCTTGAGGGAGTTGTGATGAGTTGGACGTAGGTTAGAGCATTGCTCGTGGAAATCCACCCTGGATGCTGACAACCTTAAATTGATGGAACATTATCAAATCTATCAGTCAGCAATCACCCTTAAGAAGGCAGAGTTCCTGTCTGGGGAGATTGTTGCTGCTCAGAATCGACCAGCTCAGCTCTTTTGAACCGTGGACAGGTTGTGAAACCCAACCTGTCTGCAGGTTCGAAGAGCTTTTTGCACAAATTGAGTGTGTTGAGCTTGCTTGCTTCTTTGCGGATAAGGTGGCCAGCATCAGGGCTGAGATCCTTCTGGCTCACTCTATGGGAGCTAATAGTGGTCAGTGTCCGGTCACTCCTTCTCAGTTTACCTGGAATTCCTTTGACTGGCTGGAAATTGTGGATATTGAGCAGATTGCCCAGGGTATGCACCCAATGTGCTGTAGTTTGGATCCAGGCCCAACTCTCCTGATAAGGGGTTGTTCTGACATCATTGACCCTGTCCTTGCAAAGATAGTTTGGTGCTCCTTAGAGACAGGTGAGTTTCCTAGCTTCCTGAAGGAGGTGGTGGTGACAACACTCCTGAAGAAAGCTGCTCTGGACCCAAACTGCTTGGCAAACTACAGACCTATCTTAAACCTTCCCTTTGTAGGGAAGGTAATTGAGAAAGTTGTTGCGCTACAACTGGAGAACCACCTTACCATCCACAACATCTATGAACCTCTCCAGTCCAGTTTTTGTAAGAGGCATAGTACTGAGATCACTCTTGTTCAGGTGCTCAGTGATCTCCTGATGGTGAGGGATCAGAAGCACCATTCTAGCATGGTACTTCTTGATCTCTCCTCAGCTTTTGACACCGTGGACCATGGGGTGCTCCTGAGGTTCATCTCTGGCCTGTCTGGTACAGTTCTCAGATGGTTTCAATCTTTCCTTGCTGGCAGATTTCAGAGGGCAGTGTCGGGGATTTTTTCCTCCAGCCCATTCTCTCTCTGCCATGTGGGGTCCCTCAGGGATTGGTGTTGTCCCCCTATGTTGTTCGCAGTGCATATGCTACCCCTCGGAGAAACTGTAAGATGGTATGGCTGAGGTTTCACTGCTATGCTGATGATTCCCAGCTCTACCTGTCTTTTGCACCCAACCAGAATAATAATGCATGCTCAGTCTTTAATAACTGCCTCGCAGAAATCCAGGACTGGATGAAATCCAGCTCGTTGAAGTTGAACTCTGGAAAGACTGAGGTGATGGTGGTGATTACGGGTCTCCGGACAGAGGGGTCAGTGGCTGGACAACCTTCTGGACTTTGTCTCGGGGTATCCAGCTTCCTTCCTCCAAACAAGTGCAGAACCTGGGGGTGGGTTTTGATGACAGGCTGACACTGCGTTCGCAGGTGTTGGTAGTCGTCAAGTCCTCGTTTTACCATCTTAGGAACATCACCAGGATTAAGCACCTTGTTCCATCCGGTGACCTTTCAACGTTGATCCACACCTTTGTGACCTCATGCCTGACTACTGTAACTCCCTGTACCTAGGGCTACCGGGGGTGATCTGCAGCTAGTGCAGAATGTTTTGGCATGGTTGTTAATGGGGACTTCCCATGCAAGTCACATCACACCGGTGCTGCATGAACTGCACTGGCTGCCGATTTCAGTGGCAGATCACCTTCAGGGTCAGGCTTCTGACCTTTAGGGCCCTACACAGACTGGGCCTGGACTATCTGCAAGAGCTCCTGTTGCCTTACTGCCCCAGATGACCTCTCTACTCAGCTGATGAGGGGTTGTTAGAGATTCCCAGGGGCCTGTGCTTTTATGTATGTGGCCCAACCCTGTGAATGACTGTGGAGAGCTTTAAGAGGGCCCTGAAGACCCATTTGTGCCACATTGTCTACCCTGATTGATTATTTTTAGATATTTATCTACTTGGCTAACATGCTCTAAGGAATTTTATGTTTTATCAGGTTGTATATGTTGAAAGTTGGTTCTAGAAAGACACTTTAAAAATAAAGTTTATTATATAAATGCACACTTTGGAGAACAGTGAGGCAAGAGGCCAAGGGCCTTTAACCCCTGAAAATCAATTTTTCAGTAGTACCAGCACCCTGGAGTGTCTTATTGCTCTCATAAAATGGGTAACTGGCAAAAGTATTTAAAACAAAATGAGATAATGAAAGAAAAAAAACTAAAATGAATAATTAGAATAGTTCCTCCACATGTGAGTGTTGTCAAGGGGATACAGTGTTGTATGTGGCCCATTTGCACATTTCATCAAAGTGTCCATCCCTAGAGATAGATGTCATCCACAAGGAGAGGTATTAGATCATCAAAGATCTAGATGTGCAAACAGAAACAAAACAAATGTGGAGGAAAGATGCAGAAATAGCCCCAGTTGTTCCCTTGAACCACAATTCTACCAATATCTTTGACACCTTACCAACTACAGAAGGAAACCATCCAAGGAACAGTGGAAGAGTTAACAATAGCACTTTCTGCATATGTTACAAATAACTACAGAACTGATTCCTGATTTTTGAACATGCCCAGACTCAAGAATGGGTCCATTCTGGTTTTAGAAAAACCTAAACTTTGAAGATATTACCCCAAGAGAGGGAACAAGAGTTTGCTGAAAATCCAGAAATCTGTATGTGTTACTAGGATGCTATTGATATGTGCAAATCTGAACATGACTCAATAATGATCATTTTTCTCATGGTATTCACAAAGCGTCAAAATTCTGAGACACCCCTGAGAGACTCTTTGATCAAGAGATTGGTTGAGAAGAACATGTGTAAAAGGAACTAAGAGAAGGGGTGGAGGAAATGTGGAACTCTTTCAAGGGGAGATTAACAAATACAGCAAAGTGATATATACCCGTAATGAGAAAGAAGGAAAAAAAGCACAAAAGTGTCCTGTTCAGATGAAACATTCAAGGGACCAGAATAGGATGCTTGTGCACAACCCGTGATGTCAAGAGTTGTTTCTGTATAACAAGGTAAGTTGAAGATCGTGGCATTAGCAAAACCCACAGGTTTGGTGATACAGCTATAGAGGAAGAGCAGTTGAGTGTACTGACTGATAAGGGGATTTACTGTGTAGTTGCATCTAAATATTCCTGCCAGTTACGACCAGAAAGAATGATTCTTGTGATCAAAACTCAAGAAATCAGTATGAGATTTTAAGATACTACTGATCTTCTTGATTTTTGCCATGCCCTGACTCAATAAAACATTCATTATTCTCACTGTGTGCCCTATGCACCATTGAAGTTCATGCCTACATCCCATAATACATATGTGAGACTAAATTATGCACATCCTATGTCTCCTCTGGACCCCCTGCAGCTGTGCTAACACTCCTGTCCTGCCATGTTTCCTTCCCTGGGAACAGCCGTGGTTCTACATGTGCATTTCCATTGAAGTTTGGGGCAGACAGTATGTGGAGGGCTGGGCTGGTAGAGCACAGCATGCACGGTGCCTTTTGAGCTCTGACAGTTTAGTGTTGGGGGGAAGTTTATTGCATCAGCCAGTGGGGCTGTGAAACTGGTGCACTTCCCCAAACAACTGCCTGGAGGCTGTGCTGTATGCATGCAGACATGGACCCCAACCTTTTTCCATGCTACAGTGGGCTGCAGTGATGATGGCTGTGGAGCACATTGTAAAAAGCATACAAAATGGCAACTGTGTATAGGGGACATGACAGTCATTCCATGATCCCCTGCTCCGGGTGGAGCATGGCATCTATTCTTGAACTGTCTGACATTTGATTGGAAGCCTACAGTCTAGCCCAGGTGTATCCTCTTGACAGGCCCCTCCTTTTGCATGATCCCACATGACAGTGCCTTGGGCCAGCCAGGGACAGGGTATCTTGGCTCTGTGTGCTGTTTTGGGGCCCAGTGCATGGTACAGATTTCAATGTCCCAGACATTTGAAGAACTAGCATAGGATGCTTGTGGCACAGCATATATCAAGGCTAGCTTACTTGGTGTATAAGTGGGTAAATTGAAGAGCATGGAATTAGCAAAATCCAGAAATGTGGGGATGTATCCCCTGAGAAACAGTCATTAATGTACTGATAGAGAAAAAGGTTTATTGTGGCATTGTGTTCAGATACTCCCACAAATTCAGGCTGGAGAGAATGAGTTAGGGTGTATAAAAAATCAGGAAATCAGTATGATATATTAAGATACTACTGATCTTCCCAATTTTTATCATGCCTTGACTCAATTACGACATTAATTGTTTTCACTGTACTATTTACTTTTATCTCTATGTGATACAGTACATGCCATGTAGCCCTGAGTAAGGCACACTCATGGTGTTCTTTGGACACCCAAGGATGCAGTAATACTCTTCCCCTGCCACGTCTGCAGTCTGAATAAGACCTTCAAGGGACTAGTGTGGAACACATGTGGCACAAGAGCTATCATAGCCCACTTAGTTGGTATAGGTGGAATTCATTTATGTTGGCAGTACCATCACCCTGGAGTGTCTTATTGCTCTTGTGAAATGGACAACAGGCAAAGCTATTCAAAAAAAATCAGGGAGATTTAAAAAAAAAAAAAAGCTAAAATGTATTAAATATTTGAGAAAAATCCTCCCCAGGTGACTCCTGATAGGGTGGCTATAGTACTGTGTGTGATGGTAGGTAAAGGTATGGAATAAGGGCAGACTGGACGGGCCTAGCGGTCTTTACCTGCTGTCAATTATTATGTTACTTTGTTACTCAGTAGCGCTGCTAATCAAAATGTGCATCTCTAGCAACTGTAGTATCATATGTACAGAGACATAATCATATAGCAAGATATGCAAACCTAAAGAAAACAGTTGTGGAAGAAAGGCACAGAAACAGATTACAGCAGGTAACTATCTGAGGAACATTGAATGAGTTAAGAAAAGCACTTTTGGCAGATATTAAGATGAGTACAATACAGATTTCCAGATTTTGTTTTAATCATGCCCATGCTCAAGAGTGTGGTTAAATCTTTTTATGATTTTAGAATTTATGAAGATGTTACACTTGAGAGAGGGAACCGGAGTGTGTTTGAAATCATAAAATCAGGCTGAGTTACTAGGATACTGATTTACGAAAATTTGAGCATGCCTTTGGGGGGGGGGATAATGTTTGTTTTTCATGGCACACAGTATAAGCAAAACATCAATGTCCAGATACATCACCCCTGAGAGACTGTTTGATAAATTGATGAGATAAATGGAAGTAAGAGTAGTGGAATTAGGAGAATATCACATGCAGTAGAGCAGTGTGTACCCATAAGAGTAAGAGGACGTGTCCTGTCTGGATGATACATTTGAGGGACTAGCAAAGGATACTTGTGGCAGAAAGCATACATTGTGGGTAACTTAGTTGCTGTTCAGCTACATACTGTCTGTAGAGATCATGGCATTAGCAAAACCCACAACTATTGGGATGTAACCTCTGAGAAAGAGCAGTTAAATATACTGACAGAAGGTTTTACTGTACCATGTTGCCCAAATATTCTCACAAATTTAGGGTAGAACACAAGTTAGGGTGTAATAGAAATCAGTATGAAATATTAAGATACTTCTGATCTTATTGATTTCAGTCATGCTTTGACTTAATGGCATTGTTCCTTTTCACTGTAGGCTTAATGTACTATTACTTTTTGTCCATATGTGCCACAGTACATGGCATGTAGGACTGAATTATGTGCATCCTGGGTGTACTTTGGACATTTGAAGATACAGTAACATCACTCACCTGCCACTTGTCCCTCCCATATTCCAGCTATACTCTTGCATCTGCATAGACAGTCAGGGCTAGGGGTGGAGTGGGCTGAGCTGGCCAGGCAGAACACAGCATTTAGGATGCCTTTTGACCTCTGCAAACCACGTATCGGCAGGGGGATCTGATACACCAACCAGAGGGTACCACAGCAGGTGTTCACCCTCGACAACCTATTTATTGAGAAGTATCAGAATTACAACCTTTGAGTCAAGGACTCTTTTGTAAAGGCTCCACATCAGTGTTGCATACAAAGTAGACCAAGCAAGCTGCATAACAGAATAAACAACAGAAACAGGTTACAGATCTGGGGGTGGTAATACAGACCCCGGGTCAAAAATAAGTTAGCAATAAAGACACAGCTAGTTAGCATTCATGGTCTGTGAGGACCGAGCAGAGGGGGAGGTTCTGTGAATGTAGCTGGCCGCTGAGGGCCTTAGTGACTGCCTTTCCCCACACATATGTACCCCAACTCCCTCCTTGCTCTAGAGTACTGGGGTGAGGATGATGGCTGTAAAGCATATTGTAAGAAACAAAATAACATACAAAATAGAAGCTTTGCAAAAGGGGACACAGCAGACCTTATGGGGACTGCTATATCCCAAGCTCTCCAATGACCAGTGGTTGTTTCTCATTGGAAACCCACAGTCCAGATCAGGTCCATTCCCATGGTTTGCACCTCCCATTGCATTGAACCACATGACCATACATTGAACCCAACGGGGTTAGTACATCCAGAGTCTGTGTTCTGTTTTAGAGCCTGGTGCATGGTGTGTAATTGTGCAGCCCGGTACACACCTGTTTTGGCTTGTTTATTCATTCATTACTTTATTTATAAAAAGCACCTTTCTAAAACCAAGGTGCTTGTACATAAGTTAGACAAAAATAATTTAAAACAATCATGGCAATCAAAAAATATTAAAATCTGTAGATTACAGTTCAATAGATATCAAATTCTGCAGGAATCAAAAATGCTAGGCTAAATAAATATGATTTTTAGTGCTGTTTTGAAACTCTAGATGGTCTGGTAGTCTCATCCCCGATGAATTAGAGAATTCCACAGGGTCAGGGCCACAAAAGCAAAAGACCAGGCACCCAATATCTTGAAATGGACCATGGGAATCTCCAGCAATCTCTCATTGGCAGATCGGAGAGGATGAAGGGGGTAGTAGGTGCGAAGGAGATCTTGCAAGTAATGGGGTCCCTGATTATGCAGGGCTTCATAAGTCAGTAACCGGACCCTGAAGGTGATCTACCACTGTACTGGCAGTCTGCAGACCACAGCTATTATATGCCTGGCCCTGGAAGTATCAATCAGCAACCTGGCTGCCGCATTCTGCTCCAGCTGCAGGGAGTGGATATCAACCCCCGGTAGCCCTAGGTAAAGAGCATTGCAGTAGTCAAGGTGGGAGGTTATGAAGGCATGGACCAATGTTGGAAGATCCTGAGATGACACCCGGGTGATATTCCTCAGATGGTAAAAAGAGGACTGGACAATGGCTGACACCTGAGATTTAAGGGTTAGTCCATAATCAAAAATAACGCACACGTTCTGCACCTGATCTGAAATAGTCTGCTGAACACCCCCAAGCCAAAGCCCAGAGGGTTGCCCAGCTGACATACCCACCTCCCGAAGGTCTGGGTCCACAACCAACACCTCAGTCTTTGCCAGGATCAACCACAGCCGGCTGGCACTCATCCAGTTCTGGATCTCGGAAAGACAGTTGTTAAATAGCAAGAGGAATCCATCCTATTTGGGCACAAAGGACATGTACAGTTGAGTATCATCTGTATAGCAGTGGAAACTCAGACTGTGCTGCCTAATCTCTCCCAATGGCAGCATATGGACTGCAAACAACATGGGTGATAAGATGGAGCACTGTGGCATCCTGCAGGGCACGGAGAAAGGGCCTGAGGAATAAATTCCAGACACCACTCTCTGGGTCCTACCCTCAAGGAAAGATTGAAACCATCTGAAGACCATTTCAGATACTCCACAGTTGGAACGCAGGTGGTCCAACCACACATCACGGTCCACAGTGTCAAATGCTTTAGAGAGATCAAGAAGGACCACGCTGGAACGAGTGCTCTGATCTCTCGGCATTAGGAGGTCATATAGCACCCGAACAGGGGCCGTCTCAGTACTATGTCTCTTCCTAATTCCTGGTTAGAGAGAATCATAGACATCATGGCTGGACAAATCATCATCCAGCTGCAGCGCAGCCACCTTCTCAATAACCTTACCCACAAAGGGTAGGATAGGGGCAGGTCTGTGGTTTACCAGACAGTCTGGGTCCAGGGGGGCTTTTTAAGGATGAGTCGAACAACCACCTCCTTGTATGGGGTAGAAGAAAAAGTATCAGCATTTATATAGCACTTTTCATGCACATTGTGTCCCAAAGCTCGTTAAGTAATGCTAGACTGGTAGTGAAGTGACTGAACATGTAGTGGCAGCCATTTTGCACATCAACACCCACACACAGCCTTGGACAGTAGTGTGAACAGTTTTCTGGGAAGGGGAGTATTGGCCAGGACACTGGAGAAGGTCCTCTCTTCTTTGTGAAAAGAGCCTGGGGTTCTTTTACTTCCACCTGGTCTTAAAGGGCCTTAAGCGTAGAGCTATGTTATTAACACCTTCTAATTTAGAAATATTGCTCCAGAAAGAGACTTTGATCAGTTGAAGAGGTTGGTTGACAAGAACCTGTATGAAATGAAAGTACAGAAGGCGGTGGGGCATATTTGGACCCCTCTCCTTAAGGGGATACTAAAAATGTAGCAGATCATTTTGTCCGATGAAGAAGATACAAATCAGAAAGTGTCCTATTATGAAGGAGACATTCAGGGGACCGATGTAGGACACTTCTGGCAAAAGAGATGTCATGACTAGCTCAGTTGGTGTATGTTAGCAATTACATGCAGGTGGTTTTAGTGCTGACACAAATACACACTTCAGAGAGCAGTGAAGCAAGAGGCTAAAGGCTAAGTGCCTTTAACCCCTGAAAATACATTTATGTTAGCACTACCAACACCCTGGAGTGTCTTATTGCTCTCAAAGAATGGGTAGTCGGCAAAGCTATTTAAAAAAAAATGATAATGGTAAAAAAAACAGTAAGATGAATAATTAGAATAGTTCCTTCATGGGAGTGTCATCAAGGGGATACAGTGTTGTATGCAGCCCATTTGCATATTTTAAAAAAATGTTCATTCCTAGAAATAAGTCTCATACAAATGGAGAGAAATTAGATCATCAAAGATCAAGATGTGCAAACACAAACAAAACAAATGTGAAAGAAGGACACAGAAATAGCTCCAGTTCTCCCAGGAGCCACAGTTCTACCAATATATTTGACACCTTACCAACTACAGAAAGAAACCATCTGAGGAACAGCAGAAGCATTAACAATAGTGCTTTCTGCAAATATTACAAATGACTACTGAACTGATTTCCTGATTTTTTAACATGCCCAAGCTCAAGAATGGGTAGATTCTGATTTTAGAAAACCTCAAACTTTGAAGATATTACCCCAAGAGAGGGAGCACCAGTTTGTTGGAAATCTAGAAATCTGTATGTGTTACTAGGATGCTATTGATCTGCACAAATTTGAACATGACTCAATATAATGATCATTTTTCTCATGGTATTCACAAAGCATCAAAATTTGGAGGCACCCCTGAGAGACTCTTTGATTAAGAGATTGGTTGAGGAGAACATGTATAAAAGGAACTAAGAGAATGGGGTGGAGGAGATGTGGAACTCTTTCATGGGGAGAATAACAAATGCAGGAGAGCATTATATACCTGTGATGAGAAAGAAGGAAAAAAGCAAGAAAGTGTCCTGTTCAGATGAAACATTCAAGGGACTAGCATAGGATGCTTTTGGCACAACACATCATGGCTAGTGTACTTTCTGTATAACTAGGTAAGTTGAAGATAATGGCATTAGCAAAACCTATAGGTTTGGTGATGTAGCTATAGAGGAAGAGCAGGTGAGTGTACTGACTGATAAAGGGATTTACTGTGTAGTTGCATCTAAATATTCCTGTGAATTCTGACTGGAAAGAATGATTCTTGGTGTGATCAAAACTCAATAAATCAGTATGAGATATTAAGGGACTACTGATCTTCTTGATTTTTGCCATGCCCTGACTCAAAACATTCATTATTCTCACTGTGTGCCTTATGCACTATTAACTTTCGTGCCTACGTGCCAAAATACACCGCATGTGAGATGGAATTATGCACATCCTGTGTCCCCTCTGGACCCCTGCAGATGCACTAACACCCCTTCCCTGCCTTGTTTCCTTTTCTTGCAATAACCACGGTTGTACTTGTACATTTATATAGAAGTTTGGGGCGGATAGTATGTGGAGGGCTGGGCTGGTAGAGCACAGCATGCAAGGTGCCTTTTGAGCTCCACCAGTTTAGTGTTGGGGGGGGTTATTACATCAGCCAGTGGGGCTGTGAAACTGGTACACTTCCCCAAACAACTGCCTGGAGGCTGTGCTGTATCTATGCAGACATGGACCTCAGCCTTTTTCCATGCTTCAGTGATGATGGCGGCTGTGGAGCACATTGTAAAAATCATACAGAATGGCAACTGTACACAAGGGGCATGGGAGTCATTATGTGACTGAAGTATTCCATGATCCCCTGCTGCAGTGGAGTATGGGATCTATTGTTGAAACTGGCTATGACATTCAATTGGAAGCCTGCAGTCTAGCTCAGATGTGTCCTCTTGGCAGGCCTCTCCTCTTGCATTAGTCTACATGATAGTGCCTTGGGCCATCCAGGGCTAGGATACCTTGGCAATGTGTGTTATTTTGGGGCCCAGTGCATGGTACATATTTCAGTAGGCCAGACATTCAAGGAACTAGCATAGCATGCTTGTGGAATAACTTATTTCAAGGCTAGCTTAGTTGCACAACTGGATAAGTTGAAGAGCATGGAATTTGCAAAATCCACAAATGTGGGTATTTATTCTCTGAGAAAGAGTCGTTAATATACTGATAGAGAAAAAGATTTATTGTGGCATTGTGTTCAGATACTCCCACAAATTCAGATTGGAGAGAATGAGTTCAGGTGTATAAACAATCAGGAAATCGGTATGAAATATTAAGATGCTACCGATCTTCTCGATTTTTATCATACCTTGACTCAATTACAGCATTAATTGTTTTCTGTGTAGGCCCAATGTACTATTTACTTTTGCCACTATGTGACATGATACATGCCATGTAGCGCTGAATAAGGCACACCCAGAGTGTTCTTTGGACACCCAAGTATGCAGTAATACCCCTCTCCTGCGATGTGTCCCATCTGAATGAGACCTTCAAGGGATTGGTGTGGGACACATGAGGCATAAGAACTATCCTAGCCTGCTTAGTTGGTATATGTGGAATTCATTTATGTTGGCAGTACCATCACCCTGGAGTGTCTTATTGCTCTTATAAAATGGACAACAGGCAAAGGTATTTAAAAAAAAAAAAGATTTAAAAATAAAATGCTAAAATGGGTTAAATATTTGAGGTAGTTCCTGCCCAGGTGACTCCCTCTAGGGGGATATAGCACTGTGTATGATGGTAGGTATACTGGATGGGCGTAGTGGTGCTTATCTGCTGTCAATTATTATGTTACTCAGTAGCACTGCTAATCAGAATGTGCATCCCTAGCAACTTTGGTATCATGTGTACAGAGACATAGTCTTATAGCAAGATACGGAAACATAAAGAAAACAGTTGTGGAAGAAAGGCACAGAAATGGATTACAGCAGGTAATTGTCTGAGGAACGTTGGATGAATTAAGAAAAGCACTTTGGGCAGATATTAATGTTAAGTACAGTATGGATTTCCTGATTTTTATTTTTATTTTTTTTTTATGCCCAGGCTCAAGCATCTGGTCCATTCTTCTTGTGGTTTTAGAACTTTGAAGACATTACACTTGCGAGAGGGAGACAGGGTGTGTTTGAAATCATAAAATCGGAATAAGTTGAAAGGATACTGATTTCTGGAAATTTGAGCATGCCTTGGCTCATTAACATTGTTTATGTTTTTCATAATACACAGCATAAGCAAAACATCAGTGTCCATAGACATCACCCCAAGAGACTCTTTGATAAATTGAAGAGCTAAATGGATTAAGAGTAGGGGGGTTAAGAAAATATCACATGCACTAGAGGAATGTATACACATAAGAAGTGTCCTGATGAGATAATGCATTCAAGGGACTAGCCTAGGATACTTGTGGCACAACACAAATCATGGCTAGCATAGTTGCTGTTCAGCCACCTATGTAGAGATCATGGCATTAGCAAAACCCACAAATATGAGGATGTAACCTCAGAGAAAGAGCAGTTAATTACACTGACAGAAGAGGTTTTACTGTGCCATGTTGCCCAAATACTCTCACAAATTTAGACTACAGTCCAACTCAGGGTATAAAATAAGGAAATTAATATAAGATCTTACGATACCATTGATCTTAATGATTTCTGTCATGTCTTTACTTAATAATGTCATTCATTCTTTTCACTGTGGGCCCAATGTACTATTGATGTTCATCCATACAGTATGTGCCACAATGCATGACATGTAGGGGTGAGTTAGGTGCATTCTGGATGTACCTTGGACATCTGAGGATGCAGTAACCTCCCTCCCTCCCTGCCACGTGTCCCTCCTGTATCCCAGTTGTACTCGTACTCTCACATCTGCATAGACAGGGCTTGGGGCATGTTGAGCTGGGCTGGGAGGCAGAGCACAGTGTTCAGCATTCCTTTTGAGCTTTGTAAGCCCAGTTTTGGGGGGAGATTGCTACACTAGTCAGAGAGCTGCCAGAGCAGGTGTGTACCCTTGACAACTGTATGGAGGTCGTGTCATTTCCCCACTTATATGTACCCCAACCCTCCTCCTTGTTATAGAGTGCTGGGGTGAGGGTGATGGCTGTAAAGCACATTGTAAAAAAAAAAAAACAGAAAAAATGGCAGCTTTGCTGAAGGGGACACAGTATGCCTTATGGGGACTGCCATATCCCAAGATTTCCAGCTCCCATGAAGTAGGCAAGCTACCATGTGACCGGCGGTGGCTTCTGATTGGAAACCCACAGTCCAGCTCAGGTCCATTTCCATGGTTAGCACCTCCCCTTGCATTGACTCACAAAGTTGTTCATCAAACCCAGCAGGGTTAGTGCAGCTTGGCCCCATGTGTTGTTTTAGAACTTGATGCACAGTAAGTAATTGTGCAGCCCAGTGCACACCTGTTTTGGCTTTATGGGGTAGAAGAAGAGGCAGAATATAATGCTTTTCATACACATTATATCCCAAAGTGCTTTACAAGTAGTGCTAGACTGGTAGTGAAGTGACTGAACAGGTAGTGGCAGCCATTTTGCACATCAACACCTACACACAGCCTTGGACAGTTGCATGAACCTGTTTTCTAGAAAGTGGAATAATGGCCAGGACATCGGGGGAAAGTCTCCTACCTTTTGCAAAAAAGTACTGTATGTTTTTTTTTTTAACTTCCATTTGATCTTATAGTGTCTTATAATGCGTAGAGCCCTGTGCTATTCAAACCCAGTAATTTAAAAATATTGCACTAGATAGAGACTTTGATCAGTTGAGGAGATTGGTTGATGAGAACCTCTATGAAATGAAACTACAGAAGGTGTTGGGAAGATTTGGACCCCTCCCCTTAAGGAGATACTAAAAAGGTAGCAGATCATTTTGTTACCATGAAGAGGAAGAAGATACAAATCAGAAAGCACCCTGTCTGAAGGAGACATTGAGGGATAACGATATAGGACACTTCTGACACAATAGATATAATAGCAAGTTCACTTGGTGTATGTTAGCAGTAAGACTTGCAGGGTGGTGGTAGTATTGAAATAAATGCACACCCCAGAGAGCAGTGAGGCAAAAGGCTGAAGGCCAAGGGCCTTTAACCTCTGGAAATACATTTTTGTTGGCAGTACCAATACACTGAAGTGTCTTACTGCTCTTATAAATAGGAAACTGGCAAAACTATTAAAAAAATAAGGAGATTATGAAAAAGAAAAAGAAACACTAAAATGTATAATTAGAAATGGTTCCTCCAGAGGTGAATATCGCCAGGGGGTTATAGTGCTGTATGTGGCCAATTTGCACATTTCATCAAAGTATCCATCCCTAGAAATACTGTAAGTGTCATCCACATGGAGAGACATTAGATGATCAAAGATCAAGATGTGCAAATAGAAACACAGCAAATGTGAAAGAAAGACACAGAAATGGCCACAGATGTCCCTGGAGCCACAATTCTACCAATATCTTTGACACCTTACCAACTACAGAAGGAAATCATCCAAGGAACATTGAAAAAATTAACAATAGCGATTTCTACAAATGGCTACAGAACTGATTTCCTGATTTTTTTTTTATTTTATTTTTTTTTTAAACATGCCCAGGCTCAAGAATGGGGTCTATTCATATTTTAGAAAACCCCAAACTTTGGAGATAGTACTCCAAGAGAGGGAGCAAGAGTGTTTTTAAAATCTAGAAATCTGTATGTGTTACTAGGATGCTACGGATTCATATAAATTTAAACATGCCTTCACTCAATAATAATGTTCATTTTTCTCGTGGTATTAGCAAAGCTTCACAATTCGGAGACACCCCCCAAGAGAGACTCTTTGATCAAGAGATTGGTTGACAAGAACCTGTATAAAAGGAACTGAGAGAAGGTGGCGGAGGATATGTGGAACTCTTTCAAGGAGAGAATAACAAATGCAATGGAAGCATTGTGTACCCATGAAGAGTAAGGGGGGGGGCAAGAAAGTGCCAAGTTTGGATAAAACATTCAAGGGACCAGCATAGGATGCTTGTGGCACAACATATGTCATGGCTAGCATAGTTTCTGTATAACTAAGTAAAATGAAGATCATGGCATTAGCAAAACCCACAGATTTGGTATGCAGCTGCAGAGGAAGAGTAGGTAAGTGTACTGACTGATAAAGGGATTTACTGTGTAGTTGCAGCTAAATATTCCTGCAAATTCCAACCAGAAAGAACGATTCTTGGTGTGATCAAAACTCAGGAAATCAGTATGAGATATTAAGATACTGCTGATCTTCTTGATTTTTGCCATGCCCTGACTCAATAAAACCTTCATTATTCTCACTGTGTGCCCTAGGCACCATTAACTTTCAGTCCTACATGCCACAGTACACAGCATGTGAGACTGAATGATGCACATTCTGTGTCCCGTCTGGACACCAGCAGATGCAGTAACACCCCTTCCCTGCCATGTTTCCCTCCCAGGCAACATCCGTAGTTGTTCTTTTACATTTGCATAGATGTTTGGGGCAGATGATATGTGGAGTGCTGAGCTGGTAGAGCACAGCATGCACAGTGCCTTTTGAGGTCTGCCAGTTTAGTGTTGGGAGGGAGTTTGTTACATCAGCCAGCGGGCTATGAAACTGGTGCACTTCCCCAAACAACTGCCTGGAGGCTGTGCTGTATCCATGCAGACCTGGACCCTAGCCTTTTTCCATGCTGCAGTGGGCTACAGTGATGATGGCTGTAGAGCACATTGTAAAAAGCATACAAAATGGCAACTGTGCACAAGGGGACATGGCAGTCATTACGTGGATTGATGTGATCCCCAGCTCCTGTTGAGCATGGGTTCTGTTGTTGAACTTACTGTGATAGTTGATTTTAAGCCTACAGTCTAACCCAGGTGTGTCCCCTTGGCAGGCCCCTCCTCTTGCATGAGCCTGTGTGACAGTGCCTTGGGCCAGCCAGGGATAGGGTATCTTGGTGCTGTGTGTTATTTTGGAGCCCAGTGCATTGTGCATATTTCTGTCGCCCAGACATTCGAGGAACCAGCGTGGGATGCTTGTGGCACAACATATATTAAGGCTAGATTAATTGTACAACTGGGTAAGTTAAAGAGCATGAAATTAACAAAATCCACAAATGTGGGCATGTATCCACTGAGAAACAGTGGGTAAATATACTGATGGAGAAAAAGGTTTACTGTGCCATTGTGTTCAGATACTCCCACAAATTCAGACTGGAGAGAGTGAGTTAGGGTGTATAAAAAATCAGGAAATTAGTATGAGATATTAAGATACTACTGATCTTCCTGATTTCTGCCATGCCTTGACTCAGTTACGACATTAATTATTTTCACTGTGGGTCCAGTGTGCTATTACCTTATGTCCCTATGTGACATGATACATGCCATGTAGTGCTGAGTAGGGCACAGTCATGGTATGCATTGGACACCCAAGGATACAGTAACACCCCTCTCCTGCCACGTGTACCCAGAAAGTGTCCTGTCTAAATGAGACCTTCAGGGGACTTGTGTGGGATGCAAGAGCTATTGTAGACAGTTTAGTTGGTATTTGTGGGATTCATTTATGTCGGCACTATCACCCTGAAGTGTCTTACTGCTGTTTTAAAATGGACAGCTGGTAAAGCTATTCAAAAAAAACATTAAGGAGATTTTAAAGAAATGTGCTAAAATATGTTAAATAGTTATTTGAAATAGATTCTCTCCAGGTGAGTCCCCCTAGGAGGGATATAGTACTATGTGTGACTCAGCACTGCTAATCAATATATGAGAGAAGGAGCCAGAGTGTGTTTGAAAATCAGGAAATAAGGACAAGTTACTTTGATACTGATTTATGGAAATTTGAGCATGCCTTGACTCCGCAATAGTGTTTGTATTTCATGGTAGATGGTATAAGCAAAACATCAATGTCCAGATGCATTGTCCCCGAGAGACTCTTTGATAAATTGATGAGATAAATGGAAGTAAGAGTAGTGGGATTAAGAGAATATAACATGCAGTAGAGCAGTGTGTACCCATAAGAGTAAGAGGCCTTTTCCTGTCTGGACGATACATTCAAGGTGCTAGCAAAGGATACTTGTGACACAACGCAAATTGTGGGCAGCTTAGTTGCTGTTCAGCTACCTACTGTATGCAGAGATCATGGCATTAGCAAAACCCACAAATATGGGGATGTAACCTCCGAGAAAGAGCAATTAAATATACTGACAGAAGAGCAGGTTTTACCCTGCCATGTTGCCCAAATACTCTCACGAAATTTGGACTAGAGCACAAATCAGTGTGTAAAAGAAATCAGGAAATCAGTATGAGATATTAAGATACTACTGATCTTTTTGATTTCTGCTTTGCCTTGCCTTAATAACAGCATTCATTCTTTTCACTGTGGGCCCAGTGTACTATTAATTTTTGTGTATCTGTGCCACACGACATGTCATGTAGGGCTGAGTTACATGCATCCTGGGTGTTCTTAGGACATCTGATGATGCAGTAACACCCCTCACCTGCCATGTGTCCCTCCCATATCCCAGTTGTACTTTCACATCTGCATAGACAATCGGGGGCTAGGTTTGTGTAAGGCTAGGCTGGCAGAGCACTGCATTCAGGATGCCCTTTGAGCTCTGCAAGCTCACTGTCAGGGGAGACCAACCAGAGGGCTACCACAGGAGGTGTGCACCCTTGACAACTGTATGGAGGTAATTCTATTTCCCCACTCATATGTACCCCAGCCCCCCACCTTGTTCTAGAGTGCTGGGTGAGGATGATGGCTGTGAAACACATTGTGAAAAAATAACATACAGAACGGCAGCTTTGCAGAAAGGGACACAGCAGGCCTTATAGGGACTGCCGTATTCCTAGATCCCCAGCTCCCATGAAGGATGCGATCTGCCATGTGACCAGTGGTAGCTTCTTATTGGAAACCCACATTCTTACCCCAGGAGTCCTTTAGCATCTGTAACTTTTTACACTTAGCTGGCTAGGTGCAATTTCCCCAGAGATGTGCCTTTAAGAGATTTTTTTAATGAGTGTAGGGACAGCCAATCAAAAGACAGGAGTGGATGTGAACTGAGTGAATGCAGTTGACTGCTTCAGAATTTTTTTCTCCGCTGGACTGAGCATATTGCCTCTGAGGTGTCTCCCAACTTTCCTTATTGACAGCCTCCTAGTGCTTATCTGGGTAAAGTTTTCCTCATAAATCTTTTCCTTTAGTGTGCTAAGTGACAACTTTTACTTTTTCATTAGCGCTTCACAAATCTTTTATTTTTAGTGTGATGGCACTATTTAGACTTTATTTTTACCGCGACTATTTACTTTAAAGCCTAATTTTATCGAGGGTGTTTATTTTTGACGGTTTCCTTCATTTTTGACTAATTTCTTGTGGGAACCGTCGAATTGGGGACAGTTGCCTTGTTTTTTACCTCGGACCTAGCGGGGTTTACCGCAAGGCACCTGCAGTAGATTTAAAACTTAAACAGTGCCTGGGGGTTTTCTCTCTAGATTGGCAATTACGAGGAAACCTTTTTTGTTATATTACTGGACCTTGGTATCATCTGTGTCAAGACTGTCCGTAAGGGTCCAGCAGCCACCTGTGCGCAGTTGAGTATTACTGGTTTTCTATTAAGATTGGCACTGGTATAGATCCCAGTTTTACAACAAAAAAAAATACCATGAAGGTGCTTCAACACCCCACTTCAGTACTAGGGGTTGATGAGCAACTTGAGAGAAAATATAAATTGTCTAAAAATGGTACCAAGTTCCTGTCAGCACACCCTAGCCATGAGAGTATAGTGCAGCAGGCAGTTTGTGAGAAAGCTGGAGTCTCTTTGTCGCCCTCTTCCCCCTGACAAGAATTCCAAGAAACTTGACTTTATAGCAAAGAAAATGTATGCTACAGCTTCCCTGCTTCTCAGGCTTTCTTCTTACATGGCATTCACAGCCAATATATCAGAATGCCCTTTGGAAATCTGTCCAGGCTATCGCCCACAACTGATCAGATTCTGTGGTACAGGAGCTGATGGATACGTCAAAAACTGCCTTGGAAGCTACTATGTACCAATTCCACATGGCAGATGACAATAATGATGCAGCCTCTAGGGCGATGGCCCATGCCATTTCTCTGAGACGCTTCGCCTGGCTTAGAACTACCAGTCTGACCACAGACACTCAGAACAAGGTCATGGATTTTCCCTGTGTTCAAAATATGTTGTTTGATTACAGAACCACTGACTACATGAAAAAGGTCGATGAGCACAAGGCCTCCTGGCAGAGCCACTCATCATAGCCTAAACCCACCACCCTCAGAGATCCCATCCCAGGGAGCGTAGGGGCAGAAGTTTTGTTCCCAGGCCTTACATCCTTATCCCCAATCTCGACTTTAGCCAGTACAGGGGTCTTTCAGAGGCAGGGGCAGAAGGGGCCAAAGAAGATCCACCTCTACCCAGCCATCTGCCTCTCAGTCTAAGTCCTGATGTGAGTGTCCAGGTCGCCTCCCCATTTCTGGTTGGAGGCAGACTCTCTCACTATCTTCAGCACTGGTCCCTCATCACGTCAGACAAGTGGGTGCTGGAGATAGTGGAGAAGGGTCTGTCATTACAGTTCAGGCAGCTGCCAGACCTCAAGTGTACCCAGGTGTCAAGACCTCTGTCACCATCACAGATGCCGCTGTGGGAAATGGAGGTACAAAACCTTCTGGCTTTATGAGCAGTGGAGAGGGTCCCCACCCATGAGAAGGGCAAGGGCCTCTACTCCTGGTGTTTTCTGACACAAAAGAAAACTGAGGAGTGGCAATATATCTTAGATCTCAGATATTTAAACAAACATCTGAAAAAACCCAAATTCAAAATGGTCACTCTGTCACTGGTCATACAGTCCTTACAACAGGGTGACTGGTTAGCCTCCCTTGACTTAAAGGATGCCTACTTCCACATACCCATAAGGAGATCTCACAGGAAGTTTCTCAGGTTCAGGCTTCCTTTGGGTCACTATCAGTTCACCGCAATGCCCTTTGGTCTGTCCTTGGCCCCAAGAGTCTTTACCAAGTGTCTCACAGTGGTAGCAGCACATCTCAGGAGACTGGATGTCGCTCTCTACCCCTATCTGGATGACTGGCTCATAGTAGAAAAGTCTCCTTGCCAAGTCAAGGAATCTCTTTCCCTCACAGAATGCACTCTGGAGTCTCTAGGCTTCCTAGTAAATCTCAAGAAGTCTCACCCGGAACCCACCCAGCAGCTTACCTTCATAGGGGCCCAGCTGGACACTCAGAAGGGATATGCTTTCCTCCCACAGGAAAGAATTCAGAGTTTCCTTTCAGTGGCAGATTCTTTCACCCAGGGACAGCCAAGACCAGTCAGACATTTCCTCAAACTTCTGGGTCATATGGCCTCTATGACTGCAGTAGTCCCAGGGGTCAGGTACAGGATGAGACTCCTGCAAGCCTACCTCAGAGCTCGCTGGTCTCAGAAAAGCAACACATTTTCAAAGTTAATACTGGTGTCGGAGCAGTTCCTTCAAAAATTTGCTGTGGTGGAAGGACCCTGCAAATTTGCAGGCAGGGGTTCCATTTCAAGCTCCTCTTCCCACAAAGGTGATCACCACAGATGCCTACCTGTTGGGCTGGGGAGCTCATCTAGACTGTTCCTCAGTAAGCGGCAACTGGACTCCCGAAGAGTTACAGTTGCACATAAATCTTTTGGAACTCAGAGCAGTCTTACTAGCTCTCAAAGCTTTTGCTCCCAGCATAGAAGGGCAAGCAGTTCAAGTTCGAACGGACAGCACCACTGCAGTGTTCTACATAAACAAGCAGGGTGGTACCCAATCAGGAATGCTCTGGAAGCTTTGGTCTCTAGCATTTTCCCCTGGGAGTCAGCCTCTCAGCTATTCACCTCCCAGGCAAACTCAATACTCTGGCGGATGCTCTAAGCCACATCAGTCAAGGTCAGAGTGAATAGACACTGAACAAGCAAGTACTAGCCACAGTGTTCAGGCAGTGGGGCTCACCAGACGTGGATCTGTTTGCCTCGCCTCTCAATTTTCAACTTCCTGAGTACTGTTGCAGGCCCCCAGTTCCAGGAACACTTCCTCTGGATGCCCTGATCCTGGACTGGTCAGGGAGGTTCCTATACACATTTCCTCCCTTTCCCCCTGATATTCAGGGTTTTGCTGAAACTCAGGCAGCAGCCTGCATCCATGAGCCTAGTGGCTCTGGACTGACCCAGACAAGCCTGGTACCCTGTCTTTCTCTCAATGTCCTGCAACAGGCCCATTCGCCTGCCTCCAACTCGCTCCCTGCTGACCCTTCCTCAGATGAGAGTGCTGTACCCAGATGTACACTCTATTCACCTCAAAGTCTGGTTCTTGAGGAGTTAGAGTTTCCATCCTCACACTACTCTGAACAGGTCCTTAAGATACTGAGGATGGCTAAAAAACTGAACGCTAAGAAGACTTATGCAGCCAAATAGAAAAGGTTTTCCCTCTGGTGCAGAAGTGAAAAGGTCGAACCCCTATCAGTTTCAGACCCTCAGCTACTAGACTATCTGGTACACCTACAGGCGTCAGGTTTGAAACCATCTTCACATAAGCTATGCCTGGCAGCAATTTCAGCCTACCTTTCGGTGGGAAAGAAGAAATCATTTTTTACCGATGACACTTTAAACAGTTTTTCAAAGGCCTCTTGCACCTCCAGCCTCCAACCAGGGAGCCTGTTCCTCCTTGGAGCCTGAACCTTTGCATAGATGGGCTCATGAATCCACCTTTCGAGCCTATGTCCACTGCCCGCATCAAGTTTGTAACTTGGAAGACCATCTTCCTGGTAGCCATTACATCTGCCAGGAGGATTTCAGAGTTACAGGCCCTGTGCACTGAGCCAAATTACATCATTAATTTATTTAGATTTTGGTGACCAGGTAAGCCCTTCGAGACCAGAGATCCCTTTTTCAGGGGCGACCCAGGGTTGAGTACACCAATCACTTTACATTAGGTGAGGATTCTGGTGGAATACAGTAGCACAGTTTTGGAGTAGATACATAGTCAGTGGGGTACATTTAGACAAAGTTGGTAGATACAGTTTCATTACAACAGGTCAACAGTGTTATTGGCATTAACTATAGGCAGTCCAAGGAGAGAAGAGTATTAGTCAGTTGTCATAGAGAGGGGTTAGGTTTAGGACATGATCTAGCGGTTACAGTTGCAGAGGCTCAGCTCAAGAAGGTACACTTTGAGTCCTGATTTGAACCCGGAGAGTGAGGGCTTGTCTAGTATGCTTGCTGGGAGTGAGTTCCACAAATGGGAGGCTGCGAACTGAAAAGAACGCTTTCCTTGGTTGGTCCCTCACAACGATAAAGTTGAGCTCAGGACAAATAGGAAATTTCCACCAAAGGTGGTTTCAGAGTTTCACTTGAACCAGTCCATTACTCTGCCGGTCTTCTTTACTGAGCCATCCACTCCTGGCGAGCAAAAGCTCCACAGCTTGGATGTCAAAAGAGCCATCTTTCATTACCTAGAGCATACTAGACAGTCCAGAGGCTCTTCCAATCAGTTGTTCCTCACCTACGGGGATGTAGGCAGAGGAAGACCAGCTACCAAGAGAACTATTTCTCATTGGTTGGTCTCTTGTATTAGATTCTGCTATGAGAAAGCTGGTCAACAACCTCCAGTGGGGCTCAGGGCCCATTCCACCAGGGGCACTGCAGCCTCACTTGCAGCAGCAAGGGACATTCCCCTACTGGATGTCTGCAAAGCAGCTACCTGGAAATCTGTACACACCTTTGTGAAACACTACAGTTTGGATGTGCAGACTAGATCTGATGCCAAATTTGGCAGGGCAGTTCTGCAGATCCTCTTTCCTAAGAAGTTCTCTGCCTGCCTCCCACTTGGTACTGCTTGGTAGTCTGCAAAAAGTTACTGATGCTAAAGGGCTCCTGGGGTAAGATGAAAAAATTACTCACCACAGTAATCTTCTTTCTTCCATGGGTTCCTTTAGCATCAGTAAGCTCCCACCCTTCCTCCTCGGTTCCCCTGTCGGAGAAGGGCTTTTACGTCACCTTTTACCAAATTTGGCATTTGTTATTGATGAGTTTTTACCTCGTGTTGCTGTTTCTATTTCCACTTTTGGACACTTGCATGTTTTTTGAATCCTGTTAATTCTTTTTCGGGGCATTTGCCCTTGTTTTTCCTTGAAAAAATTCTGAAGCAGTCAACAGGTCTCACTCAGTTCACACCCCCTCCTGTCTTTTGATTGGCTGGCCCTACGTTCATTAAAAAAATCTCTAAAAGGCACACCTCTGGGGCAATTGCACCTAGCCAGCTAAGTGCAAAAAGTTACTGATGCTAAAGGACCCCATGGAAGAAAGAAGATTACTGCAGTGAGTAATTTTTTTCGGCCAGCTCAGGTTCATTCCCATGGTTAGCTCCTCCTGTTGCATTGACCCATGCAGCCATACATCAAACCCAACAGGGCTTGTACATCCTGGCCCCATGTGTTGTTTTAGAACTTGGTGTATTATGTGTAATTGTGCTGCCCGGTACACACCTGTTTTGGCTTGTATAGGGTAGAAGAAGAAGAAAAGTCAGCATTTATATAGCACTTTTCATACAGATTGTATCCTAAAGCTCTTTACAGGCTATGCTAGACTTGTAGAGAAGTGACTGAACATGTAGTGGCAGCCATTTTGCACATCAACACCGACACAGCCTTTGACAGTTGCATGAACAGTTTTCTGGGAAAGGAAATATTGGCCAGGACACTGGGGAAAGTCCCCTCCTCTTTGCAAAAGTGCCTTTGGTTCTTTTACTTCCAGCTGGTTTTATAGTGCATAGAGCCCTGTGTTGTTAAAACCCACTAATTTAAAAATATTGCCCAGAGACTTTGATCAATTGAGGAAATTGGTTGATGAGAATCTGTTTGAAATAAAACTACAGAAGGTGGTGGGAGAGATTTGGAATCCTCCCCTTAAGGAGCTGCTAAAATTGTAGTACATCATTTTTTTCCCCATGAAGAGAAAGAAGATGTAAATCAGAAAGTGTCCTATTCTGAAGGAGACATTCAGGAGGCCGATGTAGGACACTTCTGGCAAAAGAGATGTAATATCTAGCTCAGTTGGTGTATGATAGCAATAAGACATGCAGGGTGGTGGTAGTGCTGAAATAAATGCACACCACAGAGAGCAGTGAAGCAAGAGGTCAAAGGCCAAGGGCATTCAACCCTTGGAAAAACATTTGTCAGCATTACCAACACCCGGGAGTGTCTTACTGCTCTTATAAATGGATAACTGGCAAAACTATTTAAAAAAAATGAGGTTATGAAAAAGAAACACTAGTCTATAATTAGAAATAGTTCCTTCACAGATGAGTGTCATCAGGGGGATACAGTGCTGTATGTGGCCCATTTACATGTTTCATCGAAGTGTCCATCCCTAGAAATGGGTGTCATCTACATGTAGAGATGTTAGATCATCAAACATCAAGATTTGCAAACAGAAACAAAACAAATGTGGAAGAAAGACACATAAATGGCAAGGCAGATTTTATTTCTATTGCGCCCAATCCCGGAGGCTCTGGGCACCGTACAATTAAAACATAGCAAACACATTAAGTAAATAAACACAGTAAAATACATATAACAATAAATAAATTCCAGCAATAGTGTAAAAACAGACTCCCCAAATAAGGGCCTGGACTAAAATAGGTACTAAGACATTGACAGGCCACTTATCTTAAAACTGGGTGTATGGGAAAGCCTGGCTGAACAAGAAAGTCTTGAGGTGGGTCTTAAGAACCTCTACTGAAGGGGCCTCCCGAACAGCTGGTGAAAGTGAATTCCACAGTACGGGGGCCAGTGACACTAAATGTTCTGTCACTGGCAGTTTTTAACCTCATCCTGGGAATTGTGAGGAGGCCCCTCAAGGAGGATCAGAGTGAGCGGACTGAGGCAGCAGGTGTAAGAAGGTCAAACAGGTAGCCGGGGCCCAGTCCATGTAGAGCCTTGAAGGTGAGCAAGCCCACCTTAAAAAGGATCCTCCACCTGACCAGCAGCCAGTGCAGTTTACGCAGCATTGTGGTGACATGACAGTATTTTGATTGTCCCGTTAGCAGCCTAGCAGCTGCATTCTGCACCAGCTGCAGCTGGCAGAGGATGCCGCCGGAGACCCCAAGGTAGAGCACATTACAGCAATCAAGCCTGGACGTCACGAATGCATGCACTAAGGTGGGGAGGTCCATGGGTGGAACTAGGGGCTTGATCCTGGCAATATTCCTCAGATGAAAAAAGCTGGTCTGGACAACAGACAATACCTGAGTTTCAAATGTCAGGCCGCTGTTGAGGATAATGCCAAGATTGCACACCCTAGATGAGGCCTTCAGTGGCACAAAACCCAGGAATAAACCTGTCCCTGTACCCGAGGCCACCCTATCATGCCTTTTGTTCAACTCCAAAACCAGTACCTCCATCTTATTGGGGTTAAGTCACAACCAGCTGGAGGCCATCCTGTCATTGATCTCAGTAAGGCAGTTATTTAGCATTTCCACTGTGCCAGATATGCCAGGGGCAAAGGAAAGATACAGCTGGGTATCTTCAGCATAGCAATGAAAGCCCAGACTGTACTTCCTAATGATCTCACCCAGGGGTAGCATATACACGGCAAACAACATTGGTGACAAGACTGAACCCTGAGGGACTCCACGAGACAGGAGGATAGGGGAGGAGGAGAAATTCCCCATCACTACACGTTGCCTCCTGTTTGTGAGATAAGACACAAACCAGCAGATGACAGTGATTGGAGCCACAATTCTACCAACATCTTGACACCTTACGAGCTATATAAGGAAACATCCGAGGAACATTGAAAAAATTAACAATAGCACTTTCTGCAAATATTACAAATGTCTACAGAACTGATTCCTGATTTTTAAACATGCCCAGGCTCAAGAATGGGGTCTGTTCTAATTTTAGAAAACCCTAAGCTTTAGAGATATTACCCCAAGAGAGTGAGCAAGAGTTTGTTTAGAATCCAGAAATCAGTATGTGTTGCCAAGATGCTACTGATTTGCATAAATTTGAACATGCCTTGACAGAAAAATAATGTTCATTTTTCTTATGGTATTAGCAAAGCATCAAAATTTGGAGATACCCCTTGAAAGACTTTTTGATCAAGAGATTGATTCAATGGAACCTGTATAAAAGAACTAAGAGAAGGGGGTGGAGGAGATGTGGAACTCTTTCAAGGGGAGAGTAACAAATACAGCAGAGCATTGTGTGCCCATGGAGAGTAAGAAGAAAAAGAACAAGAATGTGTCCTGTTAGGATGAAACATTCAAGGGACCAATATAGGATGCTTGTAGCACAACACATGTCATGGTTCATGTAGTTTCTGTACAATTAGGTAAGCTGAAGATTGTGGCATTAGCAAAATCCACAGATTTGGTAATGTAGCTGCAGAGGAAGAGCAGGTGAGTGTACTGACTGATAAAATGGTTTTACTGTGTAGTTGCATCTAAATATTCCTGCAAATTATGAACATATGAAATTGCCGGCAGAAAAAGGCCCACAGGTCTATCAAGTCTGCCCGACTGTGCAGCTCTTAGTTTCAGATCACTACCACTGCCCCCACCACCACCCAAATCTCTCTCTCTTCCTCCTCCTTTCTTGTCCTTCCCCCTTTGTGTTTTGTCTGTACTAACCCTGCCCATGACTCTTATCCCATCCCCGCATAAAGCTATCCCACTGTCCTTTGAGCAATTAACTCCTCCGGCAGTGCGTTCCAACCTGACACCACTCTCTCTGTGCAGTAGTGCCTCTTCATCTCCCTCCTAAACCTTCCCTCTTTCAACTTCAGAGTGTGACCCTTCCCCCCGACTTTGTTTATGCCTTTCAAGTACTTAAAGATCTCTATCATGTCCCCTCTTACCCTTCTGTCTTCCAGTGAGTACATGTTGAGCTCTTTCAGCCTTTCCTCATATGGCAGCTCTCCTAGTCCCATGATCATTTTTGTAGCTCTACACTGCACCCCCTCCATTAATCTCACATGCTTTTTGAGGTATGGGAACCAGTACTGTACACAACACTCCAAGTGTGGCCTCACCAGTGATCTATACAATGGCAGGATGACCTCCTCCTTTTGAGAGGTGATCCCTCTGGCAATGCACCCCATCATCCTATTTGCCCTTGCTGCAGCTCTCCTACACTGTGCAGATACCTTCATGTCCCCTGTGACTATTACCCCCAGGTCCCTTTCCTCCTCTGAAGCCATTACTTGCACTCCCCCCAGCCAGTAGCTGTTCTTGGGATTTCTGGCTCTAAGGTGCTTGACCTTGCACTTCTTAGTATTAAATCCCAACTGCCACTCCCTAGACCAGTGTTCGAGTTTAGCAAGATCCTGTCTGAGTGCCTGCCTCTCTTCCTTATTGTCCATTTTTGCACAAAGCTTAGTGTTGTCCACAAACAGGCAGATCTTACTCTTGACCCCCTCTGCAATGTCGCCAGTCAAGACATTGAACAAAATGGGGCCCAGCACTGAACCCTGCAGTATTCCACTCATGACTGGCAATGACTTGGATATCTCCCCCCCCTTACAACTACCCTCTGTTGTTTGCCCTGCAGCCAGCTCTCAACCCACCCCACCCCACCAGTTTTTCCCCTGCTCCCATGTCCTTCAGCTTGCTCATTAACTTCCTGTGTGGCACAGAGTCAAAAGCCATACTGAAGTCCAGATACAGGACATCCACAGTGTGGCCTTCATCAACTGCCCTAGTGACCCAGTCGAAGAAGTCAGGTTAGTTTGGCAAGATCTTCCTGTGACAAACCCATGCTGTCTCTCATCCTGCAAGCCATTACTATAAGGAAAGGTTATCAACCTCTTCTTCAGAATGGTTTCCATTAACTTCCCCATTATGGAAGGCAAGCTCACCGGTCTGTAGTTACCCGGTTGGTCCTTGGGTCCACTCTTGTGAAGAGGCATCACATGACCCATCCTCCAGTCCCTGGGTACATTCCCCATCTCAAAGAAGGTGTTGAACAGGTTTGTCAGAGGGCCTGCCAACAACTCTACCAGTTTCTTCAGGACTCTTGGGTGTACACCATCTGATCCTGGTACCTTGTCCACCCACAAACCTTTAAGGCCCTTCGGAACTCGATCCTCTTGGATGACCTCGTCTACCTTGTCTGTTATCTCTGCCCCCTCCACCTTTGCCCCCTTTCCCCTGCGGTATTGGGCCATCCCTCTCTTTTGTGAACATCGAGCAGAAATACTCATTGAGTGCCTCTGCCTGATCTTCCCCTTGTTCTGCCCATCCTCCCTCTTTCTTGATTCTAACAATGTTATCCCTACAACTCTTCTTCTCCCTTATGTATTTAAAGAACTCCTTCTAGGATCATGGATATGTTGTTCATCCACACTTCTTGGCAGGTACCTTGCCACTTTAAGATGTGCCGGAAAGTCTTCAAGCTGGCCCCTCCCACCCTATAACCCTCGGCTCCACTCCATGACACCAGATCTTCCTTTCAGCTGGAAGGTTCAGGTTACCTCCCTATCACTCCTGCGTGTAGCAGGCCGTGGCTCTCGAATCTTTGGATTCACTTCCAAAACTTGTTCTCAAACTCTCTCGAGTTTCATCTTCACCTTCTTCTCTCACTTCTGTGATGGAAGACAAATCGACTCCCAGGTTTTGCTGGTGCCTGTGCGGGCAGAAGATGTCTCGCACTGATCCACGCACCACGTGCATCTATTGCCTTGGACTAGACCATGATCCACAGGCCTGCGATCTCTGTTGGTCCTTTTCACCTAACATGCTTGAAGACCATGCTGCCCGACTGAAGCTGGGGCAACCGGAAAAGCGTTACCTGCCGGTTAAATCACAGGATGCCCGTTGGATGCTCTCCATGGCTGTGGGGTCCGCCGAGCAGCTGGAACAGCTTACGGCCTTCGAGGAGGAGGAGGAGGTGGCTTAGGCTGCGGTGGGCTCCACTTTGGCTTCAACCTTCATTCCTCTACAACTGGGATCCTCCTATTTAGCTTCCTTCAAGGAGTTGTGCCAGTCTCTCTCTACCAAGGGAGAGGGCCCTTCAGGGTTGCACATTTCGTGCTCCAGGAAGAAGGAGTCAAAAAAAGAAAAGTCGACACGTTGACGCTCTTGGGACTGGGAGTGGTCCCACTCACAGGAAAAATCTGTTTCAACTTCGGTTGAAGTCACGGCCAAGGCCGCTGGTTTCACAGTAATCCCGTCAGACCAGTCAGCTGAGATGCCTGTCAATGCGGGCGAGATCTTTCTCGAGCCGATTCGCGGGTTGTCACCCGATCCGGCCGATGACTCCCTGTTTCAGACACTGGTGTTTCCGGTGGCCTCGGACGGGTCGGCTGAGCCTGCTGGGTCGCACCCGCCCATCAAGCAGCCTGACCAGGAGGAGCCACAGGTTTCCCTGGTTCCCTCTGAGCTTCGTCATCGGCCCCACCGATTGTCTCAGTCTCGCTCCTCCACCTCGGCATCGGACAAGACTCGCCGTCATTGGTGATCTTGATACTGACACCATGCTAAGCAGCGGTACTGCTACTCGTCTTTGTCCCCCTCGGATGAGGAGAGGCTCCGGTGCAAGTTGCATCAGCCCTACGAAGACTTGATGTGGCAACAGCTGGTCTTGACCAGGTTGAAACTGATTCCAGCTTCTACGCCTGCCATTAAGTGGCTTTCACCTGAGTGACTGACTTCGGTCACTACCACCGTCACCTCCTAGAAGGCGCCAGCTCAGGCCCTGCCGGCTCAGCCGAAGCTGGCCACTCCACCAATCCGGGTGGAGCCGCCGCCTAAACAACCAAAGTCTGGGCCTCTGACCAAGGAATCTCGGTTGGCCCAAGGTCTGCCCCATCGGTTGTCAGTCACTCTTACTCCTGACCACCCAAGGAGGGTTGAGAGTGACGGGTGGTCACCCACTTTATGAGGACTCCGGAGTCTGAAGATTCCTCCGTGGTCTCCTGTCCTGTCGATGCTGAGTCCCTTGGGGGGCTTTCCATTGACGAGGGTCCTGCCTCGCTGACTGATATTTGTCAGCTAATTTCCAAGTCCACTGGAATGGTGCTCAAGCCTGTGCAGAAATGGGCAGAGCATCCCCTCACAGAAATTCTGGACAAGGGAGATACTCTGATGGAGGCCTTTCCAGTGGCTGAGGCCATTGTGGTCCCAGCCTTGGAGTTGTGGCAGCATCCTTCATCTTGCCCTGTGCCTTCTGCCCACATGGCCTGCAAGTATGCGGTCCCTATGGGGTCCCTTTCAGGGTTCTCAGAGCACCCCTCTGTGGTGGGGTTGGTGTCTGACTCTGTCTTTTGGTGCTTGGGCAACAAAGGGGATGTGAACAGGCCCTTGGATAAGGAATCCAAGCAATTGGATCATTCCGGGAAGAAGGTCTATGCAGCTTCCTCCCTTGGTCTTCATCAGGCCAGTTCAGCCATTATCATGGCACATTTCTCCCATACCCTCTTGGGCTCCCTGGATGAGGTCATCGCTCATCTCCTGGAAGACCTCCAGACCATGGTTAGGCTGGTCCAGGACCAGGGTAGGGCAGTGGTGAAACAGCAACTCCAGATGGTTCTGGATATACTCCTGTGCCCGTTTGGTAGTGGCCTCAGTGGACATGCACCACAGGGCTTGGTTGTGCATCTCCACCTTTATGGTTGACATGCAGCACAAGCTAGCAGATGTTCCCTTCTTGGGCACCATTACCTGTTCAGACCTGGCATGGAGGGCTATCTCCAATGTATAGAGAAGTCCAGTGCCACCTTGGACTTCACCACATCTGCCCAGAAGGACAAGGGCCCCAAGCATCAGAACCGCAGGCCCTTTCATTCGTCCACTCCTGTGGCCAGACCAGCCCAGCAGCAACAGGACCAGCAGGCTCAAACTTGGCATCCTCAGGCCAAGTCCATGGCCACCTCATTCAGGAAGTCCGGGGAGAAAGGTCCTGGTGGTCTCTCCACTGGACCCTCCTCTAAGCCTGACCAGTGATGGGTGGGGGGAAGCCTCCCTCAACCGTCACACCTCCCCTTGAACCTCCCTTCCTTTCCGCCTGGTCCGCTATCACCATGGACCTTTGGGTTCTGAGGGTGGTTGGTCAAGGCCTGCCTCTGGAATTTGAGCAGGTCCCTCCATATCGAGCCCGTGCCCCGTGGGAGGGATCTGGTGTCTGCAGTCACTCAGTCAGCTCTCTGAGATGACATCGCTCAGCTCCTCCTCAAGGAGGTGGCGAGCAGAGTAGCAGACCCTCCTTCAGACCCAGGGTTCAATTCCAGGTACTTCCTGGTACCAAAACAGATTGGGGGGCTGCTGCCCCATTCTAAATTTGCACAACCTGAACAAGTTCCTCAGGTCTCGCACCTTTCAGATGGTAACTCTGGCTCAGATCATATCATCCCTGGAGCAAAGCATGTGGTTCTGCTTCCTAGGCCTTCACGACGCATTGTTTCACGTCCTGATACATCTGTCCCATCGACGGTTCCTCCGCTTCTGAGCCAAGGGAACCCTTTATGAGTTCCAAGCCATGCTCTTCGGCCTATCTTCAGCCCCCAGGGTCATCATCAAATGCATGGCAGTGGTGGTGGTTTACCTGAAGGGGTCTGGGTGTACCCTTACTTGGATGACTGGCTGATAGCAGGTTCCTCCAGGCTGGAGGTGGAGTGATCCAGGGATCTGGCCCTTCAGACCTGCTTTGATCTTGGCCTCCTGATCAATGAGGCCAAGTCAGAACTCATGCCCTCAAAGGTGATTCAGTTCATTGGGGCAGAGCTTGACACCTGCCAAGCCAGAGCTGGGCTCCCAGCGGACAGGGCAGAGGTTCTCTCCTCCTTTGTCCAGTCATTTCTGGTTGGGCAATTGTGCCCTGCCTGGGACTTCCTGCATCTTCTGGGCTACATGGTGGCCTGCACCAGCATGGTCCGATGGGCCCATTGGCATATGCGTTCCCGCCAGTGGGAACTGGCCAGCCAGTGGTCTCAGTGCTCAGGTCATCTTGACCAGCTGGTCACTGTGATGCAGAGGATGTGGGATGACCTCCAGCAGTGGCTCATCACATCCCACCTGCAGGGAGGGATCCCATTTGTCCACCCCGAGCCGATGGTCATCTTGATGACCAACACCTCTCTGAGTTGGGGTGCCCATCTGGGGGAGTACAGAGCTCACAGAATCTGGTCCCCTCAGGAGTCCCAATGTCACATCAACCTGCTGGAGCTCCAAGCAGTTTGGCCAGCCCTGACTGCCTTCACTCTGTTTGTTCGGGGTCAAGTGGTCTAGGTCCAGACTGACAATACCATGACCGTGTACTAACTCAACAGGCAGGGTGGGACATACTCCTTGCCCCTCTGCAAGGAAGCTCTACACATTTGGTCCCTCGTGCTCATCCTGGAGGCAGATCTCCTAGCCATCCATGTGGCAGGAGCCTCGAATCAGCTGGCCAATGCCCTCAGCCCAATGGGCAGGGCATCGCACGAGTGGTCTCTCCAACAGGAGGTGGTACAAGACCTGTTCTCCCACTGAGGCTCCCTTTAGGTGGACCTGTTCACCTCCAGGGAGAATGCGAAGCTAAGGCTGTATCATGCCCACCCCCCTCAGCAGGGTTCACTGCAGGGGGATGCCTTCTCAAGGCCATGGACCCCAGGCCTCTTCTATGCCTTCCTTCGATTCACAAAGTGCTCATCAAGGTCAGGAGGGACAAAGCACAGGTGATTCTGGTAGCCCCAGACTGGCCACACCAGTTCTGGTATCCAGATCTCCTAAGCCTCAGCTCCAGGCTCCCGAGGTGGCTTCCAGCACACCCAGACCTGCTCTCTACCAATCGGGGAAGGTACTCCACCTGGACATTCAGTCCTGCACCTGATGGCCTGGTTCCTGAGTGGCTAGAGTTCCAGGCCTTGGATCTCTCCGATGAGGTCCTCAATGTTGTTGAGGCTTCCTGTAAGGAAATTACCAGAAAATGCTATGCCTTTAAATGGAAGAGATACTCCATCTGGTGTCAGGGCAAAGCATTGGACCTGTTGTCCTGTCCAGTGGCTAGCATTTTGGACTACTTTTGGTCCCTCTCCCAGCAGGGGCTGTGATAGACAACCCTAAAGGTGCACCTGGTAGCCATCTCCGCTTACCAGGCGTGAGCCAGTCAGTGGTTGGTGGTGCAGGAGACAGTGTTCTGGTGCTTCTTCAAAGGCCTAGATCACATATCCCCTCCGCTGCGTGAATCTCCACCTCCATGGGATCTACTGCTGGTTTTGGCAAAGCTCATGGGCTAGCCATTCAAACCAGTGCACAAGTTTGAGATGTCACATTTGTCATGGAAGACCGGCTTCTTGGTGGCTATCACGTCATCCAGAAGGACTGGGGGTTACAGGTGCTCTCTATTGAGTCTCCTTACCTGGTCTTCCACAGGGACAAGGTTGTCCTGCGTCCCCACCTGAAATTCCTTCCAAAGGTGGTGTCTGAGTATCACCTTAACCAGGTGATTACTCTGCCGGTGTTCTACCCCAATCACACCTCGGAGGCCGAGTACAGGCTCCATACTCTGGACCTGAGACGAACACTTGCCTACTACAAAGAGCGAATGATAGAAGTTCAGGGAGAGGATCGCCAGATGTTTGCCACCTGCGCTGAAGTCGCACCTGGCAGACCTGCAGCCAAGTGGACAATAGCTCAATGGATTACATCTTGCATTGACCTCTGCTATAGGTTGGTGGGTAGAGAGCCTCCCATAGGGCTTAAGGCTCATTCTACCTGCCATACCGCTGCACTGGTGGCTGCTTTTAGGGACATCCCTATCCAGGAAATCTGCAGGGCTGCTACCTGGAAGTCAGCACGTACCTTCATTTCCCATTACCAAATCGACCTTGAGTCACTCCGGGATGCTGGTTTTGGAGCCTCAGTTCTCCAGTCCCTTTTTCCTAAGTAGGGGATATGCATCTTGCCTCCCTCCCTCCTCCCAGAGAACTTCTAGGAGTCTGCCAAGACGTGTGGATGAACAACATATCCACTATCCTAGAAAAACAGGTTACTCACCTGTAACATTAGTTCTAGGAGTAGTATATGTTGTTCATCCACACTGACCCACCCGACCTCCCCGGCTTCAATGCACACACCTGGCTTTCAGCGGGCCAAGATCTGGAGTCATGGGGTTGAGCTGAGGGTTATACCACCTAGGTGGGTGGGAGGAGCAGCTTGAAGACCTTCCAGCACATCTTAAAGCGGAAAGGTACCCTGCCAAGAAGTGTGGATGAACAACATATACCACTCCTAGAACTACTGTTACAGGTGAGTAACCTGTTTTTATCCCCCTCTCTGATCCCCTGAGGCAACTTCAGCTCCTTTGCTGCCTTGGCTGCCCTGACTGACCTGGTCACCTCCCTAGATGCCTTTGAGAACACTTCTCTATCCTCCTCACGCCCAGATTTTTTTAACCTAATGAAGGCCAATCTTTTTTTCCCTCACTTTCCCCTCCACCTCCTTGCTGAGCCAGCTAGATTTGTTTGACCTTGACTGCTTACTCTGAGATTTGGCGCATGTGTTTGTGGCCTCATTAGTCCCTTCCTAATGATTGCCCTCTTCTGTTCAGCATCCATCCCTGGGTTAATTTCAGCTAAATACCCCTCTAGGATGCTGCCCATTCTGGCACAATCTGCCTTCCTGAAATCAAACACTCTTGTCCTGGTCTTAGCAGACTCCCTCCCTGTGTTGAGGAGGAACTACACTGAGCAGTGGTTACTTCCTGCTAGAGGGTCCTGTACTACCACATCCTGGACTTAGTCTCCCTTTGTTAGCACCAAGTCCAGTATATTCCCCTTCCTAGTAGGATCCATCACCCCTTGCAATAGGTAACTGTCTTGGATAGCCTCCAGCAGCACCTCTTCCCTGGCGTGTACTGTAGTTACTGTCTGCCAGTCAACCCAAGGTAGATTGAAGTCTCCCACTATAACTGTATTCCCTTTGCCACTGACCTTCCTGATTTGCTCTGCCAGCTCCCTGTCCACCTCCTCATTCTGTGAGGGTGGCCTGTACACCACCCCTATCCTGAGTTTCTTCCCTTTAGGGCTTTGGAGCAATACCCATATGGCTTCTGGCCTCCCCTCATCCCCTTCCTCCCTGGTACACAGTATCCCCTCTCTGACATAAACTGCCACCCCTCCCCCTTCCCCCCCTCGGTCCCTGTGGAACACCTTGTATCCTGGTATTGTGAGATCCCAGTCATGGTATTGGGTGGCCCAGGTCTCTGAGATGGTGGCAATATCTACCTCCCCCTCTGCCATCATTGCCTGGAACTCTGCCACCTTGTTTGCTAAGCTCCTTGCATTCAAGGATACTACAGTCCACCTTGTGTCCTGCCCCTCCCCTTCCCATCTCTCCCCCTTCCACTTTTGTCTTGGTAACTTCTCATTTTCCTCCTCCATCACTGGGGGGGGTGAAGCCTTCCGGTCTCCCCTGGAAGGTGCCTCCTCCCTGCTATCTGACTCAGCCCCTCCCTCTCCTCAGTTTAAATCTATGTTGTTTTTAATGTACTTCTCTCACCCAAATGCCGTTGTACCCCCGATGTTGAGATGCAGCCTATCTTTGGCATAAATTCCAACTGGAAAGAATGATTCTTGCTGCGATCAAAACTCAGGAAATTAGTATGAAATACTAAGATACTGCTGATATTCTTGATTTTTGCCATGCCCTGACTCAATAAAACATTCATTATTCTCACTGTGTGCCCTACGCACCATTACATTTCATGCCTACGTGCCACAGTACACAGCATGTGAGGCTGAATTGTGCACATCCTGTGTCCCCTCTGGACCCCTGTGGATGCACTAACACCCCTTCCCTGCCATGTTTCCCTCCCTGGCCACAACCGTGGTTGTACTTGTACATTTACATAGAAGTTTGGGGCAGAGGATATGTGGAGGGCTGGGCTGGTAGAGCACAGCATGCAGGGTGCCTTTTGAGCTCTGCCAGCTTAGTGTTGGGGGAGTTTGTTATATCAGCCTAAGGGCTTTGAAACTGGTGCACTTCCCCAAACAACTGGCTTTTACCATGCTACTGTAGGCTGCAGTGATGATGGCTGTGGAACACATTGTAAAAACCATACAAAATGGCAACTGTGCACAAGGGGACATGGCAGTCATTACGTGGACTGAAGTATTCCGTGACCCCTGCTCCCATGCAGCATGGGTTCTATTGTTGAACTGGCTGTGACATTCAATTGCAAGCCAACAGTCTAACCCAGGACTGTCCTCTTGACAGGGCAGTCCTCCTTCATGAGCCTATGTGACAGTGCCTCGGGACAGCCAGGGCTAGGGTATCTTGGCCCTGTGTGTTACTTTGGGACCCAGTGCATGGTGCATATTTCAGTGGCCCAGACATTCAAGGAACTAGCATAGGTTGCTTGTAGCACAACATGTAGTAAGGCTAGCTTAGTCATCGTGCAACTGGGTAAGTGGAAGAGCATGGAATTAGCAAAATTCGCAAATGTAGGGATGTATCCCTTAAGAAAGAGTGGGTAAATTTACTGATGGAGAAAAAGGTTTACTGTGCCATTGTGTTCAGACACTCCCAAAAATTCAGACTGGAGAGAACGAGTTAGGGTTTATAAAAAATCAGGAAATCTGTATGAGATATTAAGATACTGCTGATCTTGTTGATTTCTGTTATACCTTGACGCAATTATGACATTCATTCTTTTTACAGTGGGCCCAATGTGCTATTAACTTTTGTCCCTATGTGGTACAATACACGCCATGTAGCGTTGAGTATGGTGCCTCCAGGGTGTTCTTTGGACACCTAAGGATACAGTAATACCCCTCTCCTGCAACGTGTCCCTCCTGGAAAGTGTTCTGCCTAAATGAGTCTTTCAAG
This sequence comes from Neoceratodus forsteri, assembly GCA_016271365.2. Taxonomy (NCBI): domain Eukaryota; kingdom Metazoa; phylum Chordata; order Ceratodontiformes; family Ceratodontidae; genus Neoceratodus; species Neoceratodus forsteri. Next base: position 156,894,152 of record CM057449.1, on the reverse strand, counting down.
TGACTGGTGTGGGACACACATGACACAAGAGCTATCGTAGACAGCTTATTTGGTAAATGTGGAATTCATTTATGTTAGCACTGCTGTCACTCTGGAGTGTCTTATTACTCTTATAAAATGGACAGCTGGCAAAGCTATTTAAAAAAATGAAGATTTAAAAATTAAAGAGGTACAAAAAAAAGTGAAATGCTAAAATATGTTAAATATTTATTTGAACTATATCCTCCACAGTATTTACAAATGAAGAGGGGTAGGTACCTAAAACAAACAATAGAAACATTCTGGATACAGCAGTTGATACCAGCCCATTTACGGAAGAAAGGGTTCTGAAAGAACTCTTAAAACTGAAGGTGGACAAAGCAATGGGCCCTGATGGGATTCATCCCAGAATTCTAAAAAAAACTAAGGGTAGAACTAGTGACACCACTGACTACCCTCTTTAACAAATCATGGGAGGATGGGGTGGTACCTGAGGACTGGAGGAGGGCCGATGTGATTCCCCTTCACAAAAGTGGGAGCAGGGCAGAAGCAGGAAACTACAGACCTGTTAGTGATAGGAAAATGATGGAATCATTTCTGAAGGAAAGAATTGTCGAGTACCTAGAGGCCAGAGGGGCACAGGACCCAAGGCAGCGTGGATTCACAGTGGGAAGGTCATGCCAGATGAATCTAATAGATTTCTTTGACTGGGTGACCGAAGTAGTAGATCAGGGAGGGGCTGTGGACATGGCCTACCTAGACTTTAGCAAGGCATTTGACTCAGTCCCACACAAAAGATTAATATACAAGTTAGCCAGCCTAGGAGTGGGTCCCAAGATGATTGCCTGGATAAAGAATTGGCTGGAGAATAGGACACAGACAGTAATAGTAAATGGAGTCCACTCTGAAGAAAGGGGGTTACTAGTGGGGTGCCTCAGGGTTCAGTATTAGGACCGGTCCTCTTCAATGTCTTTGTAAGCGACATTGCAGAGGGACTGGGAAGAAAAGTATGTCTCTTTGCAGATGACACAAAGATCTGCAACAGAGTTGATGCACAAGGTGGGGCGGAAAGAATGAGAAGGACTTGGCAACGTTAGAAGAATGGTCAAATGTATGGCAGCTTAGATTTAATACAAAGAAGTGCATAGTATACACCTGGGAAACAAAAACCCAGGGGAAGAGTACACAATGGGGGGTGGACATTATGGCATCACTGAAACCTGGTGTAATGATAACCATTACTGGGAGATGGCCATACCTGGCTACAACATATTCAGAAGAGACAGAGCAGGCAGGAAGGGAGGAGGAGTGGCACCTATGTGAAAAATGACATAAGGCCACAGAGATCCAGGAGGAACAAAATGGGGAGAGATACTGTGGGTTAAGCTGGAAAGGAAAATAGGGACAGCCATCCGCACAGGTGTGGTCTATAGACCACCAACCCAGGAGGAAGAAAGAGATAAGGAGTTGATGCTAGCCATCCAAAGGATGGCAGACAAGGAGTGATGAGTACTGGCTGGAGACTTTAATATTCCAGATGTGGACTGGAGCATCCCAGCAGCAGCATCAACTAGGAGCAGATTTATCCTGGACTCCTTCTGGGTGCCTTCCTCAAGCAACTGGTCATGGAACCAACTCAGCAGAAGGCAATACTGGACCTTGTGCTCACAAACAGGGACAGTGTGATGGGGGTAACAGTGGGGAGCACCTGGGAAACAGTGACCACCAGTCATTGTGGTTTGAAATCACAGAAAGAGCAGAACCAAACCACACAAAAACACGATCCTGGATTTTAGGGGCAGACTTTGGGAAAATGGGAGATACTTGAAAGAGGCATTAAGGGAATGGGACAGGAATCAGGGTTGAGGAACAGTGGGCAGTATTTGAAATGGGGATTACAAGAACAACATAATTATGTATTAAGCAGGTTAGCAAGAGGAAAAGGAAGAGGAGACCATTATGGTTTTCCAAAGAGGTAGCAAAGAAAAGTGAAAGCCAAAAAGATTGCATTCAGGCAATACAAAAATCACAGGCAGAAGGGATAGGGAGAAGTACCAGGATAAGCAAAGGAGGCAGGAGGTCAGTAAGGGAAGCCAAAGCTCAGACAGAAGAACACATTGCAAAATCAGTGGGTAGAGGGGACAAACCTTTACAGGTACATAAGTGAAAAAGAAAGACAAAGGAGGGATAGTGAAACTGAAGGGGAGGATGGGGCCACGTGGAGGATAACAACAGTAAAGCTTGACATATTGAACAGGTATTTCTGCTCAGTCTTTACTGAGGAAGAGGAGGGTAATGGGTCTGAAGGAGTACAAGGGGTGAGAATGTGCAAAATGGACACAAGTCCCTTTACATGAGAAAGGGTCCTGCAGGAACTGGAAGTAATAAGAGTTGATAAAGCAATGGGGCCAGATGGGTGCACCCCAGGGTCCTTAAAGAACTAAGAGAGGTGGTGGCTGAACCTCTGGCTATCCTGTTTAGCCGATCACTGGAAACAGGGAGGTACCCAAAGACTGGAGGATAGCAGATGGACCCTTATACAAAAGTGGGAACAAAGAGGAAGCAGGGAACTACAGACCAGTCAGCCTCACCTCGGTAGTGGGGAAGATCATGGAAGCACTACTGAAGGAGAGATTGGTGGAACATCTGGTTATCAGTGGACTACAGGACCCAAGACAGCATGGTTTCACCAGGGAGAGGTCATGTCAGACCAACCTCATTGACTTTTTTGACTGGGTGACGAGGTGGATCAGGGGAGGGCAGTGGACATGGCCTATCTGGACTTCAGCAAGGCCTTTGACACTGTGCCACATAGAAGACTATTACACAAACTGAGGAATATGGGTGTGGGCAGGACAGTAGTGTGGTGGGTAGGTAACTGGCTGGGTGGCAGGACACAGAGGGTGGTGGTAAATGGTTGTCACTCCACAGAGGGAAGAGTGACCAGAGGGGTACCACAGGGATCAGGGCTGGGACCGGTCCTATTCAACATCTTCATCAGTGACATGGCGCAGGATCTAGAAGCCAGAATTTCACTGTTCGCTGATGACACAAAGCTGTGTAACAGAGTAGACACACCAGAGGGTGTAGATAGGATGAGAAGCGACCTGCAGAAACTTGAAGAATGGTCAGGGGTTTGGCAGTTGAAATTCAATGCAAAGAAGTGCAAGATAATGCATATGGGGCACAAAAACCCTGGCACAATATATCAGTTGGGGGGTGAGGATATAGCATGCACCAAGCAAGAAAGCATACCTCTCAACTGTCCCGGATTTTGAGGGAAATCCCGTTTTTCTGCCGTTTGTCCTGCCGTCCCGAACTGACTGGCCATCTGCACGATTTTTGCCCTGTAGCCCATGCGTCCACGCCACGCCACAGTCGCCATTGTCTCACCAAAAAAAATCCCCACATCCCCATATTCGAGCTGCACTGCTGCAGCAGTGACATAGCTCTGCCCTTGTAGCCAATCGCATGACCCTGCTGTCCATTGCTGTTTTCGCACCCCCGCCCACACGACCTGATTTTTGTGTCCCCTCAGGTCCGAATGAGGAGCATATAACAGGACCACTCGGGCGCCTGAACTCACACCAACTGAGCTCCGAGAAGAGTTCCAGCGACACGGGAAGAATTAGCGTGATCGGCCGCTGCTGAGAGAGAGTAGAGAGAGATACAGAGCTGCTAGGAGACAGGGACAAGGGAAGAGGTGTTGCCGCGTTCGCCGATTGAATCGCCGCCAGCCAGCCCGGTTTTTTAGTTCTGCTAGTCTAGCTGCTGCTGCTGCCTGCTGCTATAAATCACTATTTAGCTGAATTTCAGTAAATAAAAGAACCAAGCAGCAGCAGTGCCGGCTAGCAGGTACCGATCGCGATCGATCGATTACGGCTCGGCGCCTAGTAAAAATACCGACTGCCAGCACCAGCACAGCAGGAGCATTGCTTGATCCAGAGCAGCTTAGCAGCACAGAGGGAGCAGAGCAGCAAGCACAGCAGAACGAGGACGACCTGAGACTGACCCAGTGTGCCAGCCAGTGCCTGAAACGCCTGCCAGAAGAGAGACTTCCAGGTCCACCACACCAGTGCCTGCCTTTACAAGGTAAGTAATAATGATTGCCACCATATCGCCTGGCTGCCAAACTGTGCTACAAAAATTAATGCCAACTCTGCCAAATGCCAACCAGTGACTCTGACAGTATCAGACACAGACCAGTGCAGTGCCAGTCACTGTATATATAAACAGGGGAATGGGGATAGGAGAAGGAGAAGGACTATTGGTCCGGTAATCTGTTGGCCAGACAGAGAAGTCCAGAAGTTCTGTTCGTGTTCTCTCTGTGAGACACTTAAGAAATAAATGTTACACACAAAAACAGAGGGTGAAGAATTAACTAATAATTATGTATATGGCTATGCTAGGAGATGAATTGTTAATAAATAACTGTAAAGGGCCTTTTTTTTATGTAGCAACACATGTGGGGCCAGGGTATCAAAGTGCAGTTACCTGTGATATTTCCTTCCTGAGAGCTAGATCGCCATCACTTAGTCATTTGTATGTAGGTTCTGTCCTGCTCTCCTCTGGGGAAAGCTAGTATTTGTATTGTGAAATTTAAAATATAGGTTCAAACTTCAGTTACTTAAAATTTGGGGGTCAGAACCTCATATATAAAGAGTAAGAGAACCTAAAAAGAGATGGCATGGCAAGACAAATTGAGGTGGTGATTTGATTAATGCCTATGTTGTAAAAATATTAATACAGTATACAGAAAGGTTTTCCTTAAGTTTTTGTATGTAGTTGGTTCTGTGTTCTTCTCTTCGTTCCACACTCTGGGTGGGACAGTCAGAACTCAGAACAGAAGTTTCTTAGTCATTTATATTTAGGTTCTGTCCTGCTCCACTCTGGGGAAAGCTAATTTTTGTATTGTGAAATTTAAAATTACAGTTCAGTCACTTAAAATTGGGGGGGGGGGCAGAACCTCCATGTAACTGAGTAAGAGAACCAAAAGAGAGCGGTGGTGCTACTGTCCTATTTTTCTTCTACTGCCATGCCTATAAATCGGAATTTGTTTAATTTTGTTGACCCAGTAAGCCCACTGGGCCTAGAAGTCCCTTTTCAGGGTAACTGGGGGGAAGGGGGATACAGATGATAAGCAACTGACCTTGAACCAGATTAAGCTGTAGGTGGTATTTTTAGTGAATGAGGGAAATTTGGCCAGGGCACTGGGGAAATTCCCTTACACTCATTAACATCCACCTGAACTTCCACCAGTCCAGCCAGTTGGGACCTTGGTTTAATGTCTCATCTGAAAGACGGCACCTCAGGAGTGCAGCACCCCATCCTCATGCTGTAGATGTGGGAACTGAACCCACAGCCCTGTAATCTCCTGGGCTCAGAGGCCAGTGTGCTACCTGAGTCACTGAAACTTGGACAATGTCTGAATTTCTGTCTATTACTATTTGCTACTGTCTGGATGGAGTTGTCACAACACCATCCAGCTAGAGACAATAGACAAACATAGACTCTTTGATTTTCTTATGTTTAACCCACATACTACATCTGAAAAGGGATATTATGACTCATCAGGCTGAAAGGGGAGAGAGGGAGAGAGAGAGTCTGTGTGTGTGTGTGTGTATATATATAATACACAACTACACCTGTTCACTCCTGAGTACAGCAGCTCATTTCAAATTTAATATGTTGGCCAGGCCTGGAGTAGAGGAGAGAACTCTCACTCAGGTCCTGTGATTGTGAACTGGGTAGGGGAGCGTTGGTTAAAAGCAGTGCCGCTATGACAAAGCCCTCCCTGTGGGCACTGGTTAAAATACAAATGTATATTGCTTGTTTTGCCTGCCTTATGCTTGCTGTGGTTGACAAGGTCTAGAAGTTTCAGACCTGGTGGGAGGACTTTTAAAATAGCATGCTTAAACTGTTTCAGACTTGGCAGGAGGACTTTTACAAAAGTGTGGTTCATGACCCAAACCATTAAGCTAGATCTGGCAGGAAGATTTTTACAGAAGTGTGATTCAGCTAAGTAATGACTCATTAGCAGCTCTTTATGTGTGCCTGAGAGAATGTGTTGGAGCCAGGCAAGATGGAAAACATGCATATAGATGAGGATACATTAGCAGCTCATCATGTGCACCTGGTAGAATTTGTAGGACATATGTTAAAAAAAAAAAAATGGGGATAGCTTAAGCTTGATTTGGACTCATTAACTACTGCTTAGGTATACTTGGTAATGCATGTCAAAGGTGGACCGTGGACACTGAAGGTATTATCCAGAGATCTAGAACTGATGCTGCTCTACCTCTTTGCCTCTGCCAAAGAAATGTTATGGACTACCCGTCCATCTTGCCTGAAGTCAGTGTTACATATTTTTCTTGATTGCCGTCCTCAATAGGAGATGGATTGCGAACAGATGCTTCAAATGCGAGCTGACTGCAGTGCCAGTGGTGACTCCGTCTCCACACCAACCAGAAGAAGAGGAATTCAGTGCTCCAAAGTTCCTGGAAGACTTTCTTTGAGTGGATCCACAGAGCAAGAAAGGGCCACTGTATGCATTCTGCAAGTCCTGTGGATGTGACATCAGTATCAGCCATGGAGGACGAAACGACATACAGAGACACGAATCTTCGCAGAAGCATCTCCAGAGTAGGAAGCATGCAGAAGGGAAGAAGCTGACCCAATTCTTCCAAGCACAGAGTACCTCAAAAGTTTTGGAGGCAGAGGTGGCATTTGTGAACATGTTGGCAGAGCACAATTTGTCATTTTCTTGTGCAGACCACCTCCTGAAATTTATGAAGAAGTACTGCACAGATCCAGAGGTAGTCAAGAAGATGAGCTGTGGAGCAACCAAATCCACCTGCATTGCCAGAGATGTGCTTGGTCCCAGCTACCAGGAGACTGCAGCTCCTCTTGCCGTTGAGTGCCATTTTGCCTCTATGTTGACCAAAGCACGGACATGGGGGATGAGAAACTTCTGGTCATCCTTGCAGGTTGCTATGACATTCGACAGGGAAAAAATGGCATAGTTTCTTGACATGCCGGCACGCACTTCAGGGACTGGACAAGCAGTGTTTGACTGCATGATGAAAACTCTGAGCAGCTGGACATCCCTGTAAAACCTTGTGGCATTTTCATCTGACAATGTGCAGCAATGATTGGAAAGCACAACTCTGTGTTTTCCAGATTAAGGCAGGTGAACCCAAACCTCATAAATATGGGATGCTTGTGCCATCTGCTAGACCTGTGCTCAAATCAGGGGTCAAGGCCTTGTCCTCACCTGTTGAGGAACCAATTTCTGACATTTATTGCCATTTCTTCCAGCTCATTACGGCAACAGCAGCTGAAAGAGTTTGCTCTCTTTGTCAATATTGACCCATTAAAAATCATTAAGCATGCACCCACAAGATGGCTCAGTTTGAGTAAAGTTGTTAAACCAATAACTGACATGTGGCCCGCTCTGCTGTCTTATTTTAGGTCTGTGGAACCCAGAGGTGCCAAAGTCAACTAATATGTGACCGCCTGAGCCCAAGAAATTCAAATGACCTTTCTTTTTCTAAAATATGCCCTTGAGCCACTGTGCAATTTTAATAAGAAACTGCAGAGCAGGGAGAGCCATGATGACTCTGCAGGGTGACATCAGCAAAGTCATACAGTTGTATGCCAGCAGGGTTTTGCAACCTCAGGCTGCAGTTGCCTTGTACAAAGAAGGTGTTTTGGACCTAAAGAGCGAGGCAAACTTTCTTGCACTAAAAGATGTACGTGTTGGCCTGAAGTGCAAGAATTCATTGCAAGCAATGATGATATGGTAGGGACATCAGTGGAACTAAGTATTTATAAAAAGGCCAAATCCTTTTACTGTGCTGTGTTGCAAAAAATGTTAACAAAGCTCCCACTGAAATGCAGTGTCCTGAAGCAGGTTTCCACATTGCTGAACCCAGCACTAAAACTACACGTAAGTGGAAGCTCTGTGGTGAACCTTGCCAAGGAACTTGGCGTATGCAGTTCACACTCTGAGTGTGACCAGCTTTTGGATGAGTTTGGGACATACCAGTTTGCAGAAACTGGATCTGCCCAGCCTTTGAAATGAACAGTTCTGCTCTAAGTATTGGGGCATGATGCTCTCCCAGCTATGCACCAGTGGTGACGATCTGCCCCTATTCAGGCTGCTCTGATGGAGACAGTCTTATGCCTCCCCACTCCAATGCAGAGCCAGAGCGGGCCTTCAGTATGGTGTGAAAAGTGAAGACTGAGCTAAGACAGTCACTGAATGTAAAGACTTTGAACTCCATTATCGCTATAAAGATGAATGAAGAAAGACACTGCTATGAGGTGACTCATACAAAGGAGTCTTAGAGGCTGCAGGGAAAGCAACTGTGCTTACAACCGAGAGCACCTTGCAGCGAAAGACAAATGACTCTTCCAAACCAACTGTTTGTATATAGGTACATAGGTTTAAATTTGTAGTGTACAGTAGATAGCATGACTTTCATTTTAGTATACAATAGCATGTATATGATATAGAATAGATATGTAAAATATTGTGTGTGTGTTTTTAGTATAGATGAGATAAAATATTATGTGTTTGTTTTTAGTGTAAACTATTTTAGCATGTTTTTTAGTATAGGGTACAAATAAGTAAAATGTGTGAGATAGGTTTTCAATTTTAGTTAAGTGCATAGACTAGATAGCATGTACAATACTGTATATAGGTATGTAGGTTTTCATTTAATCTGTTTGTTATATGTCATTAAATGTATGTAATACCCTATAAATAGCCCAAAATAAAGTTTTTAAAAGTAAAACTAACATGCTCTATGTTGTATTCTTAATGTAGTATTCAATAACTTTGAATTTCATGCAGTTTAAAGATGCGAACCCTGTGATGCAGCACTTTACGTGGCGCGAAAAACAGTGTCCCTGATTTTGAGTATTTGTCCCTGATTTTAAAAGGTAGTGTCCCTGATTTCGGCCTTGGAGGTTGAGAGGTATGCAGGAAAGGGATCTTGGGGTTATCATCTCTGATGACCTCAAGGTAGGGAACCAGTGTGACAAGGCAGCAGGTAAAGCAAATAGGATGCTGGGATGTATAGGCAGGGGCATCACCAGCAGGAAAAAGGGAGGTCATAATTCCGCTATACAAGACATTAGTGAGGCCCCACCTGGAGTACAGTGTACAGTTCTGGAGACCATACCTACGTAAGGACATAGACAGGGTAGAGAAGGTTCAGAGGAGGGCAACAAAGATGGTGCATGGATTGCATCACAAGTCCTATGAAGACAGGTTGAAGGAACTGAACATGTACTCCCTGGAGGAGAGGAGGGAGAGAGGGGATATGATAGAGACGTACAAGTATTTTACAGGGAGAAACAGGGTGCAGGAAAACACTATTTTTAAGCGAAGAAGATGTTCCAGGACTAGAGGGCATGGGATGAAGTTGGAGGGAGGACGATTCAGAGGAAACTTGAGAAAGAATTTCTTCACAGAATGGGTGGTGGACAAGTGGAACACCCTGCCAGAGGAAGTGGTGGGGGCTGAAACAATCACGGGATTTAAGAATGCATGGGATAGACATAAAGGAATTCTGGAGGTCAGGGGTAAGGGGCAACAGACTTCTAGGAAAACAAACTGAACTTACAAGCTCAAATGGGCAGACTGGGTGGGCCATAGGCCCTTATCTGCTGACACTGTCTATGTATCTATGAGATACTAACAACAACAAAAATGGAAAGGGACCTGGGGGTAGTCATATCAGATGACTTAAAGGTGGGCAAGCAATGTGAGAGGGCAGTGAGGAGGGCTGGGGGGATACTGGGATGCATAGGGAGAGGCATCACCAGTAGAAAACAGGAAGTTGTTATCCCTCTGTACAGACAGCTGGTGAGACCCCATCTGGAGTACTGTGTACAGTTCTGGAGACTCAATCTCCACAAGGACATAGACAAGATGGAAACTGTCCAGAGGAGGGCAACTAAAATGGTGCGGGGTCTGTACCAGAAAACATATGAAGAGAGACTAAAGGAGCTTAATATGTATAGCCTCGAGGAAAGGAGGGAGCGGGGGACAGGATAGAAACTTTCAAGTACCTCAAGGGAATCAACAAAGTCCAAGAGGGTAACATCTTTCAAAAAAAGAAGAAGAATCAGCATTTATATAGCAGTTTTCATACACAGTGTATCGCAAAGCACTTTACAAGCAATGCTAGACTGGTAGTGAAGTGACTGAATGTGTGGTGGTGGCAGCCATATCGCACATCATCACCCACACACAGCCTAGATAATTGCATGAACCAGTTTATGGAAAGGAGAATGTTAGCCAGGACACCGGGAATGTTCCCTACTCTTTGCAGAGAGTGCCCTGGGTTCTTTTACTTCCACCTGGACACCCACCAGAACAACACCAGGATGGGCAGAAGGGACCTCGGTTTAACGTCTCATCCAAAGGGCGGCACACCCCAGCAGTACAGCACCCCCCAATACTGCACTCAGATGCCAGTGATTTTTAGGTGCAAGTCCAATCCTGGTGTGGGATAAGAACCCATGACCTTCTGGTGTAGAGGCGGATGTGCTACCAACTGAGCCACGCTGACACCAAGAAAACACTGAAAAAAGGTGTGCAAGAACAAGGGGGCACAATTTGAAGATGGGGGGCGGCTCAGAGGTAATGTAAGGAAGTATTTTTTCACAGAGAGGGTTGTGGATGCATGGAACTGCCTTCCGGAGGAGGTTGTGGAGTCAAAAACAGTGGTTGAATTCAAGCATGCATGGAACAGCCACAAGGCAATTCTAGGGGGTGGGGTAGAAAGAAGTAGGCTGATGGTTAACTAGGATCTGCAGCTTATCCATTAGGTCGGGAAATGGGCAGCCTGGGTGGGCAAAGCGGTCCTTATCTGCCTTCAAATTCTATGTTGTATGTTTCTAGGTGACTCTCACTAGGGGGATACAGTACTACATTTGTCTTGGTAGTGCTGCTACTCAGAATGTGCATCCCTCACAACTTATAGTGCCATATGTACAGAGAGACACAAGGTCATCATATATCAACATATGCAGATATAAAGGAAACCGTTGTGGAAGAAAGGCACAGAAACAGACCACAGAAGGAATCTATCTGAGGAACACTGGATGAATTAACAGTAGCACTTTTGGGCAGATACTAAAGATGAGTAGAGTACAGATTTCCTGATTGTATTTTAACATGCCAAGGCTTAAGAATGGGGTCCATTCTTTTCATGGTTTTAGAACTTCGAGGACATTACCCTTGAGAACAGGGGTGTAGCCAGTAATTTTAAACTTGCACTCAAAATAAGTGACTACACTGTCACCCCCCCACTGCAGAAACACAAGCCAAAATATGCTTTGCCACACCACCAAACAAGCAATAGGCCCACCCCCAACCACATTTCAGTCAAATGTGCATTAAGCCAATAATCCCAAAAGGATTACTATTTTATAGGTTTACAACATTTTATTCTATCCTAACACACACAGAAGTTGGCTGGATTTTAGTTACAGTATTTTGGAAACATTTTGACAACCCTCTGTACTACATCATGGTACCCAGTCTGACAGAAAGCCATTCACACCAGCACTATGCATGCATACTAATGTGGTCACTGACAGTCCTGAACAGGGGATCCACTTTGGTTCTGGGTCAGGTATCTGACTGAATACTTGCTGACTAGTCCCTCCCTGTCCCCCACAATAGCCATGGCATGCTTCTTTCTGACTGCAAGCTAGGCCAGAGACTGTGGATCGTGTCATGGGTGCAGCATTCTACGAGTGTAGAGCACTGTGAGCTGGATCCATACCTTTGGCATGTATTGGGCCCATCTTTGTATATCAAGCCCCAAGAATAGGACGGTGACATTGTAGAGAGTACAATTTTTTGTCTTCTGAGTTCTTAAACTCACACTGACCTTTGAGTGCTATAACATGCACAACTACACTCACTCTCTACTAAGGTAATATTTTACTGAACCTGATCACATTGTGGAAGCAACAGCATTACTGACTGGCATTCATTCCTCTCTAGGTGCTCACAACTAAGCAGGTTTCTCTGCCTTACATCAGAATCAACCTGCATGGGTTGTGGTACCATTAGCCTTAGAAGCCTTTCCCTCTAGTATATTTGAATCTGTGATTTAATGACTATCTAAGGGGAAGCATTCAAAGTTGGCATAGGAGCACCATCTGAATGATATCTGTTTATTTTACCAGTGTTCCGTATGCTAATCTTGTCTCTGCCATATGCAGATGAAAAGAAAGCAAAAGTACTTTGGAATACTGTAAAACACAAATATTTAGCTGCTAAAATAATGTTACTATGTTCACGGGACTGTCTGCAGCGCTAAAATAAACAGTCAAAAATATGTACAGCCACCTTTATTTGAAGCAATATTAAAATAAAGCCAAAATCAGACAGAATCAAAACACAAACCACTAAGAAACAAGCAAGAAACAAAGTATAATGTCCGTATTCATAAACTCAGTTGCTCAGACACATGACGGGGTGTGGGTGGGTTTCATTCCATTTCGTTCCCAGTCACCTATAACAGAATAAACGACTGTCAGGGCTCTATCCAGAAAACTAAAGCAATAAAAAACTCTAATTTTACTGGTAGTGCAGCTTAATGAAATAAAGGACATTAATTTGCTTTCCGTGTTCAGGCAAAACAATTTGTTTTTACTCCTTTTCTCTGCAATCATTGAACAACCGGCATCTTCTCTGACTGTGCGGTCACACCAGCACTACACAAGGAAGGCAAACACGTATGCTCACAGACCTGCTAACTGCTAAAAATAGTGGTGCTAATACAGCAGTGACAGCGACCAATGAGAAGCGAGATGTTGCTAAGTCGCTAGGTGTAAATGGGTGTTTGTACTTGTAATTGAACTCTCTACTGTGTCACAGTTTTTTTTCCCAACTTTTGACTTGCCTTTTCTGTAGTGTGTGGACAGTGGTGTTATGCGCTAAGTTTATGTACCGCTAACATCTGCACTGAGGTCGGATCACTAAATAAAGCTAATGCAGCACTTTTGTATTCTACAGTATTTAAAGGGGCACTGTCAGCTTTGCCCCTTGTTTTGTAGTACATCTCAATAAATGGGTCTATGGGCACATAATCACAAGGCATATGGTGTAGAATGCTTCTGCGTCAAGAAAAAAAGTGTCCAGCTTACCAATTTTTCTAAAATTAGATCATTTGCCATTGCTGGCAGTCTGTCCTGCCACTGGAAGCTGATCAGTGCCGAGAACGTGCATCTATGGGGAGCGCTTGCACAACATACACATTTCACTATCCACTTGTGGAGAAGCACAGATACAAACCAAGGACTAGTTTAGCTGCAAAATACTTCCCCCATGCTGGTGCATGCACAATAGCAGGCAGGAATAAGATCTTGCACATGCACGCGAATGTGCTACTATTGTGCATGCGCAGGATTTAGGCACCAGCATGGGGAAGTATTTTGCAGCTAAACTAGTCCTCAGTTTGTATCTGTAGTTACCAGGAGCCTTTCTGAATAACACACTTTAATGGAGGCTGTGCTTCTCCACAAGTGGATAGTGAAATGTTAATGTTGTGTGAGCGTTCCCCGTAGATGCGTGTTCTCAAGCGCGTTATCTGCACTGATCAGCTTCCGGGTGGCAGGACATTTAAAGTCGGACTGCTTGCAATGGCAAATGATCTAATTTTAGAAAAACTGGTAAGCTGGACACTGTTTTCTTAACGCAGAAGCATTCTACACTATATGCCTTGTGATTATGTGACCATAGACCCATTTATTGAGATGTACTACAAAACGAGGGGCAAAGCTGACAGTGCCCCTTTAACATTTACTGCATCTGGTTCTCTTCAGTCTTCATGAATTACTTTTCTTTCTCACACAGCTGGACAAAGATCTTACATGATTACTTACTCCTGCAAGGAGTTCAGCAAAAAGATAAAATAATCCCTCCAGCTCTAGGTACAAGTAATTCCCTTCACTGCCTTCAGAACATTAGTTTGTGTCACTAGGGACTAATAGCCTACGTAGATGGCTGCATACACATTTACAGCTGGGTGTAACTATGGAAATAAATTCTTATTTATTTGAAGAAAAATCCATAATCAATTCTTAATCTTCCCCTCCCCCCCACACAGACACCATCTCTTTACGATTAAAACACCAAGCATCTTCTCACAGTGCAGTACTTATTTCTGCAGCGTGTCAATTAATATACTAAAGTTTTCATAATGTTTTTGTTTTAGTACTAACCTCTTTTTTTAGTCTGAAGAAGAATGCATGCAAGATAGTGGATAGGAGCACAACTAACCAAGAAGAAACAACAATGTATCTCAGCTTTTATACATAGTTTAAGCCATGGAACTCACAGACAGAGCTGTTAATTTGTCATGTATTTGCAGGACTTAAATATGAAGAGAGCAGAGTGGGATTGTGGCAGTGGGTGCTCACACAACATGGGCTTGACTTGCATTCAGAATTCTATGTGTGCACTATACTTGCATGTCTCCAAGAACCATGGACACTGGAAATGAACATGTTGATCATTCTGAGATCCCAGAACAAGCAGGGACAAAGGACTCGCTGCACTGGATGAGAACTGCTTATAGTGCAACACTCCGATGCTGTAGGCAGGTAATCAGTGCCAAGAGTATGCTCGTGTCTGCCCGTGATGCTGCCACTGTAATACGCTAGCTGAGGAATCTCTTTCATTGTGGCCTTCGGGTCTCCGATGAGTCCATCCTCTGTAACTGTAAGTCTCTTGGTCCAGTCACACTGACTTGTCTCCAAAGATGTCACTGCAACACTAGTGTAAGAGAAAGGGATTACATTTAAACCTCCCATCGGCTTGCTATACAAAAACATCCAATCGTCAGTGAGGCACCTGCCCCCTTTCTTAGTTGGCCAGTAAGTAAAGCTGTCACACATAAAGAAGCCAATTCCTGCATACTGGTGGCAGCCAATCAGGACATGAGCCAGGTAGGTCTCCAGGCTTCTGGTACACTTTAGCGCCACTTTCTTGCTGATGACCAACAAGGAAGCAAAAGAACAAAGAACCACAAAGTAGTCCATGGTGTGTATGCCCCCAGTGCTGGCAGCCCTCCCCCCTCACCACTTGATCACTTGTGGACCACGAGTATTAAGGTACAAAGACCAGATTTCATTCATTTTCATCCCAGTTTTGTGATTGGCAGGCATATGCTCAGCAGCTCAGACACCATTCATTTGTTGTCCCCCATTTTACTCTATTTCACTGTACTTACAAGCATACTGAGCGTATGCCTACCGATGGCCATGCCTTGAGAGAGGGAGCCAGATTGTGTTTGAAATCAGGAAATCTGGGTGAGTTACTAGGATACAGAGTTACAGAAATGTGAGCATGCTTTGACTTGGTAATAATGTTTTTCATCGTACACAGTATAATCAAAACATCAATGTTTGGAGACATTACCACCGAGAGACTTTGATAAAATGAAGATAAATGGAAGTAAGAGATTGGGGGATTAGGAGAATATCTCATGCAGTGCAATGTGTACCCATAAGAATAAGAGAAGTGTCCTGTCTGGATCATGCATTCTAGGGACTAGCATAGGATACTTGCGGAACCATTCATATCGTGGCTAGCTTAGTTGCTGTTGAGCTAGCTATGTAGAGATCATGGCATTAGCAAAACCCACAAATATGGGATGTAACCTCAGAGAAAGAGCAGTTAAATGTACTGACAGAAGAGAAGGTTTTACTGTGCCATGTTGCCCAAACAGTCTCCCAAATTTAGACTACAGTGCAAGTCGGGTGTAAAAGAATTCAAGAAATCAGTATGATATATTAAAATACTACTGATCTTAATGATTTCTGACATGCCTTGACTTAATAATGACATTCATTCTTTTCACTGTGTGACCAATGTACTATTAATTTCCATCCATATGTGCACCAATACATGGCATGTAGGGCTGCGTTACATGCATCCTGGGTGTACTTTGTACATCTGAGGATGCAGTAACACCCCTGCATACCACATGTCCCTCCCATAGCCCATATGTACTTGTACTCTCGCATTTGCATAGATGATCAGGGCTAGGGGTGTGTTGTGCTGGGTTGGACTGACAGAGCACAGTATTCACGATGTCTTTGGAGCTCTGAAAGCCCATTGTTGGGGGGGATTGCTACTCCAGCCTGAAGGCTGCCATGGCAGGTGTGCACCCTTGACAACTGTACAGAGGTCATATTGTTTCCCCACACATATGTACCTCAGCCCTCCTCCTTGCTGTAGAGTGCTGGGTGGTGAGAATGATGGCTGTGAAGTGCATTGCAAAAAAAAAAATACAAAATGGCAGATTTGCAGAAGGGGACACAGCAGGCCTCACGGGGGCTGCCATATCCCCAGCTCCCATGAAGGAGGAGATCTACCATGTGACTGGCAGGGGCTCCTGATTGGAAACACACAGTTCAACTTATTCCCATGGTTAGCACCTACCCTTACATTGACCTATGCAGCCATACATCAAACCCAGCAGGGTTAGTACACCCCAGCCTATGTGTTGTTTTAGAGATTGGTGCACAGTGCATAATTGTGCAGCCCAGAACACACCGGCTTTGGCTTGTATAGGGCCTTATGATGCATAGATATAGAGATATTGCCCCAGAAAGAGACTTTGATCAATTGTAGAGATTGGTTGATGAGAACCTGTATAAAATGAAACTACAGAAGGTGGTGGGCAGATCTGGATCCTTCTCCTTTAGGGGATGCTAAAAATGTAGCAGATCATTTTGTTACCATGAAGAGAAAGAAGATAGAAATCAGAAAGTGTTTTTTCTGAAGAAGACATTCAGGGGACTGATGCAGGGCACTTCTGGCACAATAGATATGGCTAGCTTGGTGTATGTTAGCAAGAAGACATGCAGGATGCTGGAAGTGCTGACATAAATGCACACCCCAGAGAGCAGTGAGGCAAGAGGCTGAAGGCCATGGGCTTTTAACACCTGGAAATACATTTATGTTGGCACTACCAACACCCAGGAGTGTCTTACTGCTCTTATAAACTGGTAACTGCTGAAACTATTTTTTTTGATAAAGAGCTTATAAAAAAAGAAATTCTAAAATGTATAATTAGAAATGGTTCTTCCACAGATGAGTGTTGTTGGGGGATACAGTGTTGTATGTGTCCCATTTGCACATTTCAAAGTGTCATCCCTAGAAAGAAGTGTCATCCACATGGAGAGACATTCGATCATCAACGATCAAGATGTGCAAACAGAAACAAAACAAATGTGGAAAAAAAGACACAGACATGGCCCCAGTTGTCCATGGAGCCACAATTCTACCAATATCTTTGACACCTTATGAGCTCCATAAGGAAACCATCCAAGCAACATTGGAAAAGTTAACAATAGCACTTTCTGCAAATGTTACAAATGACAACAGAACTGATTTCCTGATTTTTGAACATTCCCAGGCTCAAGAATGGGGTCCATTCAGATTTACTTTGGAGACATTAGCCCAAGAGAAGGGAACAAGAGTTTGTTCAAAATCCAGATGATTGAATGTGTTACTAGGATGCTACTGATTCATGTAAATTTGAACAAGCCTTGACTCAATAATAATGTTCATTTTCTCATGGTATTAGCACAGTATCAAAATTCATAGACACCCCTGAGAGTCTCTTTGATTGAGAGACTGGTTGAAGAGAACATGTATAAAAGGAACTAAGAGAAGGGGGTGGAGGAGATGTGGAACTCTTTCAAGGGGAGAGTAACAAATACAGCAGAGCATTGTGTGCCCATGGAGAGTAAGAAGAAAAAGAGCAAGAATGTGTCCTGTTAGGATGAAACATTCAAGGGACCAGTATAGGATGCTTGTGGCACAACACATGTCGTGGTTCATGTAATTTCTGTACAATTAGGTAAGCTGAAGATTGTGGCATTAGCAAAATCCACAGATTTGGTAATGTAGCTGCAGAGGAAGAGCAGGTGAGTGTACTGACTGATGAAAGGTTTTACTGTGTAGTTGCATCTAAATATTCCTGCAAATTCTGAGTGCAAATAATGATTCTTGGTGTGGTCAAAAATCGGGAAATTAGTATGAGATATTAAGATACTGCTGAGCTTCTTGATTTTTGCCATGCCCTGACTCGATAAAACATTCATTATTCTCACTGTGTGCCCTGTGCACCATCAGTGTTCTTGCCCATGTGCCACAAAGCATGTGAGACTGAATTATGCACATCCTGTGTCCCCTCTGGACCCCAGCAGATGCACTAAAACCCCTTCCCAGCCATGTTCTCCCCTAGGCAACAACTGCGGTTGTACTTGTACATTTATGTAGAAGTTTGGTGCAGATGGTTTGTGGAGGGCTGGGCTGCTAGAGCACAGCATCCAGGTTGCCAGTTTAGTGTTTGTGGGGTGGAGGTTGTTACATCAGCCAGAGGGATGGGAAACTGGTGCGCTTCCCCAAACAACTGCCTGGAGGCTGTGCTGTATCCATCCAGCCATGGACCCCAGCCTTCTTCCATGCTCTAGAGGGCTGCAGTGAGGTGGCTGTGGAGGACATTGTAAAAAGCATACAAAATGGCAACTATGCAGAAGAGGGCATGGCAGTCATTACATGGACTGAAGCATTCCATGACCCCTGCTCCCATGGAGCATGTGCTCTATTGTTGAAGTGGCTGTGACATTTGATTGTAAGCCTACAGACTAGCCAGGTGCATCCTCTTGGCAGGCCCCTCCTCTTGCTTGAGCCTATGGCACTGTCCACACTACACTGAAAACTCCCCTCTGTAATGGTACAGAGGGTCCAAACTGTTACCACAATGGTTTGCGTTTACACCTGTAACGTTACAGGAGGCATTTTTGTAACCGTTGTTGAAACCACTTATGAGGTGGTTTCAACAACGGTTACAAAAATGGTTGTGCCTCTGTAACTTTACCAGCTGTAGTGTGGACACTGGAGCATGTAGCCCCAGCATTGCCTTCAATGCAGCATGAACTACATTGTGGGAAAGGGTGTCTACTGTAATGGTCACCCGCCACCCACAATTTGGACTGGCTCTAACGGTTCCAAACCATTATCATGATGGTTCACTGGCAGTGTGGACACACTGTAATGTTAACCATCTGTAACAGTTTGAAACCATTACATGGTTTTAGTGGTATAGTGTGGACAGGGCCTAGGTGACAGTGCCTTGGGCCAGCCAGGACTTGGGTATCTTGGTACTGTGTGTTATTTTGGGATCCAGTGCATGGTGCATATTTCAGTGGCCCAGATATTCAAAGAACTAGCATAGGATGCTTGTGGCACAACATGTAGTAAGGCTAGCTTAGTCATCATGTAACTGGGTAAGTGGAAGAGCATGGAATTAGCAAAATTCACAAATGTAGGGATGTATCCCTTAAGAAAGAGTGGGTAAATTTACTGATGGAGAAAAAGGTTTATTGTGCCATTGTGTTCAGATACTCCCAAAAATTCAGCACTTTTGGCAGATATTAAGATGAGTACAGTACAGATTTCCTGAATTTTGTTTTTAACATGCCCAGGCTAAAGAATGGGGTCCATTCTTTTTATGGTTTTAGAACTTTGAAAACATTACCCTTGAGAGAGGGAGCCACAGGATGAATTATTAGGATACTGATTTTTGAAAGTTTGAGCATGCCTCGACTCAGTAATAATGTTGATGTGTTTCATGGTATACAGTGTAAGCAAAACATCAATGTCTGGAGACATCACCCCTGAGAGACTCTTTGATAAACTGAAGAGATTAACAGAAGTAAGAGTATGGGAATTAGGAGAATATCACATGCAGTAGAGCAGTGTGTACCCTTAAGAATAAGGGGAAGGGTCCTGTCTGGATGATGCATTTTAGGGACTAGCACAGTATACTTGTGACACAACACAAATCGTGGCTAGCTTAGTTGTTGTTGAGCTAGTTATGTAGAGATCATGGCATTAGCAAAACCCACAAATCTGGAGATGTAACCTGAGAGAAAGAGCAGTTAAATGTACTGAGAAAAGAAAAGGTTTTACTGTGCCATGTTGCTCACTCTCACAAATTTAGATAGAGCACAAGTCAGGGTATAAAAGAAATCAGGAAATCAGTATAAGATATTAAGATACTACTGATCGTAATGATTTCTGCCATGCCTTTACTTAATAACGGCATTCATTCTTTTGACTGTGCGACCAATGTAC
Source organism: Neoceratodus forsteri (assembly GCA_016271365.2). Lineage (NCBI taxonomy): Eukaryota > Metazoa > Chordata > Ceratodontiformes > Ceratodontidae > Neoceratodus > Neoceratodus forsteri. Next base: position 156,873,988 of record CM057449.1, on the reverse strand, counting down.
TATTAATTTTCATCCATGTGTGCCACAATACATGGCAGGCAGGGCTGAGTTACATGCATCCTGGATGTACTTTGGACATCTGAGGATGCAGTAGCAGCCCTCCCACCACATGTCCCTCCCATATCCCAGTTGTGCTTCTACTCTTGCATCTGCATAGACAGTCAGGGCTAGGGGTGTGTTGAGCTTGGCTGGGCTGGCAGAGCATAACATTCAGCATTCCTTTTGAGCTCTGCAAGCTCAGTATCTGGGGAGATTGCTACACCAACCAGAGGGCAGTCATTGCAGGTGTGCACCCTTGACAGCTGTATGGAGGTCATGCCATTTCCCCACACATACAGTATGTACCCCAGCTCTTCTCCTTGCTATAGAGTGCAGGGATGAGGATGATTGCTGCAAAGCACATTGTAAAAAAAAATAATAATATAGAAAACTGCAACTTTGCAGAAGGGGACACAGCAGGCCTTATGGGGACAGCCATATCCCAAGATCCCAGCTCCAATGAAGGAAGTGATCTACTATGTTGACCAGCTGTGGCTCCTGATTGGAAACCCACAGTCCAGCTCAGGTCCATTCCCAGGTTGGCACCTCCCCTTACATTGACCTGCATGGCCATACGTTGACTCTGTGTGTTGTTTTTAGAGCTTGGTGCACAGTGTGTAATTGTGCAGCCTGGTACACACCTGCTTTGGATTGTATAGGACCTTATAATGCATACAGCCCTGTGTTATTAAAACCCACTATTTTAGATATATTGCCCCAGAAAGAGACTTTGATCAGTTGAAGAGCTTCATTGATGAGAACCTGTATGAAATGAAACTACAGAAGGTGGTGGGGCAGATTTGGACCCCTGCCCATAAGGGGATACCACAAATGTAGCAGACTATTTTTTACCATGAAGAGCAAAAAGATACACATCAGAAAGTGTCCTGTGTGAAGGAGACATTCAGGGGACTGATGTAGGCCACTTCTGGCACAGCACGAGATATCATGGCTAGGTTAGTGTTTGTAAGCAATAAGACATGCAAGATGGTGGTAGTGCTGACATAAATGCATGCCCCAGAGAGCAGTGAGGCAAGAGACTGAAGGCCAAGTGCCTTTAACCCCCTTGAAATATATTTATGTTGGCACTACCAACACCCTGAAATGTCTTACTACTCTTATAAATGGGTAACTGGCAAAGGAGATGATAAAAAAAAAAAGAAATACCAAAATGTATAATTAGAAATGGTTCCTCCACAGGTGAGTGTTGTCAGGGGGCTACAGTGTTGTAGGTGGCCTATTTGCATATTTCATCGAAGTGTCCATCCCTAGAAACAAGTGTCATCCACAAGGGGAGACATTCGATCATCAAATATCAAGATGTACAATCAGAAATAAAATGAACTACAGAAGGAAACCAACTGAGTAACAGTGGAAGAATTAACAATGCCTTACAGAAATATAGGAGAGCTGCGTACATGCAGAATGCGTGCCACATGCTTAATCAAGCAATGTTTACATGCAGTTCACATACAGAAAGTGATCCTAAATGAACCAGGTCTAAAAAGCAAATCAGGTTTGCATGCTGCAAGCTTGACAAGTGCATAGCAGGTAAGCTGGTGTGAACATCTAAAAAGTACAGCAGTTTCACATGTTGCACACTTGAGTGCTGCAGTTAAGCTGGTGCAAATCTCATCTAAAAAAACATATCAGTTTCTGTTTCTTATACTACTGCTAGCAATTAGTCATTAAAATACATCTTTATTTGGATTCCCATAAAAATTAGGTAAACTTATTAATTCTGATCCTTTTACAAGTTGTTTAATAGCTTTTGATTGTTGCCATTAAATCACCATTAATTTGTAAAGTAGTGTTTGTTTACTGCATTAAATGCCTAGGATATAGCCACTGAACATCCCTCATTCTAGATGTATGAAGAGGGGCCTCTGTGTTGTGTAGCCTATCCATTTTGTTTTGGACCATGCAAATCCCTTATGCATATGTAACCCCCCTGTTACGCGGGGTTACTAGAATCCCAGTAAGACCTAGTGGTAGGCAGGAAAGGCAGCTTGTGAAACTTCAGTTAAATGGATTTCACTCTGTCTCACTCTGTTCTCAGTCTCAGCTGAGACTGAGGGATGACATCACCATAGAACTTTTGCAGCTGCATAAGCCACACTGGAATGTTGCAGTTGGAGGTTAGTGTAGAATGCTGGGGATTTTGAATTCAGTCTGTGTGCAGTCTGAGAGAGAAACAGTAGTACAGCTGAGTGTGTGCAGGCTCTCAGAGCTTTAAGCTCTGTTTTAGACTGCTTTTGGAAGGTGTGTGTTTCCACCTGAAGAGGAACACAGGAACTTGCAATTGAAGTGGTGGAGACTGCTTTCAATGGTTCAAGAGACCCGTCTCTGAGGGGATGGGGGGAAGGTTTTTGCCTGTTTTCCAGGGACAACCCTCCTGGGTCTGGCTAAGGGAATGAAGCTGCCTATTCAAGTTGTGCTGAGGCACCAGAAGCTCTGAGAGAGAAATTCCTTGTGGAGAAAACACCTGTGGGTCACCTGCAACTAAAGGGTGAGTTCGCTCTGAAAAAGGGCCAAGTGTTTTTCACCTGAACAGAAGGAAACTAAAGGGACTGTTACTGTGGGGTCAAGAAAAGACAGCCAAGTACAGTTGGAAAGTGTGGATTGGACTGCTTAATCTGTGGGAGGTCTAGAGTAATGGACAGGGCCACTTAATTCAAGTATGTTCAAGTCCAGCACAAAGAGTGAAGAAAATTGGGGATTGGACTGCTTAACTCTGTGGGGGGTCTAGAGTAATAGACAATGCCACTTAAAAACATGTTCAAGTCCAGCACAAATGGGAAGCAAGACAAGTAGATGGAATGTGAAATACATTTAACAAGAGTCTACATTGCAAGGCTTTACAGGATGAGGTGTTTACTGTCCAGAGAAATGGCCGGGTATGAATTGTGGGAGCGAGAGGTGGGAGACCCCCCCAACAGTAGTAACCAAATTCACCTCTATGGATTTGCTCTAAGACACCTTTTACTTTCTCTCAGATACTTGGCCAGTGCCTGAGGAAAGTACCCAGACATGGGATTGAAAGGAAGAATTCCCTGATGGAGCCGATGTGCTCTTAGGTGGTTTAGGGAGCCACCAGTAAATGTTTCCATGAAGTATGGAAGGTGTCCAAGTGGCTGGCATGGGAGCCAAGCCAGGGAAAACCCAGAACAGTGTACAAGTTCAGGCTGTGTAACCCAAAGCAATGTGCAAGTCCGGGCTGTGTGCTCAGTGGGTTCAGAGCCTGAGGGCTAAAGTTTTGAGGAAGTGTTCTTGTTTCTTTTAATGTGCATTACCAGGAGTGTAGCCCCATGGGGGTCCATCCATGCTTTGTTTATTCTGTTTTGGATGTGAATAAAAAGCCACACTTTAGAATCCCACTTCTGGTATTGGACATTACAGTTATTATTTCCTGTGTTCGTAATTACTTGGGTGCCCCTGTGCAGAGTTGCCAAACCTAGCCTTTGTGTTGAGTGACCTATTCCTCCCTGAACCCAGCCCACCTGGTATTGCTGTCAGATTCAAACTGCATACCGGCCCTGGGTTACACATATTTAGTGCTATAAATGTGTTTCTCCTTGACTGTTTCATCTCACTTACTTTCCCTTTGTCATTCTGTATTGAGCATATACACTATGGCCATGCTCAGCACACTTTGTGCCAAGTTGGGTCTTGGAAGCATGCACCATACCTCACATTTTGTCACAGAAATGAGGAAAATGGACACTCAAAATGAGGAAAACTAACCCACATGTTGATCAGGACACATCATGAAACATGGAGATACAGTACCTCAGAACACAATGGAAACCATTGCATTAGCACCTGAGAATGAATTTCTACCATTAAGTAGTGGTGTCATTTAGGTAGGGCAGAGGCAGTTGCCGCCCCCCCATATATTTGTGCCTAGATTGTTCTTATGGTGTTGCAATAATGGCATTAAATTTGGATTTAATCTTTTGCACAGTAAGTGCCCACCTGGCCTGTGTGTGTTCATGCTGCAGGTACTCTCCAGACTCGATTGTGTCTGTATTGTGTTGTCCACTCTCTCCACCTGTTAGTGGCAGCACAATTACATGTGATGTGGATTAGCTCCAGCCAAGAAAGAGCGCATGAATCTTGAAAGTACGATACTTTCTTTCCCACCACAGAGCAGACAAACTGCACACTACAGCTTGGAGGAGTCAGTGAGCACTGTACTCTCAGTAGCAGTATTGTGTAAGCATATTTTTGTTGGTCTACTCTTAGTGAGTCTCCATTTCCCCTGGTGGCTGAAGGGGCAGAGGGTGAGCTAGAAGTTAACTCAAGACTAGGCTACCTACTTACTCTACTAGGCTCGCTATGCAAAAAAAAAAAAACAGTACAGACCCCCATGGCAGCAAGCTATGCTTAGCAGCAGTGGTGACAGTGATGTAGGTGGCCTTCATAGGCTTTGATCAGTGCAGTGTGACAGCAGCAATCAAGCAAGCAACCTAGGTTGGGTGGGTTCGGTTGGTGAGGTGACTTGGTCATGGACCACATTGGGGATCTGTGATGATCAATTCTAGCATCCAGCTTCTGGCAGAAGGAATGGGGCAGATTGAAAACTGGGCTCATGTCACACTGTACCAGGCTGCAGGTTCTGGTCACATCGCCAAGTAAGTAAAAGTAAATCATTTATTTTTACAGGGGGCTTGGGGAAGGAGGAAGGACCAAAATAATTATATGTTTTTCAGCTTTGGGAGGCTTCATGACCCATAGGGAATGGGTATTGAATGGAATGAAGTCGGGGAGAAAAATCTGGACAAAGTTATTTTTTTTGAGGGGGTGCGCAGAACTTCAGTCAGGAAAACAATTGGTTAGTAACTGGTGGGTTTAAGCCCACATCTGATGCACTGCTCTAGGTTATACACAGATGAATCCTACACATTTGAATTTTTCCTGATTTGTGTATCACTTTTCAGTCAAAACAAATAAGTTGTACCTTTTAAAGATCTTACAGACATTCTAGAACTGTCCCTTGTATTCACAGACAGTTGAGCAGTATGGTATGTGTAGGTTTGTGTATTAGGGTGGGAAAAACCACGTTTCCATTGGTATATGTGCTACAGTTCAACTGTGAAACTGAAATGAGTAAGAGAAGAAAAAGAAAACTGAAAAACATAACAGTGGCTACAAGCATGCTGCATGTGTGCAGATGCAGTCAGATACTGTATGTATTGAAGTACTAGCGAGCCATATGTGTGCAGACAGTATGGCTTAGTGGTTAGAGGCACTGAACTGCAAGCAGGGAGACTTGGAGGCAAGAAGACCTGGGTTTGAATCTCATCAACACCCACTTGTGTATGGTGTGATCCTGAGAAAATCACTTATCTTTTACGTGTGCAGTTATCAATGACCACTTGCTTTTTGCACGCATGCCACATGCATGCAGTCTTTCCCAATTTAACATGAAAAAATCATGGTTTCCACACTTGCTCCATGCATGCATGCCATATGCATGCAGTTGGTTCCAATTTAACATTTAAATAATATTTGCAGCATGCATATCGCTTGGGTAGTTTTATGTGTGCAGCATGAAAACATTTCATATAATTATTTCTGTAATGGATAGCACTTTCTGCAAATATTACAAATGACTACAGAACTGATTTCCTGATGTTTGAACATGCCCATGCTCAAGAATGGGGCCCATTCTGATTTTTAGAAAACCCAAACTTTGGAGATATTACCCCAAGAGAGGGAGCAAGAGTTTGTTCAAAATACAGAAATCCATATGTGTTACTAGGATGCTACTGATTTAAACAAATTTGAACAAGCCTTGACTCAATAACAATGTTGATTTTTCTCATGGTATTAACAAAGCATCAAAATGCGCAGACACCCCCGAAAGACTCTTTGAGTGAGAGATTGATTGAGGATAACATGTATAAAAGGAACTGAGAGAAGGGGGCGGAGGACATATGGAACTCTTTCAAGGGAAGAATAACAAATACAGCAGAGCACTATGTACCCATGAAGAGTAATGACTAAAAAACAAGAAAGTGTCCTGTTCAGATGACATATTCAAGGGACCAGCATAGAATGCTTGTGGCACAACATGTCATGTCTAGAGTAGTTTCAGCACAACTAGGTAAGTTGAAGATCGTGGCATTAGCAAAACCCACAGATTTTGTGATGTAGCTGCAGAGAAAGAGCAGGTGAGCACACTGACTGATAAAGGGATTTACTGTGTAGTTGCATCTAAAAGGTCCTGCAAGTTCCAACTGGAAAGAACGATTCTTGGTGTGATCAAAACTCAGGAAATCAGTATGAGATATTATGATACTACTGATCTTCTTGATTTTTGCTATGCATTGACTCAATAAAACATTCATTATTCTCACTGTGTGCCCTACGCACCATTACATTTCATGCCTACGTGCCACAGTACACAGCATGTGAGACTGAATTATGTACATCCTGTGTCCAATCTGGACCCCTGCGGATGCACTAACACCCCTTCCCTGCCATATTTGCCTCTGGGGGGGTGCTATGTCAGCCAGAGGGATGTGAAACTGGTGCATTTCCCCAAACAACTTCCTGGAGGCTGTGCTGTATTGATGCAGATATTGACCCCAGCTGCCTTACTTTCCACATTGGGCTGCAATGATGATGAAGACGGTGGAGCACATTGTAAAAAGCATACAAAATGGCAACTGTGCAGAAGGGGATGTGGCAGTCATTACATGGACTGAAGTATTCCATGACCCCCTGCTCCCATGGAGCATGGGATCTATTGTTGAACTCGCTATGACATTTGATTGTAAGCCTACGGTCAAGCCCACGTCTGTCCTCTTGGCAGGCCCCTCCCCTTGCATATGCCTACGTGACAGTGCCTTAGGCCAGTCAAGGCTAGGGTATCCTGGCCCTATGTGTTATTTGGGGGTCCAGTGCATGGTGCATATTTCAGTGGGTCAGACATTTAACAGACTAGTGTAAGATGCTTGTGGCACAACACATATCAAGGCTAGCTTAGTTGCTATACAACTGGGTACGTTGAAGAGGATGAAATTAGCAAAATCAACAAATGTGAGGCTGTATCCCTGAGAAAGAGTGGGTAAATATACTGATAAAAGGTTTACTTGTGTCATAGTGTTCAGACACTACCTCAAATTTAGACTGATGAGAGCGAGTCAGGGTGTGTAAGAAATCAGGAAATCAGTATGAGATATTAAGATACTACTGACCTTCCTGATTTCTGTTATGCCTCGACTCAATTACGACATTCATTCTTTTCACTGTGGGCCCAATGTACTATTAACTTGCGTCCCTGTATGACATGCTATGTGTCATGTAGAGCTGAGTAAAGTGCATCTAGGGTGTTCTTCGGACACCCAAGGGTGCAGTAATACCCCTCTCCTGCCATGTATCCCTCCCAGGAAGTAGCCTTTCTAAATTAGACCTTCAAGGGACTGGTGTGGGACATGTAACTCAAGAGCTATCATAGTTTAATTGGTATATGCAGAATTCATTTATGTCAGCACTGCCATCACCCTGGAGTGTCTTACTGCTGTAATAAAATGGACAACTGGCAAAGTTATTTAAAAAATGTAAGAAGATTTTGAAAAAATGAAATGCTAAAATATGCTAAATATATCCTTTCAAGGTGACTCCCACATGTGGGGATATAGTACTGTGTGTGACTCAGTAGCACTGGTAATCAAAATATGCATTCCTAGAAACTATAGTGTCCTGTACAGAGAGATATAAGGGCATCATATAGCAAGCTGTGCAAACATAAAGGAAACAATTGTAGAAGAAAGGCACAGAAACAGGTTACAGTAGATAGCTATCTAAGGAACATTGGATGAATTAAGAAATAGCACGTTTGGCAAATATTAAAGATGAGTTCAGTATGAATTTCCTGATTCATTTTTAACATGCCCAGGCTCAAGCATGGGGTCCATTCTTTTTATGATTTTAGAACTTTGAAGATATTAGCCTTGAGAGATGAAGCGAGAGTGTGTTTGAAATAGGAAAATCAGGATGAGTTACTAGGATACTGATTTACAGAAATTTGAGCATGCCTTGACTCAGTAATAATGTTTGTTTTTCATAGTATACAGTATAAAGAAAACAGTGTTTAGAGACATCACCTCTGAGAGACCATTTGATAAATTGAAGAGATAAATGGAAGTAAGAGGTGGGGGGGCATTAGGGAATATCACATACAGTAGAGCAGTGAGTATACAGAAGTGGAAGTGTCCTGTGTGGATGTTGCATTCTATGGACTAGCATAGGATACTTGTAGCAAGTTTGAACATGCCTTGACTCAGTAATGCTGCTCATTATTATGGCTGTAGGTGGAGCCTGCAGCTGTCTTGCTGTGGCTAGAAAAATGGGATACCAAAGCACACATTTTTGGTTTCCAGTGTATCCTTCCACAACTGCAAATCACTACACCAGTTGAATGAAACACTCCCTTCTCTCTTTTGAGTAGACCAGAACCAACACTATTTTCTCTTTCATCATGCCTGCTTTAACTTATTCTCCACTCTGCATCCCTTAGAATGTTGGTGATGGTACTCCTGTCAGTTTTGCAGTGAGATTCCCAAACCTCTGTGCAGAATTCTAAACTAATTTGCACACATAACAAACAAATCTTAATATGTGAAAAACTATACTAGCTACCCAAAAACAACCAACAGTAATGTTGTTCAGGACAAAAATACCTTTACAGTGGGGGTAGTCACTAAGCTGCACTCCTTATGTTTTTTTTAAATGTAGCCATTTACCTAGTTTTATTATTATTTTTTTTTACAAAACTCACGCTTTGAATGGCTATAACTTAAAAAAATGTGAGGAGTTGAGCTTAATGACTACCCTCATTGTAAATGTATTTTTATCCTGTACAACTTTGCTGCTGGTTGTGTATGTGCAACTGGTTTGGTTTTCAAGATATTTAGTTTTGTCTAGCATGTGCAAAAATGTGCGAGAATGTAGTGCAGAGCAGCAAAAGTTGCTTTTTCACCACGAGCAAGCACAGTAGCAGGCATGCCACACCAATGTAAATATCTTGGAAACCAATACCAGCTACATATGCACAACCAGCTGCAAAGCTGTTTAGGACAAAGAGACCTTTACAATGAGGGTAGTCACTAATCTGTACTCCAATTAATTTTTTAATATACAGTCATTTGATTACCAGAATTGTTTTTTGTTTAAATCTTCCACTTCAGATAGCTATATTTTGAAGACCATAATGAGTTCAGTTTAGTGAATATCCTCATCATAAAGGTCTTTTGTCCTGAACAACTTTACTGCTGGTTGTGTATATGCAGCTGGTATGCTTTTCAAGATATTTACATTTGGAATGCAAGAAAATGTGCAGCAGAGCAGCAGAACTACCTTTTTCTTTGCCCAGAGCAAACACAGTTGCAAACATGTCAAATAAATGTAAATATCTTGAAATCCATACTAGTTACATGCACACAACCAGCTGCAAAGCTGTTTAGGATAAAAAGACCTTCACAATTAGGATATTCACTAAACAGAAATCATTATGGTTTGTAAAATATATCCATATTTATAAGAAATATATCATATTTACCAATTAATTTTATAACTTTGCAGCTCTAGTTCCCATCCTTAAATGCCATTTAAAATGTATACCGATGCATATAGGTGCCATTCATAGTACTTTCAACATTTTCAGAGCTTGAAGTCAGTCAAACTATATAAAAAATTAATTAGTCTGACTTTGAACACCAGGTTTCTTTTTGCAACAGAAATAGAAAAATGCTGGTACGCTACTTTTCCTTTTTGCAGTTGTGGAATGATGGCCGCCATTTGCAACATGGAGGTGCTGACTTAAAATGCACTTGCACGAGTACTGTGGATATGTAGTCATGTCAGTGCTGCCATGTTGGGCACATCTGACTCCAGGGCAAACTCACATGTGTGAGTATCATGCATGCACAGTACTGCAATTGTTGCAGTATTAGTTACAGCTGACTCTGGTGCTGCTAGAGCACCACATACTCTTTTCAATGCTCTTGCCACTCCTAAAAGCTCTCCACAGCCATATTGGCTCTGACCAGAATTTGTTCTTATGGTATTAGCAAAGCATCCAAATTTGGAGATACCCCTGATTGACTGTTTGATCAAGAGATTGGTTGAAGAGAACCTGTATAAAAGGAACCAAGAGAAGGGGCTGGAGGAGATGTGGAACTCTTTCAAGGGGAGAGTAACATATACAGCAGAGCACTGTGTACCCATGAAGAGTAAGAGGGAAAAAAACAAAGAAAATGTCCTGTCTAGGTGAAACATTCAAGGGAGCTGCATAGGATGCTTGTGGCATAACATGTCATGGTTAGTGTAGTTCCTGTACAGGTAGGTATGTTGAAGATTGTGGCAGTAGCAAAACCCACTGATTTGGTGATGTAGCTGCAGGGGAAGAACAGGTAAGTGTGCTGACTGACAAAAGGGTTTTACTGTATATTTGCATCTAAATATTCCTGCGAATTCTGACTGGAAAGAATGATTCTTGGTGTGATCAAAACTGAGGAAATCAGTATGAGATATTAAGATACAACTGATCTGCTTTATTTTTGCCATGCCTTGGCTCAAAACCTTCATTATTCTCACTGTGTGCCCTATTCACCATTAACTTTTATGCCTACATGCCACAATGCACAGCATGTAAGGGTGAATTATGTACAGCCTGTGTCCCCTCTGGACCCCTGCAGATGCACTAACTCCCCTTCCCTGACATGTTTCCCTCCCAGGTAACAACCGTGGTTGTATTTGTACATTTACAAAGAAGTTTGGGGCAGATGGTATACAGAGGGCTGGGCTGGCAGGGCACAGCATCCAGGATGCATTTTGAGCTCTGTTAGTTAAGTGTTGAAAGGGAGTTTGTTACATCAGCCAGAGGGCTGCATAACTGGTGTGCTTTCCCAACTCTCTGGAGGCCTTACTGTATCCATGCAGACATGGACCCAGCCTTCTTCTTTGCCACAGAGGGCTGCAGTGATAGTGATGGCTGTGGAGAACACTGTAAGAAGCATGCAAAAGGGGACATGGCAGTCACCGGAGTATTCCATGATTCCCTACTCCCGTGGAGCATGGGATCCACTGTTGAACTGGCTATGGCATCTTGTTGTAAGCCTACAGTCTAGCCCAGGTCTGTCTTCATGGCAGGCCCCTCCCCTTGCATGAATCTGTGCAACAGTGCATTGGGTCAGCCAAGGCTAGTGTATCACAGCTTTGCATGTTATTTTGGGGCTGGGTGCATAGTACATATTTCAGTGGCACAGACATTCAGGGCACTAGCATAGGATGCCTGTGGCACAACGTATATCAAGGCTAACTTATTTGCTGTACAACTGGGTAAGTTGAAGATCATGGAATCAGCAAAATCTACAGATGTGAGGATATATCCCCTGAGAAAGAATGGGTAGATATACTAACAGACAAAAGGGTTCACTGTGCCATTGTGTTAAGGCAGACTGGAGAGAGTGAGTCAGGGTGTGATCAAAAATCAGGAAATCAGTATGAGATATTAAGATACTACTGATCTTCCTGATTTCTGCCATAACTTGACTCAATAACAGCATTCATTCTTTTCACTGTGTGCCCTAGGCACTGTATGCTTTCATCCCTGTGTGACATTTATGGTTGGGTTATGCACATCCTGGGTATTTGTTTGGTCTCCAGTGGATACACTAACACCCTGCCTGTGCCACATGTCCCTCCCAGATGCCATTCATGTTTATTCATCTGTGTAGATGATATGGGGTGGTGGGGTGTCAGAGTTGGACTGGCACAACCCAGCATTCTGAATGCCTTTTTTGCTTTACCATTCCTGTTTGGGAGGTAGGTTTTTTACATCAGTCGTAGGGCTGCCATAACAGCTGTGCTCCCCTTTAAGACTGTCCAATGGATACTATACATGGTACTTGTGACAGGGTTGAATAAGACCCGGTCCCATTTGTTATGCAGATAGCGTTAAAGCAAGGATCTGTTCTATCCTCTCCTTTTATGCCTCTTGTCTGGTTGCACAATCAAATTTTCTGGTGAGACCTAGGAACCATTCACTCTGACAGTCTCATGATTCTCCCCCTCCTGCTATCTCCCTGCCTTCACTTGATGTTTCTTGCTGTTTCTATCATTTCTTCTCACCCTGCTTATTTGTGGTTTTAAAAATATATGGTTATCTTTATGTGATACTGGGTTTTGTGCTTTGAAAATACATAAAGTTATATCAATGAAATGATTGCAGACAGCTATTTGGAACACAGGGGGATTAACCTTGAGATGGAATTTGACCTTTTTGATCTTATCAGGCTTCTTTGTAAATTGTCAACAGCAGGTGAGCTTTGGACACAGTGTTTTGTTTGTAAGCCTATTCAGGAAAGAAACTGACAAGAACTCTGATACATTTTGTGAGAAACAGGATGTCTCTTGTTATCAAGCTTAGGATGCAGAAGTTATTTGTCAGGAAAAGACATTATATATAAAGAGAGCAGTATTTTGTTACAGGAAGAGGTTGAAATTTAGAATTAGAGATCCCCTCAGAGGAAGGAGTTTGTTTAACTGCTCCTGGTTTTCCTATGCTTGCTGATTTTTGCCTCAATGACAGTACTACACTTGGTGCTAGTCAGGAGGAGGCTATTTCCTATGGTGTCTGTCTCCAGCCTTAACAGGTCCACTTTATGCCATTATGTTGAAGTAGATAGCTGTCCAGCTTGGCCCTTAATATGGATAATGTATCTGACTGCACATTCTCCCTACATAGAATGTTTCATAGTTCACTGGTTTTATGGCTGTAAAACCCTCTTCTGTCTTTTTTTTGGTATGCTCTATTTTAATTTGTTTAATGTGGCATCTTAGGTTTGCTTCCCTGTGTATATATTCTGTCCCTAAACTCTCTGTTAGTTCATTATTTTAAACATTTATAGCATGACATAATAATGATCAAGTGGAAGAGATTTACTTAAATGGTTATCAAAGTATACAACGTTTGCACAGAAATATGCAAAAATGGACAGATGTTCTGGTGGACTAATATAAAAATGATGTTTTGTATGAATGTAATGCAATATAAAGTTTACAAAACTTATATAACTGTGGTTCTTAAATTGAAGGATATAATACTGACAAATATATATAACCCACCAAAGAAATATTTTAATTATAAACAGAACCTGTTCTCTAATATACAGTAATTAGGGAAACTGAAGCATTACAACTTACATGTAAAACCAGTTCTCTAATATACAGTAATTAGGGAACTTGAAGCATTACAACTTACATATAAAAATGCTGAATTATTATTACAGGCGATTTAAACATAAGATATGGTTATTTAAAGGGACAGATTGATAATGATCAAAGAAGCAGAGTGGAGATCCTAAAAATCAATGATAGGGTGTCTATTGATTGAAACAAAATACGGATAATGAACACAAATTGGAAACATTAATTTCAGTTTTTGATTTAATTATATCTAAATGAAGGTCTACATCAGATAAAGGGGGAATGTACAGTTGTATAAATCATAGAGGAACATCTTTGGTTGATTATGTCATTATTTCTCCATATGATTATTGCAAATATCAAGATTTAAAGATAATATCAAGAACAGAAAGTGATCATTTTCCAATAATTACAGTAAGAAAAATGGAAAAAATAATATCTCCAATAAGTAATATGCCAATAGAGATAATAAATTAAAAAAAATCTGGTGGAAAATGCTCAACCCAGAGATAACAAATCTAATAACTGTAGCAGAACCATTGATGACACAAATAGATAAAGAACTGGATCAAGAAGAAATTTATAAAGCTATCATAGAGATATGCCATTTAATTATAGCAAATCACAAAAAAGTACAGTCCATGCAAAAGTACAATAACAGGTTTTATAAAACCTGTATTCTGAGAAAGAACTTGAAAAAATAACTTGTGCAACAAAGAAAAATCTGACAAAAGACAATTTATTGACTTTGAAAACTAGTAAAAGAGAGTACAAGGATTATATTAAATTACAAAAATCAATAAATCAAAAAGATCTCTGGTAAAAGATGATTATTGTTATTAGTGAAAAAGACAGGAACTTCTGGAGACTAGTAGCTCAGGGTACAAATCAATGTAAGACACAATCTGATTCATTTATTTCTCCAGAATGGTGGTTAGATTAGTGCATATTAGACCCCGACTGAAATTGATGAACACTTTAAGTGGATTACTAAGTTGGAAATTAGAACAGCATTTGCCAGTTTAACAAAAAATAAAGCCTCAGGACAGGATGAAATTGCCCTGGATGTCTACCTGCTTGATCAAGAGTGGCAGTAAGAAATATTAACAGACTTTAATATAATCATTATATATGATTTTATACCCTCCTCATGGTTTGGCAGCCATATTATTCCTATATGTAAAATAGAGGATCGTTCTCAACCTGAGAACTAATGCCCAATTAGTTTAATAGATACATCGGCAAGTGTTTATGCAAAATATTACTTAACAGATTGTTCAATTAGACAGATAAACATGAAACTATATCTCCTCTACAGACGGGCTTTAAAAAAGGGCATGGAACTGCTACTCAGATTTTTCTCTTAAATAATCTTGTGGAAAAATATTGCTTATTGAAAAATCTGGAAGTATTTGTTATTGCATTCATGGATTTCAAATCAGTGTTTGATTCTATTATCAGGGAATACCTATGGGTTACAATAAATGAACTAGACGTAGATCCAAATTTGATAATGTTGATAAAGTGCCTGTATACAAATACATGGACGAAAATACAGTATACTAATACAAGGGCATTTACAGTTGAAATCCAAACAAACATTGGCATTCAACAAGATTGCATGTTAGCACCTACTTTATTTAATATTTACATAAGCAAACTAGTCCTTGAACTTGCAAATGTGGATTTTCATTTACCAAAAGTGGATCAGCAATTAATACCTTTACTGGCTTACACAGATAACCTGTCTATAGTTTCATTGACCTGACTAGGTCCCAAAAGAAGTTTAAATAAAGTAGATACTGTATGTAAGAAATTAAACCTTAAACCAAACCCACAAAAACCACAAATTATTATCTTTGGTTCCAAAAAGACCTATAATAAGCTTACACTGGCAGAGTCATTGCTGGATTTTGTTAAAGAATTTACCTATTTAGGAGTAACTTTTTCATCTAATCTATCATGGAATAAACATATAAAAATAACTGCTAATAAAATGTCCAAATTTGCTTCAGGTCTAAAAAGATTCAACATGAAATATTGAGGATTTTCTATTACCCCGATGCTGAGAGTCATAAATGCTAACATTACTAGCCAGGGATTATATGTTGTAGAGACTTGGGGCACTGTTAATACAAAAAAAAGTGATATAGTGGTGAACAAGGTATATAAGCAGGTTATAGGGGTTCCATTGGGAGTCCAGATTCACTGGTTAGAACACAAAAAGGCTAAATTGGTTTCAAAGAATGAATACACATACGATTGGTCAAATTTTGGTTAAAACATAATTCAGTTAATGAACAGTGTCTATCAACAAAAGCCCTTATGGAAAAAAAGTTTGGACCAAAAATAAAGAAAACACAAAATTGACTTTTAAAAGTTGAGTTGTTGGATTACTATAATCTTATATATTTAAACAAAGGGCTGGCTTTAAAGATTAAGATAAGTCCAGCATACCTTAAAATGATCACATATACAGTAACTAATAAAGGTAAGGAATCAGATCTACAGGCAATTAAAGTGACAAAAGTTTCCCCGTGGCTGGTAAATAATACAAAAGAGTACAATTTAAAATACTAACACAATTACATAACCCTGAATATAGATATATTATTGCTCAATTTAGATTTGAGACATTTCCCAGCAACATCCTAACAGCAAGGTATTCTAGTGATCCTACAGTATCTAGAAATTGTTATTGTGACATAAATGAACCTGAGAATTTACATCATGTTATTTTTAAATGCCCCGGTATAAAAGTTTTATAGGGACAAATGGCTTGGAGAAAGTATTGGTTCTTTAGTAATGCCCACATGCTACATACTTGATTTACTTTATAACTCAGAATATATATATATTTTAGAGAAACTGTTTATCTATTAAATGTAACTCGGTATAGGAAGAGAAAAATTGCCTCCTGGGAAATTAAATAAATATTAACTGTAAGTTCTACTAGATATAATAAGATGCAATGTTTAGGAGTTTAAACAATTATATTTTATTGAAGATGGCAAGTGTGAAGTGAGATGTTAAAAATACTACTGAGAAATTGTCTCATTTGTTATGGATATGATTGCTTAAATTCTAAGATGGCTTTTGATATTGTAATGACAAAACTGTGAAACAGTTGAGCAATAAGGCACGACATGGCGTGGTATATCATGGGATATTGTCACGCCTTGGGTGGTTGGGCATGAGGCCGCAGGCCGAGTGCGTCCAACCACCCAAGAAGTGATGATATCCCATGATATACCACACCCTGGAGTGACTTATTGCTATTATGAACTGAGTTTCAAGTTTTTTAAATAAAAAATAAAAGAAACAGGTTTTAAAATGTTTTATGAATGAGTTTTTGGGTGATGTAGAAGTACATTTTGAAAAAAATAGTTCTCATACAGTAGAAAGCAAGGAGGCTGGTGGCACCAGAACTTTTTTGAAGCCATGATGATATAGCCTGATATCACCACAGCTTCAAATAGCTCTCAGCCAATCTGATTCCTCTATTTAAGATCCTCAGTTCATAATAAACATTTTACTACTACTATTAAACTAGGTTGAATGTTCCATAGTTCACTGGTTCTATGGGTGTAAATACCTCTTCTGTCCTTTTTTTTGAATACTCTATTTTAATTTGTTTAGTGGCACCTGAGCTTTGCTTCCCTGTGTATATATTCAGTCCCTAAACTCTCTGTTAGTTCATTATCCTGTATTATTTTAAACCTTTATAGCATATCACCTCTGTCTCTCCTGTCCTTTTGAGTATGAAGTACCAGTTTGTTTAATATTTCTTGATATGAATAGTCCCTTAAGCTAGTTACCTGGTTAGTTGCTCTGTCCTGCGCCTTCTCTATATTTTCTGTGTCTCATTTGAGGTGTGGAGTCCATTGTGGTGTACAATAATCCAAGTGCAGGCTTATGTATGTGTTATACAGTGGCATTATACAGTGTGCTTGTCTACTTATAAAGGTTTTTTTTTATTGCATCTTGGTCTGTTGGCTGTCTCAATAATTTATTACAATTATTGCTGAATTTTAGGTCTTTATTCTGAAATCTTTTTCACTATTTACTTTTAAGATTACTCCATTTATTATTTTTCACAACTGTTTCCCTTTCCCAAATGCATAAGTATGCATTTTTCACCATTAAATAACATACCATTTGTTATGGCCCATTGCATGATAATTTTATGATCTTTTTTTATTTTGTTTGTAATTTCAGTTGTCAGTTGGACCACCTGATTTGGTATCACCAAATTTTACTAGCCAACTACTTACCTCCTTGTTTAGATCACTGATGTACAATGCAAACAGTGCTGGTCCCAGTACTGAACTCCTGGGGACCCCACTAATTACCTCTCCCATTTCTGACAGTGCTCCTCTTATTCTCAGCCTCCTAGTTGTATTATGCAACCAGTTGGTCACCCACATTTTGAGTTCATTTTCTATACCCATGGTTTTCTGTTTATCAATTAATATATTATGTGATACTTTATCAAATCATTTTTGGAAAACTAATTAAATTATATATTGGGGCTGGCGGTATGGCCTAGAGGTTAGAGTAACAAGCTATGAATGAGCTTGGTACATCCACCACACAAGACCTAGGTTTGAATCCCACAACCTCCACTTGCATACTGTGTGACTCAAAGCAAGACACTTAACCTCCCCATGTTCCTGAGTCACCCCTGAAAATAGACACCTGTGCCTAGTTGGCCGTACCTGGTTAACATTGAATAAAATAAAAATATCTATCAGAGTGTTTGTGTTCATTTTGTTGATCTGTTCATAAAAAATGTAATGTATTTGTAGTACAAGACTTAATTTTTTAAAGCAATGCTGGCTTTTATCAGTCAAGTTTTTAGTATTAATTTTGTATGTCTAATTTCATTAGTTTTCCCAGGACCGATGTAAGGCTAATTGGATGTGCTGTCACTCCACAGATATGCAACACTTCCATTCTCCTTGACACAGGGGACTGAGAAGAGGAGGATGGTTGCAGGGTATACTGTTATAAACATGCAAAATGGCAACTATGTAGAAGGAGATGGTATTCCTTACATGGACTACAGTATCCCAAGATCCCCTGCTCTCATGGTATACGGGAGCTACTGTGAGACCAGCTGTGGCTTCTGATTGATGGCCCACAGCCCAGCCCAGATCCACCCCCCCTTGGTTAGTCCCTCCTCTTGTACGGACCTATGCAACCACACATTGAACCAGCCAAGGTTAGTGCATCTCAGCCACATGTGTTGTTTTGGGGCTTGGGGTGGTGTGTGACTTGGGCAGCCAGGGACATGCCTGTTTTGGTGTGTATGGAAGTTGATAGTGCATAGAGCCTTGTATTATTAAATCCCCCTAATTTAGAGATATCACCCTGGAAAGAGAATCAGTGTTCAAGACTGGTTGAAGAAAACCTGTATGAAGTGAACCTAAAGAAGAAGGTGGAGTTGTTGTGGAACTCCTTCAAGGGGATAGTAAAAATGTAGTGGATCACTGTATACCCAGGAAGAAGGTAAAAAATAAGAAAGTGCCCTGTCTGAATGGGACATTCAAGGGACCGGTGTAGGATGCTTGTTGCACAACAGATATCATGTTTAGCTTATTTAGTATGTGTAAGAAATAAAGTATGACAGGGTGTCAGTAGTGCTGACATAAATGTACACCCAGGAGGGTAGTGAGGCAAGTGACTGAAGGTTATTTATTTATTGAATTTTGTTGATCGGGTAAGCCCACTAAGACTTGAAGTTGCTTTTTTCATGGGTGACTTGGGGGTGGGGATACAGATGGTAACCAACTGAAATGGAACCAGATTAAGCTGTTGGTGGTATTTCTAGTGAATGGAGGAAATTTGGCCAGGACACAGGGGAAATTTCCCCTACTCTTTTCAAGAAGTGCCATGGGATCTTTAACATCTACCTGAACAACCACCAGAACAGGCAGACGGGACCTCAGTTCAACATCTTATCCAAAAGACGGCACCTCAGGAGTGCAGCACCCCCCCTCATGCTGCACTACAGTGTCAGTATTGGGATATTAACCCAAGTGCCTGGAGTGGGGGATGGATCCCACAGCCTTCTGATCTCCAAGCCTTAGAGGTGAGTGTGCTACCTGCTCAGCCACTGACACTAAGTACCTTTCTGCCCTGGAAGTGCATTCAGTTTGGTACTACCAACATCCTGTAGTGTCTATAAACAGACCACTGTGTACCCATAATAAGGAAAAGAGAAATAAAAAAAGTTTCCTGTCTGAATGAAACATTCAAGAGACCAGCATAGGTGACTTATGGCAAAACATGTCACATATCATGGCTGTCTTAGTTGCTGTAGATGTAGGTAAGTTGAAGATCATGGTACTGGCAAAACCCAAACAGTGGATTATGAGACTGTTCTATTCCCAAAAAGGAAATTGAGAGAGTACAGAGGAGAGCCACCAGAATATTTTGGTGTTTGGAAAATAAGCTTTACGAGGATAGACTTATGGAAGTTTTATTTATTTAGTTTTTGATGACCGGGTAAATGCACTAGACAAATTCTTGCCTATTTTCAGGCACGAATCGGGGGGAAAGGGGGATACAGATGAATGTCAACTGACCTTGAACCAGATTAAGCTTTTGGTATTTTTAGTGAATGGGGGAAATTTGGCCAGAGCACTGGGGAAATTCCCCTACTGTTGGCCAGTAGGGGGACTGCTGGCTAGTGAGTTCATCATTTCGTGCTGAGCTGGAGGGGGAGATGGATGTCTTGGTGGCTGCAGGGCAAGCTTCTGATGTTCCGTCTGAAGTTATGGACTCCGAAGTGTTCTTTGACGCTCCTAGTATGGATATGGATTCAGTAAATGGCATTTCTACATCTGACAAAAAGAATGAATCGAGTGATTTACCTCTAGATAAGAAGGAGGTTATTCTCACTGACACACTGCAAGATGTGCCTGCTTGTGATTTGACTGCCTTGCAGCAACAGCTGGGCAAAGAAGAAGCCCGTTTTCAGTCCTGTCAAAACAAACTGAAAGCTGCAATTGCGGCAGCGTATCAACACTCTTTGTGTGAGCAATCTGCACTGCGGGTTGTGCAAAGTGCTGCCTTGGCTGCTGATGTGGCTACACAGAGGATTCCTCTGAAGCAGACAACAACAGCTGTTCTGAATGAGGGGCAATCACCTAAACAAGACGCTCCTACAGGTTCTTGCTCCTTCTCTGCAGGTACTGGGCAAGCGCCCTTGTTTGTCTTTAAAGGTAATCTGTTTCAGGACTCCGAGGGAACTTTGACAGGTCTCCTGTTCTTGAGCATAATGCTGAGGTTCCTGCACTACAGATGGTGAACCCAATCTTATTTTTTTATAGTGTTTTTCTTTATGCAAATTTTCGACCTTTGTTAATTTTTTTTGATAAAACTTGGGTACCTGTGTTTGAAATGAATTGTGGTCTCTGGTTCAGGCAATGGGTTCGGGGGGGGGGTATTAGGGATTTTGCATAGATCCTTAAATATTCCACCTTATATCAGAGAAACCTGTGTTTATATTAAAAGTTGGAAACTTACTAGCCATCTTTTGATTTCAAAACAATGGAAAGGGCTATATAGTTGGGTTATGCAGACTCAATTTACAGAATTAGAAACTTTTCCTCGATGTCCCTTTCCATATAGGGAGGCGATTTTGAGTTTGTTGAACACTCCTAGGATTCCTGATAAATTCCAAGACTTTCATTGACTGAGCTGTCATGACAGGATTAATATTAAAGCAAACCAAAAGCATAAACAATTGGTTGAACATTTATGTGTTAGACTAGGCTGTATTCTGCAGCTGGAAACTACAGAACATCTTTTTTTGACCTGTGTTTATATTACATCTTTTTGGCCTCTCTTCCTCTTGGCTACTGTTTGGAATGCTCCATGGTTTCAGTCTATTACTATGGATGCTTTAATGTGGGGTAAATATATAGGGGCAGATTATTGGCACACTGAAACTTCACATAGACTTTTGGTTGTCAAGTGGCATATTTGGAATAGTAGATGTTTATTTTCATTACAACAGAAATTTGTATCTTATGAAGAGCTCTTTGTTAAGATTACTAGGGATTTTAAATTACAATATAGTGAGGATTCTAGGATCTTACATTCTAGAAATCTATTTGCAGTTTGGAGAAATGTGCCTTGGATAAAAGACTCTGATGTACCTGTCACTTAAAAATGTGGGATGTTCATTTTCATGATCTCTTCTCTAAATTCGGTAGTACTGGGGAAAAAAGAAAAGCTTCCAGTTTACTATGTTATGGATTTGAAGTTATGTTTGTTTTTCCTTTTATATATATATATATATATATAGTCGAATTGTTTTTTTTCTGTTAATTGTACTATTGTTCTTTTTGCATTCTTTCTGATTTCTTCTGTTTTTTTTTGGTATGATTTATTTTCTTCAATAAACTCCCCTACATATGATTTTTTTGTATTCTAACTTGTATAAAATATTTGTAAAACAACAAAATTCGAGTAGTATGTGGGGGTAAATGTACTGGGAAATTGGGTAAGGGAGTGGTCGGGGGAGTCCTTGTGTGGGATTTATTTTAGAGAGTTACCTGGGAATTTTAAAATAGCTTTGAAAAAGATGGCTAAATGGAAAGTAAAAAGAGCTAAAATAGAGGGGATTTCTAGAAAAGGAATGTATAGACGCATTATTGAAGAAACGGGAATAGGCGACCCCAAGTTTAAAGGGGGAAGGCCAGGAGAAACAAAACAGGTATTTGGAATGTTAAATAATTTTAGGATACCACAGAAAATGTGGGACATTCAGTGGCTTATGGCGTATGGCCGAGTAGGGGTAAGGGCTAACCATAAAGCTTTAGATGAAAGGACATGCCTTTATCCTGGGGGTAGATGTCTTGAAGAGAAACTCAGGAACACTTTTTGTTTGAGTGCAAATATGCAAAGGGACTTTGGTCCTTTTTAGAAGCCCAGTGGAAGTTGCCATGGCTAAAATTGTTATCTTATAAAAATTTTGTACTAGGAGTTATTCCTGAATTTAGAGGTAAATACCACCTTCCGACTTTGCAGTTACTGTTTGGCTGCTTAAAGTACTATATGTGGCAGAGTTGTTGCCAGCTGTTGTTATGGCAGAAGGACATTTCTTTTAATGGAGTGGGGAATTTGTGTGTGGCAGGTTTGAGATAGATTTATAGAAATGATTGTCAATTACATCCAAGACAAAAAATAAATATGGGGTGGCGGGGGTTATCCTTTTTTATTAAATATGCATAATAAGGGGTATGGTTTTTGGGATATGTGCATGCTGATTGTGTGATGTAATACTTATTTATTTGTTAATAATTGTTTTTGTATGACGTAATACATTGTTACACATATTGTTTCTGTTTTTCTGAATAAAAAATTCCCCTACTGTTTTTGAGAAGTGCCATGGGATCTTTAAAGCAGCAGTACTATGAAAATAAATTGCGCTTCTTTGACAGTTTATTCCCTGTGCCCTGCTAATCATATACCTGGTACTCTTTCTCACTGGCATTGTACTATCGCTGAGTAATTTGCTCAGTTATTCTCTGCTTTTGTTTACATGTCTGCCACCAAGCATGTTGTACTGGAACCCCCTCTGCTGCTAATTGCACATGTTTATGACTTGCAGGGACATCGGGAATGGTCAGCAGAGGGTCCCTCTGCTGTTGTCAAAAGATGTGATGTGACCTGAAGAAAAAGCGCAGCTGAAATTAGTCAGCTGCCGTATTTGTTGCAGCACTACAACGCTTCAAATAAATTGCAAATATCTAAAAAACTAAAGATGACTGGAAAAAACATTTACAGGTATGGAAACTGGAACTTTGGCCGCATGCTTACAGCTGAAAAACAGAATTTTGATAGGTCACTTCCTGATTTCGTAGTACTGCTGCTTTAACATCCACCTGAACTACCATCAGAACAGGAAGATGGGACCTCAGTTTAATATCTCATCTGAAAGATGCCACCTCAGGAATGCAGCACCCTCCTCATGCTTCAAAACTGATGAGTCTTGAAGAAAGGAGGACATCTATTCATCTTTATGCCAGCGGGGTGAGAAGAAAAAAAAAACTGCATGACACTCCTGTAGTGAAAAAAAATATATATTTACACTCCAGAAGTATTATCTCCATTTATTTCCACTTAAGAGGCATCATCAGGAACACTGTCACAGTAAAGGTTCCATTTCTGCACAGCACATCAGAAGGGATGAGCCTGGACTAATTTAAAACAGTCTCCCAGCTGTGTGACACTTTCAAACAGCAACCGAGGTTTAGCAAAAGTGAAACTCAGCTGATCAGGTGTTTCTGAGCACTGTGCATGAGGCAAACTGTGTTTTTTACACTAGCAGTTCTAGCGATCACGACCCTGTGAAAACCAGCATCAAGCAGTGACTCCATCTCATAGTGCGGTCTACACGGCGGCACCCTCTCCAGTATTATCCCAGTATACCGTTGTATGTGACAATTGGTCAGTGAAGTCAGTCTTCAGCATTAACTTAAAAAAAAAAGATATGAAAGCATCATTTTACCAAGTCGGATGCCTCCTGTTCTTGGGAATAGGTGTGTGCTCAATCATATAGTCTGTGATGTCAGCGCTGTACAGACCATTTGAGGCAAGGCCTGTGGCTGGGATTATCCTTTTACAGCTGCACAACAACTTGCCCTGAAATCGGGGTATGATCCAGTAAGTGGGGCTTCACCGAGAAGCTGCCATGCACACTGACATCACTCAACTGTGCATGTAAGGACGCTAGATATGCCATCCAATAGCAGCATGTCTGGGGCATAGATGCAGTGATGTTGGCGCACACAGCATCATGCAAACATTGCGGTGATCCCAAATATAGGAAAGTCCAACTCAGACATTTTTTACAAGGTTTTTTGTTTAAATAAAGAAAAATGATTGCAAGCAAAAAACAGTGACTACATCCGTTCTTGGGCCCTTGGCATAAACAGCATATACCACTCATTAGTTCAATAGAGATCAAAACCTGAGACAAAAAATAAATGGTTTATTTCTGGGCAGCCAATGGCATATACCCTATGTATGACATTTCTAGAGGCTGTAAGTTAAGCAAAACTCTAAATCTGGAACTGAAGGAGGAATACACTATGTATGGGCATAGTAAGGCAGTTAAAATAGCACATTTTAAAACAAACCAGCGTAAAAAAATTTCAACTTGGAGAATAACAGGGTTTTTTTTTTTTTATTATTTATCAAGTCTAGGATTACAAATACCTTTGAGCCATGGCTCTTTTACAAAGGTTCCACGTCAGAGAAATACAAATTATGGGGAACATCAAGACAGGCATTACAACAATGTGGACATTGCAAACAGAGTACAGAATAATACAGTTCAAGGGTAGCATTGTAACAAGGCAGCCAGTGGCATTTGTCAGAGAAAATAGACAACAGATAAGAAGTGCCAGAGTCAGGGTTAGGAAACACATACAAAATTCTACCACTTAGTAGTGGGGAGAAGTTTTATGGGTGCCTGGCCTGCTTTTGCTCAGAGACCTTTAGTATAAATTGTAGTGTTTGGGGATGCAACTCCAAGAAAGTGCAGGAAATGTATTGGCAGAGGAAAAGGTTTTATGTGTCACTCTATTCCAGTACTCCCACAAATTCAGACTGGAGAGAGTGAGTCAGGGTGTGATCAAAAATTAGGAAATTGGTTTGAGATATTGAGATACTGCTGATCTTTCTGAATTCAAACATGTCTTGACTCTATAACCACGTTATTTTTCTCATAGCAAGCCCTATGAACTATTTACTTTTGGTCCCATGCACCACACTACATGGCATATGGAGCTGGATTACACACATCCTGGGTGTCTTGGACACCAGTGGGTGCACTAATACCTTTTCCCTGCCACGTGACCCTCCAAGGCCCTGACAGCACTTATACTCTCACATCTGCACAGGCAGCTGAAGCTTGGAGGTGTGCCAGGGTCTGTGCTGGCTGAGCACAGAATTTAGGATGCCTTTTATGCTCTGCCAGACCAGTATTGGGGGCAGGAGGGGAGAATTGTTACAACAGACAGCGGACCACCCTAATGAGGATGGCCACTCCAACAACTATCTAAAGGTTATGTTGTTGCCTCACAGAGATGGATTCTAGCCTTCTTTTTTGATCGGCATCGCCTCATGCTTCAACCCACATAAGGTGGGCCATTATCTCATCTTAGAAAATGGCGACAATCAATTCTTAAACCTAATTGGCTGAGACAGACTCCAAGCTGGGCATTTATTTTTCAATAGATGCCCAGCTAAAAATAAGAGCCAGTCCAAGTGCCTCTTCACAGAGTAACATTCTCTGATGGGCCATTTTCTAAGTACAATAATACCCTCCAGGGTAGGCATTATTGGGAAATACTGAACCTTCCAGGGGCTATAAGGCCCTCCGCCTGTGGTTTTGGGCCTCACTATGCCCCTGGGCAGTCCAGTATTTCCCAATAATGCCCACCCTGTCAGGTATTATTGCTTACATAGCAAACCCACTGTCATGCTTTATTGCTTCATTATGGACAATTTTGTACCCAAGAAAGTGTCCTGTATGGATGAGACCTTCAAGTTGTCAACATAGGATGCTTGTGGCACAACACATATCCACGCTACCTTAGTTGGTATACTACTAGGTAAATCATGGTATCAGCAAAACTCACGAATGTGGAGCTGTTATCCCCTCCCAAGAAAAAGCAGATACATGTACTAAATGATGGAAGAATTTTACTGTGCCCGCCAGTGTCAAAACACTCCTGCAAATTTACACTGGGGAGAGACCACATAAATCTGGGAAATTAGAAGAGTTTTACTGTGAACTATACAGGTTAAAAATACACTTACCCTCCATGAATCTGCACACAAAAGAAGCCAAACATGCTCTAGTCTCCGAGTGAAAAAATTCCAGCATGTCTCTGCAGTCAGCTACATTCAGAAGATGCACTTTAAACACACTGTTGAAGTGACACGAGATGAGAAGGCAGCCTAACGCTGTTAACCACACCAAAGGAATGAAAACAGATCAAAGGACTAAGTTACCATTTGTCAGTTGTACTTATTCATTCCAAAAACACACAGCAAGGTGAAGCACCCGAGGCATTAGTCATGTACTTAATCTACTTTTGAATAAATAAACACATAATGGCAACATTGCCTTTTGATTTTTTTTTGTTCCTGTGGGGTGGTTAGTAACATTTGGCAGCTTTCTGATGTGCCGCCTTCAACAGTGTGCTTGAAAAATACACCATCAAATTCAGACTGGAGAGAGGGAGTCCAGGCATATTCAAAATCAGGAAATCTGTATGCAATACTAAGCTATACAAAGATACTGCTATACTTTATGGGTGGAGCAACCCAGAATGCAGCACAGTGTCACATATTCCTGCAGGACAGTATGGATTACCTGCCATTGCAAATGCCATGTTTCCTGCAGTAACTCTGTTGGAGAGTGCTGCAGTATTGCATTGCATCCTGGTGGGCTCCACTGCACTGTTAATTTAATCAAATCTGAACATGCCTTGACTCAATAATAACATTCATTTTTTTATGACGTTAGCAAAGCACCCAAATTTGGAGACATCCCCCCCCCCACCGAGATCATTTGATAAATTATAGTTTTGTTGAAGTGAATCTTTATAAAATCAGTAAACTGAGAGAAGGGGAAAAGGAGACTTGGAACTTCATTAAGGGGATAATAACAAATGTAATGTGGACTTCAGACTAACTGGGCAGCCTGTAAATCAGCCCTTAAATCATGCAAAAATAGCATACACTGTATATAAGGCCAAAACAGACTATGAAAAGAAGCTAGCAGCCAAAGTAAAAGACAACTACAAGTCCTTTTCTTATATAAATAACAAGAAAGGCAGTAATAAAGCAATTGGACCTCTGAGGGATTCTAATGGGGAACAATTGGCTGAAAATAGCTCAATGGCTAAATACTATAATAGCTACTTTGCCTCAGTGTATAATGCCAAAACCCAAGCTACCTTGAAATATCATACACATGATGATGACCAGACATTTAAAATCGACATCAGTGATGTTAGAGATAGGCTGATAGCACTGGATCAAAATAATAATATAGAGAATAATATATGGGGTGGTGTGTTTAACGAGATTTTACACACATCCGAGTTGTGGGATGCTACAGGGGTTTATAAAAAGCATCCCACAATGAGAGTGTGTGTAAAATCAAGTTTACACACACCATCCCATATTTTATTTTTTATAATTGCTGGAGTGTGCTTTTTTGCGTGAGCAATTATAAAAAATAAAATAAGCTAACAGATTAGTGTTCGGGATGCCGTGGACCACTCTGGATTCTGCTGTGGTCCGTGGTCTTCCTAGTTATACTGCTGCACTTATTGGAAGAAAAGGAAGAGGATATTTTGATTAAAAATGTGTAGAAACATTGATTTTTGTTTCAATATTAACTTACCGCCGAGCAGCGGTTGCAGCGTCCTTACCGGTTCGAGAGGCAGGGGCAATGTGGTGTGGACCGGGCTGTGATCTCATACTGACGGAGTAACACGGTGCAGGTTTTTCTTTTATTTTGCTTCTGTTTTCAAGTGGCTTAGTTAAGACAAAGAGTTCTTTTTTTTAAATAAAAAAGAAAATTAACGCCGAATATGAGGGACCATGAAGTGTGCTGCGCCATGGGATTGCTTCACGGAACGTCAGAGAACAGCAACTGAGGGATGGCTGTTTCAAGGGAAACCTAGTGCGTGTTTGCCATTATAACCAGCTGAGCTGGTTATAACGGCAAATTATAACCGGGTTTCCCTATGGGAAAAAGCGCTAGCCAGTAATTATAATATAATAATCATTTTTATTTATAAGGCGCCTTTCAATTGTCAAGGTGCCGTACATAATAACAATTAAAACAGTTAACATCATTAAAAAACTAACCAGACCAAAACAATTAATCAATACTCAGGAAAAGCAATTTCCCACAGAAAGGTCTTCAGACCCCTCTTAAAATCTTCCACATAGGTGCGCTCCCGCAACCGATGGGGTAGAGAGTTCCAAAGGGTGGGGGCAACATACAAGAAAGCCCGAGCACCTGAGGATTTCAAATTCACCCTTGGAGCCTCTAGCAACCCCTCATCGGCCGAGTGGAGAGATTGATCGGGGTGATAGGGAACCAGATATTTTTCCAGATAGGCTGGGCCCAGATCGTGTAGGGCTTTGAAAGTCAGCAAGCTGACTTTAAAGGTGATCCACCACCGAATTGGCAGCCAGTGCAGTTCGCGCAGCACCGGAGTAATATGACAAGATTTACTAGAACCCATCAAAAGCCGGGCTGCAGCATTCTGCACCAGCTGCAGGCAACATATTTCAACCCCAGACAGCCCTAGATAAAGAGAGTTGCAATAATCTAAGCGCGAGAACATGAAGGCATGGACTAGAGTAGGCAGGTCGGCAGACGGAACAAGATGCCGAACCCTGGCGATATTCCTAAGATGATAAAAGGAAGTCTTGATGACTGCAGACACTTGCGAATGCAGTGCCAGCCTATTGTCAAGAACTACCCCCAGGTTCCACACCTGTTCAGAGGTCGGGAGAGATACATCACCAAGAAAAATTCCTGAAGACACACTACCACCCAACCCCCCTATCTGTCGGCCCGGGTCCACAACCAATACCTCAGTTTTATCAGAGTTCAACCTCAGCCAGCTGGAATTCATCCACTCCTGTATTTCTCTTAGACAGCTATTAAAGACTGAGAGAGCTCCCTCCTGGTCAGGGGCAAAAGGAAAATAGAGCTGGGTATCATCTGCATAGCAGTGAAACCTCAGCCCATATTTCCTTACAATGTCTCCAATGGGTAGCATGTACACCGCAAATAACATGAGTGACAATACTGAACCCTGAGGCACCCCACACAACAAAGCTGTTGAATCCAAGGAAAAAACCCCGGGCACAACCCTTTGTGATCTCCCAGTGAGGAAAGAAGTGAACCATCTTAAAACGGTTTCAGATATTCCACAGAGCAGCCTCAGGTGTTCTAGCAACACCATGTGATCTACGGTGTCAAACGCTGAAGAAAGGTCAAGGAGAACCAAGTTGGAACGGCTCTTCCGATCTCTGGCCATCAAGAGATCATTGAGCACCCGAACCAGCACTGTCTTGGTACTATGTGTTTTATGAAATCCGGACTGGAAGGGTTCGTAGATGTCATGGATGGTCAAATGGTCCTCCAGTTGTGCAGCCACTACTTTCTCAATCATCTTTCCAATGAAGGGAAGGTTAGAGATAGGTCTGTAGTTTTCGAGACAGTCAGGGTCCAAGGTAGCTTTCTTCAAGAGGGGTATCACCACCACCTCTTTCAGGGAGCTGGGAAGCTCACCAGATTCCAAGGAGCACCTGACTATCTGCACAAGGATGGGACTGATGATGTCAATACAACCCAAAATTAGGGAGATCAGTCCAGGGTCCAAACTACAGCACGTAGGGCGCATGTGCTGGATGATCCTCATGACATCCATGAACTCCAGCTGACCGAAGGAGCTCCAAGAAAACTGGGGCATCGTGGTCTCACACTGATCCAAAACAACTCCCCTAGAGTGTGATGGCAGCAGTTCTGCCCTAATGTCGGCCACCTTATTTGCGAAGAACCGAGCAAGCTCATCACACTCCAATTGCGAAAAGGCTTTCCGAACTTGCAGACAGGCTGGGTTGCACAGTCTGTCCACAGTTCAAAACAGCTGAGCTGTTCGATTCTGAGCAACTGCAATCTCCCAGGACAGGAATTCTGCCTTCTTATGGGTGATTGCAGATTGATAGACCGAATAATGATCCATCAATCTAAGGTGGTCGTCATCAAGGATGGACTTACGCCAGCTATGCACTAACCTTCACCCCTGTCTCCGCATCTCCCTCAATGTCCCATCAAACCAAGGGGACTTGGGGCAAAGGGAGAGGGGGTGAACCTGAACTGGAGCAATAGAATCCAGAGCCCCCCCCATGGCTATATTATAAACTGACACGAGGATCTTTGGATCACTGCCTGCTAACGTGGTGGACGAGAGGTCAAACACCGCCGCAAGGTCTTGGGAATCTAAATCCCACAAAGGGCGGTACCTACGCAGCTGCACAGGGGCAGGTCTTCTAGAGTGGGTGCAAAAACTAAACCTCACGGTGTATTGGTCTGACCACCCGACAGGTTTCACCCCCACATCGGATGCCTCAACCCCTAGGAGGAAGATCAGGTCCTAAGAGTGTCCAAATTTATGCGTAGCAGAGGAAACCACCTGTGTAAGGTCCAGCGTTGTCATTAGCTGGAGGAAGTGTTGACCAAATTGTGAGAGTTCGTCGTCGACCCAGGCATTGAAGTCGGCCAGTGCCATCAATCTGGGTGACTCAAATGCAATATCGATGATGAAGTCCGCCACTTCCTGAAGGAATCACTTCTCATCACTGGGTGGACGGTAAATGAGGGTGATTTGAAAGCCTACACCTGCTACTACTATACACTCAAAGGACTCAACCCCCCCCCACTAGGACCTCCGTGAGGCAAGTTCGAGTCTTGAAACAGACTGCAACCCCCCCCCGCAATCCAATCTAGGGCAGTGTAACACCGAGTACCTGGCTGGAGTCATAGCCTCCAAAATGGGGCCAGAATTATCGTCCAGCCAGGTCTCAGTAATGCATGCCAGGTCCACTGCACCCACAAGATCAGCAATAATTGCAGTCTTGTTTTTAATGGACCTGGCATTGCACACCACCCGAGTTGGACGAACCTCATGGGCCGCCCAGGCCATCTGCCCACCGTAGTCGGTGGTACCCTTGGGTATGGGCACCAGACATGGAAAACCACGATCTGGATTCCATTTTGCCCCAGGGTGCCTTCTGGTCCCAACCACCCCAATACGATTGCCCCCCTCAATCAACCTCTCCCATTCATAATCTCGTGCCCTCCTCCCTCTCTTACGAACAATCCCCAGTGCTCTACATAGCTGGTAGGTCTCATACTGAAGAGGGGGAGAATAGAAAGGGTGAAGGGCACAAAGGGAAGAGGATGAGTAGCGCACCGCTTTGGGGGATGAAGGCCAGCACATGCTATATACTATACTGCCAAGTAAAAATAAAGCCAACAAACAACCCAAGAATAAAACTACAACTAATAATCCCACTAATAAAAATAATTTAAAACCCGCCCGACACCCAAAATAGCTAGCATCAAATCAGAGCCTGGAATTTAGAGACCTTGAAGAACCCCCCTGAACATAAAAATAACCCCCAGAAAAAAAAAAAATAAAGCCCAGGGACCCGATGGTCTCCACCCTGGGGTATTGAAGGAATTAGCTAAAGTACTGGCAGCACCAGTAACTTTTTTGTTTTGGCACTCAGTAGGTTGTGGAGTGGTGCTGGATAAATGGAGACAGGCAGAGCTGATTTCCCTACATGAAAAAGGGTGTAGACAGAAGGTATCCAATTATAGACCAATAAGCCTGACATCAGTATGGGGGAAAATCCTTGAGGGCATTATTAAAACACACATTACAGATGTACTGACCTTGTCAGGCGATACAGACCTACATCAGCATGGCTTTAAAAAGGGTAGGTCCTATTAGACAAACCTGTAGGAATTTTATGGCAAGGTTAGCCAGACCCTTGATTCTAGGAACACATCGGACATCATATTTTTAGATTATTCAAAGGTCTTTGACAAGGCTCCACACAGCCAATTAGTTGATGCCCTAATTCAGCATGGTATAGATGGGAGTCTTACCCATTGGATAGAGGGGTGGCTGACAAACAGGAGGCAGAGGGTTTGTGTGAAGGGCTCAAAGTCAGGATGGGTACAAGTGACTAGTGGGGTTCCCCTGGGCTCAGTGCTGGGCCCCTGTCTTTTTAATGTGTACATTGCTACTATGGAAATGAATGCATCTGTTTGGTTATCCAAATCTGTGGATGACACAAGGATAGGGTCTATAATAAATTCGCAGAATGATGCCACACTCCTTCAATCAGCCTTGAGTGAATTAGAGCAGTGGGCAATAATGAAGAAATCTACCTTTAATACTGACAAATGTATGGCAATGCACATGGGCAAAAACAACATTCACCATAAGCATATACTGAATGGAGTAGAGCTACATTCAAGTCAAGATGAGAAGGATTTGGGCATAACATTCAGCAATGACCTCAGCTTTAAGTCTCACTGTAATCAAGCTATTAAGAAATCTAGCAGTTTAATGCATTGCATTAATAAACATATTAAGTGTCAAGATAGGCAGGTTATGATACCCCTGTACACAGCCCTGGTTCACCCACACATGGATTACTGTTCCCAACTCTGGGCACCAGGGGGTAAAACTGAGATCAGAGCACTGGCGCGAGTGCAGAGGAGAGCAACTAAGTGTATTAGTGGACTAAATGGGCCGAGTTATCAGCAGAGACTTTAGTCATTGGGTCTTTATTCTTTGGAGTAATCGCAGACTTAGGGGCGATATATGCCTGGTCCACAGAGCATTATTAGATGCTGAACTATGGGTACAACTGGGACTAGAGTTAAGAACACAGGCATACGATACAAAAGCACACCCAGTACAACTAAAAGGCGCAACCTGTCACAAAAAAAAAGGAAATCCTGGTTCAGTATCAGAGTCACAAAAATATGGAATGAGCTCCTACTTGAAGTAGTGGCTAGCAAGACTATGTCAGAATTTAGAAGACGACTAGATAACTATTTGGTAGCAACTAGTACCTCAGGTTATAATTAATATTTTTGGTGAGCTGTAATGAACATAGAAACATAGATTTTGACGGCAGATAAGGACCGCTTGGCCCACCCAGTCTGCCCATTTCCCTACCTGATGGATAAGCTGCAGATCCTAGTTAACCAGCAGCCTACGTCTTCCTACCCCCACCCCCTAGAATTGCCTTATGACTGTCCCATGCATGCTTGAATTCCACCACTGTTTTTGACTCCACACACCTCCGGAAGGCCGCTCCATGCATCCACAGCCCTCTCTGTGAAAAAATACTTCCTTAAATTACCTCTGAGCCGCCCCCCTTCTATCTTCAAATTGTGCCCCCTTGTTCTTGCACACCTCTTTTTTTTGAAAGATGCTACCCTCTTGGACTTTGTTGATTCCCTTGAGATACTTGAAAGTTTCTATCTATAATGGACCTGTAAGTCTTATTAGCTCTGTAACTACCCATGAAACCTACTGGCTCATTGTATACCCAAGAGTAAGTGGATTAAAAACAAGAAAGTGCCCTATCTGGATGAGACATTCAAGATACCAGCACAGGACATTTGTGGCACAACCAATATCTACGCTAGCTTAGCTGCTGAATAACTAAGTAAGCTGAAGGTGACTAAAAACTTCCAGGCACTTCTAAATATGCTACTTATAAATTGTTGCTTTACTATGAACTACTGAAAACATTTGGTTGTCATCTTTGTTCCTAGTTGCAGAATTGTGCACACCAGAGGAAGAAAGTGTGTCCAAGGGAAAACAGCAGGCCCAGCCACATGAGCCCATAGCTTAGTGGTAAGAGCACCAGGAGGGTATTCTGGAGGCCTGGATTCAAATCCCAGTAGGTTACATTATTTCTGTCTCACTACAATTTGTGATTTAAATTGCTTAGCAGTGGTTAATTCTGTAGTAAAAAACATCTGATTATGAACTACAGAAGAAAGCTATTATAGCTTTTGGGAACAGTGAGAGACTAAGAAAGTGCTGATCTGACTTTACAACTCCCTCCTGCAACTGTCCCTTACCCCAGACCTTGGTGGCTCCCCACCCCATCCATGGATTGACCCAGCACCAGTATTTCCTTGTGCCCCCTGCCAAACTGTATGCCTCATTGGGGTTGTTTCACTGTGCCTGTCCGAGTATAATTTTATCTGCCTTAACTGTGCCCGTCTAAGCATAATTTTATTTACATTAAGCACCTTGTTGTACTGTTTCACCCTGCACTGAATTTTGCTTTGCACTTCTGTAATGCTTTGCCCTGAGCTCCTTTTGACATACTGATGCATAACCTTCGGGGAGGCCCCATCAGTGGAGGCATTTCAGTGGGGTCTGAAGGTGCATCTCTTTAGGGAAGCATTTAAGAACCAGTTATGTTAGTTCTAGATATCCGTTGACTCGGAATTATTTTACTGATATTTTACTTTATAATTTTCCTGCTCATGATCTGTCATTAACGTTTGTTTTGTTGTTGTTTGTTCATTTCTCCATTGCCTATTTGTACAGCGCCCAAAGCCTCTGGGACTGGGCACTTAAGAAATAACGTTTTATATACCTACATATCTGTCAATGTACTATTGATTATTTCACCTTACTGTAATATCTCTCCTCCCCCAACACATCCAGAAACAAGCTGTTATCAGCTCAGTATGTCTTTCCTGGTAAACATT
This sequence comes from Neoceratodus forsteri, assembly GCA_016271365.2. Classification (NCBI taxonomy): domain Eukaryota; kingdom Metazoa; phylum Chordata; order Ceratodontiformes; family Ceratodontidae; genus Neoceratodus; species Neoceratodus forsteri. The sequence continues at coordinate 156,839,352 of CM057449.1, read as the reverse complement.
TTATAATAAATAAATAAATGCATAAATGACTAAATGTCCTGATTTTGAATGTGCCCTTGCTTAATAAAGAGGCTCATACAGGGTCCTTGGTGCAGAGGGGCATTGCTTCTCATGCCACCATTAACCCGGAGTCAGGAACAAGATCAGGACACTGAAATGTTGTTGGGTGGGGGGATTGATCATCTCTGAGGAACCTCTCCTACAGGGCAGGTGGGCATCTGATGCCAACATCTCACAGCCACCTGGGTCTCCACGGGTGATAGTGCAGGTGGGGCAACAGCTAATGGGAGAGTCGGGCACCAACTGGCTCCTTGCATCAGTAAGCTTGTGTATGCATGACTGGAGCTGTCCCACTAGGAAGGGGAATACAGACAATGGAGGAAAACACCCATGCACAACAAGTGATGTGGCAGCCCTCTTGGATCCTGCACTAATGCTTCTGGGAAGGTACCATTGGATTTGTTATGGGGGTGGGTCTGATGGCACCACAAAGACCCAGCCCAGTGGGAGTCTGCTCAGTATGGGTGGTAACAATGGTGGGGAAATGATTCCAGCTGATGGGGTAAACTGCCTGGTCAGTTAGGGGAAGAAGAAAAAGTAAAGAAGTTTAATCTTGTCATAGTAATTAACCGTCCAGATTTGGAAATACTATAAATGTACTGAATGTGGAAAGCATTTTATTTTTCCATCCCATGTCAAAATGTGCTGGCAGTACAGCCTAGAGGTTAGGGTAAGGGCCTGTGAATGAGCTTGGTACATCCTGTAGACCTGGTCTTGATTCCCACAACCTCTACTTGCATACTGTGTGACTCTGGGCAAGTCACTTTACCTGCCCTGTGCTCCTAGGTTGCCCCTGAAAACAGGCATTGTGCCTAGTTGGCCTTACTGAGTTACCAAAGAATAAAAAAATAAGCAAACCAGTGAATTTGCAATGAAAATACCATAACTGTATGATAAAAATAATTTTACTGTACCACTCAAAATCAGATTCACACTAGAGAGAGAGAGAGCGAGAGCTGCAGTAGGGTGTGTTCAGAGTCGGGAACTCAGTAAGAGATATTCAGATAGTGCTCATTTCCCTAATTGTGAACTTGCCTTGGCTCAGAAATGATGCACAGTATATACAATACATAGATACAGATGTTGACAGCAGAAAAAGGCTCTTGGCCCATCCAGCCTGCCCACCCCACCTAACTGTTCTGCCTTGCAGTGGTGGCAATCCTCCCCTTTATTACTGTCCCCCCTTTTCCTAACTAAACATATGCCTTTCCCATCCCTGCTTGAAGCTGCAGATTGATTTGGCCTGTACCACTATCTCTGGTACCTTATTCCACTTGTCCACCACCCTTACCTTGAAGAAGTGTTTACGGGCATCCTTTCTAATCCCCCCATGCCAGGCAGCTTTAGTGAATTCTCTCCCACCCCTGTGTTTGAACTCATGGAGAAGAGTTCCTTGGAATCCACTGTTTCTCCTGTGTAGGTACTTGCATGTCTCAATCATGTCATCCCTTTCCCACCTCGTCTCAAAGATGTGCTTGTTTAGGTGCTGCAGCCTCTCCACAAAGGCCATGGACCATCTTAGTTGCACTGCGCCGTGCTGGCTCCACCTAGTTGCAGTCTTTACTCAGGTGTGAGCTTATAGATTCATAGACGTGTGCCAGTAGAAAAGGACCCTCCTGGCCCATCGAGTCTGCCCATTCTCCCCTCTACTTGTCCCCCCCCCCTTGTCAATCCCTTGTGTTTGTCCTAGGCCTTCTTGAAACCCTCCACTGTACTGGCCCCCACCACCTCCTCCGGCAGTCCGTTCCAGGGCTCAGTCACTCTCTCCATGAAGTAATACTTCTTAAGGTTTGCCCTAAACCTTCCCCCCCCTCCAGTTTCAATCCATGTCCCCTAGTTCTTGTATCGACCTTCCTTGCAAATATGCTGTCCCCCACTTTATTGATCCCCTTCATACTTGAATGTTTTGGTCATGTCCCCTCTCTCCCTTCTTGTCTTCAGAGAATACAAATCCACCTCCTTCCACCTCTCCTTATACGTCTTCTCACTTAGTCCTTGCACCGTTTTAATGGCCCTTCTCTGCACCCTTTCTATGCCATCGATGTCTTTTCATAGATGGGGCCTGTACCCCATACTCCAGGTGTGGCCTAACCATGGAACTGTAAAGTGGCATCAGCACCTCCCTCCTTCTGTTGGTTATTCCCCTCACTGTGCACACCTGCATCCTGTTAGTTTTTCCCACTGCCTTGCTGCACTGGGTCTTCACTATAAGGTCATCAGTGATTATAACTCCTAGATCCTTCTCCCACCTGGCTGTTGCCATTATCTCCCCCCCAGTATGTATGTGGTATTTGGATTCCTCCTCCCCAAGTGCATCACTGTGCATTTCCTGCCATTGAACTTTAACTGCCATGTTTCCGACCACTCTTCCAGTAATCTTAGATCCTTCCTCATTTCCTCCACCCCCCAGTGTCCACCCTATTACTGAGTTTTGTATCATCTGCAAAAAGGCAGACCTTCCCCTGAAACCCCTCTGCTATGTCGCTGATGTAGAAGTGTAACAGAATGGGCCCCAGCACTGACCACTAGCGGACCCCACTCATAACTCTTGCCTCCCCAGAGTGCACCCCATTGACCACCACCCTTTGGCTTCTACCCGCCAGCCAGCTCTCTACCCATCTTGTTATTTCTGCCCCACCCCTAGACTCCTCAACTAATTAACCAGTCTTTGATGGGGCACTGTGTCGAAGGCCTTCCCGAAGTCCAGGTAGGCCACATACAGTGCCCCACCCTGATCAACCACCCTTGCCACCTCATCGAAGAATTCGATCAGGTTCGTCTGACATGACTGACCCCGAGTGAAGCCATGCTGCCAAATGTCTTGCAGCCCCCCCTTCCAGGTAGGGAGATTTATACTTATTCTATTAGCAATCCACCTCCCCCAAAATCTTGAAGACACTACCCTTAAGAAGGACTTTTGTATATGAAGGAGATTTGTTGAATAGGACCTGCATAAGATGGGTCATGAGGAGAAGGTGGAGGAGATGTGCAACTCTACTAGAGTACTAGCATACTAGAAAGTGCAGGAGATCACAGTGTACCTACAGAGAGTACTGTATGGGGATGAAAAGAAGAAAGGCTTCTGTCTGGACGATGGGAGAATTGCAAAACATGTGATGGGGGGAACAAGAAAGACCTTCAAGGTACTGAGGACTAAATATACCATGGAGAATAGAGCCAGATGCTGTATACACAAGCACAGAAAAGCTGAAATAGGCATTAGTTTGAATGGCATGGTTAGAGATATTTAGGATAACAAATTAAACAATAACGACTGCACAGCTGAACATTTCCTGGGGATTAACAACAGGCTAGGGAGGAGGGGTAGTCTGAGGCACAGCCAAGGGCCACCCCCCTCCATTTATCTCCAGAAAATGACCGACTGTTAGGTCATTATTGCAATTGTAAGTCTAATCGCGACAATGAGCTTTACAGCTTTTTTTTTTTAACTTACAGTTTTACATTTTATTTTGCTCTTACACTGCTTTCTTTTTGCATCCCTCACACACTTCAGCCAGCATGGCTTATGTTGGTTTGTGTGCCATGCCCTACCAGTCATGATTGGGAATGAAAGTGGCACATTTTTTTATTTACAATTTTTGCATTTTCTCCCCAGTTTTCTCCCCCGCCTGGGACACTGACTGCCACACCCCTGTGTGTGGAGGCACACATGCATGCTGGGTACCGGCTCTGCCCTTCTGCCCCACCCCTGGCAATCACCTGCCACCCCCTCTACTTTCCATCGGACCTCCACCCAGTGGGAGTGGAACTAGGGGCAGGGGGGCAGGCAACCTCCCTGGGAGAGGAGAGCTACCTTTCAGCTGCTCAATCCACTGCTCCCTCTTTCTCCCTCTCAGCAGTTCTGACAGGCCAGAGTTCCCAAACCTGAGTCATCGGTATAACGTAGGTAAGGCATCCAGCGCCTCAGCCCTCAGCAGCACTGGGCCGCCATGAAAGTGGCACATTTTTGAAAAAAAAAAAATTGCTAAATGGTGTCACAGTTAGAGTATATTTATTTAAATGTAATTTTCTTGACATCAAAACACATTTTTCAACTTTTACTTTTTGGCACTGTGTCTGATGAGCTGAGTGTTGCTGCTGCACCGTGCATTTTCTAGCGATTAATGCCTGGCACAACAGCCAGTCAGAGAAGTTCTTTCCTTCATTAATATTTAATTAAACATATCATTTTAGTTATCTCACAGGAATAAGGCAGGTAAGGACAGTGAGACTGCTAAGCACTGAATATGAGGAGGGAACAGTGTAAACTGGCGCACTGGCTGCAGAGGCTAAATGAATATATGACCTCAGTACTTGGTACAGAGGTACTGAGTGACTTATCACATCTGAGTGAGGTATTCAAGGGGCCAGGAGATCTCAGTTACAACACAAAAAATAGCACTGCTAGCTTAGTTGCTGCACTACTAAGTATGCTAAAGGTGAGTGAGAACTTATAGACATCAAAATATGCTACCAGTAACTGTGACACCTTACACAATACAGAGCATGGGTGTAGAAAGACAGGCTCCAAGTAAGCTACAACTTACCAAACGACTGGAGAGGGGACAGCACTCTGGGCTCTGGCCACTGATTTTTGTTGCTGCTGTTTGATAGTCGCCCTGCTGCTCTTCTTATATGAATGTTGTGATCTGTTTAAAATAAGTTACATGCATAAAACTACATACTACGGTGCTTTTTGGGTTTTGTACAGTTCCTGAAATACAGTATGGGGTGTACAAGGTATCTGGGTAACACATATGGGGATGCTACAATTGGAGGCGTGGAAAAGAGGCACCTAAGGGATCTGGATTACAATTTTTATTTTCTTGGCTGCACCACTGCTACAGAGCGAGAATATTAAAGAAGCATTCTGAGTACTAAGACAAGCTCTTTAGGTAGATATGAGGCACTACTGATTTCTTAATTTCTTTTAGGAAATGTGAGACACTTCTGAATTCCTAAATAGGAAACACTACTGATTTATTTTGGGAAACATAGAAACATAGAAATAGACTTTGACGGCAGATAAGGACCGCTTGGCCCACCCAGTCTGCCCATTTCCCTACCCACCGGATAAGCTGCAGATCCTAGTTAACCAACAGCCTACTTCTTCCTATCCCCCACCAGAATTGCCTTATGTCTGTCCTATGCATTCTTGAATTCCCCCACTGTTTTTGACCCCACAACCTCCTCAGGAGGGCTGTTCCATGCGTCCACCACCCTCTCTGTGAAAAAATACTTTGTCACATTGCCCTTGAGCCACCCTCCCCCTGTCTTCAAATTGTGCCCCCTTGTTCTTGCACACCTGTTTTTCTGAAGGATGCTACCCTCCTGGACTTTGTTAATTCCCTTGAGGTACTTGAAAGTTTCTATCATGTCTCTCCTCTCCCTCCTTTCCTCAAAGGTATACTTATTAAGCTCCTTTAGTCTCTCTTCATATGGCTTCTGGTGCAGACCTGCACCATTTTAGTTGCCCTCCTCTGGATTGTCTCCGTCCTGTCTATGTCCTTGCAGAGGTGGGGTCTCCAGAACTGCATGCAGTACTCCAGATGGAGTCTCACCAACTGTCTGTACAAAAGGATAAAAACGTCCTGTTTACTACTGAAACATGCCCCCTTGAGGAAGACCAATGTGATTGGTCAAAGCACTGGGGAAAGATTTACCAGTGTGGAGACACTTATCAGATGAAGGAGGTATGTTGTAAAGTTTATAAAGAATTTTGGATTAAACCAAGAAAGTTGCAAAGGCATTATTTCTCCATGTAATTATTTCTACACCATTGGAGTGCAGAGCTTGCTGGTTTAACTGTTTGAACTCTTGGGGCTTGCAATCCCCTCTGCACCATGTCCTTGGCTTGAGCACACAGCACAGGTACCTTTAACTGGAACTGAGAGAGGACACTAGTGGAATTGAGCTCCAGACCATGGAAAAGTCATTTGAAAATGCCTGGAAAAGCCGGGAATGTGTAACAAACTCCTAGAGTAGGGATATCAGACTAACCTACCAAGATGTAACTGAAGAAAAATTTGAGAGTAAGCCCTTGTTTGTATTATTGTTATTTTACCCTTCAAAGGACTCCGGGCAAGGAGAAAGTTATACCCATAAATGCTCTTATTCTCAGAAGGTACTGGTTGCAGATTTTATTTATAGGGCAGTAGAATATTATTTAAATATAATATGTAACTGTTGTATTGAAAGTAAACTATTATATTGAACTAGAACACATTATACTGGAGCAGTAAATTTACTGATGACTGATTCTAAAAAGTGATAATAGTGATAAAAGCCAAGGAGATGAATCACAAGGCTTCTAGGAAAATTGGTGAAATTTTAATTAATTTATTATGACGAGTTACGAGGAGCCATTTTAAAAGAGTAATTAATTAAGGGTTTTGCTTGTTTTGCTGACTAGGTTTGCTGGCAAAGGCACCTAGCTTCACCTGAGTTTTTTTCTTCTAGGTTTGCTTGTAAGGACAGAGCAAGGAACAACATTTTCAGAGCAAGGAACAAGATTAAGGCTTCTTTTTGCTAAGCAGAGTTACTGTTTGTTATTATTTTCTTTTGTTCTCACAAGGTTTAATACTGTTTTTTGCTTACATTTTACTGCTGTTATCTCTGATTCAAATGGCTGTTGCAGGGTATACTTTCTGCTGCACTATTACAGGGTGTGCCTACAGGTTTGTTAATGTTTTGTGCTTACAAATTACTGCTGTAATCTCTGATTCAAATTATTTTTGCTAGGTATATCTTCTGTTACTGCTTTATTTTTCTCTGTAGCAAAATGCTTTTTGCAGAGTATATCTTCTGTGAAATTGTTACAGGTGGTGCGTATAGGGTTTACAGTTTTATCTATCATTAGGCTAAGCTTTCAGGGCTACTGCATTTGTTGCTGGTTGATTGTTTCTGCTCTTACCTCCTTGTTTCTTTCATCCGTGGTTCTTCCTTTTCGGCAGGGGAAAGGCCCAGCCACCCACCTACCGACATACCCAACCACCCCATACTGCACTCCTTTTATAGAGTAGCACAGTCGTGATATTTCCTGTAGCAAAGTAGGAAAGGGAGGATCAGAGGGGCATCCACACAGTGACTTCATTTACAGGGGCACAAGTAATTTAACTTGTTACAAGTTATACAAAAACAAACAAAAATCTTACTTCTGCTTTCATTTTCCTCCTTCTAATTACTCAGACCAGGTAATAAACTCTACAGCTCAACTGGAATGGATATAATTAAATGCAGGCACTGCAGGACACTTTTTGAAAGGGCAGCTATACAGGATTTAGGACGCTGTTCTACATGCTGAACCATTGGAGATCTAAGGGCTCAGCTCCAGGCAACATGGGCAAAGATTACATGCCTCAAATTGCATATTCAGGAGGGAATATACTATAAGAACAGCCTGCCATTTCTCCAACATCCAACTAAAGAACCTAGACCACAGAGGGTAGTTGGGCCGGGAGGTTGGCAGGTGGTTAGGAGGGGCAAATCAAGTGCCCCATCACTCAATGCTCTCCAACATATCACCTCCACAAACCATATAAAAACTACAAACAGGTGTCTGCCTCTATCTTCAAAATCAAACAAAGGGGTAGAGAACACTGCAGAGCAGGACACTGCTGTACAGGAGCTAGCACTACAAAACCTTCCCAAAACAGGGACCAAAACAAAAAAGAAAAAAGGAAATCCAAAACACTTCTGATCATAGGACACTCCATGATTCGGGGAGTTAATACCTACCTCCAGCCGGGGGTAATGGTCAGATGTCTCCCAGATACATCAGTGTGGAGAGACACTGACTACATTGCTAAAATCATGCAGGAAGCAGGAGAAAACATCGATGTCCTGGTACACATAGGGTCTAATGATCTCGCCAGCCAGTCAGTTGTGGAGACCAAGAAACACCTGACCAGGCTGGGGGACAAACTGTCATCCATTTCATCTGGCATCTCCTTCTCTGAGATCCTGCCAGTCTGGGGGAAGGGGCAGACAGACGGAAGGTCAGAGAAGGATAGGTAGGGGAGATAAACATGTGGCTCAAGGGCTGGTGCCAGGAAAAAGGACACAAATTTGTAGGTAACTGGCAACAGTTTGGGGAGTGAAAGTTTTTTAAATTGGTTGGACTGCATCTGACTAAGGAGGGAGTCAGTGCTTTGGGGCAGAAGTTTGATGTCTTTGCAGAATATTTAAACTAGCCAATGGGGAGAGGAGTGCAGCACCCGGTACATCGAATGGGAAGAACACCCCTCCCGCCTTAACTAGTGACCAAACAGGAGTTCATCATGTTTGTAGTTCATTTGCATCACCAGGTAAGGAAAAAGGTCCACCTCCCCATATGACATGCAGGGGAAATGCCAGACCTTGCCCAGCAACTAATGCACCAAAACCTGGCCAATGGAAAATCATGTACACAAATGCCTGCAGTCTGGAAAACAAAATCCCAGACCAGCAGGTGACAATGACAGAGGCTAAACTGGACATAGTAGCCATTAGCGAGACATGGTTCACCAGTAACTACACTTGGGAGACTTCAGTACCCGGTTATGTACTGTTCAGAAGAGACCAAGGTGCAAAAAGGGGGTGGAGTAGCCCTTTATGTCAATGAAAATATCAAAGCTACATAAATTCAGAATACACATAAGGAACAAGAAGAACAGTGGGTCACCCTGGAAGCAGGAAATGGGACAGCCACATGAACTAGGGTTGTCTACAGGCCTCCAGACCAGGGGGAGGACATAGATGCATTACTGTTAGAAGATATACAAAACATGGCAGCTAAAGGGGAGGTTCTGATAATGGGAGACTTCAACATGCCAGATACAGATTGGTCAATACCAGCAAGAACATCCACCAGAACTAGACACATAGTGGATTCCCTGCAGGGGGAGGGCCTCAAACAACTGGTACAACAACCCACAAGAGACAGGGCTATCCTAGATCTAGTACTGACTAATGGGGAAAGGATCACAGATCTCCAGGTAGAAGGTCACCTAGGGGCCATGACCATCACGTGGTATGGTTCAGTTTGGCCACTAGAACTAAATCATCCCATTCCAAGGCAAAAATATGGGACTTCAGAGGAGCTGACTTTGATAAGATGGCCAACAGAGTTAAACTAGCACTGGCAAGAAGAAATACAGGTGAGGGGATACAGGCAAAGTGGACAAGCATTAAGAATGCAATACTTGAAGAAACATCCATTGTGTTAGGGAGAAAAACAAGAGCAAAAGAAGGAGAAAACCACTTTGGTTCTCAGAAACAGTCGCAGAAAAGGTCAGAGCCAAAAGGCTGGCCTTCAGGAAATATAAGGGAATGCAGTGGGAGGAAGATATGGAGGCATACCAAACTTCCCTAAGGGAAGCAGGAAAGACAGTAAGGCAGGCAAAGGCCCAAAACAAGGAAACACTAGCACGAACAGTAAAAGAAGGGGACAAGACTTTCTATAGATACATTAGTGAAAGGAGAAAGTCCAAAGGGGGTATTGCTAAGATCAAAGGGGATAAGGGGGAGTGTGTGGAGGAGGACCAAGGAAAAGCATCTATCCTAAATAGATACTTCCGCTCAGTATTTACTGGAGGAGAAGGTGGGCAGGGCCCACAGCCCAGCAGCATGGACGGGGGAGGAGGTGCACAAGTCCCTTCACAAAAAAAAGAGTCCTAGAATAGCTTGCTAAGCTCAGGGTGGACAAGGCAATGGGACCTGATGGCATATATCCCAGGGTACTAAAAGAGCTAATGGTGGAGCTAGCAGAACCATTATTAGAACTGTTTAGTGAGTCTCTGAGCACAGGAGAGGTCCCAGAAGACTGGAGAATGGCTCATGTGATCCTGCTCCACAAGAGTGGTAGCAGGGAGGAGGCAGACAACTACAGACCAGTCAGTCTTACCTCAGTAGTTGGCAAGATTATGGAGGCACTCCTTAAGGACAGGATAGTGCAACACCTGGAATCCGTAGGAACTTAGGATCCAAGACAGCATGGGTTTACAACAGGAAGGTTCTGTTAAACCAATCTCATAGATTTCTTTGACTGGGTAACCAGAGTGGTGGACCAAGGAGGTGCAGTTGATGTTACCTACCTTGACTTCAGCAAAGCTTTCGAAACTGTTCCACATAGAAGATTGATTAATAAGCTGGGTAGGCATGGAGTGGGTCAGAAGTTGGTCAACTGGGTGGCAAACTGGTTGGCGGGCAGAACATAGAGAGTGGTGGTAAACGGTATACATTCAGAACAGATGCAAGTCACAAGTGGGGTACCACAGGGATCAGTCCTGGGGCCAGTCCTCTTCAATGTCTTCATCAGTGACATTGCAGATGGACTGGAGGGTAAGGTTTGTCTGTTTGCAGATGACACCAAGATCTGCAACAGAGTAAATGATCAAGATGGGTGGCAGAATGAGAAGAGATCTGGATAAACTGGCAAATTGTCAGAAGAGTGGCTACTGGGTTTAATGCAAAGAAGTGCAAGATCATGCACATAGGGAAGAGAAACCCTGAAGCCACCTATAGGTTGGGAGGGGAGTTGCTGGCAATCACAAGGGAAGAAAGAGACTTGGGCATCGTCATCACAGATGACCTGAAACCATCCAAACAGATCACTAAAGCAGTAGGTAAGTCTAGGGGGTTGTTGGGGTGTATAACAGGGGTATCACAAGTCATAGGAGAGAGGTAATAATCCCTCTTTACAAGTCACTGGTTAGGCCCCATCTGGAGTACTGCGTGCAGTACTGGAGGCTGCAACTGCACAAGGACATTAACAAAATGGAGGAAGTCCAGAGAAGGGCAACCAAAATGGTGCAGGGACTGCATCAGAAAACATATGAGGAGAGATTAACGGAGCTCAATATGTATACCCTAGAGCAAAGGAGGGAGAGAGGTGATATGATCGAAACATTCAAACATCTTAAGAGCATTAACATGGTGAAAGAGTATAACATGTTTCAATATAAGAGAAACATCAGGATAAGAGGACACAGCATGAGATTAGAGGGAGGCCAATTAAGGGGTAATGTGAGGAAGTTCTTTTTCACAGCAAGGGTGGTGGATGCATGGAACGGACTACCTCAGGAAGTGGTGGATATGAATACAGTGCAGGGCTTCAAACAGGCATGGGATAGGCATGAGGGAGCAATACAGATGAGTATGAACAGATAGACCATTGACAGAGTAAAGACCTAAGGCACATTCATAAGGTAGAAAAAATGGGCAGACTGGATGGACCTCACGGTCCTTATCTGCTGTTGACTTCTATGATTCTGTGTTTCTTTGTAGGCACATTTAGGAGGGATAGGCACTAAGCAATGTGGGTTAACCAGTTCAGGAACTGTGTTTACAACATTGCTGGAGTCTTCAGTGTGCAATAACATATTCATTATGAATTATTTGCCTGGCAGGTCATAGATGATTTTTAATGTTTCACTTTAGCCTGCAAGAAAAACGTAGCATTAATTAAGGTCAAGTCATATAGAAAGATATCATGCTTAAATTTAATCTGACTGAAATGCTCTGATATAACTAGCTTAACTGGGAGGTATACTATTTGTTATCGGATGCTTATTGATGGGTTTGTAATAATGTACTGTTTTGCAAAACTTAACTTAGCTGTACTACAAATATTCCTCTGTCCTAACTTAATCAGGCAATTGTTTAATCATCTGCATATCTGTGGTGCCTAGGAGGTGCTTGGCTAGGGAAGGCAGGATCTAGAGCTTAAGGAAATGGAGAAACAGGTTGCAGCAAAGGTGACTTTACCATCAACCACTTTACTTCTCAGTTCACCATCAAGCCTTTGATCCCTGCAGTTGACAGCGAGGCTGTATAGCATAGTAGTTAAGGGCACTGAGCTGCAAACCTGGATACCTGGATTTGAATCCCATCAGCCCTCACTTGCATACTGTATGACCCTGAGCAAGTCATTTAACTTCCTTGTACTCCCAGGTTGCATGTGGAACAAGCTCTGGCTTAGTGTGCCTTTCCTGGTTAAACAATTTTCCATTTCCCTTTCCATCGTTGACTTGTCAAAGAAAAGTGACATCTCCACTAAGTTGGTGGAAAAACACTGTTATTCTGAGAAAGAGATGTGGCACAAAGAAAAGGCTGCTTCTCCTGACCATTTCTTTTCCCCTCTAAGAAGAGGTAATTCTACAGAAAAAGATGGGTCCCCAACTCTGGCCCCCGGTTATCTCTTTGATACAATGGTCAGGGTCCAGCACTGGCTTTCCTCCCCCGCCAGGGGATTTTTCAGCCAATACCACCATCTGGCAGAGCCTCATTGATGGTTCAGTTTAATCAACCCCTTCAGTGATTATTAATGCAGAGGTATTGTACCAGCCAAGGTCTGAGCCATTTCAGTGTCTCTTGTCACAGACACCATCGACACCCTCGAATGGACTGTCATCAACCTTACCTTCGACACTCCAGTTCTCAGTCCCGGCTATAGTGCTGGGCCCTGAACAACTTCTGTCAATGGAACCTCCATCAACGGCTCCTCCTCACTTATCTCCTTGTTCCATCAACCATGTGCTAATGATGGTCAACGTCAATGACAAACTGGAGTATAACCCAGAGTATATGAAAGAGGAAGATGAGGCTATGAATGATGAAGATGCAATAGATGTTTTGGGCTGAAGCTCAACTCTGTCCTGTTACTTAGAGGATATGGGAAAAACACTCCAAGGTTTCCACCTGAGAATGCCTCATTTCAACCTTCCTGAAACAGGTACATGCTAAACTGGGGTTTCAAGCAGACGAGGAAGATTCCTCCAAGAAAAATCTATACAAATTCTTGGAGGCTTCTGCCTCCACCATGCTCATCATTCCTCCTGTACATTCTGCACTTTGGCTGCTTGGCATAGGCCAGCTCAATTGCAAGCAGTTTCAAGAAAGGCTGATAAGCAACATCCAGCCCCCAGTGCCGAGCCCTATTATTCATCACAGGCTTAAACAGACTCAGTGACAACTATGGCTGCTCATGACATATCAAAGACTCACAGACACATGAGTTGTCTTCCTCCTGATGAGGAGTTGAGGAAACTTGATGTGATGGGGAAGAAAACTTTTGCTTCTGCTTCCCTGGGCCTAAGGATTACCAACTATCAGGTGTATATGAGAAAATATCAAAATTGCCTTTGGAACACTATGGCCACCCTCAGCTAAAAAATTGCTATAGGGCCAGAACAAAATATTGGCACAGCAGACTATTGCTAATGGCCAGGATGCTGCTAAGCACCTGCTGAGGGTTTGCCTATGATGTCTGTGATACTGCTGCCAGGACCACTGCCTCTGGCATTTGCCTTCACCGCCACTGTTGGCTGAGGGTGGCTGGTTTTGCCTCAGATGTGCAGCATTCTGTAATGAATGCTGCATTCAGAGGTAAACAATTGTTTGGCAACGATGTAGAAAATGCATTAAGGAATTTAGTCTTCCAAAATTACTTTGAGATCCCTGCATACTTTGAACCCTAAGCCCTGGAGAAGGGATTGAGGTTCTTTTCACAAGCTGTATGCTTGTCCCAGCTGGGGCTATTCAAGAAGCCTAGATCATGATTCCCAGAGACTTCAGCCTTCCACTTTCCAGTCAAAAAACCTGTCTCTGGTGCCCATACCAGACTTACAAAAGGTCAGACCATTACCGACACCCCTGCCACCCCCAGTGCTTTCTGACTCCACCCCCTTCCTCAAGCTTTACTACCTCAGGAAGTCTTGGTGGCATGCTGAATCTCCCTCTTCCAACAAAAATGGAGGAAGATCACTAATAAATAGGGCACATACATACCTTCATGTGAAGACAGACAAGTCACACAGAAAATACCTGCGTTTAATGCTCCAGAGCTCACACTGACAATTGCGTGTCTTGCCTTTGGTTTATGCTCTGCACAGTGTGCCTTTGCCAGAGTTTTTGCAGCATTGGCAGCTGCCCTCTGCAGGGAGGGTCTCTGTGTCTCTACAAAACAGGGTACTAAATGAGAAAAAGACCGAGGTAGAAAGGTCAGTGGGGCATGCTGCAACAGAAGGTAAAGCCATCAAAAAATGAAAAGCAATGAGTACCAATGTCCGTAGTCTGAGTAACAAGCTTCCTGAATTAGTGGCCTTGATGGAGGAGGAACATCTGGATATCGTGGCAGTCACAGAAACATGGTACACACAAAACCATGACTGGGACATAAACATACCAGGATACACTATCTACAGGAGGGACAGGGAGGGTAAAAGAGGAGGAGGAGTAGCTCTTTACATAAGGGAAGGAATCAAAGCAACAGAACAAAAGGGTAAACAGGGAGGAGGAGAAGAAGCACTGTGGTTAAATTTGGAGACAGGCAATGGCACCACAATCCGCACAGGGTTAGACAGACCCCTTCTCAGGGGAGGAAATGGACAAGGAAATGATAGAAAGATACTTAGAATGGGAAAAAGGAGATTGCTGATGGGTGATCTGAATATGCCAGATGTTAACTGGAGTGCAGTTGCAGCAGCCACTCAAGAGTGGGTTATTCTAGATGCCCTACAGGGGCATGCCTTAGACAACTAGTATTGGAGCCCACCGAGAGGAGCAATCTTAGACCTGGTTCTCTCAAATGGAGATGGAGAGAGGATCACAGATGTAGAAGTTGGGTAGCCATCTGAAACTAGCAACTATCGAACAGTATGGTTCATAATAAACACAGCAATAGAAGTAAGCTGCTACAAAGGCAAAAGTACTGGACTTTTAGGAGGCTGACTTTGCTAAAATGGGTGAGTGCCTAAGGAATGCACTAGCAAATGGGCAGGAAGGAGGGTGGAAGAACAATGGGAATAATAAAACTGCCATCACAGAGGTAACAAGCCTTTGTGTGAAGCAAATAAACAAAATAAACGATGTAAGGAACTCTATTGTTCTCAAAGGAAGTGGCAGTGAAGGTTCAAGAGAAAAGAAAGCATTCAGGAAGTACAAGGAATCACAGAAGGAGCAGGTCAGAGAACTGTATCAGTTAAAGCAAAAGGAAGCTGGAAGGCAGTCAGAACAGCAAAGGCCCAAACCGAGGAAAAAAACAGCCAACTCAGTTAAGAAGGATAAAACCTTTATAGGTACATCAGGGGAGCGAAGGAAGACCAAGGAGGGATAGGTGAGGCTTAATAAAGGGAGGGAGGGTGGGCGGAGGGTGACTGTGAAAAGGCAGAGATACTAAACAAATATTTTGCTCAGTATTTACAAATGAAGAGAGGAGGTACCCTAAAACAAACAGTAGAAACACTCTGGATACAGAAGTTGATACCAGCCCATTTACAGAAGAAATGGTTCTGAAAGAACTCTTAAAACTGAAGGTGGACAAAGCAATGGGCCTGATGGGATTCATCCCAGAATTCTAAAAGAACTAAGGGTAGAACTAGTGACACCACTGACTACCCTCTTTAACAAATCATGGAGGATGGGGTGGTACCGAGGACTGGAGGAGGGCAGATGTGATTCCCCTTCACAAAGGTGGGAGCAAGGCAGAAGCAGGAAACTACAGACCTGTTAGTTTAACCTCAGTGATAGGGAAAATGATGGAATCACTTCTGAAGGAAAGAACTGTCGAGTATCTAGAGGCCAGAGGGGCACAGGACCCAAGGCAGCATGGATTCACAGCAGAAAGGTCATGCCAGATGAATCTGATAGATTTCTTTGACTGGGTGACCAAAGTAGTAGATCAGGGAGGGGCTATGGGCATGGCCTACCTAGACTTTAGCAAGGCATTTGACACAGTCCCACATGAAAGATTAATATACAAGTTAGCCAGCCTGGGCGTGGGTCCCAAGATGACAGCCTGGGTAAAGAATTGGCTGGAGAACAGGACACAGAGAGTAATAGTAAATGGAGTGCACTCTGAAGAAAGGGGGGTTACTAGTGGGGTACCACAGGGTTCAGTATTAGGACCGGTCCTCTTCAATGTCTTTATAAGGGACATTGCAGAGGGACTGGAAGGAAAGTATGTCTCTTTGCAGATGACACTAAGATCTGCAACAGAGTTGATGCACAGGGTGGGGTGGAAAGGATGAGAAGGACTTGGCAAGGTTAGAGGAACGGTCAAATGTATGGCAGCTTAGATTCAGTGCTAAGAAGTTCAAGGTAATGCACCTGGGAAGCAAAAACCCAAGGGAAGAGTACACAATGGGGGGTGAGATACTAACAACAAAAATGGAAAGGGACCTGGGGGTAGTTATATCAGATGATCTAAAGGTGGGCAAGCAATGTGAGAGGGCAGCAAGGAGGGCTGGGGGGATACTGGGATGCATAGGGAGAGGCATCACCAGTAGAAAACAGGAAGTTATTATCCCTCTTACAGACAGCTGGTCAGACCCCATCTGGAGTACTACGTGCAGTTCTGGAGACCCAGTCTCTGCAAAGACATAGACAGGATGGAAGCTGTCCAGAGGAGGGCAACTAAAATGGTGCAGGGTCTGCACCAGAAGACATATGAAGAGAGACTTAAGGAGCTTAATATGTATAGCCTCAAGGAAAGGAGGGAGAGGTGGACATGATAGAAACTTTCAAGTACCTCAAAGGAATCAACAAAGTCCAAGAGGGTAGCATCTTTCAAAAAAAGAGGTGCAAGAACCAGGGGCACAATTTGAAGATAGAGGGGGCGGCCCAGAGGTAATTTAAGGAAGTATTTTTTCACAGAGAGGTTGTGGATGCATGGAACGCCTTCTGGAGGAGGTTGTGGAGTCAAAAACAGTGGTGGAATTCAAGCATGCATGGGACAGTCATAAGGCAATTCTAGGAGGTGGGGGTAGGAAGAAACAGGCTGGCTGGTTAACTAGGATCTGCAGCTTATCCATTAGGTAGGGAAATGGGCAGACTGGGTGGGCCAAGCAGTCCATATCTGCCGTCAAATTCTATGTTTCTATCTATGTTTCTATGTGTCTTCCCATGCATAGACAACTGACAGTTGAAAGCCCTGTCTTGGGAAGTCATTGTCTACACCTTGTTGCAGACCTGACAGTTGTTCAACCAGTTGGGTATAGTGGTTAATGAGCAGAATTCAGTCCTTACACCTTGCCAGAGGCTTCAATACAAAGGGTCGGTTCTAGACGCACGTCTGGCACAGGCATTTCTGCCTTCTGACCATGCTATAGTGCTGGTGGCCCAAGCATAGCTGGTATCCTGTGACTGTGTACCAGCCAGATGCCTTCTAAGGGTAATAGGGCTGATGGCTGCTGCAGTACTGATTAGCTCTCCTCCACATGAGTATCCCTCAATGGCTCCTCAGTGCACAGTGGGCACAGCATTCTGATGAGCCGGAGTGCCTAACACAAGTGACTCCTTGCCTCTCTTGTGCCTTGCTCTGGTGGTTGGACCACTCCTATCTAGAGACTTTGTCCTCTTTCCTCTGGCCATCACCCCCCGTCCTGGTTATGATCACAGATGCCTCAGAATCGAGTTGGGGTACCCATCCGGGCCCCTTCAAAACTCAAGGCCAGTGGATCCCTCTGGACATGGTTCTGCATAGCAACACTCTGGAGATGAGGGCTGTGCTACATGACTACAGGCCTTTACTGCACTCTTTCCAGGGAAGCAGCTGTTGATTCATACAGACAATATTTCAGTGATGTATTACATCAACCAACAGAGTGGAGTACATTCGTACCCTCTCTGCAGTGAGGTGATGAGAGTTTGGCACTGTGCAGTGAAACACAACAAATTTCTGTCTGCAGTGATCCTGCCCAGTACCCAGAATGCTCTGGCGCTCACCTTAGTGGATCCCATGTGATATGCCATGAATGGGAACTCTCAGGTTCTGTTGTGGATTGACTTTTTCAAAAAATGGGGTCATCCAGATAAAGACCTGTTTGTGTCTCCATACAATGCAAAACTGCTGCATTTCTGCTCGCTCGTTCCAGGATCTGGTATTTTCAGGTGAAACGCATTGTCCCTCTCCTGGAAAGGGAGGTTTCTATAAGCTTTTCCTCCATTCCATCTATTACAAAGGGTTCTGTTGAAGCTACAGGCTGAACTGGCCTCCTTAATTCTGGTGGCCTCTTATTGGCCTAGAGTTCCAGAGACCAAACTGCGATAAGCCCAGGTTGGGAAGGGTGCAGGTAAAGGGCAGCTAGTGTAGCGTGAACACAAAAATCCAAATCACCTGCACTCCAGAGCAAATCACATACACAATTCCACTGAAATTTTAAATGCTTTAATAGCCAATACCGTGGAATGTGTATACAGACCTGACCACTGCCACAATGCCACAGCACTTTGGGTCAGAAACCCTTCATCAGGGGTTGAGGTTTGTGAAAGAGACACATGACTGATTTATACCATCACTTCATGAATAAACATCAATCAATTACATACATTAATGAAAAAAATGATAAATTATTATAAACAATCATGTACAAGGCATGTAAATTCAGAACATTCTATAGTATATAAGAACCTTTTATTTCATATGCTCAGTGCTGTAAATTGTCTATAAATGTATCATCATTTCAAAAATGTTTCACTAGAAAGAAATAGGGGTTCTCAGGCAGCTGTGATCTTGCAAGGAACACTGTGATCAACAGTTCCTAATGTCCTCCAGAGTAGAGAAAGATAGAGCAGTAATATCTGGAAAAGAACACAAAACAATTGATAATTCCGTATGATAGAGTAGACTCATAAACAGTAACAAGCATACACCCCTCAAGGGACCTAGCTAATTAAGTAATAAAGCACAACAGGGCGTGTGTTATTGTGTAATAATGTCACTGCTGGGGTGGGTTGAAGCATGAGGTGAAGCCGAGTGCTTCCACTACCCCAGGAGTGATGTTATTACACATTATAAAATGGGCTTAAGAAATTGAAGTCTCTGATTGGCTACTACATCATCTGAGCCGTGTCCTTATCAGATGATAGAGTAACCAACCAGGACTACTGCCCACCAACATGCCCCATCACAGCAACAAATCACTGACCTCTGTCAAGCGTTAAACAGAAACGCTGGCTGGCACAGCTCTTAATAAGACACAACTGCTGCACTGAGAGAGTGCTACCAGTGTCCCAAAACTGTCAACAGAAACAACAGAACTCCCACACACACACATTTTCTCCACCCAGAAAAAAGTGTACAAACTTGGTACCTGTTCAAAATTGTTTTTTTCATTGCCATTTCCCCTGGCTAGTGCAGATGCATCTCTCAATCCCTCCCAGCATTTTAAACTAACCACCCGCTAACGATGAACATGGCCTCAGCAGCACTGCAACCACACTCTCCATTCTCGCGTCCACCCCTCAAGATCCATGACACGACACAATACGGGGCAACTCTTTTTTTTCCCATAATAGTAATTTTCCTTCATTTTACTATATTTCACTTTCCTTCAGAACAACCAGGAAGTAAAAACTGGGCAATACGGCTGCCGCTATAGGACACACTCGCTCAGGAAATTACTCGCTACCAGAAAAGTCAGTGTCCTTCAATCCCTAACAATGTATACATCGGTTTAAAAAAAACAAAAAAACTAATAAGAGCCCCTGACAACGAACACACTCGCTCTGACTGAAACGGCATGCTGGCTCACGCAATGCTAGCTCTAAAAGAAATGCCTGCTCTACTCCTTAGCAAACACAGACTTAATTAAAATCTTTCTCAGTCAGCAATACTGTATGAGAAAATAACAAAATTAGAATCAGTGTGTCTCAGAAATTCAGTGTCAGGAAACAAAAAGAAACAATTTGACCACTACCTCTATTTGTGTGTGTGGGTGGGGTGGGGGGAGGCACCCTGTACTGACCATCAGAAATTACCAGTGGGGGACTATTTTTTTTACTGGTTCAGTCCTAAATCTCAATTTACATGTTTCTGCAAAAACTTTTTTGCTCCTTTTTTTTAATTCTGAAGTACTTACTTGGGAGCCCAATTTATAAGTGAATAACACACACTCCGAGGTGTGATTACGCTGATAAGAGCATGCCGGGCATAAGGCACCCTCGCCAGCCCTCATGCCTTAGTACACCCCTGGGTGTGCTCTTATCAGCACGTAACCCACACCTCATCGTGTGTTATTACTTGCATAACACACACCCTGGAGTGCCTTATTGCTATTATATAATGGCTTGTTTTAAAATAATAATGAAAAGTTAAAGAAAAACAAATTTATGACATTTTTATTTTTGTGTTGGATGCATATATTCTGTGTATAAGAAAAAGTAGTCCAGTAGGTGGTGCTGGTATTTCGTGCCCCCCCACTCAGTCTTTCTGTCATTCACTTGGTCTTAGCTTGTATGCTTTCCCCCTGAGACACACAGACACACACATAATTGTCTGTGGCCATGTAGTTTAATTGAGGCAGCTGTGCTGCTTGATTAAAATGTGACAGTGCATGGCTGGAGAAATTCATCCCTCTACTCTGCTTTTTGGGACAGAAAGTGAGTTAAATGTGTTTGTGCATATTTTCTATCATTGCAGCTATGTTACTGTGGCAGATGACAGACTATGAGCGTTTTAACTCATTGCCTCCACAGAAGCTCTCTGAAGTTGCACCACTTGTCTCCTGTATACTGTTAACAGTGAATCCTGGGCCTTTCTAAGTAAAATCAAGTCACAGTTAGCATGGCACAAACAAATCCTAATAGCTCAAGAACCGTAAGTGCTAGACACAAAGTATGAGTGGCAAAGTTGTTCAGCACAACATTACCTTTCCAATGGTGGTATGCAAGTAATAATAAGTCATTTGTTTTTTTTCTATGCTGCTCGAAACAGCAAACAAAATAATATTTTTCACTAAAAAAGACAACATAAGCCATACACACCATACTATAAACAAATGGGAATAACTCCTAAAGTATACCTGATATACACAAAATATCAGTGGCAAAGTTGTTCAGCACAAAATTACCTTTCCAATGATGGTATGCAATCAAATATATATTCTATTCTATTGTGTTATATATTAAAATATATAAGTGACTTCTCCAGACGTTTCAAGGGCACACTGGAACTCAGTAGCTGACTTCTGTATTCATCCTCAGGACACACCACTGTATTTTATTACCAACTACAGGTGTTTGCTAGGAGACAATGAGTTAAGTGAATGGCTTCACTGAATCGCACGACCAGCAGTTACGGTCTTCGAGGTTCACTGAAGCCGCTTGCTTCTGACACAAAACAAAAAAGAAAAGTTAAAAACCGGCATGAACATTGTGTTTTATCATACAGCACTGTATTTTGTGTGCCTCAGTTGCCGGTGGAAGTGGTGTTTCAGGGTTGTGACATCTGGGGGGGGGCCTGAAGTCTTTTCAGGCAGACTAACCGGAGCTGCTGTAGCCTCTGGACAACAGCATGATTTCATGCTTGGTCATGCAGTCATGTGTGTGCTTGGGCTTCATACAGTGATGTTATCATTGAATAACATCACTGTTCCAGGCACTCATTGACCAATCAAAATTCAGGAATTTTCCTTGCCATTGTATAATTAGATAAAACTATATCTCTGAAATTATGCTAATAAAATAGTATGGGTAACTGTGGGTAGAACATAATTCTACACTGGGGTCGTGCTGTAAACAAAGTAATTCAACAAAATCTTAAGGGCACTGATATATTGAACAGGATCTACACAAAGAGTACAAGCAAAGGTCCTGAGCAGAGATAAGTCTCCTAGTAAATAGGCTTTTAATTTCACAAAATAACATTCTCAGGACATTAACTATATACATATATATATATATATAGTTGTGTATCTCTAGTCTAGCAGGTATGGTTTCATGTCCCACTGATCATTCAGTCCAGCTGTTTTCACACCATTCAGTGTGAATATCCAAAAGCTTTCTTTTTTGAGCAGGATATTAGTTCTGCTCCCTACTTTCTTCAAAATGGGAACATGTTCTATGCCCATAAACCTGAGTTTGTCAGCATTAGAGCTCATGGTATGAAGAACGTGTCCTCCTATTGGTGGTGAATTGTTATTTCGATTGATCATTGATAGTTCTTGTATCTCTAATTAAGGGGTCTAGTGGTTTGTCTTACATACTGTAGGTCATCGTGTGGTGTCCTTGCAAGATGACCTACATAGAGTCAACCACTAGACTCTTAAAGCAGAGGATACAAGAAAAAGGTAGGTCGATCGAGAATGGCAGAATTTTTTGTTTATCATTTTTTCATTAATTCATGTAACTGATTAAAGTTTATTCATGAAATGATGGTATAAATTAGTCATGTGTCTTTTTTACAAACCACACCCCCTGATGAAGGGTTTCTGACCAGAAGCACCAGGGCATTGTGGCAGTGGTCAGGTTTGTATACACACTCCACAGCATTAGCATTTAAAACTTCAATGGAATTGTGTATGTGATGTGCTTTGGAGTGCAGGTGATTTGAATTTTTGTTTTCTCTTACTGGCCTAGACAGATTTGGTTTCCTCTGCTCCAGCAACTGCTAGTGGAACCCCCGTCCTGCTCCCACTACAAGCCAGACTTCTGTCATAGAAATAGGATACTCTAGTGCACCTGGATCTGTGATCCCTACACCTGTATGCATGGCTGCTGAGGGTCATAGAGGTCTCCCACTTCATGGTCCCCCCAGTGGTTGCTGATGTTGAACTGGCAGCTAGAAAGCTGTTTACATGGTACACATATTCACATAAATAGAAATGTTTCACACTTTGGTGTACTGCACTTGCCCTGGATCCCTTTACATGTCTAGTTCCTACTTTGCTGGACAACCTCTTGCCCCTTACGTAATCAGGACCAGGGTATTCCTTTATTATAGTCCACCAGGCTATGGTGTTGGCTTGTCATGCCCTCCCAGAAGGCAAGGCAGTGGCCCTGATGGAGGTTTCCCGCAGATTCCTAAGTGGTACTCTGTTGCTGCACTCCTTGGTCCACAATCCGGTTCTGGTGTGGGACTTTAATTTGGTCCTGGAGACCCTGACTGCACCTCCCTTCGAGTCTGCCACAACTAGTAAGCTACGCTTCCTCTCTTGGAAGACAGTGTTCATAGTGGCCATGATTTCAGCAATATGTATTTCAGAGTTGGAGGCTGTGGTTGCAGACCCTCCTTTCACTATTTTTCACAAAGATAGGGTTACATTATGTACTAATCCTCATTTCCTTCCAAAGGTTGTGTCTGAGAGAACACTAAATCAGACTATTGACCTTCCTGTTTATTTTTTATCTGCTACAGATAGTGGGGAATTAAGCAATAAGGCATGACCAGGGGTTATGTTAATGGTCTGTTAATCACCCTCTAGGGGTGCAATGTGGCACGAGGCATAGCCAAGTGGTACATGCCCCTAGAGGGTGATTAATGGACCATTAATATAACCCCTGGGAGTGCCTTATTGCTATTATAATAAAAATGTTTTTTAAATAGTGTTAAACCTTGTTCAGCACGTGATTAGGCTGTACATGTATGTTAATCAAAGATTAACACAGGGCTAATAGAATGTTTACAACCAATCAGAAAGCTCTATTTCTCAGACCCTTTTTTATAATGTTGTTTACATATGCTAGACATCCATATAATGCTGCATTGGTACCAGGATCATACAAAAGATTAGAGAAAATCCTTTCACCTGTTTATAGCTTTTGCTACCAGGATGGTAGACTCCCCAAAACTGGAACATGGCCTGTCCAAATGGCTGGCCAACTGTATTACGTTTTGATACGGGAAGCGTAATAAGCAGCTTTATAGTCTCATTTGTGCTCATTCCACCTATGGGGTGGCTACCTCAGTGGCTTGTTTTCAAAATGCATTTGCTGCTGACATATGTGCTGCTGCCTCTTGGAATACTGTTCTTACATTTACTAAACAGTACAGTCTGGACAACGTCTCATAGATGTGCTGCTCTGGCCTCGGTGCTCTGCAAGGCCTCCTTACTCAGAACCATTTGGTCCTGCTGTCCTCCCTCTGTCCTTGGTACCACTTGGGAATCGTTCCATGATGTGGCTCAATGGATTGATGATGGAATAGTTACCTATTGTGACAGTAGATCTTCAAGAAACTCTTCCACTGAGCCGCAGCTCTCACTCCCTTCTTCACCTCTTTTAGTCCCTCCTGATCTAGTGATCCTCTGAGCTTGTCCCTGGCAGGGAACTGAAGCATGCTGGGGATGAGGCATTGCAATGTGGGTGGTCCCAGCCAGCAAAAATTTCCTGGTGCCCCTTATGCTGATGGCCACAGTTCTGTGATGGGGCTCAATACAGGAGATTCCCTGAAGATCTTCTGATGTCACTTGAGAGAGAGAGAGAGAGAGAGAGAGAGAGAGCTCTTGCAGCTGACAATAACCATCAGGTATTGAAGCTCTACTGTTACGGTAAGTTGTTATGTAACTGTACTTTACGGTAGGTAACTATTCCTAATTTGGCCACACAGAGTCAAAATCCACTAACAACTTCACACTGAGTTGGGAATAGGGTCCATTCTTGTCATGGTATTAGGAAAAACCACAACCTTTGGAGATATCCCCCTCCCCCAGTAAAACACATATACAGCTCTGACCTTAACAAATGCCAAGCTGACGACACACTTGTTGTGCCTCCTTTACCCCTCCCACTGCCCTCTGTGCCCCACCATACATACAAAGTTGTATGAATTCTCTAAACTGATGGGCGGCAACAATAATTCTAATTTTATAGCAACACTTTCTTGCAATTTTAGTTCATTTCTGCTTCTTTTTTCCACACAAAAGCGCCCCCCCCCGCTGTGCTGACACCCTAAATAGCTGCCTGCTTATCTTATACCTAACACTAATGTTGGCTCAGATCATATGAATATACTGAATATATGAAGAGTTTTAGTGCATCACCCAGTTTCAAACTATACCATCAAATTCACAATGATAAGATCCGAAAGAGAAACAGGGTTTGTTCAATATCAGTAAATCTGTATGAATTAGTAAGATAGTACTGTTTTCTATCATTTGAAGATACCATAGCTCAATAAATCATTTTCACTCTTCTCATTGTATTAACAAAGCCCCTTAGAGAGACAAGAGCTGGGGTTGCATATCTACTACATTGTGGCAGCAACACACACACACACACACGAAGAAATGAGAGTGGCTTGGCTATCTCCCCTGTCTCTATTTTGTTTTTCTATATAGCTGCTTGGCCCATCAACCGTCTCCCATTCCTGCCTTTTGGGTCTCCCATTGATCCTCAGCCCTGACTGCCACTCCCATGACCTACTGGGATCCACACGGTTCAGGGCACGAGGACCAAGGAGACCATCATACTTGGTGTTCAAGGCACATACATTTTTTTGTAGGTTTTCTCCCTCTTCCCCGATACCCTCCCATTACTTAGAGATGACAGGCATAGCCTGTTGTTGGCCTCAGACATCAGCAGCCAGCTTGTGCAGGGGGTCACTGCTGTACCAGATCCTGTCCATCTCCCATCCCCAGCTGGCTTGCGCTCCTCTCAGAAGCACTCCCTAGCCTGGCTGCCTAATCCTTGTAACCCTGGGCTCGCTACTGAACCCGGGTTACCAGCATGGACGTGTAATGCATTTCCACTGAGCCATTGGGGCAGACATTTGACTCTATTTTTGTTGTATTTTTTTTTTATATTGATGTTTAAAAAAAAAAAACACTCTCCCTCTGCGTGCCCATGCTATCCTTCTCACCACACTGAACTAGGAGTGTTAGGAAATCTTGGAATTTGATTTGTAAATCTATTTTCAGATTATTCAAAAGTTTATTTTATTTAATAATTGTTTTATGAATATTTATAATATGCATAAATGACAGAGTTAAATCATTGCATAATCCTGCTTTGTGGTGTAGAATACAATAGTAAACCAAAATTTACAGATTCGAGAAAAATGGACCCTACAAAGTGTACAGCAATCGAAAAGCACAGCAAAGTCCAATTAATTTGAAAGGACCCTTACAAAAATTAAGTCATTTATAAATGAAATGATAATCCTAAAACTGCTGGATGCTAATAGAGGTACTTCACTGATATGCAAAAAAAAAAAAAAATCTCTGTGCCAAAGAGCTTTAACATGGCCACCTAATTCAGCCAAAAAATGAAAAAAAAATCTGCTTTTGCATTTGTTCAGGTGAGAAATAATCTCTCTATGTAAATGTGAACATTTAACTAAGGGTAATCTACAGACTATGACATAGCACTTATGTAGCTCCAAAATGTATGGTATTCTGAGTATCAGTCAGTTCTTTATTTATGTTCATTTTATGCCATTACATATTATAAAACGAATATGTAACATGCAAATATTTCCACAGTAAAATAATTTATTACAGTTAACAGAGTTTCTTACTTATTTCATAAATAAATTTGTATTGTACATCTCGAGTATTATTCGAGATAGTGATAACACCATAGTGGGCTGAGTTTAGGAAGTAATAACCAGACCAGGGGTAATAAACACTGAGGCCGGAGTCCAAGGTGTTTATTAACCCCACTGATCCAATTATTACTGAGGAAACCCTGATCACAATGGGCCAGATATTCAAAGCTTTGCCCCGGGGCTAAATTAGCACTGCCCAGCGGGCAAACTTAGCCCGAGCACAAAGCAAGCCATATTCAAAAGGAATAGCCCAGGGCAAACAGCTTCTGAATATAGCATGGGAATGAGGCCGGGCAAACTGGGCTGGGAGTGCAGGGGGCAAACATAGCCCTGGAATAAGACAGCTCTGAATATGGCAACCAGGAAGTGCAAACCACAACAGCAACACAGTGCACAGCGATGTGATGGTAGGTAGAGGTGAACTATGTGGCCAATATGTGTGCCAGCAAATGTGTGGACCCATTACAGCTGCAGGCAGCAGTGTATGTGAAAGTACAGTGTGCAAAACTGTAAAATATTCCCCGAACTGTTTGCGCAGCGCTAACACGTTTGCGCGGGTTTAGCGCAGGGCTAAACCGTTAGCCAGGTGCAAACACGTTTGCCCGGCGCTAAACTTTGCCATATTCAAAAGTGACATGCAAATGAGTCTGCTTAGGTAGTCTGTGGGCAAACATCCAAACTAGTATCTCGTTATGCCCTGATTTGCATGCAGTTTGCACTGGGCTAACGGTTTAGCCCTGTGCTAAACCCACGCAAATGTGTTAGCGCTGCACAAACAGTTTGGGGAATATTATACAGTTTTGAACACTGTACTTTCACATGCGCTGCTCCCTACAGCTGTACTGGAACAACACAGCATAGGCACAGATGGTGGTGGTGCTACATACAACTGTCACACTGTAGGTCATGCTACAGTGCACAGCAGACAATACAGTAGCAAGGGGGCCAGTAGTGTGTGGACACAGCAATGCCTATGGTGTGTAGGGCAGTGATGATGACTGCACTATACACAGTGAGAGGCCCAACCTGTAGGTGTTTACTGACAGTGGACATTACTGTTATGCTGTTGTGTGACCCACAGATGCTGCACCTCTGGCATGGGATGCTCACAGTGACATATACATGTCCAGCTTTGTGTGCTGTGGCAGTTGTACAGCTGTGCGGTATGTGGCCGGGGGGGCATATATTATCAGAAAGGCACACTGGTGTTTGGGTATTCCCAATACTGGCCCATGTGCACTACATGATGTGTCCCAGCCTCGTGGCCACACCTGGTCTGTGGCACAGCCTGGCCACCCATACACTCTCCCCTCAACATCCTCCATGCCCACAGTGCTGCACGTGTGTGCTGGCATCTGTTGGTGTCCCCAGAAGAGTGGTCCACAGGTGTGTGCGGTATGGCCACACTGCCATGCTGTCCACTGGTGGCAAGGTCACCACCTACTGCCTGGCATGGCTGGGACTGGTGGGAGATGATGGCATCATTGTGATGCCATCAGTTAGCAGCATGTTTCCTCTATGTTTGGCTTTGTCTATGTGTCATATTTATTTGTTAGTGTAGTGCAAAGCCGCGCAAAAGCCACGCAAACACCACGCAAAGCCAAAGTGTCATGCAAAGCTGATTGCCCAGGGTTAAGACAAGCTTTTCCTGGGCAGTAATGTGCACCGCACTAAGTGTCGCGCTAAGTCGCACAAAACCACTTTGTGCGGCGCTAGTCGCTGAATATAGCATTGTGCCTGTATTCATGTCAGTTTGCCACTTGCACACATTGTAATTTTGCCCAGTGCTAATGCAGTTTGCCCATGCTATTTGGCCTTTTGAATATAGCAGACTCGTCCTAATCCCACGCTAAACCTGCGCAAACGGTTTATGTCCGGCACAAAGTTTTGAATATCTGGCCCTATGTGTGTTATCCTAATTATACTGAAAAGGAAAAAAAATTCAAAATGGCATGAAATCTGTCTCTGTAGAGCTGCAGCGCTTCTGTGGGAAACCAGGAACTGTTTCTCACAGATGCACTGTACCATTGTTGGATGTCTCTGATTGGCTGCTGTATATTGAAGTGGGAGGACATACTGGGCTAGCTGTCTGATTGGCTAAGTACAACACACAGCAGCCAATCACAAATCGCAGAATAATGGGACAGCAACTCTGAATTCTGATTGGCTAAGAAGGGTCTTTGGCTGCTGCCCTCCCACTTCAGCATGCAGCAGCCAGTCAGAGAGACCCAGCAATGCTACAGTATATCTGTAAGAATCAGTTCCTGGGTTTTCGCTGGTATGCTGTAGCACCACACAAGCAAGTTTTAGGAAGTTAAAAAAATTATACATATATATATAAATATATATATATATATAATATATATATTGAGACAAAAACTCCATTTAATGCATCAGTTAGGGTTGTTCACAGCAACAAAAAGTGAAATTCAGTGTTAGGTTGAAAACCCCCTTGGACCCCAACCCACCCCCCAACCCGGCATTGGGGTGCACAGTGGGGTTGTCGGCCCTAACTCTCACCCCATCACATCGTAAAAGCAGAGGTATAGGACAATGGGGTGAGAGCTAGGACCAACACCTCAATGCGCACCCCAATGCCGGTTAGGGGGATGGACTTGGGGAGTCCAAGGGGGGTTTTCAACCCTAACACCGAATTTCCTCACTTTTTTCACTGTGGAACAACCCTAACTGATGCATTAAATGGAGTTTTTGCCTCTAATTTCCTTCTTTGAGAAATTGATAATGAGAAATAGTGAATGCAATACAGCGGTGGAGCGGGCTGGACGTGTCTTTTGGCCCCTGTGTTCCCACCACATGATGTCTTGTGACATAGTAACAGGAACAGCAATGCAAACAGAAGCGCTAACAGTGGCACACATGGTGACACAACCACAAATGAGAACAGAAAGGGTAACGCACACGGTGGCATAGACAGGAACGGTCCGCCACGTGATGTTTTGTCACATAGTAACATGGTGCCCACAAATGGAAATGGCAATGGGCATGGTGACGCAAAGTGAAACAGAAAGAAAAACAGTACTGTAGGCACAAATAGCAAAAAGTAACGGACACGCAAGTGCAAATGGAAACGCAAAGGATAACACACATGGTGGCGTAGACGTGAACAGTAAGTGAAACCGGTACAGAACCGCAAGCGGAAAGGGCAACAGTAACAGTAATGTAAGCGCAGAGGTTGGTTTTCCCCAAAAGCTGCATAGAGAAAGACAGTGAGAAGAATGTATGCATAATAATGGATCTCGGAGCAGAAAATGAGGAGTTGGAATACTTAATTGCTTATATCTCAGGAACCGTATGACGTAGGAAAAAAATTTAAAAGTCATATGATTTATGACTTTTCTGGCTAGTTTTGTACTTATTCCCTCTTGGGGCTAAGTGTTTTTCTGATGAAAAGTCTGTATCTCGCACTGCTTCCAGATACAGGCTCTGAAAAGGATGCTAAATGTTATCCTATGGGAAAAGAAAGTTCAGAGTGCCATAACTTTGGCTCTCTGTAATATTTTTAACCAAACCACTAAAAGGGACATCTGTGGATGTTTGCTGTCTACCCTCAAATTTCAGCCCAAAAGAGCAAACCATTATTTTGCAGCAGGGCGCCAAAGTATTGCTGCAATGCGTCGGATGCCGTAATGTTATCCTACGGGAAAAAGTGTCAACTTTGGAGTGCTGTAACTTTGCCGCCATGTAATATTTTTTCAACGCAATACTGAAAGGCACATCTGTGAGATGTTGGCTGCGTTCCCTCCAAATTTCAGGTCAAAGCACCAAACCGTTCTTTTGCAGCAGGGTGCCAAAGAATTGCTGTCATTTTCCCACAGCCTAGAAAAGTACTGTCGCAATTTGTGAAAGCTTTCACAAATGCATTCGACAGTGTTGCAAGTGCAACAGTACTTTGCGAAAGTACTTTTTCCAGAAATGTGAAAAACATATTTTTGGGGTGTTTTACCCCAAAATAAAGACATGGCTAGCATCCTCAGGGTCCGACTAGGTGAATACAAAAATAATTAGGTTGCTAGAGGGTCCCAAATTTAAATGCCAAGCATTTTTCTGATCACTAACTGAAAACAAAATGGCAGACTTGCGACAGTAAAAGGGCCATTTGCGTAAGAAAAAAATGCATTTGCGACACTGTCGAACTTTTTGTTAACTTTTCCCATTGACTTATAATGGGAAATTGTTTTTGAATAACTTTGAACCGTTTAATATTTTTTCATGAAATCTTCCACAGGCACATCAGGGACCCCAGCCGCATGTTCCCTGAAGATTTTGGACCAGTCGCACAAACTGTGTGACCTGTAGGCACGACCATAGAATTTCAGAAAAAGCGTAAATGCACACGCAGATCACACTTAATAACTCCGCAGCCGTGTATCTGACCAGTACAAAACTTGGCAGATCCCAAGGTGTGTGGGTCTTGATCATGTATTCCAAATTTTAGGCAAATCCGTCAAATGGTTGCAAAGTTATTAAGGTGCATAATTTTGGGTTTAACATGTAAATGGCTCAACTTAACTATGGTAGCACTACCGTTACTATAATATATATATATATATATATATATATATATATATATATATTATATACATATATTTTCCAGTATAATAATGATAACACACATAGTGATCTGGTTTCCTTGGTAATAACCAGACCAGGGTGGTTAATAAACACCTCAGCCTTCGGCCTCTGTGTTTATTATCCCTGGTCCATTTATTACCTCATAAGCCCAGCCCACTATGGTGTTATTGCTATATTATACTAAAAAAAAAATCATTCTTTGCTAACCAGAATGCGCAGTTACTGTCAGTTTATTCTGCGATAACTGGACAGTAGGCTGAATATTGAGACAGTGGCCCAGCATTCTGATTGGCTAAGAACAAGAATGGGACAGTGGGTCTGCATTCTGATTGGCTGCTGCGTGTGTACTCAGCCAGTCACAAAGCAAGTCCAGTTTGCTCTCCCACTTCAACATGCAGCAGCTACTAGAGACGTCTAGTAATGCTACCGCGCATCTGTGAGAAACAGTTCCTGCTTTCTCACAGAGACACGCTTGCAGCGACAAACAGATGTGGCTGTTTTAATAGTTTTTTTTAATTTTCAGTATAATAGTGGTAGAAACATGGAAACATAGACTTTGAACATAGATAAAGACCCCTTGGCCCACCCAGTCTGCTCATTTCCCTACCTACTGGATAAGCTGCAGATCCTACTTTTACCAATAGCCTACTTCCTCTTACCTCCCACTAGAACTGTCTTATGTCTATAACATGCATTCTTAAATTACCCCACTGTTTTTGACTCCACAACCTCCTCAGGAAGGCTGCTCCATGTGTCCATCACCCTCTCCATGAAGAAATACTTCCTCACGTTGCCCCTGAATTGTCCCCCCTCTATCTTCAAATTGTGCTCCCTTGTTCTTGCGCATCTCTTTTTTTAACATATGCTACCCTCTTGGACTTTGTTGATCCCCTTGAGGTACCTGAAAGTTTCTATCATGTCCCCACATCTCCTTCCTTTCCTTGAGGGTATACATATCATGCTCTTTTAGTCTCTCTTCATATGGTTTCTGGTGCAGACCTTGCACCATTTTAGTTGCCCTCCTCTGGACTGCCTCCATCCTGTCTATGTCCTTGCGGAGATGGGGTCTCCAGAACTGCATGCAGTACTCCAGATGGGGTCTCACAAACTGTCTATACAGAAGGATAACAACTCCCTGTTTTCTATTGGTGATGCCTCTCCCTATGCATCCCAGTATACCCCCAGCCCTCCTTATTGCCTTCTCGCATTGCTTGCCTACTTTTAGGTTGTCTGAAATGACTACCCCCAGATCTCTTTCCATTTTTGTTGTTGTTAATACCTCCCCCCTACTGTGTACTCTTCCCTTGGGTTTTTGTTTCCCAGGTGCATTACTTTGCATGTCTTTGCACTGAATCTAAGCTGCCATACTTTTGACCATTCCTGCAACCTTGCCAAGTCCCTTCTCATCCTTTCCACACCACCCCCCCTCCCGTGTATCAACCCTGTTGCAGATCTTTGTGTCATCTGCAAAAAGGCATACTTCTCTTTCCAGTCCCTCTGCAATGTCACCAATAAAAACATTAAGGAGGACCAGTCCCAATACTAAACCCTGCGGTAGCCCGCTAGTAAACCCCCTTTCTTCGGAGTGGACTCTGTTTACTGTTACCCTCTGTATCTTCTTGTCCAGACAATTTTTTACCCATGTTGCCACCCTGGGACCCATTCCCAGGCTGGCTAGGTTGTTTATTAATCTTTTGTGTGGGACTGTGTCAAATGCCTTGCTAAAGTTTAGGTAGGTCACGTCCACAGCCCCTCCCTGGTCTACTACTTTGGTCACCCAGTCAAAGAAATATATTAGATTCGTTTGACATGATTTTCCCGCTGTGAATCCATGCTGCCTTGGGTCCTGTGCCTTGCTGGCCTCTAGGTACTCTACAATTCTTTCTTTCAGAAGTGATTCCATCATTTTCTCTACCACTGAGGTCAAACTAACAGGTCTGTAGGATAGATAGATAGATAGATAGATAGATAGATAGATAGATAGATAGATAGATAAACAGACAGACAGGCAGGCAGATAGATTCTTTATTTCTAAAGCGCCCAATTCCAAAGACTCTGGGCACTGTACAATATAAAACAGCACAATTTTAAAATCATACACCAGATGCACAAACAGAATACAACTGGGAATAGTCAAATAATCTATCTATCCCATTTAAAACTGACTATTTCTAAACATCAATCAATAACAGCTTGCTGGAACAAATATATCTTTAGGCCCTTCTTAAAGTCTTCTGTGGTTTCCTGCCTCTGCCTTGCTCCCACTTTTGTGAAGGGAAATCACATTCGCCCTTCTCATGTCCTCAGGTACCACACCATCCTCCCATGATTTGTTAAAGAGGGTAGTCAGTGGTGCCACTAGTTCTCCCCTTAGTTCTTTTAGAATTCTGGGGTGAGCCCCATCAGGCCCCATTGCTTTGTCCACCTTCAGTTTTAAAAATTCTTTCAGGACCCTTTCTTCTGTGAATGGACTGGTATCGGTCCCCCTATCCAGTGTGCTTCTATTATTTGGTTTAGGTATCTCCCCCTTCTCTTCTTTTGTGAATACTGAGTGAAGTATTCATACGGTATCTGCTTTGTCAATGTCACCGTCTGACCACCCCCTCACCTTTATTAAGCCTCATTAATCCTCCCCTGGTCTTTCTTCGCTCCCTAATGTACCTATAAAAGGTTTTATCACCTTTCTTTTTTTTTTTTTTTGTAGTCTCTATTTTTGCACCTACCATCCAGGGCATCTCTTGGGCTAGTTCACACAACCTCGACCTTTTAACCACCAGCCTGAACCACGTTTCACTGACAGTATTATCGGGTTCAGGACCCTTGACTCTCCGGATCCCCCTTGAAGAGGCCGAAGGTCCCCAGGGTAGAGTCAGGGATTGTGGCCAGTGATGGGCATGTGTGGCCTCGGTCACTGGAGGTTTGCTGTTGCCTCACCCGGCCAATAGGGATTTTCTGCTTGGTTTCTCCCCGGAGTGTGACATGCAATGACATCTGTGCAAGCCTGGTCACTGATGTCTGTAGACACTCCCCTCCTCTTTGTGCTGTTTAGCTCTGGAGTATCCTCTGGTCTCTACCAGAGGTCTCCATTGTGCTGAGTGTGCCACAGATCCCACCCCAGGGGAGGAGAGCAGTCCATCGGATGCTCAATCCACACCCCTCCCTGCTGACCCCTGGCACCTGGACCCGTTCACGAACCCAGGTCACCGGCATGGTACGAGGTGTGGCATCCAGTGGCTCAACACTCAGCACCACCAGGCTGGCCACATCCCCTTCTTAACTGAGTTGGCTATCTTTTCCTTGGTTTGGGCCTTTGCTATTCTGACTGCCTTCCCCACTTCCTTCAGCTTTAATTGGTACAGTTCTCTGTCCTGCTCCATCTGTGTTTCCTTATACTTCCTGAATGCTATCTTTTTCTCCCTAACTTTCCCCACCACCTCTTTTGAGACCATAGTGTTTTTTTCCTTTGTTTTGTCTTATTTGCTTCACACAAAGGCTTGTTGCCTCTGTGATGGCAGCTTTGATTTTTCCCCCATTGTTCCTCCACCCCACCTTCTTGCCCATTTGCTAGTGCTTTTCTGAGGCACTCCCCCATTTTGCCAAAGTCAGCCCTCCTAAAGTCCAATACCCTCACCACTGTGTGACTTGACTCTACGGCTGTATTTATCATGAACCACACTGTTTGGTGATCACTTGTTCTCAGATGGCTATCCACTTCTAAATCTGAGAACCCCTTTCCATCCCCATTTGAGAGTATCAGGCCTAAGATTTCTCCCTCCTGAATGGGTTCCAACACTAGCTGTCTAAGGTATGCCCCCTGTAGGGCATCAAGAATTACCCTGCTTTTTGATGTTCCTGTAGCAAAGGTGCTCCAGTTAACATCTGGCATATTCAGGTTCCCCATCAACAACATATCCCCCTTTTCTGGCATTCTAAGGATGCCTTCTATTATTCCCTTGTCCATTTCCTCCCCCTGAAATGGGGGTCTATATACAACCCCCATATGGATTGTGGTGCCATTTCCGGTCTCCAGGGTGACCCACAGTGCCTCTTCCCCTCCCTGTTTACCTTTTAGGTCCATTGCTTTGCTCTCTTCCCTAATGTACAGTAAAGAGCTACTCCTCCTCCTCTTTTACCCTCCCTGTCCCTCCTGTAGATTGTGTACCTTCGTATGTTGACATCCCAGTCATGGTTCTCTGTGTAACATGTTTCTGTGACTGCCACAATATAAAGGTGTCCCTCTTCCATCAAGGCCACCAGTTCAGGGAGCATGTTACCCAGACTACATGCATTGGTACTCATTGCCCTCCATTTTTTTAAAACCTTACCACTTTTAGCCTCATCCCTGTCCTTACTTTTTTCTCCATTGACACCTGTCCTGCTCCCTATCAACTTCTCTACCTTAGTGTTTACCTCACTAACTACCCTGATTTGTGTGTGTGTGTGGGGGGGCTGGGATCTCCATGCTTCTTTTTAGTGCATCCCCTCTTGGCTAGGTTAAATGCTTGGCAATGAAGCTTTTAAACCTAATAGGATCCTGGTTCCCCTTCTGGACAGATGCAGACCATCATGCCAGTATAGGCCTGCATCCCTCCAGGTGGACTGCCAGTCCCCAGTGAAACATAGACACATAGAAACATAGACTTTGATGGCAGATAAGGACCACTTGGCCCACCCAGTCTGCCCATTTCCCTACCTACTGGATAAGCTGCAGATTCTAGTTAACCAACAGTCTACTTCCTGCCACCCCCACTAAAATTGCCTTGTGTCTGTCCCATGCATGTTTGAATTCCCCCACTGTTTTAGCCCCAACAGCCTCCCCAGGAAGGCAGTTCCATGCATCCACCACTCTCTCCGTGAAAAAGATTTCCTCACATTACCCCTGAGCCGTCCCCCCTCTATCTTTAAATTGTGTCCCTTGTTCTTACACATCTCTTTTTCTGAAAGATGCTACCCTCCTGGACTTTGTTGATTCCCTTGAGGTACTTGAACGTTTCTATCATGTCCCCCCCGTCCCTCCTTTCATCAAGGGTATACATATTAAGCTCTCTCAGTCTCTCTTCATATGATTTCTGATGCAGACCCTGCACCATTTTAGTTGCCCTCCTCTGGACTGCTTCCATCCTGTCTATGTCCTTGTGTAGATGAGGTCTCCAAAACTGCACACAGTACTCCAGATGGGGTCTCACCAACTGTCTGTACAGAGGGATAACCACTTCCCTTTTTCTACTTGTGATGCCCCTTCCTATGCATCCCAGTATCCCCCTGGCTCTCCTCACTGACTTCTCACATTGCTTACCCACCTTTAGATCATCCAATATGACTACCCCCAAGTCCTGTTCCATTTTTGTTGTTGTTAGTACCTCCCCTGCTATTGTGTACTCTTCTCCTGGGTTTTTGTTTCCCAGGTGCATTACTTTGCACTTCTTTGCATTGAATCTAAGTTGCCATATGTCTGACCATTCCTCCAACCTTGCCAAGTCCCTTCTCATCCTTTCTACCCCCCCTTGTGTATCAACTCTGTTACAGATCTTTGTATCATCTGCAAAGAGGCATACCTTTCCCTCCAGACCCTCTGCAATGTCACCTATAAAGATGTTAAAGAGGACTGGACCCAGTACTGAGCCCTGAGGTACTCCACTAGTGACCCCCTTTCTTCGGAATGTGTGCCACTCACTATTACCTTCTGTGTCCTGTTGTGCAGCCAGTTTGCAACCCAGGCTACCACCCTGGGACCCACTCCCAAGCTGGCTAACTTGATTATTAATCTTTTGTGTGGGACTGTGTCAAATGCCTTGCTAAAGTCTAGGTAGGCCATATCCACAGCCCCTCCCTAGTCTATTACTTTGGTCACCCAGTCAAAGAAATCTATTAGATTCGTCTGACATGACCTTCCTACTGTAAATCCATGCTGCTTTGGGTCCTGTGTCCCGCTGGCCTCTAGGTACTCAATAATTCTTTCTTTCAGAAGTGATTCCATTATTTTCCCTACCACTGAGGTCAAACTAACAGGTCTGTAGTTTCCTGCTTCTGCCTTGCTCCCACTTTTGTGAAGGGGAATCACATCTGCCCTCCTCCAGTCCTCAGGTACTACCCCATCCTCCCATGATTTGTTAAAAAGTGTGGTCAGTGGTGTCACTAGGTCCTCCCTTAGTTCTTTTAGGATTCTGGGGTGAATCTCATCAGGCCCCATTGCTTTGTCCACCTTGAGTTTTTAGGAGTTCTTTCAGGACTCTTTCTTCTGTAAATGGACTGGTGTCAACCCCTCTACCCAGAGTGCTTCTATTGTCTGGTTTAGGTAACTCCTCCTCATCTTCTTTTGTGAATACTGAGCAAAAGTATTCATTCAGTATCTCTGCCTTTTCACTGTCTCCTCTGCCCACCTCCCTCTCCCTTATTAATCTTCACTATTCCTCCTTAACCTTTCTATGCTCCCTAATGTACCTGTAAAAGTTTTATCCCCTTCTTAACTGACTTGGCTATTTTTTCCTCAGTTTGGGCTTTTGCTATTCTGACTGCCTTCCCCACTTCTTTCTGCTTTAATTGATACAGTTCCCTGTCATGCTCCTTCTGTGATGCCTTATACTTTTTGAATGCAGCCTTTTTCTCCTTAACCTTCCCTGCCACCTCTTTTGAGAACCATAGTGGTTTTTTACTCCACTTTGTTTTCTTTATCTGTTTCACACAAAGGCTTGTTGCCTCTATGATGGCAGTTTTGATTTTTCTCCATTGTTCTTCCACCCCTCCTTTTTGCCCATTTGCTAGTGTATTCCTCAGGTATTCACCCATTTTGCCAAAGTCAGCCCTTCTAAAGTCCAGTATGCTTGTTTTTGTATGGCTTGTCTCCATGGTTGTGCTTATTGTGAAGCACACTGTGCAGTGGTTGCTTGTTCCTAGATGTCTACCAACTTCTAAATTTGTGATCCTCTCTCCATTTGAGAGTACCAGGTCTAGTATTGCTTCCTCCCGAGTGGGTTCCAACACTAGCTGTCTAAGGCCTGCCCCCTGCAGGGCATCGAGAATGACCCTGCTCTTGGATGTGGCTGCAGTACATGTCATCCAGTTAACATCTGGCATATTCAGGTCCCCCATTAACAGTATCTCCCCTTTTTCAGCCATTTTGAGAATGTCCTCTATCATTTTCTTGTCCATTTCCTCCCCTTGAGATGGGGGTCTGTATACAACCCCAGTGCGGATTGTGATGCCATTCCCTGTCTCCAAGGTGACCCAGAGTGCCTCTTGTCCTCCCCCTTTACTTTTTAGTTCTGTAGCTTTGATCCCTTCCCTTATGTATAGAGCTACTCCACCTCCTCTTTTCCCCTCTCTGTCTTTTCTGTAGACTGTGTACCCCGATATGTTGACATCCCAGTCATGGTTCCCCGTGTACCATGTTTCTGTGACTGCCACAATATCCAATTGTTCATCTTCCATCAAGGCTACTAGCTCAGGAAGCTTGTTTCCCAGACTACGGCATTGGTACTCATTGCCCTCCATTTAATGTTGGCTTTATCCTTTTTTCCCCCATGCCTGCTCTTTTTGCCCTTGTCTATTTTTCCATTTACCCCATCCTGCCCTCTGTTGAGCACTGTACCTCAGTGTTTACCTTACTACCCGTCATGTTTTGTGGGGGGAAGCTTGAAATTTCCTGCCTCTTATTAGCACCTCCCCCATGGCTAGTTTAAAAGCTTGCCAAGGAAGCATTTAAACCTGTCACTTAGGATCTTGGTTCTCTTCATGGACAGATGCAGACCATCATGCCAGTATAAACCTTCATCTCTCTTGGTGTACCCCCAGTCCCCAATGAAGCCAAAGCCCTGTGCTCTGCACCAGTTTTGCAACCATTCATTAAACTGCATGGTGTGTAGTACCCTAGCCTCACCCCTGCCATGGACTGGCAGCACCTCTGAGAAGGTAACTGTGCTTGCTACCTCTCTGAGGCCCCTCCCCAATGCCACTATTTCATCCTGCACTGCACTGATCCCATGCCTAGCTAGGTCATTTGTCCCAAGGTGGACAATGATATCTAGTTCCCTCTCCTGTGATGCTGCTTCTGCAATCCTGAGGATTTGCTTCTTGTCCCTCCAAGCCATGGCACCAGGCAGGCACCTTACTTCCCTCTCCTCTCCCTTCCCCAGGCCTACCCCTCTAACAATTGAGTCCCCTATCAGAAGCTGTTTCCTTCCCCTGTGGTGTCCCTTGCCACCCTTCTGTGGGTCTCCCTTGTGGGTGTCCTCAGCATTCTTCTTGGTCTCCACTGAGGGTGCCATCATAGAGGAACCTTGCTCTGCCAGACTGGCATATGGTTTGTGTAGAGGTACAACTAGGGGGCTTTGCCTCTGTTTCACCACCTGTACCCTCCCAGAACCCACTGTGTTCCAACTGCTCTTCATACTTGGCAGCCTCTGTGGCAGTGGTGCTAAAATCCTGAGCTCTGCACCAATTTTTGAACCATTCATTGAATCCCATGTTGCAGAGTACCATAGCCTTATTCATGCCATAGACAAGTAGCACCTCTGAGAAGGTTACCATGCATGCTACTTGTCTTATGCCCCTTCCCAACTCTACAAACCCCTCCTGCACTGCTCTGATCCCATTCCCAGCCAGGTCATTTGTCCCTAAGTGGACAATGACATCTAGCGTTCTCTCCCGTGCCACTTCTCCCATAAGCCTGAGGATTCACTTACTATTCCTCCCAGCCATGGCACCTGGCAGGCACCTTATCTGCCTTTTCCCTCCCCCCAGTTCTACCCTCCTAATGACTGAGTCCCGCACCAGGAGTTGTTTCCTTCCCCTGTGGGGTCTCGTGCCACCCTTCTCTGAGTCTTCTTTGTGAAGGTTCCCAGCATCCTCCTTGGTCTCCACTGTGGGTGCCTCCATAGAGGAACCATATTCCACCAGAAAGACACATGAATTGTGGAGCGGTACAGCTAGAGGGATGCACCTCAGATCCATCACCCTAACCTTCCCTGAGCCCACTATGGTCCAACCACTCCTCTTTCTTGGCAACCTCTGAGGCAGCGGCAGTGGCCCTGGTGGTCCCTGGGTGGGGGAGGAGGTTTTCTGAATCCTCGCCAGGTCGGCCTGTAGATGGGCAACCTCCTCACTCAGACCAAAGAAGTGTCTGCAAATAGGGCAGCACCGCAGCCTCCAGAACATCTCCCGAAAGACTTCCGCCCCACAGCCAGTGCATTGCACCACTCCAAACATATCACTCTCCTTTCTGTTTAGTTTTTTTTTCTTTTTTGTTGTGTGTGTGAGCGTGTGTGTGCTTCTTCCCCTATGCAGTGTGCTGGGCTGTTAAGGTTATGACAGATGTATGTCTTTTGCCCTTTTGGGGAAGTGATGTCGGAACCTATAGTTATAGTTAATATTTATTTCTTATTATTGCAACCAAGCACAAAGGCACAGGTTGAAGTTCAATACGAAGTTAAAAAAGGAACAAACTTTACATATTCAACACAATGTATAATCAATTAAAAAAAAGGAAAAACAGACCATATATATAAAATGAAAACAAAATATAAAAATTAATTTCACCACATTTAAATACTACATAAACAAAGCTCTACTATAAGTTTGAGTTCTTATCAATAGTTTTTGCCACATCTCCTGAGTGCATAAATTGTACCCTGAAATATTTCTTGATACAAGTAAAAAGTGCAATTTATGATCAGGATCACAGATTTTTTTTAAAGTCTCCCTTGCCATTTTTTGTCTTCTAGTATCCAACCTTTCAAGCCCACATTTAATCAAAGCTTCCATATAACTCATTTCCCACCCTACAATTATTCTAAGTGCCCTTTTTGGTACCCTTTCCAATTCTTCAGATTCATTTTTTGTAAGGCCACTATGCTGCATGACTGCCTCATATTCTACTACTGGTCTAACCGCTGTAGTAAAATAATAGACTAAATCAGATAAACTTAAACCTGCCTGTCTCACAACAGTTTTATAACCTGCTGTTTACTTTCTTTACCATACTTAGGACTTGTTCTGCCCAAGAAAAATCATTTTGAAAAATAAGTCCCAAATATCTTACTTTATTAACTACCTCTACCTCCTCACCCCCAAA
This sequence comes from Neoceratodus forsteri, assembly GCA_016271365.2. Classification (NCBI taxonomy): domain Eukaryota; kingdom Metazoa; phylum Chordata; order Ceratodontiformes; family Ceratodontidae; genus Neoceratodus; species Neoceratodus forsteri. Next base: position 156,798,388 of record CM057449.1, on the reverse strand, counting down.
AGATAAAGCTTTTATTTTTGCCCATTTATTCTGCTTACCAAAACCTATCTCCTTTGTTTTTGTAGGATTTATTTGCATAAAATTCTTCCTTGACCACATTTCTATGTAATCCAAGTCACTTTGCATGGCACTATCTTCGAAATTTTCCCAGATACCCAATACTGTAGCATCATCTGCATACTTTATACATGGACCCCTAGTTTTTAAATCATTTGTCATAAACAGAAATAATAAAGGCCCCAGTCTGGTTCCCTGAGGGACCCCGCCTCTAACACTCACCTCTTCTGATTTCATACTCTCCATCTCAATCCATTGTAGTCTCCCCTGCAAAAAACTAAACACCCAATTTACAATACACTCTGACACATTTAAACTCTGCAATTTTTCTATTACCATTCCACGATCAATAAGATCAAAAGCTTTTTTTGTAATCCACCAACACAGCCCTCACATTATTTTCTTTATCCTAAGCTCTGATACTTAATTCCAAAAATGTAAAAGTGGCATCAGTAGTCGAGCACTCCCTGAGAGAACCAAACTGATTTTTATCCAACATACCCTCTACAGACTCCATAATCCATTTGCAAATAAAAATGTCACATACCTTTGACACAGTACTTAAGGCAATTGGTCTAAAATCTGTTGACATATTTTTGGGTATCACAACCTTTGGGAGAGGGACAATCTTTGCCTGCTTCCACTGTAAAGGAATTTCACCACTTAACATTGACCTATTAAAAAATATGGCACACCTATGGTGCTAACAAATCTACACCTTCCTTCCATATCCAATTTGGAATAGCGGCAGGACCCACAGCCTTAATTACCTTAAGCTTTTTCAATTCTTTTGATATTTCTTCAACAGATACTAAATACTTATCTGGAACAACCACTCCTGAACTATCCTTCTTTTCCAATGGGGATAAATCCTTACTTACTTCACCAAATAATCTATTTAAACATGTCAAAAAGGAAACACCTTCATCCAACTCAGAGAAACTGCATGTTTGTTCCCATCATTTTATTTGATCCATTTACCTTCCAGATCCCAAAACTTCTTTTGTGCTTTTCCGCCACTTTTTTGGATCGATTTCCTTAACTCCTCCAATTTCTTTTCATAATAATCCCTACGTAACCACTTTCCCATGTGAGTTACCCAATTTCTTATCCTATGGTATACTATAGTATCCTTCCTGTCAGTGTAGCTCAGTTGGTAGCACATCCACCTCTGGACCAGAAAGTCATGGGTTCTCATCCCACACCAGGATTGGACTGGCACCTAAAATGCTGGCATCCGAGTGCAGTATTGGGGGGGTGCTGTACTGTTGGGGTGTGCCATCCTTCAGATGAGATGTTAAACTGAGGTCCCTTCTACCCATCCTGGTGCTGTCCTGGTGAGTGTCCAGGTGGAAGTAAAATAACCCAGGCACTCTTCTCAAAGAGTAGGGGACATTCCTGGTGTCCTGGCCAACATTCCCCTTCTCATAAACCAGTTCATGCAATTGTCCAGGCTGTGTGTGGGTGTTGATGTGCGATATGGCCACCAGTACTCAGTCACTTCACTACCAGTCTAGCATTGCTTGTGAAGTGCTTTGGGATACACTATGTATGAAAAGCACTATATAAATACTAATTCTTCTTCTTCTTCCTCTTGAAAGCTACTTGCCTCTCAGTAATCAATTTTTTATATTCTTCAGTAACCCAGGGTTTATCCCCACCAACTTTTGTTATTTCTTTTATGGGCATTATTTGATCTAATGCTTCATTAATTATAAATGTTACCATCATCCATGTAGCATTTACACCCCTATCTCCAAATATCTCTTCCTGTAATTTACTGGCTATTATATCTAAAGTTCGACTCTTACCCTCCCCAGTAATCTTTCTGCATTTGATTGTTACTTTCTCTCCTTTTAACCTCTTGCATCCTTCTGGATTATTTGCTAACAATACTACTTTATGGTCTGATAAACCAATAGAAGGTGCAGTCATTGGTTTACCAAAGCACTCAGTCAAATTTGTTATAACTACATATAAAACATTCCCCCCCCATAGGTTCTTCAACTATTTGTTTTAACCCATCTTCACTTAATATTTTCCCAAGAGGCAATCTATTTGCATCCCCCATAATAAATTTTCCCAATTTTTATCTAGACATCAAATTATATGATTCACCATCTGCTGCTTATTATTTGCAGGGGTGTGATAAAACCCACCTACAATTCATGGTCAACATTGCCTTGGAAGATTTGATATATTTAACTCCACCCACATCATTTCAAACCCATCAATTTCTAATTACAATAACCTTCTGTAAGGAATACTGTCATGAATATACAAAGTAATCCCTCCCCAGCTCTTTCCAATATATCCTTTCTTTCAATCTGATACTCCAGAATTGCAATCATCTGATGACAAATATTTACACTACACTGTGTCTCTGTTATCAAATTCATCTGAACCCCATTTTCTTCATTACTACTGCAAGTTCATCCACTTTTGTAGTTAAAGCTCTTATACTGATGTTCATCATCGTTGGTACCCACCTTTTTCCAGTCTGAATAACCATTACATTTTTCATAAACACATTCATTTTACATCTATAATTCCCCTTCCTTTCTGTGATCCTTACAGGTATACCATATTCTGTTCCCCTTTCTACATAAACAGTTTCTGACATAAGTTATTCACATTAAAAATATTCCTATTAAAATGCCTCTTTCTTTCCTTACAGATAATAACTGGGATATTATACTCTCCCACTCCTCTAACTCCTTAAGGGACAACTACATTCCTTCCATATACTTTACCCACCAACTTCACACACACCCCCAGCATAAGTAAGCAAATGATACAAATTTGCTGCATTTGTAACCCATGCTCCCACTTACTAAATACTTTTACTAAACAAGACCTCTGGTATAAAGGAATGATGCGCTTGGGTGGGTGGGGTCGAGGGAAGGTGGGTGGGACCAAGCCTATGCCCTCCAGATACAATCAACTACAGCTCTGACCCACCACCCCAGTGAGTGTTTTCCTTCCTTTCAGCAAGTCGACCTGCACAACAATTTAAAAGAAAATATACACTGCAAAAAAAAAAAAAAAAATTCAATCATAGCAAAATAAAGCAGTAAACTGTACATCATGTAAGTACAAAACAGTAATAAAACCTGAAAGCACAAAACAAAATAGTAACAAAACAGTAACTTTGCTTAGCCTAAAGATAGATCAAAATGTAAATCATGTAAGCACAAAACAGTAAAAAAAAAACTGTAAGCACAACATGTAACAATTTAACAGAAAATATACCTTGCAAAAAAAAACAAAAAACAATGTGAATCAGAGAAAGATAAAGCAGTAACCTGTAAGCACAAAACAGTAACAAACCTGTAAGCACACCCTGTAGCAATTTAGCAGAAAATATACTCTGCAAAAAAACTATTTCAGTCAGACAAAAATAAAGCAATAAACTATTAAACCTTTAAGCACAAAACAGCAATAAAACCTGTAAGTACAACCTGAAGTAATTTAACAAAAAATGTACCTTGCAAAAAAAAAAAAATTGAATCAGAGAAAAATAAAGCAGTAATCTGTAAGCACAAAACAGAAACAAACCTGTAGGCACACCCTGTAACAATGTAGCAGAAAATATACCCTGCAAAAAACAATTTCAATCAGAGAAAAATAAAGCAATAAACTGCACAACCTGTAAGCACAAACCAGTAATAAAACCTGTAAGCACAAAACAAAATAGTAACACAGCAGTAACTCTGCTTTGCCAAAAGAAGCCTTGATGTTTCTTCTTGCTCTGTTAATGTTGCTCCTTGCTCTGTCCTTTCAAGCAAACCCTAGAAGAAAAGAGCTCAGGTGAAGTTAGGTGCTTTATGCCAGCAAACCTAGTCTTCACCTAGTCTGATAATACCATCCTTGTTAATAACCAGACCAGGAGGGTTAATAACACCTCAGCATTTGGCTTCAGTGTTTATTACACCTGATTCCATTATTACCTTGTAAATCTAGGTCACTATGGTATTGTCACTATAATATTTTAATCTTTGTCCTTTGTTGGAGATTGTCACACAAGAATAAGGCAGAGACTGCATTTTACATTTCAATGGCCTGGTTCACTGAAACCATGCCTTTTTTCCCTTCCCTGTCTCCTCAACTTTCAGCTCCATTTGCTCATTTCTTTTTTTTTAAAGCCAGAAATAACTTTGATTAGCATCTTGAAAGAGCAGGCCACATCTTCTAAACTGGTCAATTTCATTTTGAGGCCTGCAGTCTCCCCAGACATTTCAGAAACCTATTCAGCCATCTGTCCAGCTTTTATTTCCCTATTAGCAGGACCTAGGATTGTGGCACTCACCTCACTCTGTGCTGTTTCATCAGGACTACCCGCAGGATCTGATGCAAAGCATTTTACAATAGGCCCTCTTTTACCTCTCTTACTGGATTCCTGATGACTGTTGTAGGGAATCCAACGTTTTTCACCTTTGGGACAGATTAACTTTCTCTTGCAGCCTTTTTCTCTCCTTTTTAGAAAGCTTGACAGCAGATGGGTATGGAGAAGCCACTCGGATAACTTTTTGGAGTAACTAGTCATTTAAAAGCCCCAAACAGCAAGTTTTATATTGAAGGGTTTAGAGTTGATATTACAGGCATCCTGCAATGATGGCCATTTTAGGGTAGATCTGGATTTTTGTAATCTGAAATCCAATCCTGATCTGAACACTTCAAATTAAAATGGTACATTTTGGATTTGAAATCAGATTTTGGAATCAGAATCTAAAATTCTGAATCCTATGAATTAGGATTTAGGATTTTTGGCAACTATATCTGAAAGTCCTGAATCCTAACTTTAGGAATAATAATCCAGAATATCCTATATCCATTATCAGATCACCCTTACCCTGAAACCAATGCTGATCGACTGTGTATAAAAACATTACTCACTCTTTCCCTCTGCACTTCCTGCGTCCACCTTGAATGTAGTGCTGGACTTAGGGGTTGAAAGCACCTGTACTGGTATGAAATGCCCATAGCATTTGTACTCCCCACCAAAACAGTTACTGAAAATGGCTGCATCGATGCACCCATGCAGTGCTCCCAGCCCATCCACTGGGAGCAAATCAACAGACCTTCTTTGAGAGAATCTCTTGCAGCAGTTCACACCTTAGGAACTATAGCCATCAGGCACCAGGATCACATGGAAACATTTTTGCTATCAGTCTATCTGTGGCTGCCCATGGCAACATCATCCCATTGGTGTTCTCCTTATACAGCCATGGCTGGCACCACATCCTCCTCCTCAGTTCTTTTCCTGCCATTGACCATCGCACTTTGGACTCTACGGAGCACCATCGCTTCAGTCGACCGTCATTTTACTCTACCGCTTTTCTGTTTTTCTCATCCTAGTTCTGAGATCACTTTATTTCTTAAAGTGATTTTCCTTCTTCTCATATTTATGCCAAAGGGCTAACACAAACCTTTCCAGCACTGCAGCTGCAGACAGAAGATTTACGACAAAGACAACCACGAGGCCTGTGTCTGCTGCCTTGGGATCGACCATGATGTTAAGACCTGCAAGATCTGCCATGGCTTCAATTAAGCTACCTGGCAGCACTGCCAGAAAGCCCTGGAATCTTTCCTAATGAAGCAGAGGGTCACCACCATTGAAAAGGAGCTTCACGCTAGGAGCTCCTCTGCCTCCCCAGCTCCATTCACAACCTCTCATGCTGCCAAGGCCCGGGACAAATAAGCAAGGAAACATTGTCACAAAGATAACAACAGACCATCCTGGGAGTGCTCTCAGTTGCCGCTTCCAAAACCGACCATTACGGGGTGGTCTTCCAGGTCAGTGGTGACCCCTGCTGCTGCCCACACCCTCTTGGCAGCAGGGTTGGCCTTAGCAGCTGTTCCCACTGGTGCTCCTTTGACTGGTGTTGGTTTGTTGGTGGTGGGCCTTCCTTTCCTCCCACCAATGATCCCTACTGTCTCCCTCACCCTTTTCTCAATGGGGGGGACTCTGGCAGTGTGGCCCATTGGTTTCTCCTCAACCAGCAGTGGCCTATCATTGTTGGGGCTTTCCTGACCCCCACCAATGCTTCCACCCCTGCTGAGTGCCCCCACTCCCTCTCAGGAGCTGCAGTCAGAGAGCTGTGCTGGCCCAGTCTAGGCTGACAATGGTCAGTCATCTTCAGGCTTTATGCCACTTCATCCTATTCCCCTGCCATTCCTGTGATGTTGGGGATCCAGTTCCTTAGTTGGTGCCTCAACCCACCCCATCCCTTCACTGCTTCAGCCCACCCTGCAAATGCTGGGGCCTCAATACCCCCCATCGATATCACCTGCCACTGTGCTGATGCTGGTGACCACTGACATGTAGGCCTTGTTTTTTTCTGTTACCCCTAGGTGGCAATATTTCTAGTGTTACTACCCCCTGCTTTGGTGGCAACTAACAAGGATAAGGGGCCTGGGTTCCCAAGATTACATTAAAGCTGGTTCTTTCCTGGATATTACATTTATGCATTGCCTCCACCCAGAGTTTAACTTTAAGTGGGTTAGTTTTCACCTGGTACAACCCCCTGGAATGCCATACCACCCACTATAATCATTTTCCACCCCAACGCAGTACCCAATAAACATTTTCCCACATTTCCCCACATTTCAATACCTGGTACTGAAGTGCAGCTACAGAATGTGGACTGTGGCTCAAAGTGTTGGAACACAGAGGGGCTGGAATTACACTGGGGTTGTTTTCTGGGGGCCCCCAGGGGCACAGAAGAACTTGGATCAAAGTGGGAACTGAAGAAAACAAATGCAGGCGTTTGGCAGACACCTGGCAGGAGAGCAGAACGGGAGCTACAGGAGACCAAGGGTAAGCCCCCAAATTGGTAGGGGGACTGCACTCTCCCCTGGCAGCAAATCTTGGCTTCAGCTCCAAGGGTGTGCTAATCCTGGCAAACTTAGTAATATCTAAACATTTTGTAATCCATTCCAACATTTCATCTAGGCATAGGGTTCAAAGCTTCCTGATCTAGACAAATGCATACTATTCTAAGCAGCAGATAACTTTGCAGAACAACGGCAAGCATTAATCAGATGTTGCATACCATGGGGACCCTTAGTAGTACAAAATTTTACAATTTAATTAATTTTGTATGCAAATTCACTTTTGGCCACTGGGGGGCAGACACTCCCCACTAACAGTTACTGAGCCAGCAGTAACAATTTCTACAGCAAGATTTGGCACCAAAACACATTTCCAACAGCTAGCTAGACGGCAGCCATTTTAATGGTCTAACACAGACAAACAGGGGAGATCCATGCTGGCATGACATGGCATAAAAAAGGAAATCCCAGCGGTGTCTCCAAGATGTAAACCCTAGACGGCACTATTCCTAGTGTTACTACCCCTGCCTTGGTGGCCACTAACAAGGTTAAGGGGTCTGGGTTCCCAAATTATATTAAAACTGGTTCTTTCCTGGATATCACATTTGCGCAGTGCCTCCACCCAGAGTTTAACTTTAAGAGAGCTAGCTTTCACCCTGTACAACCCCCTGGAATGCCATACCACCCACTATAACCATTTGCCACCCCAACACAGTACATTTCCCCACATTTCAATATCTGGTACAATTATTGACTGGCTCCTAATATTTATTTATTTAAAATTGGTGACCAAGAAAGACACACTGAGTTGAGGCTCATTTCCAGGTGCGACCTGAGTAAAAGTAACACAGTGGTAAAAACAAGTTACATTGTACATTATTTACAGAGAATTTACATAAATATATACAGAAGTTAATATGGTTAGACACAAGGGGCCCAATTCCAAAAGGCATTACGCCTGGTGCAAGATGATTTACTCTGAACCCGATGGTGCAAATCACACCTTGCAGCAGGCATTACCCAAGTCGCGATTCGAAGTTGCGACTGCGCCATACCATATGCGAGTTGTGCCAAAAGTGGAGCTATGCCACTCACTATGCCTGCAACCCACAACGGCATGGCGCAAGGGTGGGTTATGGCAGCAACTGCACTCTATTCCAGAAGGGCGGCTGCCATAACCCACTCACTCCATTCCAGAACAGGGAATGGTGTAGCCGAGCTAGACCAGCTAGGAGGTGGTCTAAGAGGTATCTGTCCTGCCAAAATGATGGATGCCTCCCCCACAGTACCACAGAAATGCTTTGCCTGTGCCCCATGTGCCCCCCCACCCCAGAATTTCAGGGACCCCTGGGGTCCATTTTTCACTTTGCCCCTGATTACCAGTGCCACCCAGCCAGACCCCCCAATGCCCCCAGGTGCTTGCAGAGGTGTTCTGGGGCAGGGGGGCTCCAAGGGGGCAGTTATCTGCAGGCTGCAATTTGCGGCACCCAGGTCCATTGCACCATTCCTGTGGCGCTAGCCTGTGGCTGCCGCAAGTTGCAAGACGTAGGTGCCAGGGACCCTGCCTGTCTTTGAATATGGCACAGGGTCCCTGGTGGAGTGCCACATGGTGCAAATTGCATACGCCCGCGAGTTGCACCATGCATCTTGAAATCAGGCCCAATGTATACAAAGTAAGGCACAAAAAATTATAAGACAAGAAGACATGAGCGTAACAAAGCTTAGAATAAACACACTTTGAGGCCTTTTGAGAGGGGTCAGGGGCAGGTAAGGATTGAGTTGGAGAGCAGGAGGGTAGCAAATAATAATATGCTCATGACACCATTATCTGCAAACAACAACAACAATTTATTTACGGGGGGACTAGGGCTTAGGAATGGAGAACATAAGGAGCAAAGTTTATGGAGGCACTATTAATATTTACATATTTACATCAAATTGGTTTAGGTTGGTTTGTGCTGGTGAAAATCCTCCAGCTGGGTAGATACACAGTTTACAAATCAAAAGACAATCAGCATTCTGCCAACACAGATTACCACAGCCCTGGCTATCTAAACTATATTTGCACGAATCAGATGGGACATAATATTACACTTGCCCACATGGGCACCAGTTCCCCAAATTTGTATTGGAACCCCGCAATCCCAATATTTAAACCTGGGAACCCAGTTACCAAAAGTCCCTCGAGCGTGCATGCCTGTTGAAAGCTGCAGCTGTAGCTTGGACAGCTTGATTTAAGAAATATTTATCACTTAAACTTGAAGCCTAAACTATTTACAGTCATTTAAATCCAAGCACGGATGCAGGCAGTACCCTGCATATTGTAGGCTGAACAAGGGTCAGATGTAACCAGCCGGTTACATGGATTTGGAGCCTACTCCATATTTCTGAACATCCAGTACATTTATATATTCTGTTACATTCAGCACATTTATATTCTATACACATCCAGTACATTCAAAGAAGGTGCAGTGTCTTCAACCAGCGGCCAGCTTGGCCACCCTGGTCCTTTCACATTTGAAACTGAGGGTACTTATTCCCAATTCTAGGGGGACCCTGCTTCGTTGCATTCATGGACAGACAAATAAAGCAGTCACTTCCAATATAAATCATACATATCTGATTTAGACTTGAGGTCTCAGTCCCAAGTGGCATTTGTCTGAAGGTTGCAGCTTCCCCGGACATATGACCGACTATACAAGCAAATATTTATTAATTTATTTATTTATTTGAATTTTGATGACCAGGTAAGCACACTGGGACTTACATATCCCTTTTTCAGGGGTGACCCAGGGAAATACATTCTAAAAAGAGCAGTACAGAGTAATGGTTATGTAACCCTCCTACAAATGGGGGTTCCCGAAAAGTCTTCCTCGAGCTTGCCTAAATGCTCACTGTCAGGTTGGTGTCATAGAAACATAGAATTTGACAGCAGATAAGGACTGCTTGGCCCACCCAGTCTGCTGATTTCCCTACCTAATGGATGAGCTGCAGATCCTAGTTAACCAGCAGCCTATTTCTTTCTACCCCCAACCCCTAGAATTGCCTTATGGCTGTCCCATGCATGCTTGAATTCAACCACTGTTTTTGACTCCACAACCTCCTCTGGAAGGCCGTTCCATGTATCCACACCCCTCTCTGTGAAAAAATACTTCCTTACATTACATCCGAGCCGCCCCCCCATCTTCAAATTGGCCCCTTGTTCTTGCACCCTCTTTTTGAAAGATGCTACCCTCTTGGACTTTGTTGTTTCCCTTGAGGTACTTGAAAGTTTCTATCATGTCCCCTCTCCTCCTTTCCTCAAGGCTATACATATTAAGCTCCTTTAGTCTCTCTTCATATGTCTTCCGGTGCAGACCCTGCACCATTTTAGTTGCCCTCCTCTGGACAACTTCCATCTTGTCTATGTCCTTGCGGAGATTGGGTCTCCAGAACTGCACACAGTACTCCAGATGGGGTCTCACCAGTTGTCTGTACAGAGGGATAACAACTTCCTGTTTTCTACTGGTGATGCCTCTCCCTATGCATCCCAGTATGCCCCAGCCCTCCTTACTGCCCTCTCACATTGCTTGACCACCTTTAAGTCATCTGATATGACTACTCCCAGGTCCCTTTCCATTTTTGTTGTTGTTAGTATCTCACCCTCTATTGTGTACTCTTCCCATGGATTTTTGTTTCCCAGGTGCATTACCTTACACTTCTTAGCATTAAATCTAAGCTGCCATACATTTGACCATTCCTCTAACCTTGCCAAGTCTCTTCTCATCCTTTCCACCCCACCTTGTGCATTAACTTTGTTGCAGATCTTTGTGTCATCTGCAAAGAGACATACTTTTCCTTCCAGTCCCTCTGCAATGTTGCTTACAAAGACATTGAAGAGGACCGGTCCTAATACTGAACCCTGCGGCACCCCACTAGTAACCCCCTTTTTTCAGAGTGCACTCCATTTACTATTACTCTCTGCATCCTATTCTCTAGCCAATTCTTTACCCAGGCTATCATCTTGGGACCCACTCCCAGGCTGGCTAACTTGTATATTAATCTTTTGTGTGGGACTGTGTCAAATGCCTTGCTAAAGTCTAGTTAGGCCATGTCCACAGCCCCTCCCTGATCTACTACTTTGGTCACCCAGTCAAAGAAATCTATTAGATTCATCTGGCATAACCTTCCTGCTGTGAATCCATGCTGCCTTGGGTCCTGTGCCCCTCTGGCCTCTAGGTACGCGACAATTCTTTCCTTCAGAAATGATTCCATCATTTTCCCTATCACTGAGGTTAAACTAACAGGTCTGTAGTTTCCTGCTTCTGCCCTGCTCCCACTTTTGTGAAGGGGAATCACAGCTGCCCTCCTCCAGTCCTCAGGTACCACCCCATCCTCCCATGATTTGTTAAAGAGGGTAGTCACTGGTGTCACTAGTTCTACCCATAGTTCTTTTAGACTTCTGGGATGAATTCCATCAGGCCCCATTGCTTTGTCCACCTTCAGTTTTAAGAGTTCTTTCAGAACCATTTCTTCTGTAAATGGGCTGGTATCAACTTCTGTATCCAGAGTGTTTCTATTGTTTGTTTTAGGTACCTCCCTCTTCATTTGTAAATACTGAGCAAAATATTTGTTTAGTATCTCTGCCTTTTCACAGTCACCATCTGCCCACCCTCCTCCCCTTATTAAGCCTCACTATCCCTCCCTTGGTCTTCCTTCGCTCCCTTATGTACCTAAAAAAGGTTTTATCCCCCTTCTTAACTGAGTTGGCTATCTTTTCCTCAGTTCGGCCTTTGCTGTTCTGACTGCCTTCCCAGCTTCCTTTTGCTTTAACTGACACAATTCTCTGTCCTGCTTCTTCTGTGATTCCTTGTACTTTCCAAATGCTTTTTTCTTCTCTTGAACCTTCACTGCCACCTCCTTTGAGAACCATAGTGGTTTCTTACATCATTTTGTTTTGTTTATTTGCTTCACACAAAGGCTTGTTACCTCTGTGATGGCAGTTTTTATTATTCCCCGTTGTTCTTCCACCCCTCCTTCCTGCCCATTTGCTAGTGCATTCCTTAGGCACTCACCCATTTTGGCAAAGTCAGCCCTCCTGAAGTCCAGTACTTTTGCCTTTGTATGGCTTGACTCTATTGCTGTGTTTATTGTGAACCATACTGTTCGATGGTCGCTAGTTCCCAGATGGCTACCCACTTCTACATCTGTGATCCTCTCTCCATTTCCATTTGAGAGGACCAGGTCTAAGATTGCTCCCTCTCGAGTGGGTTCCAATACTAGTTGTCTAAGGCATGCGCCCAGTAGGGCATCTAGAATAACCCCACTCTTAGAAGTGGCTGCTGCAACTGCACTCCAGTTAACATCTGGCATATTCAGATCACTCATTAGCAGTATCTCCCCTTTATCTGCCATTCTAAGTATACTTTCTATCATTTCCTTGTCCATTTCCTCCCCCTAGAGGGGGGTTCTGTATACAACTCCTGTGCTGATTGTGGTGCCATTTCCTGCCTCCAAATTGACCCACAGTGCTTCTTATCCTCCCTGTTTACCCTTTTGTTCTGTTGCTTTGATTCCTTCTCTTATGTAGAGATCTACTCCTCCTCCTCTTTTACCCTCCCTGTCCCTCCTGTAGATAGTGCATCCTAGTATGTTTACGTCCCAGTCATGGTTCTGTGTGTACCTTGTTTCTGTGGCTGCCACAATATCCAGATGTTCCTCCTCCATCAAGGCCACTAATTCAGGAAGCTTGTTACCCAGACTATGGGCATTGGTACTCATTGCTCTCCATTTTTTGATGGCTTTACCTTCTGTAGCAGCATCCCCCACTGACCTTTCTACCTTGGTCTTTTTCTCATGTAGTACCCTGTTTTGTAGGGTGAGGCTGGGATTTTCCTGCTGCTTATCAGTGCTTTCCCCTTGACTAGTTTAAAAGCTTGCCAATGAAGCATTTAAACTGATTGCCCAAAACACTTGTTCCCTTCCTGGACAGATGCAGACCATCCTGCCAGTATAGGCTGGTGTCCCTTCAGGTGGAACCCCAGTCCCCAATGAAGCCAAACCCCTGTGCTCCACACCATTTTTTCAACCATTCATTAAACTGCATGGTGCAACGTACCCTCACCTCACCCATGCCACTGACAGGCAGCACCTCTGAGAAGGATACTGTGTGTGCTACTTGTCTTAAACCCCTCTCCAACTCTATAAAGTCCTTCTGCGCTGCTCTAATCTCATGATGAGCCAAGTCATTTGTCCCTAGGTGGACAATGACGTCCAGCTCAGACTCCCGTGCAACTGTTCTCGTGATCCTGAAGATGCACTTCCTGTCCCTCCAAGCCATGGCACCTGTCCTGCGTTTTAGCAGTTTAAATGTGATTGCCAGAGAGTGCCTGTATAGCCTCTGTGTACTGTCTCTTTAAGAGCTGACTGGACTGCAGTCATAAGTAATCTGAGAGGGAGCTCTGTTGAAAGATGTAACTATTTGCTGAAAATCATTTAGAGTGATAATGATAATGTAGTTTGTCTAACCTGCCTTCTTTGCAGCAAGGACCGTTTTGTTTGTCTCCACCATCTTGGTCCTGGACTGCTGAATTGGACCAATCAGTCTGGTGGGACCTAAAATGAAGCTGGACTACAAGAGCTGTCTGGAGTCAAAATTTGTAGGAATTATAGTTTTGGGTTTTTGGCACCTTTTTGCAACTGAAGGGGGAACTCTTGTTGTGACTGACAGACAGATCAACCAACCGAATCTTTTGGATCTTGGGGAAATCCCAGACTGCTTGCAATGTTCAGTTAGTTTTGAGCTGGGAAGTGAAATGAGTAAGAGCTCATGTGTTTTTTGAGCAGCAATCCTGAGTGGATTCGCATGGGAGAACTGTGAAAGGGCTACGTTTTGGCCTGCATGTCTGCCTGTTGCCCCTGAGAGGGAGAAAAGAGAATTATTTTGGACTAAATCCGAGTTTGTGAGAACAAAGTAAGCCACTGATTTTCTACCAGGCTCATATCTGAAGAAGACAGAAGATTTTGCTGAATGTGATTGGCCTGTCAGGATTTCCAGCTGCTTTTGAATCCCCGGTTTGTGCAGAGACTTTGCGATCGTGACCGGAGAGCGGTTTGCCTGGTACAGTAGAATTTCCTTATATGTAAATGTGCTGTGTATTGAAAGTGGGTCATGATTTGGTTCCCCACTGTGTGAACTGTGTTCTGCTTGCTGGGAGCTGTATCCAGCCCAAAACGGACTGTATCAAAATTTGTCTCCATTTGGCTGTAGCCTTGCCACACTGGCCCAGCCAGACTACTCGCTGCACAGAGAAAACCATAGACGAGAGACCTGCCTGGGGATCAGCCTCCTGCCCTATGCTTGAACAGGAATGACGCCTAGGCGATTCGTGTGGGCCCTGCTTTTCCTGGTACTCCAGATTAACCACCTGCTGTCTCGATTTTTGTCCAGCCTGTGTCCAGTCTTAGGTATCGTTAGTAATCATCAGGGTAACTCCCTGCAACAACAGCCTAATCAAAAAGTGTGTCATCTGATTGTCTTGTTGTTTTCTTTTCATGAACTGAGCCCTCTGGCTCCGGATTACAAATAATGTGTGTTGTGCATGTTGTTTTCTTCCATCACAGGGTCCCAACCAGCTGCAACGTTCATGGCTAGCCCACTGTTCTCCATCTGGGTACCCAAAGTGTGTGACTGTTTATGGACCCTGAAGTGCATGCATAACTGTTTGAATGATAGAGTGTCTAAGCAAATTAACCTGATTACACCACTCCCTTATTCAAGTCCCTTAAATAAATCAGATCCGACTCTTTTTTGCAATTACCCTGACTGTGGTTCCAGTTTGTGCAAGAGTACTGTACTGCTGTTAGTTGACACTAACTTGGTTTTTTTTCTCTTTTAGATATTTCCTGAAGAAGATCTAAAGTCGAAACGTAGATTTTTAACTCTATTTTCTATTTTCAGCATGCATTTAATATAACAATTTTGTTTTGCTTTTAGACCACATGCTGACCCAGCACCTTGTTTTTGTTTTTTACTGCTGTTATTTGCTGTGTATAACCCTGTTTTACAAGGGGTCCCCAGGGCCGAGCCAGAGGAAAGCCCTGGTGGTAAGTGCAAACAGTGTGGGTACTTGTGTGGTGTATCAGGGGTATTGTGAAAGTGATTATTGTGTATTGTTCCAGCCACTAGAAAGGAAAGAGTGGGGTTACAGTGTCCTGGAGGGCTGTGCCCAGGTTAACTTGACCACTACCAACCCTGACCTCCGGGTGGAGGCACCCGTTTCAGAACTCAGGCTCCTTAACCTGCTACTAGCCCAGCAGGCAGGGGTAGTAGCCCTTGGGATAGTGCCACCTAGGGGTTACAGTTACATGGTAGTCACTGCACGCTAGGCTAGAGACATAATATACAGGTTATTTTCACACTAGGCTAGAGACGTAATATACAGGTTAATTTCACGCTAGGTTAGACACATAATACACAGGTTAATTTCTAGAGACATAATACACAGGATAATTTCACACTAGGCTACAGACCTAATACACAGGTTAATTTCACACTAGGCTAAAGACATAACATACAGGTTAATTTCACACTAGGTTAGACACATAATATACAGGTTAATTTCTAGAGACATAATATACAGGTTAATTTCGCACTAGGCTAGAGCCATAATATACAGGTTATTTTCACATAGTATATTTACAGGTGTAAATAAACAGGTGCAGTATGTACAAATATACAACAGAGTGTGTAGGTGAGGAGGGGGAGAGAGAGAGTGGGAAGGTGTGAGTGAGTGAGTGAGTGAGTGAGTAAGTGAGTAAGTGAGAGAGAAAGGGGGGAGTGGTGGAATTCTGCAGAAGCAGAAGTGTGGGGGGGTCTATGAAATTTGTGAAGGTGAGCTTAGTTATAATTGCAGGTTGGAGGGGGAAAGAATATTTCTTTGAAGTACTTTTTGAATAGTGGAAGAGAGTTACAGGAAAGTAACTGCTGAGGAAGGTTATTCCATCTGTGAGGTGCTAAGAAGGTGAAGGATCTCCTGCCTATGGCTAAAAGCGTTTAGGAAATGTAAGCATTGGGAGATGAGAGGAGTATAGGGTCCTTGAGAAGGATTTTAACATGAGCAGGTTGGAGAAGATAGGTGGGGAAGGGAGGTGGATAAGTTTGAACATGGTGCAGTGTAGTGGGAAGTCCAGGTTTGCTTCAAAGGACAGCCAGCCTAGAGCTTGGAGTACTTTGCAATGATGCGATTGGGCAGGAGCATTTACTGCAAATTGAGCAGTCCTGTGGTTGTCTTGCTTTAATTTGGACAGGACTGTTTGTTTAGCTGAGAGAAGTAGGGGGCTCCCAAGAAAACCCCCGAGAAAAGAGTGGCCAAAGCAATTGTTCTTTGGGATTGGTGGGTCAGGTAAGGTGCTGTTCGGTAGAGTAGGCCTAACTTCTGGTGGGTGGCCTTTATTACACTATCTGCATGTAATTCGAATGAGAGATGTTTGTCCAGTGTAACTCATAAATATTTAAAGGAGTTCACTCCTTCGAGTGCCACCCCATGGAGGTGTTCACTTCTAGGGGTTGCTGGTTGGTCAAGTCAAAAGCTGCGTGGTGGAACAGCATTCTTTTTGTTTTCTTAGTGCTGAGCACCAATAAGTTCTCATGAAACCAGGATTCTAGTGATTGGAAATCCGTCTCTAGGTCGGACTTGATGGAGGAGCTATTGTTGTCCGATCTATAGAGGATGGCATTGTCGGCATACAGTTGTACTGCTGCGCCACCACAGTTGTGAGGAAGTTCGTTGAGAAATATGGAGAACAACAGGGTACCCCTGGGGGACCACATCCTTGATGGGAGATAGGGATAGAAATACTGGACCTCCCAGGCAAAGTCAGGACGAGCCCCTGATTCTGAGTGCTCCCCTTCCAGTTCTGTAGGCTCCGTAGCTGGTAAACACATATCAGCACATTTATATGTAGGCTGGACCACGCCGGGTCTCATAAGGCACTTAGGTCAACCTGCACTGGGCAAGCCTTGGGCACAGCAGATGCGAGGTGCAGACCAAACAAACAGTCTTAGACCAGCAAAAGTCTGTAATGTGTCCACCCGTGCTGGGCTAAGGTTAAGTGCAGCAGGATGCAGGGTGCAGACCACCAAGACGTCTTAAACAGCAACAGTTTCTAGGGCATTGGCAGCCCCAACAAGCAATTCTCTTTCATTCTTGCACCGGGGGGTGCAAGAGTACTCACTCAGGCTCCTCATGGTAGGTTCCTGATGTCTTCAGTTTTCTCACCACTGAAGCAGTGTCAGCTCTCTCACAGCTGGTTTGATGTCATCAAGTTGCAGGTCCATGTCTTTCCCCAATGTGGAAGGGAGGGCTAGCACCTGGAGGACATTCTGGCCACCCCCAGGCTAGCAGGTTCTGCATTACACTAAATTACTTTAACTTTACTGCAAAGAGCCCAAAGCTCCCCCTCCTGGATGGAGGGGCTCACACTGGATCTCCTGGCCCAGTTGCATGGCTGTAGGCCTGATCCCCCACCCCTGTGGGGGGCTCCTGCTCGAAACTCTCTCGATCTGCCCACACAGCTTGAAACACAGTCTTTTATGGAGTGCTCCTGAGGCTCCCAATTGGTTGAAGCTATGGGTTGCTTCACCTGATTGGCTGGAAGGCTTGTCAATCAGCAAAATGAATTATTCATGAAGCCTCCTCAATGCACAGTTGGTGTGCTGTTTTGGTGCCTGAAATTAGGTCCCTGCAGTTCCCCATGAGCACTTGGTAGTTTCCCATGAGCTTTGACAAATGTCCCACAAGTCCTTGCTTTAAAATCCTAGCTTTCTGATTAGCTGTGGCTGCTTTGTAATGGCTGCTGAACACACAGTCCCTTAAGCAGATTCAGTACAGTCCCAAATAAAGTCCTGGTGCAGCTAGAATAATTTAAATATGTGTCCAAATACCCCATAGTTTTATTAGCCACTGGTGTGTTCTAACTGTGGCTGCCCAGATTTAGCATTTCCCTCAGTCCATTTGCCTGTCGCTGCTGCCCACCAGTTGCAGCAGGCTGGCTGTTTCTCTCAGTCCCAATATTACTGGTGTAGCCAGGAGTTAAGTTATTCATTTATTTGCTCTCTTTTCCCCTCCAGTAAACATTTGCCCCCAAACATACACAGCAGTTACAATTATTTTTGTACATTTAAAAACATAGAAACATACATAGAAGTTGACGGCAGATAAGGACCGCAAGGCCCATCCAGTCTGCCCATTTCTTTTTCTACCCGAATGTGCCATCGGCCTTTGCTCTGTCAATGGCCTATCTATTCATACCCATCTGTATTGCTCCCTTATGCCTATCCCACGATGACTTGAAGCCCTGCACTGTATTCATATCCACCGCTTCCTGAAGTAGGCCATTCCATGCATCCACCACCCTTTCTGTAAAAAAGAACTTCGTCACATTACCCCTTAATCGGCCTCCCTCTAATCTCATGCTGTGTCCTCTTGTCCTGTTATTTTTCTTATATTGAAACATGTTAGACTCTTTCACCTTGTTAATGCCCTTAAGGTGTTTGACTGTTTCGATCATATCACCTCTCTCCCTCCTTTGCATCTAGGATATACATATTGAGCTCCGTTAATCTGTCCTCATATGTTTTCTGATGCAGTCCCTGCACCATTTTGGTTGGTCTTCTCTGGACTGCCTCAATTTGGTTAATGTCCTTGTGAAGGTGTGGCCTCCAGTACTGCACGCAGTACTCCAGATGGGGCCTAACCAGTGTCTTGTAAAGAGGGATCATTACCTCCCTCTTACGACTTGTGATACCCCTTCTAATACACCCCAACATTCCTCTAGCCTTACCTACTGCTTTAGTGGTCTACTTGGATGACTTCAGGTCATCTGTGGTGATGATGCCGAACTCTTTCTTCCCTTGTGACTGTCAGCAACTCCCCTCCCAGACTATAGGTGGCTTCAGGGTCTCTCTTCCCTATGTGCATGATCTTACACTTATTTTCACTTTCATTTTCTTTTCAGCAGTTGCCGAAACACAGCTTCCATGACAGCAGAAACACCCTCATGCATATGTATGAGTGATCGGGGCTCTGGGTTCATTAATATTCATGAGCCCCGATCATAACCACTTTCTAGAACTTGTTAAATATTTAAAAATATGGGCTCTCATTGCCCTTGCTTTGGTTGCTGTGTCCCACATAGTAGGTAGGGACACTGGGATCACCGAACTCTCTCTTGTTCGACCACAAAACTGAGCGATCGAACATCAAAGGCGCCACTTACGCCTGCACAATCCCCATGGCACTGAAGTTCAGCTACAGAGTGGGGACTGTGGTTTAATGTGTTGAAGCTCTGAGGAGCTGGAATTACACTGGGGCTGTTTCTTTGGGGCCCCAGGGGCACAGAAGGACTCTGGCCGAGCATGGACCGAAGGAAAAAAATGCAGGAATTTTGCAGGCACCTGGCAGGAGAGCAGGATGGGAGCTACATGGGCCCAAAGGTAAGCCCCCAAATTGGTAGGGGGGTTACACCCTCTCCTGGCAGCGAATCTTGGTGTCCACACCAAGGGTGTGCCAAGCCTAGGGTTCAAAGAATCCTGATCTAGACAAATGCATACTATTCTAAGCAGCAGATAACTTTTTAAAACAATTGTGAGCATTAATCAGATGTTGCATACCATGGGGACTCTTAGTAGTACAAGATTTTACAATTTAATTAATTTGGTATGCAGTTCCACTTTTGGCAGTCACTCCCCACTAACAGTTACTAAGCCAGCAGTAACCAAGTCTACAGCAAGATGTTGTGCCAAAACACATTTCAAACAGGTAGCTAGATGGCAGCTATTTTAAGGGTCTAACACATACAAATAGGGGGGTGTCCATGCTGGACATGACATTGCGTAAATCAGGAGATCTCAGCAGTGCCTCCAAGATGTAACTCCTAGGTAGTGCTATTCTAGAGTGGGGACCAAAGAAAAATAAATGCAATTTTTTGAAGGTGCCCGGCAGAAGAGCAGAACAGGAGCTACATGGGCTCAAAGATAAGCCCCCAAATTGGTATGGGGGTTACAGTTCCATCTGGGACATCATGCAATGAGTTACCCCATCTGAGGGCCCATCACCAGTGGGACCTTTAAGGCTGACTTTGGTGTTGTTTCACTATACATCATTGTGGCCAGCCCCTTCTAGGTCATTGATGTCTTCGGTGCCTATTTCTGAACCGGGGAACAAAGATGATGATCACCCTGACTTTCTTCTGCCCAATGAGGAAGATGAGGATGCCAGAGCTCAGGATCCCTTTAACACCTCCACTGTTTCATTGGTGGGAAAGGATTCCTCAAAATACACCCCTGAGTCCCCCCAAGATGAGCCCTCCTTCATTGCAGTGATGCGGAATATGCAGGCCGCTATGGGATCTGATGCTGCAGAGCAGGATATTTCCTGGCAGAACCTGGCTGAATACCTGGACCTACCAGATTCCCCTCAACTCATCATTCCTCCTATGCTAAATGCCTATGAGGATGCCACTATGGTCGCTTGGTACAGACCTAACATGATTCCCCCTATGCCCAGAATGGCAGACAAACTGTATCAGGCCCCCTTTGGGGAAGCCCTTTTATGCCAGGTCCCCACAGGTAAATTCCATGGTTCTCAATGTGGCCCATGATAGGTCAAAGAGACCTCAGCAGCTCAGCTCTCTCCCTCTGGACAAAGAATCCAGAAAGCTGGACCTTATGGGCAAGAGGGTATTTCCCTCTTCCACTTTGGCCATCAGGATAATTTATTACATGGTCCATATCTTCAGATTCCAGAATACCCTCTGGAAAGTGACCAGGACTGCAGTCCAGATCCTCCCAGAGGGCCCCTCTGGAACAGGAGATGCTCAAGACCCTCCAGTCAGGAGCGGACGTGGGCAAGCACATCAGGGTTTGCTACTGACACCAATAGTCTATCCTGAATGCTCCCTTTATAGGCTACAAGCTGTTCAGGGTGGACATGCAGGACATTCTTAATGACCGGCAAGCCTCAGGGAGAACTCTGAGGTCCATCCACTCCCTCTACCACACCCACCAGAAGAGCAGAAAGAGGGTACCCTTTCGGCATGCCACCCATAGACTCAGATCTGGTACCAGACAGCCCAGCAAGCTTAAAGCTGGAACAGCCCTACCTACCCCCACCTCCACCCCAGGAAAAACCTTAAGAGGTGGAGAAGCAGCCCCAGCCGCAGGTTCCACCTCAGCCTGATTCCTTGCCTGACCCCCTCCATTCAATTCCCTTCAATCTGGATGGGTGGTGGGAGATTACAACCAATGTCTGGGTTCTGCAACTCGTAGAACAAGGACATACTCTGAAATTTTTTTTACATGCCTACAGATCTCCTTCCAAGGCTGCCTACTTATCCTCCAGGCTACATACCTGTGTTGCTGGAGGAGATCCTTATGCTGATGTGAAAAAGGGCCATAGAAACTGTTCCTGAATATCAAAGGAACAAAGGGTTCTACTCCCACTTCTCCCTCATCCCCCAAGTCCACAGGGTACTTGAGACCCATCCTGGACTTACAAAACCTGAGCTACTACATCCAGTACAAAAAGCTCAGGATGGTCACCCTTCCAGGCCTGTTGCCTTTGCTCCAAAAGGGAGACTGGATATGCTCTCTAGACATGCAAGACATGCAGCAGGGAGACTGGATATGCTCTCTAGACATGCAAGACGCATACCTACACATCAAGGTCTTCCTCCCCCACAGGAAGTGCCTCAGTTTTCTGTTTCTGGGGGAGCACTACTAGTTCAGGGTCCTCCCTTTTGACTTGTCTTCTGCATCTCAGGTCTTCACCAAATGCCTAGCAGTGGAGACAGTGGCCCTCAGGAGGGAGGGTCTTTATGTCTTCCCCTATCTGGATGACTGGTTGCTCAAAGCTCAATCTAAGGAGTAACTGTCTCTGACCCTGGAGTGTACCAGGCAACTATTTGGCACTTTGGGGATCACATTCAACCTATCCAAGTCAGTTTTGACTCCCAGTCAATGTCTCCAATACATAGGAGCTATACTGGACACTGCCCATGGATCCACCTTTCTACCCCCAGACGGGTCCAATGATTTGTCATGGCCAGGACATTTCTAAGCCTGCTGGACCAGATGCTTGCAGCCATTGCCACAGTTCCCCTGGCAAGGCTGCACATGCGCATCCCTCAATGGACTTTGAGGGTTCAGTAGAATCAGCGAACTGATGATCTGAAACAGAAGTTTCTAGTCACTTCACCTGTAAAGAAGGTTCTTCTGTGGTGGATGGAATCTAGTCATTTGCTCAAGGGGGTTCCTTTCCTCATTTCCTCCCCTCATCAGACCCTCACCACGGATGCCTCAGGAATGGGCTGGAGCATATATCTGGGTCCTTACCAGACTGAAGGGACATGGACTCCACCTAAAGCCTCTCTCCATGTCAATGTCCTCAAGATGAGGGCTGTCCTGTATTGCCTACAGGCTTTCCAGTGACACCTGTCTCCAAGCCATATGCTAGTGCAGAAGGACAATATCAGTGTGGTGCACTACATCAACAAGCGGGGGGGACAAACACTCTTACTCCCTGTGCATGGAAGCAATGAAGGTTTGGTACCGGGCTCTACAGCATGGTCTAGAACTGTCGGCTGTCCATGTTCCAAGTGTCCAAAATGTCATACATAGATACATAGATGTTGTCGGCAGATAAGGGCCTTGTGGCCCATCCAGTCTGCCCTATCCCTCTTTCTAATGCTTAAGGTACCCTAGATGCTACAAGCCCCCCCCCTTTCACTCTAGCTTGATAATTCCTATGTGCCTATCCCACACATTCTTAAATCCCTGAACCATGGCCACCCCCACCACTTTCTGGGGGAGACTGTTCCATCTCTCCACCACCCTTCAGTGAAGCAGAATTTCCTCAAGTTCCCGCTAAGTTTTCCACCTTTTAGTCTCATGCTGTGCCCCCTTGTTCTGCTATTTCCCTTCATGTGAAAGATGTTCCCATCTGATACCCTGTTGATCCCATTTAGATATTTCAAGGTCTCTATCATGTCCCCCTTCTCTCTCTCCTTTCCTCCAGGGAGTACATATTTAGAGCTCTGAGTCTCTCCTCATATGACTTATGATGCATTCCTGACACCATTTTTGTCACCATCCTCTGTACCATCTTCATCCTGTCTGTCTTTTTGGAGATGGGGCCTCTAGAATTGAACACAGTACTCCAGGTGAGACCTTACCAGGGAGTTGTACAACGGTACCACCACTTCCCTCATTCTACTTGTTATATACCTCCCTATGCACCCTAGCATTCTGTTAGCCTTTCCAACTACTTTGTCACACTGTTTAGCCACTTTGAGGTTGTCTTCTATAACTACCCCTAGATCCCTTTTCTCTGTGGTGGCCTCCAGTGTTACCCTGTCTAGTTCACACTCTGCCCTAGGATTCCCACTCCCTAGGTGCATAATCTTGCACTTTTTTGCACTGAAACCCAACTGCTATTCCTTGAACCAGTTTTCTAGCCTCTTCAGATCCCTCCTAATTTTTTCTATACTTTTCTGTATATCTACCCTGTTACATAGCTTTGTATCATCCATGAACAGGCTAACCCTCCCTTTTAGACCCTCTGCAATATCGCTTATGAAGACATTGAAGAGCACTGGTCCCAGCACTGATCCCTGGGGTACGCCACTTGTTACCCACCTCTACTGTGAGCTAACCCCATTTACTGCCACTCTTTGTGTTCTGTTACTCAACCAGTTTCTAACCCATGTGACCACCTCAGTCCCCACCCCCAGATGTGCCAGCTTGTGGATTAGTCTCCTGTGTGGGTCTGTGTTTAAGACCTTCCTGAAATCCAGAAAGGCCACATCTACTGCTCTGTCCTGGTCTATTTCCTTTGTCACCCACTCGAAGAAATCAATAAAGTGTTCTGGCATGACCACCCTGCAGTGAATCTATGTTGCCTTGGGTCCAGCAACTCCCTTGTCTCTAGGTAGTCCACCAGCCAGACAGGTTAAGCAGGTCGCAGTCCAGAATGCCCAAATGGGAACTGCTCACCTTGGTGGTGGAAGACCTGTTTGACAGGTCGGTTCACCTAGAGCAGAACCTTTTGACATTCCCACACAACACGAAACTGCCGCTTTTCTGCTCACTCGCTCCAGGGCCTAGAGTTTTCTGGTGAGACGCAGTGTCCCTTTCTTGGAAAGGGAGGTTCCTTTATGCCTCCCCCCCTTTCCACTTATTCAGAGAGTGCTAATCAAGCTCCAAATGGAAAGTGCTACCCTGATTCTGGTGGTCCCATTTTGGCCTCATTAGATTTGGTTTCCACTGCTGCAATTGTTAGCGGTAGCGCTTCCACAGTGTTCCTTCCTCTGTGCCTGGGCTTGCTGTCACAGGAACAGGGAACCCTTGTTCATTCAGACCTTCGGTAACTTCACCTGCATGCCTGTCTCCTGAAGACACAGTCATTGCCAGGTTTGGCATCTTTCCTAAAGTGGCTGACGTCCTGGTGACCACCAGAAAACCTTCCACCAGTGTGACTTATTCCATGAAATGGAAGTGCTTTGCTCTGTGGGCAGCCTCCCATCACCTGGATCCCTTCACCTGCCCAGTGAACCAGATTCTAAAGTACTTACTGCACTTGTCAGATGCAGGACTAAAATACTCTTCACTTAAGGTGCACTTGTCAATTTAATTCAATTTTATTAATTGATCAGTCTTTGACCATTTCAATATCAAAAAGCAATACAAATACAATATATAAAATACAGCATAATAACTTAGATACATTAAACTTTTGTATTGCACAGTTTTAGCTAGTCTCTATTAGTAAACAATGGTACAGTATATAACCTTTTGAGCACTTCAGAGTCTCATCATAGTTTTACTAAGGTAATTCGCATTTTACTCAAACACCTTTATATTTAAGACATATTCTTGAAATACATACTAGGTATTGAGGCACCATCCTAATAATTAAATTATCATTAGTAGTAAAGAAGATCTTCAGGAGTTGATCGGTCTTTTGTTTGTATCATATTGCCAATGGTATAATCCATTTTTGCTGGGCAACTTATACCACAAACATTCAAACATGACATGCTTTAAATTTTCTGCGTAAGAGTGTGAAGTGCAAGAACATAATCTGGCTTGACTAGAAGAGTCTCTCCTGTATATTGCATCCAGAAAATTGTTTGGAAATAGTTTCAGCTTATATTTGGTATATTGAATTCTTTGGGCCTGGTTGGTTAAGACATCCAGATAATAACTGTAAAAGTGGAAGTTATCATTCAGCCTTGTCCATGGTGACAATTTCAGCCTGGAACTGTTTTCCAAATCTTTAAATCTGAAATAATCTACAATTCTATTTGTGACAAATTTTTAGTAATTCAAGCTTATTTTAATTCCTAGGTCTCTATATTTATCTAAAAAGCTCAGGTTTGTTTCAGATAATATTTGAAAAATTAGCAAAGGCCAGCCTGATCTTAAGTGACCCAAGTTTTCCATGAATATTTTTATTTTAGACAAAGATACGTGAATTGTGTGTGTTCATGCTGAGACACCTTGATCCAGTAGTTTACTAACCTAGCCATGAAAAGTGCTCTTATTTTAGGAATGCCAAGCACTGCTCGTATTAAAGAGGCTGGAACAGAGTTTCTTAATCCCAGATTCTCAATAGCTTATTAAGTGGAATCTCAAGTTTATCAACAAGGTGTGAGTACCGTATTTCGCTATTGAACAATGCTTGTGCATTGTACTTTGCTCTAACTGCTATTAGAAGAGGTTTTATAGAGTTTCCTCCATATTTTTTGTTGAAAATACACAAGGATGTAGCAGTCTGTTTTAGTTTGGTAAGTAGTATACTGAACTGTTTAAACAATTTTCCATCATTGGGTAATGTTAAATCAAGATAGGTGTACTGTTTAGTTGAGTTTATTTTACTTGCCCCTAGATACCATGCCTTCTTAACAGAGTTTGAGCCAAATGTCAAAACCTGGCTTTTTGTTCATTTATCTTTAAGTCTCTCAAGAACTATTTTTGCAAACATTTTCCCCAAATGGTCAAGTAGGGAAACATAGAAACATAGAACATAGAAACATGGACTTTGACGGCAGATAAGGACCACTTGGCCCACCTAGTCTGCCCATTTCCCTACCTACAGGATAAGCAGCAGATCCTAGTTAACCAACAGCCTATTTCTTCCTACCCCCCACAAGAATTGCCTTATGTCTGTCCCATGTATTCTTGAATTCTCACACAGTTTTAGACCCTACAACCTCCTCAGGAAGGCTGTTCCATGCATCCACTACCCTCTCTGTGAAAAAATACTTCCTCACATTGCCCCTGAACTGCCCCCTCTATCTTTAAATTGTGTCCCCTTGTTCTTGCATGTCTCTTTTTCTGAAAGATGCTACCCTCTTGGACTTTGTTGATTCCACTAAGGTACTTAAACGTTTCTATCATGTCCCCCCTCTCCCTCCTTTCCTCAAGGTATACATATTAAGCTCTTTAGTCTCTCCTCATATGGCTTCTCTTGCAGACCCTGCACCATTCTAGTTGCCCTCCTCTGGACTGCCTCTATCCTGTCTATGTCCTTGTGGAGATGGGGTCTCCAGAACTGGACGCAGTACTCCAGATGGGGTCTCACCAACTGTCTGTACAGAGGATAACAACTTCCTGTTTTCTGCTGGTGATGCCTCTCATATGCATCCCAGTAGCCCTCAGCTCTTTGCATACCTTCTCACATTGCTTGCTAACCTTGAGGCCATCTGATATGATTACCCCCAGGTCCCTTTCCTTTTTTGTTTTTGTTACTACTTCCCCCATTGTGTAATCTTCCCCTGGGTTTTTGTTTCCCAGGTGCATTATTTTGCACTTCTTTGCATTGAATCCTAGCTGCCATACTTCCGACCATTCCTCCAACCTTGCCAAGTCCCTTCTCATCCTTTCCATACCTCCTTGTGTATCAACCCTGTTGCAGATCTTTGTGTCATCTGCAAAGAGGCATACTTTTCCTTCCAGTCCCTCTGCAATGTCACTTATAAATACATTAAAAAGGACTGGACCCAGTACTGAACCGTGCAGTACCCCACTAGTAACCCCTCTTTCTTCAGAGTGGACTCCATTTACAATTACCTTATGTGTCCTGTTGTCCAGCCAAAGTTTTACCCAGGCTACCACCCTGGAACCCCCTCCCAGGCTGGTTAATTTGACTATTAATCTTTTGTGGGGGACTGTGTCAAATGCCTTGCTAAAGTCTAGGTAGGCCATGTCCACAGCCCCTCCCTGGTCTACTACTTTGGTCACCCAGTCAAAGAAATCAATTAGATTCCTCTGACATGACCTTCCTGCTGTGAACCCATGCTGCCATGGGTCCTGTGCCCCACTGGCCTCTAGGTACTCAACAATTCTTTCCTTCAGAAGTGATTCCATCACTTTCCCTACCACAGAGGTCAGACTGACAGGTCTGTAGTTTCCTGCCTCTGTCTTGGTCCCACTTTGTGAAGGGAATCACATCTGCCTTCCTCCAGTCCTCGGATACCACACCATCCTCCATGATTTGTTAAAAGGGTAGTCAGTGGTTTCACTAGTTCTTCCTTAATTCTTTAGAATTCTGGGGTGAATTCCATCAGGCCCGTTGCTTTGTCCACCTTCAGTTTTAGGAGATCTTTCAGAACTTTCTTCTGTGGAACGGACTGGGATCGACCCCCCTATCCAGAGTGCTTCTGTTAATTGGATTAGGCCCCTCCCCCTCCTCTTTTGTGAATACTGAGCAGAAATATTCATTCAGTATCCCTGCTTTTTCACTATCCCCCTCTGCCCACGCACCCACTGTTCATTCTATTCAGCCTCACTATCCCTCCCTTTGTCTTTCTATGCTGCCTGATGCACCTATAAAAGGTTTTATCCCCCTTCTTAACTGAGTTGGCTATCCTTTCATCAGTTTGGACCTTTGCTATGCTGACTTTCCTCCCTGCTTCCTTCTGCCTTAACTGGTACAGCTCTCTGTCCTGCTCCTTCTGTGTTTCCTTATACCTGCCGAATGCTACAGTATATTTTTCTCCCTGACTTTCCTCGCCACCTCTTTTGAGAACCATGGTGTCTTTCATTTTAATTTGTTTATTGGCTTCACACAAAGGTGTGTTGCCTCTGTGATGGCAGTTTTGATGATTCCCCATTGTTGCTCCCCCCTCCTTCTAGCCTGTTTACTAGTGCTTTTCTGAGGCACTCTCCCATCTTGCCAAAGTCAGCCCTCCTGAAGTCCAGTACCCTCACTTTTGTATGGCTTGACTCTGTAGCTAAGTTTAACGTGAACCACACTGTTTGATGGTCACTTGTTCCCAGATGGCAACCCACTTCTAGATCTGAGATCCTCTCACTGTCTCCATTTGAGAGTACGAGGTCTAAGATTGCTCCCTCATGAGTGGGTTCCAAGACTAACTGTCTGAGGCATGCCACCTGTAGGGCATTGAGAATGGCCCTGCTCTTGGATGTGGCTGCAGCAAGTGTGCTCCAGTTAACATCTGACATATTCAGGTCTCCCATCAACAGTATCTCCCCTTTCTCTGCCATCCTAAGAATGCCTTCTATCATATCCTTGTCCATTCCCTCCCCCTGACTTGGAGGTCTGTATGCAACCCCTGTGCGAATTGTGGTGCCACTTCCAGTCTCCAAGGTGACCCACAGTGCCTCCTTTCCTCCCTGTTTACTCTTTTGTTCAGTTGCTTTTATCCCTTCCTTTACATAGAGAGCTACTCCTCCCCCTCTTCTCCCCTACCTGTCTCTCCTGTAGGTTACGTACCCTGGTATGTTAACATCCCAGTCATGATTCTCTGTGTATCATATTTCTGTGACTGCTACGATATCCAGGCATCCCTCTTCCATCAAGGCCACCAGTTCAGGGAGCTTGTTGCCCAGGCTACGGGCATTGGTACTCATTATCCTCCATTTCCTGATGGCCTTACTCCTTTTTGCCCCATCCCTGTACTTCTTGCCTTTGTCACTTTCTCCATTTACCCCTGCCCTTCTCCCTATCGACGTCTCTATGTTGGTGTTTACTGCACTTACTACCGTGACTTTTTTTGGGGGGGGACTAGGACTTCCCTGCTCCTTTCCAGTGCCTCCCCACTTGGCTAGTTTAAATATTTGCCAACGAAGCATTTAAACCTATCACCTAGGATCCTGGTTCCCCTCCTGGAAAGATGCAGCCCATCATGCCAGTATAGGCTTACATCACTCCAGGTGGACCCTCAGTCCCCAGTGAAGCCAAATCCCTGAGCTCTGCACCAGTTTTCCAACCACTGATTGAATCCCATAGTGTGGAGCACCCTAGCCTCTCATACGCCATAGACAGGCAGCACCTCCGAGAAGGTTACCATGCGTAATACTTGTCTAAGGCCCCTACCCAATTCCACAAACTTTTCCTGCACTGTTCTGATCCCTTTCTTAGCCAGGTCATTTGTCCCTAGGTGGACAATGACATCCAGCTCCCTCCCCTGTGCAGCTGCTCCGGCAATCCTGAGGATTCGCTCCCTGTCCCTCCAAGCCATGGTGCCAGGCAGGCACCTTACCTCCCTCTCCCCTTCCTCCCCCAGTTCTACCTTCCTAACAATGGAGTCCCACACCAGGAGTTGTTTCCTTCCCCTGTGGAGTCCCATGCCACCCTCCTGTGGGTCTCTATTGTGGTGGTTCACAGCATCCTCCTTGGTCTCCACTGTGGGTGCCTCCATAGAGGAACCACACTTTGCCAGAATGGCATAGGAATTGTGGAGAGGTACTACTGGAGGGATGCACCTCTGTTCCACCACTCTCACCCTCCCTGAGCCCACTGTGGTCCAACCGCTCCTCTTTCTTGGCAACCTCTGAGGCAACAGCAATCAGTCTATACATGGTTGGATTTGATTTAGCCCTTTTTTATGTTGGCATCCTTGTGCAGCCAACATCTTGTGGTAGTGCAGATTTGGAGGTGCGGTCGCTGTTGGGTGAATGCAGGGCACGCACCAGTAGGTGCGATCCTCATTCCCCAATCAGCCTGCATGCCGTCGCTACACCATGCATACTAATGTGGTGAGCACATCTAAGGAAAGGTCCACTGCAATACGAACAAAGCTCATCACATGCAGCAGATCCTTCCTACGTGCTTCGCCAGCTAGAAACATGGTGGCACAGTGGCCGCTAAACTGCCAACTTTGGGGGTGCCCAATGCCCAGGTTGGCTTACCCTGCCCCTCAAGTATGTGCCAATGGGGGAGCCCACTCCCCGTTGGCAGAATGTGTCCCTCCCCCTGCTTTCATTGTTTGCCGATGGGGGTGCCCAATCCCCATCAGCATCCGTCCCCCCTTTCCCACTTTAATTTGCCGATGGGGGAGCCGCCTCCTGTTGGCATGATGTCCCCCCTTCTTCTGTGCTGATGGGGGTGCCCAATTCCACATCGGCTACTGTACCCCCCAAAAGGAAACCACCTGTAAAAAAGGAAACTGTCCGTGATTTTTTTTTTTTACTACCTGTAAACATAAAACGGTTCCTCGTAGTCTCCCTACCCACCCACTGCATACCCTGCCTCCCCACCCCTCACCCCATGCTTACCTCCGGAGCTCGGCGCGATGATCTCTGGTGAACCGGAAACATGTCTTCGCTCTTCAAAGCCGACCTTGAACTGAGGAAATGCCGGTAAGCTGTATAATGGAATAAATAGGGTTTTTTCAACTTTAATGCATATCTCGGGCATTTTTTTTGGAATTTTTGCACCACATTTTCAACATGGGGTTTTTGGGACCCCTCCTCATGAATTCTGTCACTGTTATGACATTAATCAGTCCCAAAAGGCGATTTTGCAGTCACTGCACGGAATCACCATAGGGACTGATTAATGCAGGGACAATGGCAGTGTTCATGAAGTGGGATCTCAAAACCTATGTTACAATTCAATGAAAAATCCCAAATGCTTCATTTTCTGACGTCATTGCACAGTTGCAACGCATGCTCATAACTTTGCGAATTTGCAATATTTTCCTGCCAGATTTTCAACATTATCATTTTTCTACACCTCTTTGTGAACAGTACAGCTGTTATTTTTCACATCCTGGCAGAAGTGTGTTTCCGTACTTCCGGCGCACAATGCCGCGGTTGCTGTGGGAAATCAGTGTTCAGGGCAGATTATGAAAATGACTGTGACACTGTTCATGAGCAGAGGTCCTAAAATGCCTATGTTGAAAATTTGGTGATGATACTCTATAAAATGACTGTGTTACAAGCATGCGTTGCGCAGTTTGCACACATGCTCGTAACGTTGTGCATTTGTAATATTTTCACTCTGGGTTTTCACCATTGGCATTTTTCCACACCTCTTGATGAACAGTACAGCTGTCATTTTACATATCCTACCCGAAATGTGTTTTCGCTCGTCCGGTGCAGAATAGCGCGGTCGCTGTGCGAAATCACTTTTTGGGACAGTTTGAGGAAATGACGGTGACACTGTACATGAGCAGAGGTGCTAAAATTCCTATGTTGAAAATTTGGTGCCTGAACTCCATAAAATGACTGTGTTACAAGTGTGCTTTGCGCATTTCCCACGTACCCTTAACAACCCATGCAAATTTGCAATACTTACATGCCATCTTTTCATCACTGCCATTTTTTTACACCTCCTTATGAACAGTACAGCTGCAATTTTTCACATCCTGCCAAAAATGTGTTTCCGCACTGCACTACCAAAGCCAATGCCAGCGCAACAACATTCGGCATTGACAAATGCTTGTTTGTATATACAGTAGATATAATAATGGCACCCTTCCATGAAGTTGGAAATTCTAATCTTTGGCAACACTGATTGAAAAAAATAGTTAATAAATGTACCCATAGGGATGGAAAAAATAGATATACTTCTGATGGAATAAGATCAGGTCCCGCTGCTTTCCTAGGTTTAAGAGAAGCAATGGTAATATATACTTCCAGAATTGTAAATGGTCCAAACGGCGCCATATTTGACATTTCAAGGTGTTTGTTCTTCCTCATAAATTTTGGTGTAATAATAGTTAACCCATGTATCTGGGGCTATGTAAGTATCAGTCTGATATTTTGAATTGTTTGTGCCTTTGGCAACAAGTAGCCAGTGTGATTGATTGTCATGACTGTTAATTATCCTGAGCATGCGATCCCATTGCTTGATTTGGAATTCCTTTTGTTTTTCAGAAAATGTTGATATTCTTCTCTAACTTTGTTCGGATGTTTAAGTGAAGTAACAAAGTCCTGTTTTTTAACCTGTTTTACTAGATGCTTTAGTTTCTTTTTTGCCTTACGGTAATCAGCATCAAACCAGGTAGAACTATTCTTCCTCAAGCCATTTCTCATTTTGCTGTTTTTATTACTGAAATAAGCTCTAATTTCCTTCCAACAGGTATTTACGCATTGATTTACTTTAAAGTGATCCAAGTTTTCCTCTAAAGCTGGCAATATTAAATTTGACAAAAGTTTCCCAATTGGGCTGATTTCTGATGTATGCCATTTAATGTTCTTATTTCTAATCTTTATTTGTTTTAAAGGTAATAAATTCAGTTTTTGTTTATGTAAGATTTTAGACTCTAACATCAAAGATAAATGATTGCTTTCAGCTTTATATGGAATATTAAATGTGTCTCATATCAACACATCACCACTGCAGAATATATAATCAATCGTGGACAACCCTCTGACTGAATAATCTGTATAGTTTCCTAACTTGTCCCCCTGCAATCTACCATTTATAAGTGTCAAGTTATTTACATTTAAGATCTCCATAAGTTTAAATCCCACATATTTACTTTGCTATCTAGAGAATGTCTGGGAAAATTGTAGGCCTCTGCATGACACCGATTGTGAAAATTGTTGTTCGAGTAGCCATCATATTGGCCAATCCTTGCACTAAAATCCCCACATAGGATTATTTCTTCATGTGAAGTGACAGCCCAGCTTTTGTATATATATATAGTCATCTAGCTGCTTCCATACGGTTAATTTGTAAAGTTTGGAGTTAGATGGGGAATATATATATCTGCCAAACAAAATTTCATCCCCTTAGTTTGTATAAATAAAAAGATGGCATTATTACCAGTAAAAAGCAATTCTGCTTTAGTCTCTTTTTTGATCCTGACCCAGACTACCAATCCACCAGCCAGTCTACCCGTGTATGCTATTTTAGAATCTGGGACATGGAAAGATGTGAAGCTGTTAAGTGTTATATCAGCTTCCTGGGAATGCCAGGTCTCCTGTAGACAAATTGTACTATATTTAGATATAAAATCAGTCCAGTCTCTATCAGAAAACTGGCCCATCAATCCTGATATATTCCAGGATATCAGAGATATTTCTCTTCCATATGTATCAGTGGGTATTGTATCTGAGTCCTCTAGTCAGTTCTCTTGATCTGTAAGTAGCTCAAACTTGTTTGTGGTTGGTATGTTAAATAACATTTTCCCATTGTCCATTCTTTGCTGGCTATTCTCATGCGGTTCATTCGCTTTTGATAAGACTGTGGTGCTTAAAATTGTAATGGAACTATACTCAGATAATGGGACTATATAGAGACCTATAGCATCCATAAGAGCTACATTTTCTAAAATCTTGTTATACAAGCTCAGAAAGCCTACTCTCAGAATGACAAAGTCGTAATCTGGGTCAGCTCCCTGTCTATAAATTGTTAGAGCCTTAGAGTTTTCAATGGAGATGTTTAACAATTGTTCTAACAAGTCAAATATTGCAACTTTGAGTTTGACTGTTTTTATTTTGTGTGCGACTCAATCCATATAAGGTTAGAGTTTTATTGGTTTTATCTATCTCTGGGTTAGGACTGATGCTTGCTGTTCTAGTCGGTTTGCTTAATATAGAACTTTCTATTATATGCTCCCCACCCTCATCAAGCAGCTTAGCTTTTTAAAGATGCTTTCTGCTACTTTGTTGTTCCCCATCAGCACATCCACTCATCCCAGTTTAGAATCAGCTGCCCATCTATATGCTTTCAGGATTCCAGAATCCTCTATTGTTACCCTCAAAGCATAATTGAACAGATTAAATAATACTGCCCTTAATTTCCCTGGGGTCTTACCAGGGGGCATTTTCAATCCAAAAATACACAGCTGAAATGGTCGATCTATACTCAGAGTGTCAGGTTTGTTTAGTAACTTTCTATTAATAAAATCAGGTGTACATCCAAATCTTGACAAGCCATGATGGTTTATCCAGACCTGGTTAGCAATATGAGGAGCTGTACAGGAAATAAACAATCAATTCCTTCAGTATCCTTATCCTTCCAGACTTGTGCTAAATTAGTACTCCTAATATCAGCACCAGTTGCTGCCCTAAAGAGGTGCACAATCTTATCCCTAGTACCAGGGTAGGGGGGCTTGACAACTGTAAGTCATTAGGGAGAACAGGTCACCTGGGAGGCTAAGTCAGAACTGCCCCTGGAGGCAGAGTGTAGCTAGAAGATTTGGATCTGTAGAAGGACCTCTCCTTCTCTCTCTCCCTCCCTCCTCTCTTTCCTCTTCTCCTTGTGCTTCCCCGATGATTTATGGTGGGAAGAACTCCTCCCTGAAGAGAAATCTCTCTGCATGGTGGCCAAACATTGTTTGGTGAGGTAAGCCTGCAGGGTCTTCTGGCAGCAGATCTTCATCCGGTTGTTAAATTTTAGACAATGCTGGCAGGTCTGGGTGTCATGGTCTGGGCCTAAGCACAGCAAGTAGGCTGAGTGCCCATCCTTGGATGGGATCTGTTTACTGCAGGCACACTTGGAGGGGTGCCTCTCAGTAGAAGACGTCGGAGAAGACGACATACAGGAACAATTGCGCTGAGAAAGCAAACTTTTTTGGCAAGAAAATGAGAAATCCAGCTAAGTAATTTAGCAAAAATTACTTTTGAACTAGTGAGAGGCAATCTGTGGAGCTGATGAACATGAGTCGACAGCAGGAAAAGAACTGAGGGACGCCCTCCCTTTATACCATATGTGACATCAGGGGCAGGCCAACGTCAGGGGGCGGTCCCCACCATAGACTGCTAGCTAGAAGTTTTCCATGGAGTCCTGCCATCCACCGGATTCAGTCCTATGTGTGTTACCTGCTGCAAGCGCTGACTCTTGAATTAAGATCTAAGTATTCTATGCATATCTAAAATATGGAGCAATGCTTCCCCTGGATTGGCAGGCTACGGATAATAAAAAGGCAGGTGGATGATTCAAAGTAAACTCAGACACTACCTTCAGCAAAAACATAGGGCTACTATGCAAAAACACCCTGTCTTAGTGTAAAGCCAAAAAGGCTGCTCACACATGAAAGCCTGCAACTCAGAAATCCTACGAGCAGAAGTAATAGCAAATAAAAATAATGCTTTCCACGACAGAAAGCATAGCTCACAAGTCATGGCAGGCTCAAAAGGAGCCAAAGTACGCTTTTCTAAAACTAAATTCAAATCCCAGGCCAGGACTGGATTGCAGATGAGAGGCTTCAAGTGCAGGATGCCTCTCAGAAAGATACGGGCCACATCCAACTGGGTTACTGTACAGCCCTCAATGGGCACATGGAAGGCTGACTTGGCAAACAAGTGCACCCAGGATGTCAGGACTAATAAAAAAGGCCCAAACTTACAGGTTTACAAATCAACTGATGTACCTGAAACTAGTACTATGACAAATTCTGTTGATGTCACAAAATGTGCCATACTTTGTTTATAGAAACATACTGGTGATGCCTCTCCCTATGCATCCCAGTATCCCCCAGCCCTCCTTACTGCCCTCTCACATTGCTTGCCCACCTTTAGGTCATCTGATATGACTACCCCCAGGTCCCTTTCCATTTTTGTTGGTGTTAGTATCTCACCCCCCATTGTGTACTCTTCCCCTGGGTTTTTGTGTCCCAGGTGCATTACCTTGCACTTCTTAGCATTGAATCTAAGCTGCCATACATTTGACCATTCCTCTAACCTTGCCAAGTCCCTTCTCATCCTTTCCACCCCACCTTGTGCATCAACTCTGTTGCATATTTTGGTGTAATCTGCAGAGAGACATACTTTTCCTTCCAGTCCCTCTGCAATGTCGCTTATTAAGTCATTGAAGAGGACCAGTCCTAATACTGAACCCTGCGGTACCCCACTAGTAACCCCCCTTTCTTCAGAGTGGACTCCATTTACTATTACCCTCTGTGTCCTATTCTCCAGTCAATTCTTTACCCAGACTATCATCTTGAGACCCACTCCCAGGCTGGCTAACTTGTATATTAATCTCTTGTGTGGGACTGAGTCAAATGCCTTGCTAAAGTCTAGGTAGGCTATGTCCACAGCCCCTTCCTGATCTACTACTTTGGTCACCCAGTCAAAGAAATCTATTAGATTCGTCTGGCATGACCTTCCTGCTGTGAATCCATGCTGCTTTGGGTCCTGCGCCCCTCTGGCCTCTAGATACTCAACAGTTCTTTCCTTCAGAAGTGATTCCATTATTTTCCCTATCACTGAGGTTAAACTAACAGGTATGTAGTTTCCTGCTTCTGCCCTGCTCCCACTTTTGTGAAGTGGAATCACATCTGCCCTCCTCCAGTCCTCAGGTATCACCCCATCCTCCCATGATTTGTTAAAGAGGGTAGTCAGTGGTGTCACTAGTTCTACCCTTAGTTCTTTTAGAATTATGGGATGAATCCCATCAGGCCCCATTGATTTGTCCACCTTCAGTTTTAAGAGTTGTTTCAGAACCCTTTCTTCTGTAAATGGGCTGGTATCAACTTCTGTATCCAGAGTGTCTCTTTTGTTTGGTTTAGGTACCCCCCCCCCCCCATTTGTAAATACTGAGCAAAAATATTTTTTAGTATCTCTGCCTTTTCTCAGTCACCCTCTGCCCCCCCTCCCTTTATTAAGCCTCACTATCCCTCCCTTGGTCTTTCTTCGCCCCCCGATGTACCTATAAAGGTTTTATCCCCCTTCTTAACTGAGTTGGCTATCTTTTCCTCGGCTTGGGCCTTTGCTGTTCTGACTGCCTTCCCAGCTTCCTTTTGGTTTAACTGATACAATTCTCTGTCCTGCTCCTTCTGTGATCCCTTGTACTTCCTGAATGCTTTCTTTTTCTCTTGAACCTACACTGCCACCTCCTTTGAGAACAATAGTGGTTTCTTACATAATTTTGTTTTTTTTATTTGCTTCACACAAAGGCTTGTTACCTCTGTGATGGCAGTTTTTATTATTCCCCATTGTTCTTCCACCCCTCCTTCCTGCCCATTTGCTAGTACATTCCTTAGGCACTCACCCATTTTGGCAAAGTCAGCCCTCCTAAAGTCCAGTACTTTTGCCTTTGTATGGCTTGACTCTACGGCTGTGTTTATTGTGAACCATACTGTTCGATGGTCGCTAGTTCCCAGATGGCTACCCACTTCTACATCTGTGATCCTCTCTCCACGTCCATTTAAGAGAACCAGATCTAAGATTGCTCCCTTTCGAGTCGGTTCCAATACTAGTTGTCTAAGGCATGCCCCCTGTAGGGCATCTAGAATAACCCCACTCTTAGAAGTGGCTGCTACAACTACACTCCAGTTAACATCTGGCATATTCAGATCACCCATCAGCAATATCTCCCCTTTTTCTGCCATTCTAAGTATATTTTCTATCATTTCCTTGTCCATTTCCTCCCCCTGAGAGGGGGCTTCCATAACCTCTGCAAGGATTATGTGCCATTGCCTGTCTCCAAATTGACCCACAGTGCTTCTTCTCTTCCCTGTTTACCCTTTTGTTCTGTTGCTTTGATTCCTTCCCTTATGTAGAGAGCTACTCCTCCTCCTCTTTTACCTTCCCTGTCCCTCCTGTAGATAGTGTATCCTGGTATGTTTAGGTCCCAGTCATGGTTCTGTGTGTACCATGTTTTTGTGGCTGCCACAATATCCAGATGTTCCTCCTCCATCAAGGCCACTAATTCAGGAAGCTTGTTACCCAGACTACGGGCATTGGTACTCATTGCTCTCCATTTTTTTATGGCTTTACCTTTTGTAGTAGCATCCCCCACTGACCTTTCTACCTTGGTCTTTTTCTCATTTAGTACCCTGTTTTGTAGGGGGAGGCTGGGAATTTCCTTCTGCTTATCAGTGCCTCCCCCTTTGACTAGTTTAAAAGCTTGCCAATGAAGCATTTAAACCAATTGCCCAAAAGACTTGTTCCCTTCCTGGACAGATGCAGACCATCCTGCCAGTATAGGCTGGTGTCCCTCCAGGTGGAACCCCAGTCCCCAATGAAGCCAAACCCCTGTGCTCCACACCAGTTTTTCAACCATTCATTAAATTGCATGGTGAAAAGTACCCTCGCCTCACCCATGCCGTAGACAGGCAGCACCTCTAGGAAGGATACTGTGCATACTACTTGTCTTAGGCCCCTCCCCAACTCTACAAAGTCCTCCTGCACTGCTCTCATCTCATGATGTGCCAAGTCATTCGTCCCTAGGTGGACAATGACGTCCAGCTCAGACTCCCGTTCAGCTGTTCTCATGATCCTGAGGATGCGCCTCCTGTCCCTCCAAGCCATGGCACCAGGCAGGCACCTTACTTCAGTTTTCCCTGCTCCCCCCAGTTCTATCCCCCTAATAATTGAGTCCCCCACCAGGAGCTGCTTCCTTTCCCTGTGGTGTCCTCTGCCTCCTTCCGTGGGCCTCCTTTGTGACAGTTGTCCGCAACCTCCTTAGTCTCCTCTGCGGGTGCATCCATAGGGGAAATATGCTCCCCCAGAATGGTGTATGGATTGTTGAGTGGAACAACTGACTGGGTGTGCCTCTGTTCCACCACCCTCACCCTTCCTGAGTCCACTGTGGTCCAAGTGCTGTGCTTTCTTCGCAACCTCTGAGGTAGTGGTGGTGGCTCTGGTGCTCCCTGGATGGGGGATGTTCCCTTACTACTGTCCAGTGTGGTCTGAAGATGGGCAACTTCCTCCCTCAGGGCACAGAGTTGTCTGCAAATAGGGCAGCATCTCAGCCTCCAGAAAGACTCCTGGAAGACTACTGCCCCACAGCCATTACATTGCACTACTCCCAACAGAAGGAGGGCCGGCTTTGGCCTAGTGGTGTTACAAGTCCTCCTTTCATAGGCCTCTGCCCTCCAGTCACCCAGACTGTTCTCCTCTGCAGTACTGATTGATTGGGACTGATTCCTAAAGTGTGACTGGCTGCAAGAGATATCCTCAGAGAAACAGAACAGTTACATAAGAACTTATCATAACAGTAGATCTTTAAGAGAATCTCTTGCAGCAAGTCATACTATCCCACCCTCTTTCTCCCTTGGTCTCTGAGTTCCTCCTTTCCTGTCTCTCTTTTTTCAGGTTATTAGGCCCTTTGCTTCCACGTACCTTCTGGTGGGTCTCTCTTGCTCTCCCTTGGTTCCCTCGGGAGCACATCGTCTGTGGATGGTCTCCAGGTGAAGAAATGAGGAGGGTGTGGGGCTGCCCATGGCTACATAGGGAAGACATCGACATGATGACATCACCATGGGTGGCCCTAGCTAGACTGCTAGCAAAAATGTTTCGATGTGGTCCAGGTGCCTGATGGCTGTAGTTCCTAAGGTGTGACCTGCTGCAAGAGATTCTCTCAAAGATCTACTGTTACGGTAAGTTCTTACATAACTGCTCTCTCTGCAATGCTTACAATGGTGCAGAGAGGTAAGTGTAAACATTCTGACTTACATTAATTTTCTTCCTTTTTTTAAGCTTGATGTGCATGCATGCGCAGTGAACTTCTTGAAATAAGTTACTTTTGAAGGGTCTGACACTGTCTGTCCAATGCAGAGTGGTCTGCAAGGGGCATGATTGTGCCACACCAATAATCAGTAAGGCTGATTGTGACTGTGTTTTGCCTGAAACAGTGTCTACTTGAAAAAAAAACACCTCACCAATCATGTGGCAGCTTTTTCTTTTCATCTGCAGGACTCCGCCCAACAAAGCAGCTGTTCTGTATCCCAATCACCCTGGCTATGCAGCTCCTGCCACCTGCCGCACTCTCTCTCCATGGCCCTCACTCCGCTGACACACAGGGACAGCACACACAGATAGCAGGGCACAGTCACAAAGCTATATCCTTATCAGTAGAAACATGACCCCAAACACACTTTCACACAGCAGCTGCTTCTTTGTGATATGAATATTTCCTGTCTTTCCCACCTAACATGACCTGCCCCATGGACCTCCACCAAAGGAGTGCACAGTGTACCCAGCAACAGTGAGTGTCTCATGATAAATGTCACACCCGGCCCACAGACTTCTGAAAGCACAGTGTATTCATCAACAGGGACTGTGACATGTAAATTGCCCCTGTCTGTCCCACCACCCACCTCGAAAACCTTCAACTTAACAGCATAGTGTAGCTGGGAACAGGGAGTTCCTCAGGTGAAATATCCAGTTTCCTACCCACCTGACTCGCGGACCCTTGCAAAGTGTACCTGCCAACAGTCATCAAATAGCAGCAGTCCCCCTACTTATTGAGCACCGGGTTATTTCTGATCTGGGTCCGGGACACAGCAATTCAGTCGACATGGCAGTAAACATATTTCGAGAGTGCAGCAGCATGTGTGAATGCTTGCGGTACTGAATGAGAGAACTGTATGCAACAGAGAGAGAGAGAGCAGCAGTATGCACCGTGCTCCACGATGTACACTGCAGGAGTTGGGTGAGAGAGAGATTGCACTTTCGGGGGTGTACCGTAGTGGCAGCAACAGACAGTGTCCTGGTTGTGTCAGTGGGGAGAGAGAAAGACATCGCACTTTAGGGTTTGTGGAAAGAAATGGAGACACATAGATTTTACAGCTGCTGTTCAAGAACAAAGGTAAGCTCTGCTCCACTCCACACCTCTGTGCCTGGTAAATTCAAATCTTTTTACAGCTGCTGCCAACATTAGTACCGCCGCCAAAAACAGCTGTCTGGAATGATTGAGGCAGAGTTTGAGAGTTGCACATGTCAGTGTGTGCCCTTTGTAAATGTGGCAGGTTTCCTGGAGAGGGCGAGGGGGAGGGAGACAGAGACAGAGACAGAGAGACGGAGAGACCGTGGTTAATTGAAAGTTGCTGGAGTGTGTGTGTGTGTGTGTGTGTGTGTGTGTGTGTGTGTGTGTCTCTCTCTCTCTGTGGCTGTAGTCTACATTGCCATCAGCAATGGGGGAACATGTGTGTGTGTGTGTGTGTGTGTGGCTTTCTGCATATGCTTGGACCTGTAGGAGGGCATGTTATGCACTACAGATGTCACAGATCCCATCAGTAGTGCATCTGTGACATTTGTATGTGCAGAACATTGATGCAGGATGCAGCCTTTCTTAGGGACTATTTTGCCAGGTGGAAGGATACAGTACCCTTTTTGCTGTTTAAACAGTTAAAAACACCTTTTTTGATATTTTTTTACTGTTTAAACATAACACATACAGCCTGCGAGCCATGCAGAGCATGAGCAGGACAGAAAGAGCTGTGGTGTGGCAGGAAGCCGAGGAAATTGTGATGTCAGTGCCATGTGTTCCTTTCCGCCACACTGAGCCATTCTGTCCCATGTGGTATTCTGTTATGAAGTAGTACCAGTCGGTAGAGAGAGATAGAGAGAGAGAGAGAGAGAGAGAGAGAGCTGCAGTCGTACTGCTGCCAGTGGCAGTAAAAGACATCAATCAGTGACAGGGCAAGAGACAGACCCATCAGCAGTGGAAAGATATTGGGGACCGGGGCACACTGAGTAATCGGAGGTGAGTTTTACCAGTTGTAGGGAGGCAGAGCTTGAGGTGACTGGTATGGGAACTAGGGACTGACGGCTCCAGCCATTAGGAGTGACTGCTAGAGAGAGAACAAGAGTCCCCCCCCCGAGAAGAGAAGAACAGGCATTTGTAAAAGCAGCTAAGTGGTGCAGGCTGAGGTCTGTACCACAGCTGTTTGGTAATGCTGTCCTGGTGGCTCATCCCACAGTATTCACCCTCCCAGCTAGTGAAACCTGCTCTGTTTCAGGGTATCAGTTATGCACCCAAAGAAAGCTACTGTCTGTGCGGCTATGTCATGCGTTATCTTCCCAATCAATTCCCCGAGTGGTGCCCTGCCCCCCACCCCGCACATGTTCTGAAAAATTGCATTGTGAGCTGCCCACTCTGTTCCCACCCACCTGCCCAATGGAACTCACATCCCCTCCCCCCTTCCACAACACATTACCCACCGGCACATCATCCTCCTGGGCAAGGTCCAACTGTTTCCACTCACCTCCCCAGCAGACCTCGAAAATCCTACGGAACAGGCAGACCCAAGCAGCTTACCACATTGCACAAAAAGTGCAGACACATAACTCATTAGTAGGAGAGCAGTAGCAGTCTCACCCTCTGTGGGTTGCACGCCCATCACAAAGAATATGCATACTCTGCACCGTAGTGCTGTCATGTCAGAGCCACCACACACATCCCTATATATAAGCACAGTATGTAGATAGAATAATGTATGTTTTCATTTTTATGTTGGCTTGTGTACATGCACAAGAAACATAGTGCCACCATACGACTTTTTGGAGGTGTGCCGCCCGCTCTGCCAATGCCTTGATCTATTTTGCAGACGTGACCACACCACACCAATGAATGGGTGAGCTGTCTGTGACAGCAGTTCAGATGCAATGGTGTGCAGTTGAAAGAAAACCAACACTGCAATCAGCGGTGGTGAGATGTAGGCAATTTGCATATTGATGTCAAGGCGTCTGTTGCTGGCCACCTCTCAGTACTCAGCCCCAATACACACAAACGAATTTTCCATCTCATGACTGTTTTCTGGTAGAACATTAGAAAGCAGTAACTGTTTCCATACTGTACTGCATTCATTACATTATCTTACCCATCTGTGTACAGTAAGTTACAAAGCTGCCCATCCCCGGTCAGTGCAAGCAAACCCTCAGTTCGCTTACTCAGCAATACCAGGCTAAGCCGGATGGAAAATTGACTGCCAGTAAACAGACTTCAGTGACAGCAGCACTACTTCACTACTGCCTGCCCGGCTCCAGCACCACATCACACACTGTTTACGTGGACCTGACAAGAGAAGAAACATATAGTGCTATAATATACAGTCCTTGAGTTACACAGAGCAGGTGTGCAGCTGAAAGAAAACCACTGGCCACTTCTCATTCCCCATGAAAGCCGATGGGGGTGCCCAATCCCCCTGTCAGCATGCCCCTCCTCAGTTCATTTGCCAACAGGGTAGCTCAACCCCCATCAACATAATGTCCCCCTCCCCATTTGTTATGTGCCGAGGGGAGTGCCCAATCCCCCTCGGCTCATGTGCACCCTCAAGCACACAGTATGGCTGATGGGGGTGCCCAATCTCTGTCAGCTCCAGCACTCCTGCCAACAAGCACCCAAGTGGCACATTGGGAGCCCACCCCAGCGTGCCAAAAGCCTCCTGCATTGTCATTTATTTTTTCCCCGTTAAAACAGAAAATGGTCCTCGTGATCTCTGGTGCCCCTCCCAACCCGCACCCTCTGCGCACCCCACATCCCCGCATCCTCCTCACCCCATACTTACCTCCAGAGCCCGGCACGACAATCTTCAGTGGACCGGGAACATGTCTGCACTCTTCAAAGCTGACTGTGAACTGAAGAAATGCCAGTAAGCTGTATAATGGCATAAATGGGGGGGTTTCAACTTAGGTGGCTATCTCGCCCATTTTTGCAAATTTTGGCATTAGATTTTCAACATGGGGTTCTTGGGACCCCACCTCATGAATTCAGTCACTGTCATGTTGTTATTCAGTCTCGAAAGATGATTTTGTGGTCACTGTGCAGAATCACCTTTTGGGACTGATTAACGAAGTGACAGTGTTGCTGTTCATGAGGTGTCCACCCAAAAAGCCTATGTTGCAAATTTGGTGAAAAAAATTCCCAAAAAAATGACTGCATTACGAAGCGTATGCTGAGTGTTTTCACGCATGCACGTAACTTCACCAATTTTTAATATTTTCTTTCCAGATTTTCAGCATTGCCATTTTGTTCACACCTTCTTATGAACAGTATAGCTGTCATTTTTCACATCCTTCCTGAAATGTGTTTTCATATCTGTGGTGCAGAATGGTGCGGTCACTGTGTGAAATCAATA
Organism: Neoceratodus forsteri; assembly: GCA_016271365.2. Taxonomy (NCBI): domain Eukaryota; kingdom Metazoa; phylum Chordata; order Ceratodontiformes; family Ceratodontidae; genus Neoceratodus; species Neoceratodus forsteri. Next base: position 156,754,453 of record CM057449.1, on the reverse strand, counting down.
TTCAGGACAGAGAAACAAATTCACTGTGCCACTGTTCATGAGGAGAGGTTCAAAAAATACCCATGTTGAAAATTTGATGAAAAAATTCCAAAAAATGATTGCATTACAGGTGTGCATTGCACAGTTTCTACGCATGTTCGTAACTACGCCTATTTTTCATATTTTCACTCTGGATTTTCAACATTGCCATTTTTTCATACCACCTCATGAACAGTATGGCTGTCATTTTTCACATCCTGCCAGAAATGTGTTTTCACACCTGTGGCACCAAATGGTGCAGTTGCTGTGCAAAACCACCTTTCTGGATTGAATAACGAAATGATAGTGCCACTGTTCATGAGGTGCTGTCACAAAAATCTCATTTTGAAAATTTGGAGTGAAAATACCAACAAACACTTGGGACATTAGGCTTTCCAGCCATAATGCCCTACTCTGTAGAGACTGACAGGCGTTAGGGGTGTGACTTGGGATTGTCACCCGTAATGCACACGCAATTCCACCCCCACCCTGCAGCCAGTGACAGGCATCGAGGTGTGCCTTAGGGTCTTCGGCCCCAGTGTTCACCCCATTCTCTTATACCGCACCCATTTCGGCATATTTCCTTATGGGATGAGTATAAGGCCCGAAGACCCCAAAGCACACCATGACACCTGTTAGTGTCTGCAGGGTAGTGTGAGATGATGCATAGAAACATAGAAACATAGAGGTTGATGGCAGATAAGGACCGCAAGGCCCATCCAGTCTGCCCATTTCTTTTTCTACCTTATAAATGTGCCATCGGCCTTTGCTCTGTCAGTGGCCTATCTATTCATACTCATCTGTATTGCTCCCTTATGCCTATCCCATGCCTGTTTGAAGCCCTTCACTGTATTCATAGCCACCACTTCCTGAGGTAGGCCGTTCCATGCATCCACCACTGTTTCTGTGAAAAAGAATTTCCTCACGTTCCCCCTTAATCGGCCTCCCTCTAATCTCATGCTGTGTCATCTTGTCCTGCTATTTTTCTTATATTTAAACATGATAGACTCTTTCACCTTGTTAATGCCCTTAAGGTGTTTGAGTGTTTCGATCATATCACCTCTCTCCCTCCTTTACTCAAGGGTATACATATTGAGCTCCATTAATCTGTCCTCATATGTCTTCTGATGCAGTCCCTGCACCATTTTGGTTGCCCTTCTCTGGACTGCCTCAATTTGGTTAACGTCCTTGTGAAGGTGTGGCCTCAGTACTCATGCAGTACTCCAGATGGGGCTAACTAGTGTCTTGTAAAGAGGGATTATTATCTTCTTACGACTTGTGATACCCATACTAATACACCCTAACATCCCCCAGCCTACCTACTGCTTTAGAGGTCTGCTTGGATGATTTCAGGTCATCAGTGATGATGATTCCCAAGTCTCTTTCTTCCTTTGTGACTTCTAGCAACTCCCCTCCCAGCCTATAGGTGGCTTCAGGGTTTCTCTTCCCTATGTGCATGATCTTGCACTTCTTTGCATTGAATCCCAGTCGCCACTCTTCTGACGATTTTGCTAATTTATCCAGATCTCTTCTCATTCTGCCCACCCCATCTGGATCATCTACTCTGTTGCAGAGCTTGGTGTCATCTGCAAACAGACAAGCCTTACCCTCTAGTCCATCTGCAATGTCACTAATGAAGATATTGAAGAGGACTGGCCCCAGGACTGATCCCTGAGGTACCCCACTTGTGACTTGCATCTCTTCTGACTGTATACCATTTACCACCACCTCTGTTTTCTGCCCATCAACCAGTTTGCCACCCAGTTGACCAACTTCTTACCCACCCCAAGCCTACCCGGCTTATTTATCAATCTTCTATGCGGAACAGTGTCGAAATCTTTACTGAAGTCAAGGTAGGCGACATCAACTGCTCCCCCTTGGTCCACCACTCTGGTTACCCAGTCAAAGAACTCTATGAGATTAGTTTGACAGGACCTTCCTTTTGTAAACCCATGCTGTCTTGGATCCTGTGCCCTATGGATTCCAGGTGTTGCACTATCCTTTCCTTAAGGAGCGCCTCCATAATCTTGCCCACTACTGAGGTAAGACTAACTGGTCTGTAGTTCCCTGCCTCCTCCCTGCTACCACTCTTGTGAAGTGGGATCACATGAGCCCTTCTCCAGTCTTCTGGGACCTCTCCTGTGCTCAGAGACTCACTAAACAGTTCTGTTAATGCCTCTGCTAGTTCCACCCTTAGCTCCTCAAGTGCCCTGGGATGTATGCCATCAGGTCCCATTGCCCTATCCACCCTGAGCTTAGCGAGCTCTTGTAGGACCCTTTCTTTTGTGAAGGGAGTAGTGCTCACCTCCCTTCCCCTTGTGTCCATGGTGCTGAGCTGTGGGCCCTGCTCTACCTTCTCTTCAGTAAATACTGAGCAAAAGTATCTATTTAGGATAGATGCTTTTACAGGGTCCTCTTCCTCACATGCCCCCTTTTCTCCGCTGAGCTTAGCAATACCCCCTCTGGACTTTCTCCTTTCACTAATGTGTCTATAGAAAGTCTTGTCCCCTTCTTTTACTGTTCATGCTAGTGTTTCCTCAGTTTGGGACTTTGCCTGCCTTACTGCCTTCCCTGCTTCCCTTAGTGCAGTTTGGTATGACTCCCTATCTTCATCCCGCTGTGTTCCCTTATATTTCCTGAAGGCCAGCCTTTTGGCTCTGACCTTTTCTGCTACTGTATTTGAGAACCAAAGTGGTTTCCTTCTTCTTTTGCACTTCCTTTTCTGTCTAACACAATGGGATGTTGCTTTGAGTATTGCATCCTTAATGCTTGCCCACTTTGCCTGTACCCCCTCACCTGTGTTTCTTTTTGCCAGGGCCAGCTTAACTCTGTTGGTCATCTTATCAAAGTCAGCTCCTCTGAAGTCCCATATTTTTGCCTTGGAATAGGATGATTTAGATGTAGCAGCCAAATTGAACCATACCAAGTGATGGTCACAGGCCCCCAGCTGACCTTCTACCTGGAGATCTGCGATCCCTTACTTGTTAGTCAGTACTAGATCTAGGATAGCCCTGTGTCTAGTGGGTTGTTGTACCAGTTGTTTGAGCCCCCCTTTGCAGGGAATCCACCATGTGTCTAGTTCTGGCAAATGTTCCTGCTGGTATTGATCAGTCTGTATCTGGCATGTTGCAGTCTCCCATTATCAGAACCTCCCCTTTAGCTGTCATGTTTTGTATATCTTCTAACAGTAATATGTCTATGTCCTCCCCCTGGTCTGGGGGCCTGTAGACAACCCCAGTTCTTATGGCTGTCCCATTTCCTGTTTCCAGGGTGACCCACAGTTCTTCTGGCTCCTTATGTGTATTCTGAATTTCTGTAGCTTTGATATTTTCATTGACATACAGGGCCACTCCTGGTGTGAGCATTCTGCCCGATGCTCCAAAGGCACACCCCCAACGCCTGTCACTCTCTGCAGGGTGGGGGTGGGGTTGACGTCAGTTCAATACTTCACTGCTATTCCTATTATGCGTCTCTCTAACTCCTGCACTACCAATGCCAATGCCAGCAAGCCAACATTCAGCACTGACAAATGCTTGTTTACTTGTGTTCTCTGGGTGGAGGAGTGTTGTGACTTTGTTTTCTATCTTAGCCTTCATCTTATAAAAAAACATTGATTTTACAAGTGTTCAAGATGTTTTACTCTAACCAGATGTTTTACATCATTGCACCAGGGAGTCATGGCAATTGCTAAAATAAGGGCTGACTGAGAAACTTCTGAGCTCAGCTCTCAAACAGCATCCTACTCCAATGCTGTGAGCCATCTGCTACCTTTATATTTGTTAACTGCACTTTTTGGTTAAGTACAGTGTAGACACAGTCCTCTCCTACAGCACAGTTTACAGTCATAGTGGGAACGTTACAGGGGTCTTCTACCAACATAACTAAATTGTTACACATGTAAAAATACAATCCTTTTTTTCATTATTGCCATTCCATTTTTGTTAAATCCATATTAGAGCAACCTGTCATTTTATTTTTGTCAAATGACAAAAGTATTTGTAAAACAACTGCTTTGTTTGTTTCTCTGCTTTTCCAACTGCGGCTCACAGACTGTAATGGCATAGAAATAATGTGAACAGGGATCATTTAAAGTTAATTTTGGTGAAAGTCAGAAACCTCACCAGATCCACATCTGGAAGCCAATCTGGGATTTTTGAAGTCCAAAATACCACCCTCAAACGAGCCCCCAGTTTCAGAAGTCATTATTGTGAGTAGCCAGTTTTTAAACAGTACAAATTAAATATTATTGATAACGTGCCCTCGGATTCAGAAACATTAACTTATTGCTGACTTTCACTGCAGCCTGATTGGATGTCGCCCAGTATTCTTTTTTCCCTTTTGGGACGCTAGTACTTCACATCCCTTTTCCTCCTTTGTTTTGGAATGCCTTTATCTTATTTTTGAAACTAATCAATTTCCAAAATGAAGTTTGCTGAAGCACTGAATGTGTCTTGGGCTCAAAATACAGTAAAAGCCATTCAGGGGTCCGTCTTTGTTCTCTTGGAGCTGGAATTCCTTATGAAGTTTGGGGGAAGGGAGATGACGAAGGAAGCATTTTAGTCTTTTTTCCCTTTATGGGGGAGGGGGGTTAATTGCTGCCAGAATTTCATAGTAAAACATGTGGCTTCCTTCAAATTAGACCCAAATGCAGTGAGAACTTGTTTCCATTTAGTCATCTTAATCGTTTTGTTTGTATTTAAAATCATAAATGTGTAAGTTTTTGATACAAAAAGCATAAAGTTGTACAGGCAGAAAAATTGATATGAGCAAAGAAACCGAGCATTCTTCCCAGCTGCAGATCATTAAATTGCACAGTATGATGCTTCTATCAATCAATCAATGTTTATTGGAAGACAAATTGAGAGCAAGGGCTGTCTTTTTCAGAGATATTAACAGTGCACAACATTGACTTACTTACTGGTGGCTCCTGCCGCCCACTGCACTCTCTCTCCCTGGTCCTCGCTCCTCTGAAATCCACTCCCCTGCCTTCTACAATAGCCGGGGAGCGGCAAGTGAACATTTGGCATTGACAAACGCTTGTTGCATTTCCTTAACTACGTTGTGAGCTGGACGCCCAGAAGCTGTTGAGCCTCCCTGTTCAGCTTTATGACCACCTATAGCTTTTTTTAACATAAATTTTCCTACTAATTTATTTATTTAGGAAATCGGAATTACAACCCTTTGAGTCATAGACTCATTTCCAAAGGCTCCACGTCAGAATAAAACATAGAGATTCATACAGTACATACATAGAATAAATGTGGGTGAGCAATCACACAGGTGTATAAGTACAATGAGCACAGGTTAATGTCTATACATCTGGTAGCTAAAACAGGGCAGAGCTATCGACATATTTACCTAATGAGTGGTTAAGATCTATACAATTGGTAGCTAAAGCAATGCATGATATGAGTTGGTAGTGAGCCACTGCAGGGAGGCCTTGTCTTATACATAATACAATGCATTCATAGTCCAGTGCAACTATTTATTATTTATTTAGTTTTTGTTGACCAGGTAAGTGCACTAGACAAATCCTGCCTATTTTCAGGCACGACCCGGGGGAGGGGGGTACAGATGAATGCCAACTGACCTTGAACCATATTAAGCTGTTGGTGGTATTTTTAGTGAATGATGGAAATTTGGCCAGGACACCAGGGAAGTTCCCCTACTCTTTTCAATAAGTGCCATGGGATCTTTAACATCCACCTGAACTGCCACCAGTCCAGGCAGATGGGACCTTGGTTTAACGTCTCATCCAAAAGACAGCACTTCAGAAGTGAAGCACCCCTCTCAGGCTGCACTACAGTGTCAGTACTGGGATATTTACCCAAGTGCTAGATGTGAGAACTGAACCCACAGCCCTCTGATCTCCCAGCCTCAGAGGTGAGTGTGCTACCTACTGAGCCACTGACACTGCTAATATCCTCGTTTCCCTCCTGAACCTCCCTCCAGTTGATTTCCAGGTCCACCTTGCAAATGAACGTTGCTCAATGGTGCCCACCTGGATAAATAAAGATTTTGATTGATTGATTGATTGATTGATTTCCATTTGTGATCATGTGAGTTGGTATTCAGGCTAAATAATTCCCTGCAGTTCAGTTTGTTAATTTCTTTAAGGAACTTGAACATCTCTATCAAATCTCCCCTCTCCCTTCTGGTCTCCAGTGAGTACATATTTAGTGCCTTGAGGCACTCCTCATAGTATCTGCCGTGCTGGCCCTGAATCAGTTTTGTTGCTCTGTGCAGCACTGTCTCCAGTCTTTCCTTGTCCTTTCTGAGGTGAGACTCCATAACTGGGTGCAGTACTCCAGGTGGGCCTCCCCATGGATCTGTACTGGGGAAGTATTACCTCCTTTCTTCTGCTATCTATACCCCTCCCAATACATCCCAGCATTCTGTTATATGGTAACCGAGGGAGGTGAGGAGCCTGTAGGCTAGAAATAGTGGGGGCTCTCCACTGCCTGGCCAAGGACGGTTGAACAAAGTGGATAATTTAAGGAATAATTCACGACTGGGTGTGGGTTGAGCTGGGATTTACCCACAGCTGCCAGCTGCTAGGAGGTGAGTGAGCTGAGCCTCAACTTTCACAGAAACATATGGGAGGCATGTAGAACTGCAATACCAAGAACAAACTTTTGGCATTGACAAATGCTTGTCTGTTTCCTCTTTGATCTCCACTATCTAGCGCTCTGTTGATATCACTGAATCTAAAGAAACATGTGACATGTTGAGCATCTACCTTCAAGGATATTCTGTTGGCACCCCGTGCAGACTGTATGAGAGGCCTTTTGGCACCATGCATTCCTGTTTAACATTGAACCAGCATAACATTTTGTGGTGATTTGCACATACAAGGTCCTTGTTAATCGAGCGGTGGATGGAATTTTTGAAACTCGGGACCAGAAAGTTAAAAAAACAAATGTTAAACACTGCCCCATTATAGTCTATGGAGCGCACCCCCACACTCGTCCTTTACTGACATCACAAAACTTGCTAGCACGGGGATGTGTCTTTGACTTTGGAAGATGGAGTGTTTTGACTGCTGGGCTGAAACAGTAAAATTACGAGTGTTTTTTACAGAAAATAGTAGTGGAAATAATTAAAACAATGCGGCAAAGTAGCTTAGGGGCAAGGTAAGCTGCCGTATGTGTTGTGGGGAGCAACATCTTCTAATAAGAACCAGCTCTTTAAGAAGCCTTTGCCCATGAGCCTGCAACCTTTGTAAAAGCAAACTTGTTTTGAAAAATGTTTGGGCCCTGATGTAACTGCTTCCTGTGTCAATTTTTTAAATGGCGTATTTCTCTGCACTTAATAAAGTGATTTATTTGCACATCAACTTGGTATGTGCAGCATTCCTACAAGGTGGTGAGTGCATAGTCTATTTTTGCTGCTGTTTCTGTTGTCTGATGTCTGTGTACCCAGCTCCCTGTGCTTCTTTTTATTTCAAGTTTCCAGTGTATTGATTTGGAAACAACCTCTGAGATGGAAGCTCATTTACAAAGGTTCCACGTCTAGACAGGACAAACAATACAGAAAAATAGCAATGTCACAAGAATCAACTATACGAGTTCACTTGGCAAGGTTCTAAACAATAATGTCACTCACAGACTTTAGAGTTGTTTATTCATTCTAGTGTAAAGAGCGGAGTCACAATATGTACAAAGTTTGGACTACTATATGATCTTAAAGGAGAATGGGAAAGAATTATAGAGCTAGAAAGAGAAACCCTGTGCTGCCAGAGGATGGCTTTGTCAGAGCTTAGTTAGCGATATAGCTAAGCAGGATGGGGGGAGTCAATGGTGTGTCCTGTGTCCAGGGAAAAGAGGGGTGAATTGGAGGGAGAGGGTAGTGGGAAGAGCAGCCTCAAATGCATAGGTGGTGAGGCCCTAGGCTGGACTGCGGGGGTCCTCAGATACACAAAGGGATGGGTTGGTGGGGATCAGAGACTCATAAGACAAGTGCTGTGAGTAAGGGTTGTTACTATAGTTAGGTGTGACCAGGGTGAGAGGCTACATGCTGCTACTCAGTGATGGGATGTTTTCTTCCAATAAGTGTAGAGACCTCTGGATAAACTGAGGAGATTGGTTGTGGAGGACCTGTACACACCTGGCCAGGAGACTTGGGTGGTGGAGCTGTGGAATTCCTTTAAGGGGCTACTAAAAAATGCAGTGGAGCACTGTGTACCCATGAGTTGTAGTTGATTGTTTCTGAAGGGCACTGGCTTAGTCTCACCCACCCTGCCCCTCACCTCACCCGCCCCTCACGCCACCCACCCCAAGCGCATCATTTCCTTCTATCAGGGGTTCTGACATCACTTCCCCAAAAGTGCAAAGGACATACATCTGTTCATATCCTTGAGAGCACAGCACACTGAATAGGAGGTAAACACACTAATACGCTTGCACACAGTAAAATAAATAAATAAATAAATCTTAAACAGGAAGGGAGACAGACATGTGGGGAGTGATGCAATGCACTGGCTGTGGAGCGGCAGTCTTCAGGAAGATATTCTGGAGGCTGTGTTGCTGCCCTATTTGCAGGTACCTCTCTGGTCTGAGGGAGGAGGTTGCTAGTCTCCATGCTGACCTGGCAGGGATTCAGGAAACCTCTTCCCCCACCCAGGCCACCATCACTGCCTCTAAGGTTGCCAAGAAAGAGGAGCAGTTGGACCACGGTGGGCTCAGGGAGGGTAAGGGTGGTGGAACAGAGGACCATCCCTCCAGTTGTGCCTCTCCACAATTCATTTGCCATTCTGGTGGAGCATGATTCCTCTATAGAGGCACCCACAGTGGAGACCAAGGAGGATGCTGGGAACCTCCACAAAGGAGACCCACAGAAGGGTGGCACAGGACCCCACAGGGGGGAGGAAACAACTTCTGGTGGGGGACTAAGTTTTTAGGAGGGTAGAACTGGGGGGGAAGGGAGAGGGAGGTAAGGTGCCTGCCGGGTGCCATGGCTTGGAGGGACAGGAAGTGAATCCTCAGGATCGTGGGAGCAGCTGCACAGAGGAGGGGGTTGGATGTCATTGTCCAACTAGGGACACATGACCTGGCTGGGAATGGGATCAGAGCAGTGTAGCAGGAGTTTGTAGAGCTGAGGAGGGGCCTTAGACAAGTAGCACGCATGGTAACTTTCTCAGAAGTGCTGCCTGTCTATGACATGGGTGCGGCTAGGGTACTCCACACCATGGGATTCAATGACTGGTAGAAGAACTGGTGTGGAGCTCAGGGATTTGGCTTCGTCTGGGACTGGGGGTCCACTGGGAGGGATACAGGCCTATATTTGCATGATGGTCTGTATCTGTCCGGGAAAGGAACCAGGATCATAGGTGATAGGTTTAAATGCTTCATTGGCAAGTATTTAAACAAGCCAAGGGGGAGACACTAAAGAGAAGCAGGGAAATCCCATCCCCCCCAAAAAAAACCAGGGTAGTTAGTGAAGTAGACACAAAGATAGAGAAGTTGGTAGGGAGCAGGACAAGGGTAAATCCAGAAAAAGGCAGTAAGGACAGGGATGGGCCTAAAAGTGGTAAGACCATCAGACAATGGAGGGTGATGAGTACCAGTGCCCATAGTCTGTGTAAAAGCTCCCTGAACTAGTGTCCTTGATGGAAGAGGGTAACATGGTACACAGAGAACCATGACTGGGATGTCAACATACCAGGGTACACAAGCTACAGGAGGGATAGGGAGGGTAAAAGAGGAGGATGAGTAGCTCTCTACATAAGGGAAAGAATCAAAGAAACAGAACTGAAAGGTAAACAAGGAGGGGAGAAGGCAATGTGGGTCACCCTGGAGACAGGAAATGGCACCACAATCCACACAGAGGTTGTTTACAGACCCCTGTCTCAGGAGGAGGCAATGTATAAGTAAATGATAGAAAGAATCCTTAGAATGGCAGAAAAAGGAGAGACATTGTTGATGGGGGAACCTGAATATGCCAAATGTTAACTGGAGCACGTTTACTGCAGTCACATCCAAGAGCACGGTCATTCTTTATGCCCTTAGGGGGCATGCCTTAGACAGCTAGTGTTGGAATCCACTTGAGAGGGTGCAATCTTAGACCTGGTACTCTCAAATGGGAATGGAGAGAGGCTCTCAGATTTAGAAGTGGGTAGCCATTTGGGAACAAGTGACCACCAAACAGTGTGGTTCACAATAAACACAGCTGTAAAGTTAAGCCGTACAAAAGCAAAGGTGTTGGACTTTAGGAGGGCTGACTTTGGTAAAATGGGAGAGTGCCTCAGAAACACACTAGCAAACAGGCAAGAAGGAGGGGTGGAAGAACAATGAGGAAAAATCAAAACTGCCATCACAGAGACAACAAGCCTTTGTGTAAAGCAAATCAACAAAACAAAATAAAGGAAAAAGCCACTATGGTTCTCAAAAGAGGTGGCAGGGAATTTTAAGGAGAAAAGGATAACATTCAGAAAATATAAGAAAACACAGAAGGAGCAGGACAGAGAACTATATCAGTTAAAGCAGAAGGAGATAATGAAGGCAGTCAGAATAGCAATGGCCCAAACTGAGGAAAAGATAACCAACTCTGTTAAAAAGGGGGATACAATCTTTTATAGGTACATTAGGGAGTGAAGAAAGACCAAGGGAGGGATACTGAGGCCTAAGAAAGGAGAGGGAATGTGGGCAGAGGGTGACAGTGAAAAAGCAGGGATACTGAATGAATACTTCTGCTCAGTATTCACAAAAGAGGAAGAGGGGGAGGTACCTAAACAAAACAATAGAAACACTCTGGATAGGGAGGTCGATACCAGTACATTCATAGAAGAAAGGGTTCTGAAAGAACTCTTAAAACTGAAGGTGGATAAAGCAATGGGACCTGATGGGATTCATCCCAGAATTCTAAAAGAACTAAGGGGAGAACTTGTGACACCACTGACTACCCTCTTTAACAAGTCACGGGAGGATGGGGTGGTACCTGAGGACTGGAGGAGGGCGGATGTGATTCCACTTCACAAAAGTGGAAGCAAGGCAGAGTCAGGAAACTACAGACCTGTTAGTTTGACCTCAGTGGTGGGGAAAATGATGAAATAACTTCTGAAGGAGAAAGACTTGTTGAGTACCTAGAGGCCAGCAGGGCACACGACCCAAGGCAGCATGGATTCACAGTGGGAAGGTCATGTCAGACCAATATAATAGATTTCTTTGACTGGGTGACCAAAGTAGTAGACAAGGGAGGGGCTGTGGATGCGGACTACCTAGACTTTAGCTATGCATTTGACACAGTCCGACACAAAAGATTAATAAACAAGTTAGCCAGCCTTGGAGTGGGTCCCAAGGTGGCAGCCTGGATAAAAAATTGACTGGACAACAGAACACAGAGGGTAATAGAAAACGGGGTCCTCTCTGAAGAAAGGGGGTTATTAGTGAGGTACCGTAGGGTTCGGTACTGAGATTGGTCCTCTTTACTGTCTTTATAAGTGACATTGCGGAGGGACTGGTAGGAAAAGTATGTCTCTTTGCATAGGACACAAAGATCTGCAACAGGTTTGATACACAACATGGGGTGGAAAGGATGAGAAGGGACTTGGCAAGGTTGGAGGAATGGTCAAATGTATGGCAGCTTAGATTCAATGCAAAGAAGTACAACGTAATTCACCTGAGAAACAGAAAAACCCAGGGGAAGAGTACACAATGTAGAGTGAGATACTAATAACAACAAAAATGGAAAGAGAACTGGGGTAGTCATATCAGATGACCTAATAGTGGGCAAGCAATGTGAGAAGGCAGTAAGGAGGGCGATACTGGGATGCATAGGGAGAGGCATCACCAGCAGAAAACAAGAAGTTGTTATCCCTCTGTACAGACAGCTGGTGAGACCCCATCTGGAATACTGCGGCAGTTCTGGAGACTCCATCTCTGCTAGGACATAGACAGGATGGAGGCTGTCCAGAGGAGGGCAACTAAAATGGTGCAGGGTCTGCACCAGAAGCCATATGAAGAGAGACTAAAGGAGCTTAATATGTATACCCTCAAGGAAAAGGGGGGGGGGTTATGATGGAAACTTTCAAGTACCACAAGACAATCAGCAAAGTCCAAGAGGGTAGCTTCTTTCAGAAAAAGAGACGTGCAAGAACAAGGGTGCACAATTTGAAGATAGAGGGGGAATGGCTCAGAGGTAACGTGAGGAAGTATTTTTACACGGAGACGGTTGTAGATGCATTGAACGGCCTTCCTGAGGAGATTGTGGGGCAAAAAACAGTGGGAGAATTCAAGAATACAGGAGACAGACATAAGGCAGTTCTAGTGGGGGGTAGGAAGAAGTAGGCTATGGTTAACTAGAATCTGCAGCTTATCTATTAGGTAGGGAAATGGGCAGACTAGGTGGGTCAAGCGAGTCAGTGAAACAAGGCCTATATAGCAAGGCTAACAGGATGCTGGGATGTATTGGGATTGGTACTGATAGCACAAGAAAATAGGTACTATTTCCCCTCTACAGATCCCTGGTGAGGCCTTACCTAGAGTACTGCACCCATTTCTGGAGTCCTCACCTCAAAAAGGATAAGGATAAGTTGGAGATAGTAGTCAGCTATGAATTTCCACACATTGAAGACAATCCCTGATGTATAACAGCACAACTCCTCCCCATGGTTTGTTACATCCATTCTAAACAGGTAATATCCCAGGATGTTTTTATTTCATATGTCTTTATTATCCCTTCAAGCTTCTCTTTATAATAATTAAATTTGGCATATTAGAGGCAGCTATTGTTCTTAGGTAATCAGTTTTATTAATGAGGCTCTAGCATTCAATGACAGTACTGTGATTTCTTTATATGAACGTTTGACAATGCCAGCAGAATTAGGCCTCAAGGTCTATCATATCTGCTCAAAAACACAGCTCACAGTTCAGACAACTGCTGCTGCCCCTCCTCCCATCCCTCCTGCCAAATGTTCCTTCCCTGAGTTCACCACCCTGGTCAGTTCTCTCCCTACTTCTACCTTGCCCATGAACCTATCCCATCCCTTTTTGATAAAACTCCCCACTGAATTCAGCGAGATCACCTCCTCAGACAGCACATTCCAAGCCACCACCACCCTTTCCGTAAAGGAATGCTTCCTCAGTTCCCTCCTGACTCTCCCACCACCACCCGCCACTACCAGTTTCAGTCTATGTCCCCTCGTGGTCCCTTCCCCCTTCAGTCTAAGTAAACCCACAGTACTAACTTTGTTGATACCCTTCAAGTACTTAAAGGTCTCTCTCATATCTCCTCTGTCCCTTCTATCCTCCAAGGAGTACATGTTGAGCCCTCTTAGTCTCTCCCCATAGGATTTATCCCCCAATCCCTGCATTGGAAAATTTTATTTCTGTGAAAAGCACCTTTCTTGGCCAGCCCAGTGGTGCTGAGGGTTGAAGCACTGGGTGCCACACCTTGCTCCACGCTGACGACCCGCATTCGGGAATGAGCGTGGGCCATCGGGGGTCAGCAGGGAGGAGAAAGATTAAATGTTTGACAGACAGCTCTCCTTCTCTGGGGAGGGGATATTCCAGCAGTCCAAGCTTGCCTGGCCCCTAGTGGAGGCTGGGGGCAGGAGCACTGACACTGCACAGGGGGACTGGGGAGCAATGCAGATGCTAGACGGGGTCACGCACAGGAGCATGCGCGGCAACATCGAAGGCGTCATTGAACACGCAGGTCCCAGGGAAAAATGAAGAAAAACAAAGTATGCACTCAGAAGATGACGGAGTGAGCTTGCAGGCCTCGCACCCGGCTAGCCATGGCACAGCTCAATCTGGTCTCGGGGGGAGGGCCCCTTTCCCCACCCCACTGGGGGGGGCCAGCCCTGGAGCCACTAATGTGGCAGCTGATAGACACAGGGGTGATGAGGCTGGAGCTCTCCCTCCAGATTTCGAGGGCTGTAGGGGTCGGAGTATAAAACAAACCAAAAAAAAGCACTCTTTTTTTTTTTTTTTTTGGCATACTATGTACTCACATTGTTGGTGCATTCGCCCAGTAGTAATAAGTTTCCAAACACCTATGATGCTTAAACTTCTGTCTATGCCAGATAATTACATCTATTTGTGAAGAGAAATTGTGAGAGCTGGACTTAAAATGACAGAGCACTCAAACAAGTAACAGTAAAGTTGCAAACAAGTGTTTATTGCCAGACAAAAACACTCCTTCCTTTTAAAAAAGAAACATAGTTTAGCTGAAATTAAGTACACTTGGTTATATCAGACAAACAAAAATGCTATAAAAGTGTATCTGCAGCTCAAGGGCCAGATGTGTCTCATTTAAAATAAATATTTATCTATCAAAGACCTTTTTCAGTGGTACACAGCTGTTTAAGGAAACCTTGTCCAGGCTTTCTGATATTTAATATTATCAAAAATGTGGGCATATGTTTTATCTGTTTAATTTGCCTAATATGCTGTTTGTTCTGGGATTCCTTTTAACTGCTCGGGGATGGGGGGCATTTTTTAGAGTTGTTTGTTGCTGCTGTTTTTCTCTGACATTCATTTTTATGTTGCTTGCACGCATGTACAAGAAACATAGTGCCATCATCGGAGATTTCGGAGGTGTGTCACCTCCTCCTCCAATTCAGTCAGTGTGCTGGCAGGCGCGGCCCCTGTAAGCCAATGCATTTTGGAGCTGTCTATGACACGCTCAAAATGCAGTGGCATCTGATTGAAAGGGGAGCTACGCTTCAGTGAGCACCGATAGATATTGGCTGCTCACGCCAGCAGCTCCCCCCAGACAACGCAGGCGCGCCCCCGACGCACTGTATAGTCGACGGGTGCCCAATCCCCATCGGCTGAGCTGCTCCCCACCCCAGTAGTAGGTGCCACACTGGGAGCCCACCCCAGTGTGGCAAGCGTCCTTCCGACGGGGTGCCCAATCCCCGTCCAGCTTGAACGCCTCGTTTCAGTGCCACGCTGAGCCCACCCCAGCGTGGCAAACGCCCACGAGTCATTTTTTTTTAAACCTGTAAAACGAAAACGGTCCCGAGAGGTGCTCTCCCAACCCCTCCCACAACCCGCACCACCCACTGCGCCGACCAGCCTCCCACACCCCTCACCCCATACGTACTCTCCGGACCTCGGCGCCATGATCTTCGTGGACTGGAACACGCCTGCAGTCTCCAAAGCCGACCGCGAACTGAGGAAATGCCGGTAAGCTGTATAATGGGCTAGATAGGAGGGTTTCAACTTTGTTGCATATCTCAGGCATTTTTGGAATTTTTGCACCAAATTTTCAACATGGGGTTTTTGGGACCCCTTCTCATGAATGATGTCACTGTCATGGCGTTATTCGGGCCCAAAGGGTGATTTCGCGCAGTGACTGCGAAATCACCCTTGGGCCTGAATACCGCCATGACAGTGACATCATTCATGAGAAGGGTCCAAAAACCCCATGTTGAAAAATGTGGTGCCAAAATTCCAAAATGACTGTTTTATTTAGGTGAGTTGCGCAGTTCCTACGCAGGCTCGTAAGTTTATGAAATTTCAATATTTTCATTCAGATTTTCAACATTGCCATTTTACCACACCTTCTTATGAGTAGTACAGCTGTCATTTTTCACATCTCACCCAAAATGTGTTTCCACCCATGTAGCGTAGAATGGCGCAGTCGGTGTGCGAAATCAATGTATGGGACACATTAAGAAAATCACAGTGACACTGTTCATGAGCAGAGGTCTTAAAATTGCTATGTTGAAAATTTGGTGAAAAAATTCCCAAAAATGATTGTTTTACGAGCGTGCATTGAGCAGTTCCTACGCATGCTCGTAAGGTCGCGAATTTTCAATATTTTCACTCCAGATTTCCAACATTGCCATTTTGCCACACCTTCTTATAAATAGTACAGCTGTCATTTTTCATATCTCACCCAAAACGTGTTTCTGCCCATGTAGCTCACAATGGCGCAGTCGGTGTGCGAAATCAATGTATGGGACACATTAAGAAAATCACAGTGACACTGTTCATGAGCAAAGGTCTTAAAATAACTATTTTGAAAATTTGGTGAAAAAATTCCAAAAAGTGACTGTTTTATGAGCGTGCGTTGTACAGTTCCTACGCACGCTTGTAAGTTCATGAATTTTCAATATTTTCACTCCAGATTTTCAACATTGCCATTTTACCACACCTTCTTATGAGTAGTACAGCTGTCATTTTTCACATCTCACCCAAAACGTGTTTCCACCATGTACGCATAATGGCACAGTCGGGTGCAAATCAATGTACGGGACAAATTAAGAAAATCACAGTGACACTGTTCATGAGCAGAGGTCTTAAAATGGCTATGTTGAAAATTTGGTGAAAAAATTCCCTTCAGATGTTCTGCAATATTACTAATGGAGACATTGAACAGAACTGGCCCCAGGACCGATCCCTGCAGCACCCCACTGGTCGCCCCCTCTCCCTAGACTGCATACCATTTACCACCACTCTCTGCCTCCTGTCTGTTAGCCAGTTTCTAACCCAGTTTACCACCCTTTCCCCCATGTCCAGCCTACCCTTCTAGTTTATCAGCCTCCTATATGGGATGGTGTCAAAGGCTTTTCTGAAATCAAGGTAAGCGTTGTCCGCTGCCCCACCCTGATTCACTTCCTTTGTCACCCAGTCAAATAAATCAACCATATTTATCTGACATGATGTCCCCACTGTGAATCTATGTTGTCTATGGTCCTGGGTTCCGATGGCATCTAGATGCCCCACTATCCTTTCTTTAAGCAATGTCTCCATGATCTTCCCCACTACTGAGGTGAGGCTGAATGGCCTATTGTTCCCTGCCTTCTCCCTGCTGCCAGACTTGTGTAGAGGGACCACATGTGCCCTCCTCCAATTCACTCATGTTGAATGACTCAGTGAACATGGCTGACAGAGGTACTGCTATCTCCCTTCGCAGTTCTGTTAATATCCTTGTCCGTATGCCATCTGGTTCCATCGCTTTGTCTACCTTCAATTTAGTGAGCTCCTGCAGGACTCTTTTGTCCACCTCTTCACCCCCTTGGCAACTGCTGTACTGCTGTTGTCCTTGCCCCTCCCACTCTTCTGTGAATACTGAACGGAAAGACACAGTGGATGTCTTGGGAGGAAGGCATGAAACTGTCACTTCCAAATACCTAAACAGCACATACAAGCAAGCAACATTCAGCATTGACAAATGCTTGTTTAATTACTAACGAGTATCAGAACCTGTCAACATTAGAGCACGAGCCAGGTGCATTTATCTATGTGTCTGGGTCTGAACGGTTTGATGACTGTTTCTCATGTAAAAAAGTGTGTAGAATTCAGATTTATGCTAGCTCGTCCATAGTTGTACTGTTTTTTCAGAAAATGCACTTTCTTAAGAGTAACTAAAATTTTTACATTTATGTAATAGACTCGGTTTACTTAGTTCTTTAATTTATCAAATTTATTTAATAAGCTCGGTTTACTTAGTTATTAATGTAATTTATTTAATGTTTCAGATATGGCTAGCAAAACTTCTCACAAACTGCAGAAGCAATACATCCTACACACTGATCCAGGAGTAAGCACAGACCATGGAGACTCACTGCCTTTTGATGATGCTCATTGGGAGAAAGTAGTTGATGCAAAGGAAAGGTGTTCTAGTCAAACACTGACAATGTACAACATGTTGTGTCTTGTATTACCTGACCATTACACCAGCAGCCATGGGTATCATTATATCTGCTACAAGAACTTCACTGCATATAAGAGTTCCGGTAAACTTGCAGCTGATGAAACTTTAAAAAAAGACCGTAAAGCGTTATCCAGCAAAATTGCTTCGCTCCCAAGTTCATAGTGCTCTATCTGAATCTGCAGCATCTATATCAGGCATATTCCCAAATGAATGTATATTTTGCAAATCATACAAGAAAAGGAATCCTGAGGGGTCAAAGGAGACTTTTGAATATCCTACAACATGTGTAACTTATGGGGCAGCAGACAGCATAAAAAACACTGCAAAACAAATGGACAATTGACAAATAGATATGATGGTAGGCAGTATTGCTCTCATAGCCAAAGAAGTGAAGTACCACAACAGCTGTATGAACAAGTATGAAAAAAAGGCAGAATGAATAAAGGGCACAGGTACAAAATGTGAATACAGTCAGCTGAGGGACATTCACCAGGTTGCCTTTTCCAGACTTGTTAAATATGTGCAGTGCATCATTGGTAATGGAATGCAGGGGCGCTGACAGCATGGGTGCTTGGGTACTTGAGCACCCACAAATTTTAAATAGGCACCCTCAAAAATGGCACCCTCAAATTAAGTTGCAAAACCATTTTGTTCCCCCCACCACTCCTCCTGTAAGCCCCATTGCTCGCCCATTCTGTTCTCCGACCTCGACCTGCACCCCCCTCCCCCCCCACCACCCACACTTGTCAGTGATGTTTAGTACTGTGCCGGTACTTTAAATCCCCCGCCCACCACCAAGCAACTTGCCAAAACAGTCTGCCATGCTGAATCTATCCGAGAGTCCTGGTCTGGCCATCACCAGGCTCCTCCTACTGAGTGGCCTCTCCTCCAATGAATACGCCGCACATCCAGAATCGAAGAAGACAGAGCAGAGCCAAGCACAAGAAGAGATACATGACCTGTACAGGCTGTAAGCAGATGGTCATGTGATCTTTTCATGCTCAGTCATTGCTGAGAGTTCAATCGGGACTCGAGGGAGTCAGCAGTTGTTGTGGTCATGTGGAGCAGGGCTGCCTCGAGCTACATGCTATAGGAGTGGACTAGAGAAAAAGATTTATATAATTTATAAGAGAGGCAAGTCAGGTGACGACAGACAGGTGAGAAGTACTAAGCAGCAGCAGCCCGAGCCAGCAGCAGCAGTATAGTGGTGGAGAGAGAGAGAGAGAGAGAGAGGCAACTACGTTGTCCTCTGTACTGTCTGTCTGAGGGTCGGGAGGCAGAGCTGCAGGGAGAGAGGGAGGGGAGCATTTTGCAAAATAGTGTCTGGTCGTCTGTTGTTGTTTGCTATTTGGAGGAGCCACGGAGAGAGTGCTCAGGAGGACGGGGAGAAACTCAATCTGACTGAGACTGAGTTGTGTGCAAATTGAATTGCTGCTGGTGAGCTAGCAGCATTTGAAACAAGTAGCATTAGGCAAGGCAAGGCAAGGCAAAATTTATTTAAAAGACGCCCAATCCCGGAGGCTCTGGGCGCCATACAAGCATTTAAACAAACATATTTAACATAAAAGAATATAAATTCACATATAAATACAAATCAATACAAATTTTTTTTTTTTTTTTTTAAACCTAACAATAAATCCATCTCTAAACGTTAAATGCCTTAGAGTAGAAGAAAGTCTTTAGCTGGGCCTTAAAAACATCCACCGATGAAGCCTCTCTGACCATAGTCGGTAAGGAATTCCACAGAACTGGGGCTGCGGCACTGAAAGCTCTATCGCTATTATCTATTAGCTATTATTATCTCTATTAGCTAGCACTAGCAATAGCTACTAGCTGTTCCAGTCCTTGCTGCTGTTCTTAATATTTTTTTAAGTAGTGTATAATCTCTCCCATTCTCCCCCCCAAAAAAAAAACTTGCTGAGGAGGAGGGCGAGGAGACTGGAGAACAGAAGCAACTTGGCAAGTGAGTGAGAGAGAGACAGAGAGAGAGAGAAAACACAAAAGATTTGTATTTATTTATTTATTTATTTAAGGATTTGGAAAATACCTTTGAGCACAGGCTCTTTTACAAAGGTTCTTTGTCAGTTGTACAAACAATTAGGCATGCATACCTACATACATAGTACATTAGCTGGTTCAGACATACATTAGGTTTCAATCATTACAATGTTATTCTTAGTACCAATGAGGTACAGCATCAGTAGGAGTAAGAGCAGTGGAGAGGTACTAGGAGGGAGCCGGTGGGAGTCCGGGGAGTGTAGAGCAGCCATGAGTTAGGGCTTTGTCAGGGAGGAGGGAGGATAATGGTGTTAGTTTGGTGCTGGGGGGAGAGTACCAGGCAGGTGGAGAAATTGCTAATGATCACTAGCTGGAGGAGCAGGGCTTAAGCAGGCTGCCATATGGGTTACCATGGGGGAGCATGGGGTGGAAGGTTAGAACCTTCAGAAGCAGTCACACTCTGTGCCAGTGAGGTGTTGCCATAGGCCATTTTTGAAGTGGTATAGGCAAACAGAGGTTTGAATGGGCATGGGGATTTCATTGAGCCGTAGGGGGGCCCTGAAAGCAAAGGTGCACCGTCCCTGTGCGATTCGACGGAAAGGTGTTGATAGGGCCCCCCTCGCCCTACCCCTGGTGGCATAGCTGTTGGCACTCGGTGAGAGGATGTTGGATACGCAAGGGGGGGTTTTGCCCATTAATGCCTTCTTATCAGTGAGGCAGGTCTGGTACTCTGTCCTGTTCTTTAGAGGCAGCCATTTAGTCCGTTCGTACAAACAGCAGGTGTGCATATTTCGATCTGCAGCCAATGTGAGCCTGCAAGCTTTGTTGAGAGCAATATGTACTCTTTTTAGTGCTATATCCATAGCTGCACCATAAATCACCAGACCATAGTCAATGGTTGGGAGGATAGAACTGGAGACTGAGGCGGAAGGCCTCAGGGGTAAGATACTTCTTATGCCTCTAGAGGACACCCAGTTTGGTGTTTACCACCTTAACCACTGAGTCGATGTGTTGGGTGAAGGTGAGGGTGTCATCTCTGATGATCCCCAGGTATCTGAACGATTGCACTTGTTCCAGCGGCTGACTGACTTTATTGGAGATGATGGGGGGGCTTCTTTTTGAGCTGGGGGCTGGTTATGAGCATAGCCTTGATCTTTTTGCAATTTAGTAGAAGTTTGTGTGTGCCGAACCAGCCCTCAAGTTTGTTGAATGAAATCTGCAGCAGGGCTGGCAGTATAGCCTAGAGGTTAGAGTAATGAGCTGTGAACGAGCTTGGAACATCCAGCAGACCAGACCTGGGTTTGATTCTCACAACCTCCACTTGCATACTGTGTGACTCTGAGCAAGTCACTTAACCACCGAGTGCTCCCAGGTCGCTCCTGAAAACAGGCATTTGTACCTAGTGGGCCTTAACCAGTTACCAAAGGATTGGAGGGCATCATGGGATATATTGCAGTTAAGAAGAACTGCATCATCTGTGTATAGGATAAATTTAGTGTCACATGCTTTAGTGAGATCGTTCAGAAAAAGTCTGAACAGTAAAGGCCCCAGTATTGAACCCTGGGGGACCTCTAGTGATTCTTCTCTGGAGCTAGACACTGTGTGTCCTATTTTGAAGCATTGACTTCTGTGAGTCAGGTAGTCCTTGAACCAGCATGCGGTATTGGTTGCAACACCCAGGTTCTGAAGCTGTGCCAGTAGAAGGGAGCGATTAACAGTGTCAAAGGCTTTGGTGAGGTCGATGAACACAGACCCTACCAGTTTGCCTTTATCCAATGCCTTGTGTGAGTAGTCCATGTACTCCAGAAGTGCAGTGGTGGTACTATGATTCTGTCTGAAGCCGTGTTGGTTAGGGCATAGGAGTTGGTACTTGTTGAGGTACTCTGTGAGTTGTACTGCTACTGTCTTTCCCAACGATTTGGATGGGGGAAAAGGATGGAGATAGGCCTATAGCTGGCAATATTAGATTTGTCACTGTTCTTGTGCACCGGTGTCACGAGGGCCTGCTTCCAGATCTCAGGGAATTGAGCAAAAGCCAGCGATTTATTGAATAGTTTTGTAATTAGCACAATGAGGGCATCTAGTGTAAGGGATAGGAGTTTCATGTCTATTCCATCACTGCCCATTCTGGTCCTGCCTAGCACTTTTTTTACGTGTTTCAGGGCCTCCTTCACTGTCACCCTTTTGAAATAGAAATCAGGACATGAGCCCCTGTGAGGCATGCAGTTGGGATGGCCAGTAGCAGGTAGTTGGGGGGTAGTACTGAGGTGAGGTGAGGTCGGAGAAAGCCATGTTGAAGGAGTCCGTGATAAGTTGTGGGTCAGTTGTAGGGTAGTTATTGATGTTGAGCAGCTGTGAGTGTTTCTTGTCATCCTTCCCAAGGAGGTTTTTACTGTTTGCCCAAAATCTCTTCCCATCGCCCCAGGAGTTTTTTAACTGTTCCTTGTGGAAGAAGGCTTTTGCTTCCCAGATGAGATTGGTGCAGTGCTTCCTTGTGGCTCTGTAGCACTGGAAGTCATGTTTGCTCTGGGTGGACCTGTTTTTTCCCAGAGGCTGTCCCTGTCCTTCATCTAGGTGATGAGATCCCCTGTGATCCAGCCATTTTAGTACCCCCAGATTTTCCTTTTCCCCAGAGGGGGCAAAGAGATCACAAATGCTGTTGAATCCTTCAGTGAAGTACCTTAGGGCCTGGTCAAGGCTGGGTGCTGATTTGATAGGGGACCAGTCATGTTGGGAGGTGGCCAAGGAGAGGGCCCCCAGCTTGCACTTCCTCAGAACCCTAGATTTGATTAGGATGGGTGGGGGGGTTACTAAATTTGTTTGACTACATGAATGTGACTGGGGAGTGGTCACTTAAAGTGTAAGGCAGGACCTTGAGCTCAGAGATCCGGGAAGGGGAACTTGAGAGGAGCCAGTCTAGCAGGGTGTCTTTGCCTGTTTTCTAGTTCCACCTGGTTGGGCAGGATGCAAGTTGGGTTAGGTTGGAAGTAGCAACCATATCCCTGAAGGGGGTTGACTCCTTGCCAGTCCAGTTAATGTTAAAGTCACCTGTTATGATAAGTTCTGTGCCCTTCGGGAGGGTGGCAATTGCATCCAGTATTTTGGAGAGACCCTCTCTAGCTTTTTTTGGGGGTAGGTAGACTGAGGCAATGTTTAGTGTCTTGCAATACTGTCCAACCTGTGCTTTTATTGCTAATAATTCATAGTCATCCCCCGCTATGGAAATAGGGAGGACAGAGCAGTAGATGAGGCAACCACCCCCTCTCTTGCCATTCCTGTCTATCCTGAAGGTTTGGTATCCCAGGAGTGCTACTTCATTGTCTTTAATTTTACTTGATAGCCAGATCTCCATCAGGCAGAAAATGTCAGGTGCATGGTGGGCCAACCATGCCTGGAGTTATTCGAGTTTAGCAGTTACACTGCAGATATTCAGTGCAGCTACTCTCAGGCCCTTGACTTTGTTATCCACACAGCCTAGTACAGGTGGAAGGCCTGGGTTGGCGTGGATATTTCCTGATAAGAGTAGCAGCATGAAAGCAATTTTCCTGGCTGTCAGGCTAATTCTAGTAGTGGACCGAATTTTACACCGCTTAATCTTGCAGTGTGAGAGGTGAGCATCCCCCGGTGTTTACTTTGTAGGTGAAAGAATTGTTAGGTTGTAAAGGTGGTGGGTGGTCATGGGTGGCCCTGGGCATGCAGGTGGGATGCTGTTGGTGAACATCTGGAGCCCACTCATAGCAGTTGCCAAGGATGCAGATGACAGTCCACTGATTCCTAGTGATGGTTCTGGTGGGGGTTGTAGTGGTCCATTTTGGTAACATGGGCCTGTTGTGCCAAAAGAAGTTAGGAAGATCATAGTGGCAATGTACCCCATAATGGGGTGGCCGAGGCAGCTTATCTCTACCATTGCAGGCACTGCAGTGTAGAAGGTGCCAAATTGTGAGGTGTTCTCGCTTAAGTCACTTCGGTGTGGTACTACTGTGAAAGGTGTCTGATTAATAGGCATTATCGTTTTAAGATTCTTTGGACTGGCACAGACGTGTATGTGTGTAGGCAGGAGTTAAGTGGAGAGGTGTGGCTTACTGAGTATTTAATAGAGGCCGGGAATGGGGTGCGTGGAAGGGTGGGAGAAAATACAGGGCTTGGGGAATTACCTGAAGTCCAGGAAGTGCCAGAGAGCCCGCAGCAGAGCAGTCTTTACTGGCTTGAAAAGTGGGCCAATCATCAGCTCGCACTTTTCAGTGCTGGCCAATTGGGACTCCAGGCAGAATTTCCAAAATTTGAGCAGTGCACAGAGCCTGTGGATGCCATACCTAGTCGCTCACTCTTTGGGTGCAGTCAGGTGAGGGAGGTGGCAGGAGAGGGTGCAGATTTTCCAGTCCTCCTCGCAGTTTTTTTGTGCACTTTTGCTTCGGGCATGCCCAAGGTGTGGGCCGCTGCCTGAGGGGAGAGAAGTGAAGAGAAGCCTTGGTTAAATAGGCAGCAAATCGGGGGTCCGGGAGACGTATTCAGAGCTAGGGAACAATGGAGGTGCAAGAAGTAAGAGGCGAGAGGTGCCAGAGGTCTGGGCTGGGGGTGGGGGTGATTTCAGGCACAGAGTCTAAAAGATAAATCCAAGTGAGTACAGAGAGAGGGGGGAGAGAGAGAGACATTCCTAATTACTGTTCCCCTCTAACCAATTTCATCCTAGTTGCACTTAAAATGGATGTATGCATTAGGTATGGTCGCACTTAAAATGGCTGTAATCACTATGCACAGAGTCTAGGAGAGGAGAGCCAAGGTGACTGCAGAGAGAGAGAGAGAGAGAGGAGGAGAAATGTACTTTTACCCTCTAACAAGAATCATCACAGTCTCATTTAAAATGGCTGTAAACACTCCTTAGGTGCACACAGTTACCAGCGTTTCGGTAAATCAACTTGCTAACAGAAATGTCAATGCTCAGAGTACAATTAATTTGGTTTAGTAGATTAAGAGATTCAAATACAAGAGAAAATACAGGGTTAGGGGAATTACTTGCAATCCAGGGAGCGCCGGAGAGCCAGCAGCAGAGCAGTGCTTGCTGGTTTGAAAAGTGGGCCAATCAGCAGCTCGTGCTGGCCCATCGAGACTCCAAGCAGAATTTCCAAAATTTGAGTGATGCACGGAGCCTGTGAATGCCATACCTGGCACTTGCTCTTTGGGTGCAGTCAGGTGAGGGAGGCGGCAGGAGAGGGCACAGATTTTCAGGTCCTCCTCATGGCTTTCATGTGCGCTTTTACTTTGGGCGTGCTCGAGGTGTGGGCTGCCACCTGAGGGGAAAGAAGCAAAGAGAAGCCTTGGTTACATAGGCAGAAAATTGGGGGTGGGAGGATGTATTCAGAGCTAAGGAACAATGGAGTTGTGAGAAGTGGGAAGTGAGAGGCGCCAGAGGTCTGGGCTGGGGTGGGGGTGATTTCAGGCACAGAGTCTAAGAGATGAAAATCCAAGTGAGCATGGGGGGGGGGAGAGACAGAGAGACAGAGAGAGAGAGAGAGAGAGAGAGAGAAATTCCTAATTAGAACAGGCACAGAAGCAACAGACACTCAGTGTTCATTCAATTGGTCTCCTCTCTGAAACTGTCTCCTCCTCATCCTACAGAGTCCTCTTGTCCTGTTTGTGTTAACCTTCTGAATCCTCCTCCTCCTCCTCCTCCTCCTGGCTGAGCAGAGCATCCCACTTCATTTCATTTGAACTTCTTCCGTTCTTGTTTGTAATAGTTTTTGTGATTTGTGGGGTGACGGGTCACCATCTTGGGAGTGGTACTAGACAGTTAGACTCAGTATGGTCTAAGTAAGATCTTCTGCCAGTGCCAGGCCACTGCCAGCATAAAATTTTTTTTATATTTACTAAAAATAAATAATTTAAACTCTCAACCTGAGAGAATAGAGTGTGGTGTTATCACTCAGAGTCAGATGACATACTAGACTCTGACTCAGCATGGTCTAAGTTCTTCTGGCAGTGCCAGGCCAGCATATCATTTTTTTATATTTACTAAAATAATTTAAAATCTCAATCTGAGAGACTAGAGTGTGATGTTAACACTCTGATTCAGACGACACTAGAGTCAAGTCAGCATGGTCTAAGTTCTTTGCTGTGCCATAAAAGTGAATAGGCAGTGCTCTGTCTGTGTGTGCCTGTGAACTCTGTGTGAGGGTGAGCAGCTGAGACTTATCTAGCCTGTCACAGTCCTCTTGTCCTGTCCATACAGTCCCTACCAGTGTCTGTCCAAAAACCAAGAAAAAAATTAAAATAAAGTCAGACTGTTAGGATTTAAGCGGGGTCGTAGTGCCAAAAACAAAGTACTGTGAAGTGGTTGTCTAGTGCTATTCTGACCGCCATTGACTCTATGTAATATTTTAATCACTTTCTGTCCAGACTATCAACTAACAGTGTAACCTATCAACACAAGAAAAACACACATTGTAAGTTAAAATGGACAAGTTTATTAAAAAGTGGGCTAAACAAAGTGAGGCAAGCAGCACTAAAAAAGCACCAAGTGACGTAGCAAGTTCTGAGACCGAAGCTGAGGAAACAGCAGCTGCACAAGTTCACATTGCTACGGATGTGGACATGGTTGATGTTGAGCGGCCATGTAGCAGTAGCAGCAGCACTCTGTCTGTAAAAGCAAAACCAAGACAGGAATTATTAGTAGTCTCCAAGAAAAAAGGCAGAACCTTTCAAGAAAGGTGGATTGACCGGTTTAAATGGTTACTGTATTATTCAAATAAAAAAAGGCCTTCTGTGCAGCATGTAAAGAGGCAAGAGAGAAAAAACTGCTCATATTTTCCACAAAAGCTGATGAAGCATTCACAGTTACTGGTTATAGTGCATGGCATAAGGCAATAGAAAGATTCGAATCCCATGAGAAAAGTGGCTGTCACAGTGAGGCTATAATGAAAATGCAGGTCAAGCAAAATGTGTATAGCATTTTGTCTGATGCCAGTAGGCAGTGAGCGGTAGATGCAAGGATTGCACTTTTGAAAATGATGACAACTTTAAGATTATTGTCCCGACAGGGACTTGCTATCAGAAGCCATACAGATGACAGTTAAAATTACATACAAATGCTAAAAGTGCGGCCATTGATTGTCCACAGTTGCAGTGGTTGTTAAGGGATAGCTACAGGTGGTTGTCTCATGACATAATGAATGAAATGCTGAACATTATGGGAAAGATGTGCAAAACACAATTGTTTCCAAAATCAAAGCATCTCAGTATTTTGCTGTAATGATGGATGAGACAACGGGCATTACTGTTCATGAGCAAGTCTCAATATGTTTTCGATTTGTCAGTGAGGATTTCAGAATTGAAGAAGCATTTTTAGGATTTCATGAAACACCAGCTGTAGATGCTGGTACACTATTCAGTATCCTGAAAGATGTTCTGTTACATTTTGACTTAGATATACATAAATGCTGGGGTCAGTGTTATGATGGGGCTGCTACTATAGCTGGGATTCACTCTGGAGTGCAGGCTAGGCTAAATGCTGTTGAGCCTAGGGCACTTTTCGTACATTGTTTGGCACATTCTTTGAACCTTGTAGTACAGGACTGCATCAACAAAATACAAGAATGTCGAGACATGCTAAATCAGCTGCGAGAACTCATTCATTAGAGAATCTCCAAAACGGCTAACTTTTTTGAAAACATACAAAGCGGTTTGGAAGACACTAGGCCTGGCTCTTTATGGCCATTTACTCCAACAAGGTGGACAGTCAGGGCAAATAGTTTAAATTCAATTCTAGAAAACTGTTTAATGGTATTGGAATTTTTGGACAGAGTCCTAAGAGAATACTCAGGAGTGTGGGGCAAAAGTGTGTGTGTGTGTGGGGGGGTTCTTGGCACAGCTATGATCATTTAAAGGATTTTTCTTCTTGAGTCTTCTCTTAAAACAATTTTCTCACTGTGATCACAAACACAGCCCTTCAAGCAACCTCTTTTCAATTTCTAAAAGCTAATGGTATGATTCAGACTCTTCTTAATACTATACAACAACACAGAGGGTAGTTTGACAACTTCTGGAGTACGGTGGAAGAAAGAGCTGAGGAACTGCAGTTAGATGAACCAATTCTTTCACATCAATGCAGAGTTCTCGACATATAGATGATGGCTGTCAATCAGTTATTGATGCATCCCCAAAATACCACTTCAGGAGAATATTTTTCCAAGTGATTGATCAGGTTGTTGTTTCACTCAAAGATAGATTTCAGTATTCAGCTCAGAAGCTCATGTTAGATGCAGAAAAATTTGTGATAGGACAAGGGCCATTAGAACCCATATCTGTTTTTTACGGCAATGACTTAGATGCAGGGAGTCTGCAACTATACCATGATATGTTCATTGACATTGCAAAAGCTAGTGGGAAAACTGTTGATTCACTGCAAGATGTGTACTGTGTCATCACAGAAAAACAATCCATTCATGATTTGCTGCCTGAGTTTGTAAAATTTATTCAGATCTTACTGACAGTACCAGTATCAACTTGCATGGCTGAGTGTTCTTTTTCTGAACTAAGGAGACTGAAAACATACCTTGGATCAACAATGTCACAGAGACGCTTAAATAGTGTGGCTGTGCTTCAGATTCATCAGGAACACACTGATGCATTAGACATGGACAAAATAGCCGATGAGTTTATTGGCAGAGCAACAGTTCACAAGAACGCCTTCTATATGTTCAAATAACATGTAACCATTCATGGCATTTTCAGTAATGTTTACTGTTAAAAATCATCAGCAACTGTCTCTAACAACTTACAGGTACTCCTGCTTTTGAGCTGGCTGCTCCTAAAACATTCTAATACCATTACACTGACACATGCTTAGTGAATCCTTTGAACACCTGGTGGCATCAAAGAGCCCTCCAGGGCACTCTTCCATGTCTTCTTGCAGCACCTGGAGGCATCAAAGAGCCCTCCAAGGGAAGAGTGCCATGGAGGGTTCTTTGATGCTCCCAGGTGCTCTAAGGGTGCCCTTTGTGATTTTAGGGTACAGCGTTGCCACTCCACAGGGTGCAGGGGTGCCCTCAAAGGCTCTTTGTTGCTTCCAGGTTTTGCAAGAAGACATGGAAGAGCTCTTGAGGTCTCTATGAGACACATACTAGCAGCCTGGGATTGGAAATCAGATTTTGGTTCACAACCAGTTGCTGTAATTTGGGGCAAATTAATTAATAAATTAAATGAACTGGTCCAAAGGTATGTACCCGTCACTAATAAATATAATGATACAAAAAAAAATGTTCCTCCACCATGGTGGACCCCACTAGTTAAATCCCTAATCAAAGAGAAACATAGATGTTACCATTATGCAAAAAAGTTTAATACTGAGGAAAGTTGGGAAAAATATAAAAAAGTCAAAGGCTGGCTAAAAAAAGGTATTTTCACAGTAAAAAGAAGTTATGATTATACTTTAGCTGCCAAAGTACAAGATAATTGTAAAACCTTCTATACTTATATAAATAGTAAAAGAGGTAAAAACTCATCTGTAGGACCCCTTAGAACCAACAATGGAGAAAGTATAACTGACAATGGGTCATTACTTAGCTGAGGAATTTAATAACTACTTCTCTACAGTTTTTAATGTAAGTCCACATTCTAGCCAATATGGGATTGTCACAGTGCAGACAAATTCCAGCTATAAAATAGACAGAGCCAATGTACTTACAAGGCTCAAGGAAGTCAAACAAAATAAGGCATATGGACCAGATGGAATTCATCCTAGGATGTTAAAGGAACTGGCGGAGGTCCTGGTAGATCCTGTGACGCACATGTTCCAAACATTTATAGAAACAGGAGAGGTCCCGGAAGTTTGGCATCAAGCAATAGTAATCCCTATACATAAGAAAGGATCATGACAATTGATTTCCAACTATAGGGCCATAAGTTTGACCTCTGTGCTGGGTAAAATACTGGAAGCTATAATAAAGGACTTTATTGTAGACTTCCTTGAAAGTTCAGATAAGGAAGATAAATCTCAGCATGGGTTTAGAAAAGGGAGATCATGCCAGACTAATTTATTGGAATTCTATAATAAGGTCAGCAAGTCATTTGATAGGGATATTCCAGCTGATGTCATCTATCTAAACCTTGCAAAAGCCTTTGATAAGGTCCCTCATAAGGAGCTAGTTAAAGTTATCCAACAACTGGAACTACCAAATTGGACAGCTCTGTGGATTAGGGCATGGCTGGCAAATCAGAATCAGAAAGTATGTGTGAGGGGTAATTTCTCTAGTCAATCCTTGGTGACTAGTGGTATCCCACAGGGATCTGTGCTGGGACCCTGCCTTTTCAATCTTTATATATCAACAATGCAGGTTAACCATGGTGCTTGGTTGTCAAAATGTGCAGATGACACAAGACTTGGAGGCACAATAAATAATATAGTTGAATATAATATTCTGCAATCAGCCCTAAATTAATTGGAAATATGGGCCTCCCAAAAACAATCTGTATTTAATATAGATAAATGTTCCGTTATGCATTTTGGAAATAATAATAATTTCTTTAAATACAATTTGGAAGGTAAAGCATTAAGGGTCTCAGTAGAAGAGTCAGATCTTGGGATTAACATTGGCAATAACCTGGATTTTAGTACACACTATAATAAGATTTTGAAAAAATCTAGTGGTATTGCACATTGTATAAACAGACATATTGGATGTAAGGAAAGTGAAGTCATTGTCCCTTTGTAAACTGTACTTGTGAGGCCCCATATGGAGTATTGTGTGCAGTTCTGGGCACCCTATAAAAGACAGGATGTGGTATCACCTGAGAAGGTCCAGAGAAGAGTTACAAAAACCATTAGAGGATTTAAGGGACAGAGTTATGAGCAGAGGTTAAGTGCATTGGGATTGTACTCACTTGAGTACAGAAGAATGAGGGGGCACATGTGCCTGATTTTTAAGGCTCATAAAGATCATTTTCTTTGGGATTGTATAGAGTTGAAGTATAGGGACCATGGACATAACACAAGAGTACATAGCCAGCAATTAATTAAAGAAAATACAAATACAAATAAGAGGAGATTTTGGATTAATAATAGGGTAACACAAATATGAAATGCATTGCCCTGTGATGTGGTTGATAGTAAAACAATATCTGAATTTAAATCCAAGTTTGATCATTATTGTACTAATAAAGGAATTAAGGGCTATTTGTAGGCTTTAGTGGTGAGCTTATGGACTTCGGTCTTCAATTGCTCCATATTGTCAATGAAATCAATGAAATCAAATCCCTCAATGGAAACACAGCCTTGTTGTGGATGGTCAACCATCCATTATTCTACATGTGGAGGAACTCGAAACTGCAGTCGTAACCAATATAACAGGGAAGAATATGGCTATAGCAGATGGATTGCTTATACAGCCAGGTTTAGCTGCTGCTTTGGCTTTTGACAATTATGATAAAAAAACAGAGACAGAGACTTGACAGTCATGACACTTTGCATGACACTGTGGGTATAGCATACCAAAACATACCATTCAGAATTGAGGAGACTGCTGTACTTAAAGAAAGGTCTGAAGAAGCTATGACAAGAACACACACGGATGACCACACACCAGCAAGAAATGCAACACGCACAATAGAAATAAACACAGATAAGCCAATGCCATGATGGTTAATGCCATGTTCTTGATCAGAAGCCTTACAAACCTGCCACCAACATTCCACAGTGTGGCAAAAACCATCCTGTCTCTTGTTTGTTGTACTTCCGCAAATGAAGTCCACCTTGTCGGTAACTGTTATAAGTCACCATCAACCAACGGTCTTGAACAAGAGAAGAGAGAAAGTTACAGCATCACTCCACTCTCCTATCTCATAACTGCTCCTGACCAAAGCCGACCAAGAGACTTTGCTGGAGCCCTGTCTTGATCTTCATTCAAAATGGCACTCCTAGGTTTATTAGCTACAGCACAGAATTGTGATGTGTACTGTAAAGTTCTAGGTGATAAAAAGCTCATGTATGCAGTAGAAGAAACTTGTTACTCATACCAAGTGGAAGCTGGACATACTGTATGCTCAGACTAGAGTGCAAGGCCCTAAAAAGCAAACATATAGAAGCAGACATGCAACACATACACTACATTTGCAGTCAAAATGAAGGTGAAGATGTGCGTGTAGTGGTCAGGGCAGATGATACTGATATTCTGGTCATTCTGCTGTATCATGCAAGTCTAAATAATAGTCTCAAACTGCACATGGACGTTGACCATTCAGGGAATAACACAAGAAGATTCTTAGATGTATCCCGCTTGTCAGCAGAGTTAGGCAGACCTGTGTGTGTAGCTCTACCAGGTCTCCATGCACTGACAGGGTGCGACTGTTCACCAGTATTCAAAGGCAAGGGGAAGGTGTGACCTCTAATAATTATGGAAAAGACTACAGAGTTCACACAGGCATTTGGAAAATTGGGATGTCCACACTTGTCTAAAGAAACTGAGGATGCAACCGAGAGTTTTGTGTGTACCTTGTATGAACAGAAAGTAAAGAGGGTCAACACAGCCCGCTACAGTATGTTCAATGTCAAGTATTGACCGAGTGACAAAGATGCATCCTTAGAAAATATCAAAGGAGCAGATGCAAGCTTACTGCCACCATGCAAATCAACTCTGATACAACACATCTGCCATGAAAATTGCATATCATTGTTATGGAAAAATGCAGACAAACCAGAGATGACACTACTGAAGCCAAAGGACAATGGCTGGACCTTTGAGGATGGCAAATACAAGCCAATGTGGTTCACATGTGAAGCTGTACCACCAGCCTTAAGTGAACAATCGAATGAACACAACAACAATCCAAATGAAGAAGATGATGACAGTGACTGTGATGTTGATACTGATGAGACAGATTTGCTTAACATGTCAGATAATGAAGACAGTGAACAAGAATACTGATTGTTGTACTTAGGTTCATAAAATGTCATACAAGTTGATTGTTTCAAGTTAAATATAGAATAAAATAAGTAATAACGTTACTATTAAGCCTTTATTTTATTTATTTTTGTATTTTATTGAAGTTTCAGAATTACAATCCTTTGAGTCAATGACTCTTTTGCAAAGGCTCCACGTCAATACAAAACAGACACAGCACTTAAGACATTTTGTACATTGCTCACTAAGCAGGACATCACATTAAGACAATTAACATATGGTTACCTCGTACAGAATAATTTACATTGTTTAGATTTGTTTCACTAGGGTAGCTATGGATCCTAGGTCATCGAGTTGAAGAGTGACTGGATACTGTTTTGGTGGGCCCACCCAGGCATAGGGGCAGAAGTCTACTTCCCGGTGGGTGTGTAGACCTAGATTTGGGTCATGAGCGACACTTGTTTTCTATCAGAATCAGAAATGTGGGAGCGATGTTTGTAATAGCCACATGATTCTGAGTCAAGGAGCAGTCTCTTAATGCCCATTTTAAATAGGTCAATGCTAGGGGCCAGGGTGATGGAGGAGGGAAGGCCATTAAGCCAGCGAGGAGCACGGTAATGGAAGGATCTTTGCCTTAGTGAAGTCCTACAGTGGGGGACTAAGAGTGGGGTGCTATCCTGGTGTCTGGTGTGCTCCTGTGTGGGAAAGGTTGAATGAGGGGGTGCAAGATCCATAAGGATCTTTTTGGCTTGGAGGCAGGTGTGGTACATTAGTCTCCCTTCAAAGGTCAGCCAGTTTTGCTTGTAGAGTTCGCACGTATGTGTTAGTCTATCATAGCTTGTGACTAGTCATCAGGCTTTGTTGAGGGCTAGATTGAAAGGGTCCTTTCTGTTTGTGTCCTTCAGCAGGGCTTCCGGGATCCTGACCATAGAAAAAACAGGGAAGCCAAGCTGATCATCCACCTTGGCTCCCAGCAGCCCTCTGGTTTAAATGATAGACTTATTTTCCACTAACATCTTTCAGCCATCCCTTTTTTTCCCTAAATTCAATTTGTTTTTGCACTCATTTATTTTTCATTTTCACCATATGTCTCCATTTCTGTCTCCTTCTCACACATTTGTCACCTTTCAGCCTTCTTACAAGGCCCTGTTAATTAATCTCCACCTGGGAACTTCCCCAGCTCTTTCTCTCCCATTATGCTTTATCTTTCCCATCATCACCTTTTTGTTTCACAGATTCTCTCTTAATCTTACCATTCATCACTTCTTCTCCCTTAGCCTCCCCCTTCTTCTTTCTCCACATATATCTCTCTCTGATTTTACCTCTCCTCCACACTAACTTGTTTTTTTTTCTCTTTTAGATATTTCCTGAAGAAGATCTAAGGTCGAAACGTAGATTTTTAACTCGATTTTCTATTTTCAGCGTGCATTTAATATAACCCTTTTGTTTTGCTTTTAGACCACATGCTGACGCAGTGCCTTGTTTTTGTTTTTTTATTAATTAAAATATACACAGTTTTCATTGATAGTTCATTTTTTCATTGAAGAAGTGCATTTTTGAAGAAAACATTCAACTCTGAGCAGATAAGAGTTGTAAATCTAGAGTCTGCACACTTTTTTTACATAAGAAACAGTCATCAAACCTTTCAGACTTAGACACATTGATAAATGTACCTGGCTCCTGGACTACATCTGTTGAGTGGAAGAAAAAATTACAACACATCGCTTTCATGAAAATGTGATCACTGGGAGCCCTGCTTTCAATGGTTTCAAAAAGGTCAGGCTTTTAAAATGTAAAATATATATTAAAAGAGGAATTTAAAGTCTCCAGCCTTGACATGTTTAAATTAGGAAAAATAACTCCAAATGTAAAAATTTTGTGTATGTGGAGAGAATAGTACATTGTCTAGTCACATCTGGTGTCATTATTGTCCCTAAAAGCTGCTCTTAATTTTATAAAAATGTGGTTTGAAAGCATGTCTTTTTGGACTTACAGGCAGTGTGCTATATCACCTATGTGAGGCCAGATAACTAAAAAGGTAACCCATGACAGACTTGAATCATTCTCTAAACTAGGAAATTAAAAATAAGGGAACCATGTATGCCAGCATATAGAAAAGTGGCCTCTTGTCTACTTACTTATGTAAATAAACAAACAAAAAAAACAATATGCAAAGAAATTAGAGTTTTTTGTTAGTTGAAAATTTTTAAGTAGCGATTAACAGTTTCACTTTGAATTCACTGTAATTCTGTTAGCCACTTCATCAGCCCCTTAGCCACTGCATCAGTGCTCACCGGTCTGACTTTTTTGTTGGGGGGGGGCACTGTCTGAGTACATTACAGCCCATACAAAGGGCAGAAAAGGGCACCTGTACTTGTATTTAAGCTTGAAAAAGAAATTAATTACAGTGAATTCAAAGTGAAACAGTCTCCAAGTCTCCGTGTCTCTGATTCCGACAGCTGGGTTGTTTGCTTCGACACCTGCCTTGTAAGTAAAGCTAAAAAACTAAACCAGAAGAATCAATGGCATGAATAAACCAACAAAA
Source organism: Neoceratodus forsteri (assembly GCA_016271365.2). Lineage (NCBI taxonomy): Eukaryota > Metazoa > Chordata > Ceratodontiformes > Ceratodontidae > Neoceratodus > Neoceratodus forsteri. The sequence goes on along the minus strand of CM057449.1, from coordinate 156,719,395 downwards.
TAAATACATGGGGCCAGGTTTGCTTGGAGAAATGTGTGTGTGAGTGAAATGTGTATGAGTCGCAGGCAGGGATGTCAATTAGACAGGGCTGGTTGAACAGCATACCATTATGGAAATTATTTGAGATATTTATTCTTTCTGTAAGAGTGGCTATGTGAAAATGGCATAAAAATAATGTTCATGGTTGTTAAAAAAGTAGCAATATGACAACACTTAGTGATAGAGAGTATATTTATTTGTTCATTTGGTAATGGGGTTGGTGCGGTGATCAGAAGACCTTTTTCAGGCAATGCATGGGCCAGAAATTGGCACAAACAGCATAAAATACAATGAGAGAACAGCGTGGATCATACAGGGAACATAACAGGGAATCCAGTGTAGATCATGCTAACAGAGAACATATAAGGTAAACAGTACAGATACAGTAGCAATTGAGCATACCAAGGTGTATAACATTTAGGTAAACAGGGTAAGGTTGTACCATCATTCAACAATAGGAATAACAATAGTATTCACGGTGGGAGAGGAGAGAGGAGCACTAGTGGGGGAGAGGGTAAGGGTGGGCTGCAAGAGAGGTGCAGCCATGCTAGCGGCCTGTGGGCAGGTGCAGGTCATGGAGGACAGAACGTGCATTCTTACTAGGGAATTTAGATTTAGAAGGTGGTTGGGGGAATGTAGGGAGCAGGGGAGGTTGTTCCATAGTCAGGGTCCGGCTGCAGAGAAGGCTATGGAGAGACACACTCATGCAAAACAGAACCTGAGTCTCTGCTCTGTGTTCCTTTCCCAATTACCAACTTAAAAAAAAAATGAAGTTTATCATGAATATTGTAATACTCTAGTGAGCGTAACAGCAGTGGAGCTGGCCATTAGGGAGGAGAGAGGGTTTTGACTTTTGTGATGTGAGTGGGGCAAGGGTGAATGTGGGGGGAGGCAGGAGTGTGCGAGGGTGAAGAGGGCACCACAGGTTTGTTCACTTGGGGTGCCATCAAGTCTAACCCCGGCCCTGCATGGGTATTTTTGTAATCCTCAGACCTCTTGGCGACTGCTCCTTCTTAATGATGATATTATAGGTTACATTAATTTAATTGAAAGCTTAATTTCTCCAACCTTGAAAACAATTGTTTAATATTATCAGTCTCTTCAGAGACGTCTTTTCCAGCACCACCTTTCGATCTACTAAATTTACCTGTTGCACGCCCCTTCCTTGCGGCTAGTTCATCAGTGGCCTCTAAACAACTGTAATCACTATCAGCTGCCAAATCTATTGTCTGTGAATCAGAGCTCATTCTCACTTTGGTTTTCCAGGTGAGATAGTGATTGGAGGAGTCAGTTCACACAATCTTTACTTCTCATGAAAACAGCTGAATAAAGCTCTGTCCAACAGCTTCCTACTGACTGTGACTATACCAAAAGCAGCTAATAGAAATATAAGTTAAATAATAAGGTTTGCACAGGGTTACCAGAGCCCGGTGCTTTGCAGGGGGCTACCAGCCCCAAACATCAACAAAATACAATCCCAGGTTAGCAGAGCAGGCACCAGGTGTGACCATGCAGGACCCAGGCAATAAATGAAGAGCAACTCCAGTTTCAGTAGATTTCAAATGTTTTTATTCACTGATGGTCTCAAATGGGAAATGCGTGTGAGTTGTTTGCCACGCAAACACCCCTGCGCTTTAACTGGAGACTTTCTGAGGGGGTAGTGTCTATGTGAAGAATTGTCCTCTTTCATACACATAGTTGGTTGTACTACTGCCACCTTGTGTTCACTTTTAAATTTCTTAATATATACAGAAATGAAAAGATCAGTGGCTCTAGAGGGATTCGAACATAGAAACATAGAAACATAGACTTTGACGGCAGATAAGGACCACTAGGCCCATCTAGTCTGCTCATTTCCCTACCTACAGGATAGGCCGCAGATCCTAGTTAACCAACAGCCTATTTCTTCCTACCCCCCACAAGAATTGCCTTATGTCTGTCCCATGCATTCTTGAATTCTCCCACAGTTTTAGACCCCACAACCTCTCCTAGGAAGGCTGTTCCATGCATCCACTACCTCTCTGTGAAATAATACTTCTACATTGCCCCTGAACCGCCTCTCCTTCTATCTTTAAATTGTGTCCCCTTGTTCTTGCAAGTCTCTTTTTCTGAAAGATGCTACCTCTTGGACTTTGTTGATTCCACTGAGTGCTTAAAAGTTTCTATCTTGTCCCCCTCTCCTTCTTTCCTCAAGGGTATACATGTTAAGCTCCTTTAGTCTCTCCTCATACGGCTTCTCTTGCAGACCCTGCACCATTTTAGTTGCCCTCCTCTGACTGCCTCTATCCTGTCTATGTCCTTGCGGAGATGGGGTCTCCAGAACTGGACACAGTACTCAGATGGGGTCTCACCAACTGTCTGTACAGAGGATAACAACTTCCTGTTTTCTGCTGATGATGCCTCTCCCTATACATCCCAGTATACCCCCAGCCCTCCCTACTGCCTTCTCACATTGCTTGCTAACCTTAAGGTCATCTGATATGAGATTACCCCAGGTCCCTTTCCTTTTTGTTGTTACTACCTCCCCACCCATTGTGTATTCTTCCCTGGGTTCTTGTTTCCCAGGTGCATTATTTTGCACTTCTTTGCATTGAATCCTAGCTGCCATACTTCTGACCATTCCTCCAACCTTGCCAAGTCCCTTTTCATCCTTTCCACGCCTCCTTGTGTATCAACTCTGTTGCAGATCTTTGTGTCATCTGCAAAAAGGCATACTTTTCCTTCCAGTCCCTCTGCGATGTCACTGATGAAGACATTAAAAAGGACTGGACAAAATACTGAACCCTGCGGTACCCCACTAGTAACCCCCCTTTCTTCAGAGTGGACTCCATTTACAATTACCTTCTGTGTCCTGTTGTCCAGCCAATGTTTTACCCAGGCTATCACCCTGGGTCCCACTCCCAGGCTGGTTAATTTGACTATTAATCTTTTGTGTGGGACTGTGTCAAATGCCTTGCTAAAGTCTAGGTAGGCCATGTCCACAGCCCCTCCCTGGTCTACTACTTTGGTCACCCAGTCAAAGAAATCTATTAGATTCGTCTGACATGACCTTCCGCTGTGAATCCATGCTGCCTTGGGTCCTGTGCTCCACTGGCCTCTAGGTACTCAACTATTCTTTCCTTCAGGCTCCATCACTTTCCCTACCACAGAGGTCAGACTGACAGGTCTGTAGTTTCCTGCCTCTGTCTTGACCCACTTTGTGAAGGGAATCACATCCGCCTTCCTCCAATCCTCGGGTACCACACTATCCTCCCATGATTTATTAAAAGAGTAGCCAGTGATTTCACTAGTTCCTCCCTTAATTCTTTTAGAATTCTAGGGTGAATTCCATCAGACCCATTGCTTTGTCCACCTTCAGTTTTAGGAGTTCTTGCAGAACCCTTTCTTCTGTGAAAGGACTGGGATCGACCTCCTATCAAGAGTGCTTCTGTTAATTGGATTAGACACTTCCTCCTCCTCTTTAGGAATACTGAGCAGAAATATTCGTTCAGTATTCCTGCTTTTTCACTGTCCTCCTCTGCCCACCCACCGTTCATTCTATTCAGCCTCACTATCCCTCCCTTTGTCTTTCTACGCTCGCTGATGTACCTATAAAAAGTTTTATGCCCTTCTTAACTGAGTTGGCTATCTTTTCCTCAGTTTGGGCCTTTGCTATTCTGACTTCCCTCCCTGCTTCCTTCTGCCTTAACTGGTACAGCTCTCTGTCCTGCTCCTTCTGTGTTTCCTTATACTTCCGGAATGCTATCTTTTTCTTCCTGACTTTCACAGTCACCTCTTTTGAGAACCATAGTGGCTTTTTTTTTCGTTTTGATTTGTTTATTTGCTTACACAAAGGCTTGTTGCCTCTGTGATGGCAGTTTGATAATTCCCCATTGTTGCTCCACACCTCCTTCTAGCCTGTTTGCTAGTGCTTTCTGAGGCACCTCCATCTTGCTAAAGTCAGCCTCCCAAAGTCCGTACCTCACTTTTGTATGGCTTGACTCTGTAGGCTGAGTTTAACGTGAACCACACTGTTTGATGGTCACTTGTCCCCAGATGGCAACCCACTTCTAGATCTGAGATCCTCTCACTGCCCCCGTTTGAGAGTACGAGGTCTAAGATTGCTCTCTCACGAGTGGGTTCCAAAAGTAGCTGTCTAATGCCTGCCACCTGTAGGGCATCAAGAATGGCCCTGCTCTTGGATGTGGCTGCAGCAAATGTGCTCCAGTTAACATCTGGCATATTCAGGTCTCCCATCAACAGTATCTCCCCTTTCTCTGCCATTCTAAGAATGCCTTCTATCATATCCTTGTCCGTTCCTTCCCCCTGACATGGGGGTCTGTACACAACCCCTGTACGGATTGTGGTGCCCTTTCCAGTCTCCAAGGTAACCTGTGTTACAAAAGTTTTTCATTTTTGTTTTTGAATAATACAACTCATACAATGCACATCAAAAAACTTATACATTAAACAAATAAAGCGGGGGCATTTTGTAAAACACCTTTGGTTGTATTATTTACTTTAAAGAAATAATTTTCAGTAAATAAACCTATTGGTGATACAATCACTTAATGGTGCATTTAGGTAAATATTAGTAGGTTTGATACATAATCCAGGATTCTAAAGTGGATAAGAAAAAAAGGATAAGAAAGATATAACAGAAGTGGAGTTATTCAAGGTTTCAATGACATGATCACCCATTTTAAGTCCACCATGCACACAGGCACAGTGAACTTCTTGCAGTAAGAGTGACTTTTGAAGGGTGTGACACTGTCTGTCCAATGCAGAGTGGTCTGCAAGGGGTGAGACAGTGCCACACCAGTCATCAACCAAGCTGATTATGACATTGTTTTGCCTTGATGAGCGGAAACTTTGTCTACTTGAAAGAAAAAGCCAAACCAGTTATACAGCAGTGTTTTCCTTTGATCTGTAGGACACTGCCCAGCAAACAGCTGCTTGGTGTCCTGATCAGCCTGGCTGACGTTGCCCACTTTCGGCATGCTTTAAGTGCTCCCCCTCGCCACCCCACCAGTCCCTTCTACAGTATCATTGTTTCTGTGGGACAATCTTACCCTTACTAAGGATTACTAAGGATTTTTAGGTGCAAGAAGGCTGGTTAAGCTCATATCTGCACCTTCTACACATCATTACACATTTGAATAATACTGAAGCTGATGTCCAGATAATAATAGTGTGGCAGGTTGTTTCTTAAATATAGATTTAGTCTTTCTAATGACAATATGTAAAGGTAAACTATTTCAAGGACCAATAACCCTTAGTGTGAAGAAAAACTTCCTATTATTGTAATTGAATCTATTTCCCATAAGTTGTAGCGCTGTTTTTAAAGATCAACCCCAAATCTGACATTAAATGCGGATCCTGTATTATATCATATAGGAATAAGAGGCCAACCCTCAAACGTCGTGTTTCTAGTGACGTTATATTTAGATTAATTAATCTGGTTACATAATCATCATTGTACTGACCATAAAAGCATTTAGTGAAATTTCTCTGTACTTTTTCCAGTTTGCTACATTCACCTTTTTACCCTTGTTCCCCCCACCCAACTATGGAGTTTACTTACTGGCCCTGAACACCCTCTGCTCACCGCCGCCAGCCCAGGTCAGAGGAACACTGTGCGAGTCCAGAGCAGCATTCCAGTTCCTTGGCCCCTGCCTGCTCACTTCACTTTTCAACTGTGACTTTTGCATTAAAGGAGAACTAAAGGCAAAAATATATATATATAAAAAAAAATGTTCTGCTTCATTCATGGCCATCTTCTGTCCCCTAGAGTCCCAGAATCCTTCAGGGTATTAGGTCCCCTCGATCCTCCAGTAACTCTCTAGTTGTTCATTTCACTGCTGACAAACTATTATCCTCAGAGGCATCCCTCATTGATTGTTCAGGAAAGAAACTATACATTTCTGTCTTAATGTTGCTGTATAGCTCCCATTGTACTCTGTTGCTGTCTGGCAGTTTCTCTCTCTGCATTCTGTCCTCCTTTAATCTTTGTTGTATTTCAATGTCTCTGTGCTTTGTTCCTGCCAGATTTAAACACCAAGACAATGCACAAACTGCACATCTGCAGTTAATACACAACTTTTTTGCTCACTGCTTCTGTCAGGCATGTGTCATCACTGGCAGACTCACACCTAATGCAACCTCGCTCCAAAAGTAACTTACAGAGACCAGCAATCTAATTTTTGTAGGTACCCAGTTCTCTGGGAGGCATATTTTGCTAGGTTACAGTTAGGTTACACTTAAGCATCCTTTGCTTGTACTTGTTTTTTCCACTGTTACTTAAGGATGCAGTGTCTTAAGAAATGTTCATTTAATTCATTAACAGGAAGTCGAAACCATTATGTTCCAGCACCCCCGGCTATGTGGTGTCCTTTGTGGTACAAGCATGGACAATTCAACTTAAATGCCCTCCTTCCCTTAATGAAATCCAATCCAAAAAAAAAAATGACACTGCCCGGAGTGCTTCAGTATCGCCCCCTTGGGTTGTCTGCTACTGATCCGTTGAATCTTGTAGTGAACTCTGTACTCTCCTGTCTGCTCTGACTGCATGTTCCAGGCCGGTACAGTCACAGTCCAAACACATCCCTTGGCTTCTGTGCCAGATGTGGGGACAGTCCATGTGTAGTTTTGAGCACTTCAGACTGCATTTTCTGCCTTTTTTTAATATCCTCTCGGCGCTGTCACTCACTCTTCTTTGAGTACTGAGAGATGAATTTATCTCCATCTATCCACCTTTTTTTGGAAAAAATGAAATGGTTCTGTACAATGATTGCACAGCCATCCTGCATGCCATCTCCTTTGCAGAACAGCTGCAACAAAACCCGGTGGCATGCATGGATAGTCTGGGGGGGGGGGTGACACATAGACTAGAGTTACTCTGCACTTGTAATAGTGCTCCCTGTGTCTCCAGTGCTTACTGTGGTCTTTGTTAGTGACCAGGACACTGCATATTGCATCCCAGTACTTCCTCTGCCCATAAACAAACATAATGCTGTACCAAGAGTGATGTACCAGGAACTGAGGAAACATGCTCAGGAGTTCCCCCTTTGTTTTTATGAGTGGCTGTCACCACTGAATGCCTCGGAGAGATATAAGCATTAAGCCACAACAAAGGTGGCATCTAATGGTGTATTAATGCATGGTTGGGAGGGTTGTGGCCTGAGTCCTCAGGCCGAGGGCGTACAACAACCCAACCATGCATTAATACCATTAGATGCCACCTTTGGTGTGGCTTAATGCGCTTGTAAGATGGTGTGCATCATTTGATGGTCACTATGACTGTGTCTGCAATCTTGTGAAGAAGATGAGACACCCAGACTTTGTCCTTGTTACAGATTTGTGCTGCACTTTTTTGAAACTCTCAAAGACATGTATTTACATCATGATGCAGTGAAAACAGCTCTATTGGTGCATATGCAGAACCCTGCCTTCCACATGATGCAGTGGTTTGTTTGGAGATCTACTCTGCTATTATTATTGTGCCATGTGTAGGAGGTCCATGGGTCACTGATTTCAACTGCTGTTTCTTCTCTTCACACACAGATTTGCATGCAACGTCCATGCTCTCTGTGTTGCTCTAACATATCTCTGATCTGGTCTACTACTAGTTCTGCTGCTCTTGTCAGTGGTTGTTCTGCTCGGTTTCAGGAGGATGGCAGTATTTCTCAGGCTCTCCGGTGTTGGCCTGGCACTCTTGTAATTGAGACTGAGTCTTCCATGCAGTGTGAAACGGTGCACAGCTGTCTCTATACCGCTGCACCAAGCGTTTGTCTCCCGCCGGTCCCATCTCGCAGCGCTCTGCTATGTGGGGCTCTGCGTCATGACTCCTCAGCCTCTGCAACTGGTCGACCTGTGCAGTTGCCCTGGGACACCCTGGTGGCGTTGCCTCTTTGCAGCTGTCTCCCTTCTGGATCTGTCCCGTCTCTTACAGTCAGGGGTTGCACGTCACTCGGTCGGCAAGACAAGATGTGCCCCTGTCATCCCTGCAGCCGTATTGCTGGTGCTGCTTTTACTTTCTCTGGCTAGTCCCAGTATTTCAGTTTGGGGACGGCAGTTGTGCTGGATTAATCCCTGCTCCAAACTGTGCCACCTGATCTATTCCATCCAATCCAGTGTGCTCGTTGGACCTTACTTAACTTTGCCATGTTACAAGGTGCCATTCAACCTCGCTTTCTCACTGTTTGTTACATGAATAAACAGCTGTATGTCAGCTGTGTTTCACTTGCTGAAACTGTTTTCCTTCTGAAAGCCTGCTGGAAAAAAAGGGTCACAACGCTACTGGTAGCATGCTGTAGCTCGGGGTTGAGGAAACATGAATATTTTATTTAGTTGTTTAACCAGGTATAGCACGCTAAGCTGAAAGCTTTTTTACGGGAGCGATCTGGGAGCACAAGGAGGTTAAGTGATTTGCTCAGGATCACACAGTATGCAAGTGGAAGCTGTGGGATTTAAACCCAAGTCAGGTCTGCTGGATATTACCAAATTTGCAGCTCAGAGCCTTAGACCGATGCGCTATACTGCCTCCTTCCATATGTCCATAGGAAGCCTGCAGATGTTGCATCTCAGCATACAACTCATCATGTACCTTATATGTGTGAGACATTCACTGTGTGAACAATAATAAGTTATTAAGAACTGTGCAATGTAGAAAGCATGCTGCCGCAGTACAAGAAACTTGTTTCTACACCAGATATACCCAAGAGAGATGACTAGAGAAACCACAGGTGGTGCGCTTCTGTGACTAGCATCTAAGAAAAGTTATGATGCAAGAAAAAAAAAAGGATATGAACTCCTTTCCATGAAACTGAAGTGGTTGCAGCAGCTGTGGGACTCAGTGTGACAATAATTACCAGTTGGCACTATCTTGAGTGTAATGGTGCTGGCTCAACAATGAGGGTGACAGCAAGACCTGCAGGGACTGATGCTGACCCATATGCATTGGTTCACATCAAAGAGTGATTGGATTGGTACTGTGGTGCTGGCTAACCGAAAAGGGAGGGACGGGGTGGGTTGGAGTGGATGGGAGCACTGGGCTTGCTGTAAGGTGGAGGTGGGGAACGGGGATAGAGGTGTAGGGCACTTGCTACAGGGACAAAATTATTAGCATCAAGCTGTCTAGTTACCCATGTAGGAGTAATATGCCATTGGGGCTCTACTGAATCCAAAGCACCTCAGACTTTGGGCCACACTGCACACAGGCAAGAGGACATGTCACTGCTACAATCCTCAGAGAATGATTTTTACACTGTATATTACTTTGGTGGTTTGGGGGGTTGCTAGTTTTGGTAACCTGGAGAGGGCTGAAAATACAACACAGGCATGGGGGCACTCTAAGCTAACAGTGACTGTTAGCCCATGATGTCCACACATGAATAGGAAGGCAAACAAGATGATCTTTTGCAGTTGGTGGGTGGGTGGGTGGGGCATCAGGAGCAGGAGATAACCATCCAAGCTTAAAGCAAAGAAAAAAAAGGAAAAAAATAAGTGAATTTAAAAAATGCACAGCAGAGAAACCGCAACTCACCACAGGAACAGGGTTGAAGCAGTGCTATCAGTGCGCCGTACAGCAATTAACAGCGCTTTTGTAACTGCAGGTTCGGATACAAAAAGTCAGGAAATAAGAAAAGATACAAAGTGATGCAGAAATGTGGGCTGGAATAGATAGAGGTGTCCTGAGTGACTGGACCAGCAATTTTCATGTAACTTGCAACAAGTCCGGAAGGTCTGGCTGTACTAACCAATCCAGATTGTATCGATCTGATCCACTCTAGGCCAGTGGTCCAGTTTTATTCTCATCACTACCACTAGTCCTGGAAAGTTACTATGCACATTATAGATAGAGGGGAAGCTCCTGACCATTCAGAGTGCTTCTTTCCCCTGCATGTGAGACACTCTCCTCCACATGTAACTGTTTTTAATTCTGCTCTCAGTAGTGTTAGTCTTGCACTTATAAATGTGTAATACTGAACCAAAATGTTGTGAAATACCGTTTATTTATTTGCTTTCTGTATTTGTTTGACTGCATTGTTGATCTTGCAGTAATTTTGTTTGCTTGTTACCCTCTTCCCCATTCCCCTTGGACACACCTGGAAATAAACAATTGCTGCTCAGTGTGCTCTCCTGGAGAAACTTTTTAAATAAATAAATCTTATTCTGTGAAGAGTGTCTCACATGCAGGTGCCCAATGAAGGGGTACATTTAGGGCAGGTTTTTAAAGATTTTCATATATATGATTGATCAATCTTTACTGCCCAAAAGAGGGAGATTGCCGAGGAGGAGTAGAGGCACAGTGGGGGGAAAAATAAGAGTGGGCGTAACTAAAGCAACAAACCTGTTTGTGAAGGAAGTGAGCAAAAGTCGACAAAGAAAGACACTTACAGTTCTCCAGTGAGGTATCAAAGGCAGTGAAAGAAGAAGGATTGCATGCAAGCGGTATAAGGAAACTCAGAGGTAGGAGGACAGGGAAGTATACCTAGCAAAGCAAACGAAAGCAGGCATGGTGATGAGGGGAGCAAAGGCGTAAACAGAGGAAAGGATTGCCAAAAGAGGCTGATACAGGGGCTAAGAATTTTTTTCAGATACAAAGGCAGAAGAGGAAGTAAAGGAGTGATAGTAAGGATTAGAAGGGCAGATGTGTGTGTGTGTGTGGGGGGGGGGCTGTGCAGAAAGGGTCAAACAGAAAGCCAACGCTGTTCAGTCCTCACAGTGGAGGGAGGAGCGGACAGACCATTTAAGTGCTCCCCCTTCACCACCCCACTGATCCCTTCCCTCATTGTCTCTGCGGGACAATCCTACCCTTGTCAAAACCCCCCCCCCCCAAATGTGGAGCTTACCTACTGCCTCCGAACACTCCCACTGCTCACTGCCACCAGCCCGGGTCCTGTGCTAGATTTTGAAACCTCCTGCCAGCCCCCACAGTGTTTTCCCAAAAGCAGAAGGCCAGAGAAACACAGATGTGTGACCACCATGCAGCTGAACTCTGAAAGTGCGAGATGGTGTGCCACACATGTTTGTTTTAAAGCCACTTCTGAGGCAAAATAGAGGTTCGCCCTGTACTCCCGGAACCCCAAATCACCTAATAGAAGTTTGGAAACACAAGGGAGGGACCTGAAGGGCCACAAAAGTTGTTTTCTACAAGTGCTAAAAACCACATGTAAATAAGCAGTCAGCCAAGGCTGCTGGGAGCTGTAGTCCTGCCGACCAGTGCAGATCAATAGCAATACCAGCAGCAAACTTTCGGCATTGACAAATGCTTGTTTTTTAAAGTGAGCACAAGGTGGCAGTAGTACAACCAACTATTTGTGTAAAAGGGGATAATTCTTCACACAGACCCTACCCCCTCAGGAAGACTCCGGTCGAAGCTCAGGGGTGTTTGTGTGACAATCAGCTCACACGCATTTCTCATTTGAGATCAGCAGTGAATAAAAACATTTGAAATCTTCTGAAATTGGAGTTGCTCTTCATTTATTGCCTGGGTCCTGCATGGTCACACCTGGTGTGTGCTCAGCTAACCTGGGACTATATTTTGTTGACGTTTGGGGCTGGCCACCCCCTGCAAAGCACCGGGCTCTAGTAACACTGTGCACACCTTATTCTTGGACTAGGATAACTAAAAGGCCTGGATAGCTAGTGCAATGACAGAATTTGAACCAGTATTTAAGAATCAGCTTCTGCAGGTAAAAATGACATATCGAGTCAGCGCAGTTCTCCTTTAATGATTAACAGGGAATATTATCTGAAAAATTTAGTGACCATTAAGAACAGCTCTTTTAACAAATGTGAGAGACTAAGTTAGTACTCATTTCCTTACTTTAAACCTGCCCTGGCTCCAGAATGACATTCATTCTTGTCATGCTGTTAGCAAAACCCTAAAATAAGGTGCACTATGAAACAGGTAGAAAGAATGTTAAGTCCTGACTGGCCAAGAGGTAACTTCAGCAGGGCCATTATCCCAACACAACAGCCCGGTTGAAAGTAGCTCAACAAAAATATGTTTAAAAAATACATCCAATTTACTAAAAAGGACCCACTTCATAATTGCACTAAGGCACTCCAGAGGGTGTATTGTGGTGGGCTAATGGCCCTTCTTCGGTTGGGGAAGCACTCAGCTTCACCTTCTGCTTCAGCCCACCCGAGGCAGGCTGTTATTCCACTATAATATAGGCCCCCTTCTGCAGGCCTTCACCTGCTGAGACATCTTACCAACTTCCTAAGCAACACGCAGGCTGAGGTCATTATCCCGGGAGACCTCAATTTGGATTGGATTTCTGATACCGCCACATCACTTAAAAACCTATGTGATACTTTGGGCTGGCCCAGCTTATCTCTCAAGCAACATGACCAAACAAAACAAATCCCAGTAAAAGCTCCCTGGTGGACATTATACTGGCGAATAAACCGCACCTAATCACTCACTCTGGCGTACTCTTCTCGGATGTCAACGGCCATTGTCTCATTGCTTGCATAAGGTCTGCACCTAAACCCCTTCTTCATCTAGGTCCACCTTTTAAAGATGCTTGCATGGTCTTGACATCAATGCCTTCCTTACGGACCTCCAGGAGTCCCTGCTTTGGCAGAAATTTTACCTGGCCAGGATGGTTGAAGATGCCTATCAGTCTGTTGAAGCCATTGTGTTAAATGCGCTTGACACCTATGCCCCCTAGTCAAAATCCAGACCAAGAAACGTTCCTTTCTCTGGTTTACATCAGAACTAAGAACAGCCCTACACAGCAGGGACAAACTATGGAAAAAGGCTCGGAAAGCAAAGCTCCCAGAAAATTGGGTTGCCTTTAGGTTGGTCAGGAACTATTGCATGAAACTAATCAGATCCAAAAAGGCATCTTTCTACCGAACGTCACTGGATTCTTCCACTAACTGTTCTGCAAAATTCTGGAGAACACTTAAGGATATTGAAGGTCATGCTCCCACTGGTTCTCTTCCCTTAAAAATCTTGAAAGATGATACATCTATAACTGACAAAGCTATGAATGCTTGATCTATTGAATGATCATTTTTCCACCGCAGTACTTGCCTTTGACTCTTCGCCGGCCAGTCACCTTCACACCCAATCCCTAGCACAGGTAGCATCTAACTCTTACCATACCCCTTCCACCTCCACTTTCTCCTTTCACCCCATCTCCCTCAAGGAGGTAGAGGATCTGCTACTGCATCTGGACACCAAGAAAAGTGCTGGTGCTGACCTTACTGAGCCGTACTTCTTAAAGATCAGTTACCGTGTATTGGCTGTACCAATCACACACCTTTTCAGCTTATCTCTTTGCTGGGTGTACTTCCTATGGTTTGGAAGACAGCTCAAGTGATACCCTTGTTCAAATCTGGTAACCCAACCAACCCCAGTAATTACAGGCCTATCTCGTTACTCTCTATCCTCTCCAAATTGCTTGAAAAAGTAGTAAATTTGCAATTTAGAGATTACTTAGACTCCGTTAACCTGCTCAACCCAGCTCAATCTGGCTTTAGGCCCCATCATAGAAACATAGAATTTGACGGCAGATAAGGACCACTTGGCCCACCCAGTCTGCCCATTTCCCTACCTAATGGATAAGCTGCAGATCCTAGCTAACCAACAGCCTACTTCTTCCTACCTCCACCCCCTAGAATTGCCTTGTGCCTGTCCCATGCAGTCTTGAATTCCACCAGTTTTTGACTCCACAACCTCCTCAAGAAGGCTGTTCCATGTATCCACAACCTTCTCCATGAAAAAATACTTCCTCACATTACCTCTGAGCCATCCCCCCTCTAGCTTCAAATTGTGCCCCCTTGTTCTTGCACACCTCTTTTCCATAGTACAATCACTGCTCTCGCAAAGGTAATGAATGACTGTCAGAAAGCCCTTGATGATAAACTATCTGTGTGTGCAGTCTTCCTTGACCTAAGTAAGGCCTTCAACATTGTTGATCATGACCTACTTCTGACTACCCTTCACACTATTGGTATGGACAAGACATCTTTGAACTGGTTCTCCTCCTACTTCTCCGGGTGCACTCAGCAGGTAAAAGCTGTGGGTGACCTCTCCCCTCTGAAACCTATCAATAGAGGTGTACCTCAGGATTCAGTCCTGGGTCCCTTGCTTTTCGCACTTTACATCAACAACATCGACCTTGGGATCACATCTTCAGACATTCATCTTTTCACAGACGACACTGTTCTATATACATCTAGACCTACTCTTGAGCAGGCATGCACAGATTTGCAGAATGATTTTATATCCTGTAGCACAACTTAGTCAAACAAAAATTGCTATTAAATGCCAAAACAACTAAGGCTATACTTCTGACTCTGAATAGCTCTGCTTTTATGTCGCCCATGGCATGCGCTGTGCAACCTATTACCACATTGCTTGGTGAATCTCTCAACTGTGTTGATAAATTTAAATACCTTGAGATGTGGATTGACTGCCACCTATCCTTCATGGATCATGTAGAGGAACTCACAAAAAAGCTGAAACAGGCTCAGCTTATTCTACAGAATCAAGCATCTCCTTACCCACGAGGCCAAGAGGAGGTTGGTTCAAGCTACTTTTCTGTCACCATTGGATTATGCTGACTTCATCTACTGTCACGTTCAAGGGACAGCCTTAGCCAAGCTTGACGTTCTGTACCATAGGGCCTTATGCTTTGTTTCTGGGGCAGCTTATTCTACTCACCACTGCGACCTGTACTCGGCAGTGGGATCGCCATCTCTCACATTCAGGAGACAAAGGAATGTTGCCCTTTGGACATACAGAGTAATTGCCAATATGCTGCCACAGTATATCTCTGACTGCTTGCGCCTATGTGTTTTGGGTAACTATGCCATGAGAAGTAATTTTATATCTCCTTAGTGATACCCAAGGTAAAAACCCGCTATGGCAGATCGTCCTTTAGCTTTGCCCTATCCCAGTTATGGAACAAGCTTCAAAAAACTCTAAAATTAGCAAACCCCATGAAAGTCCCAGAGTTTAAAAATCTTTATGCAAGAACTTTCTCCGAGCATTGTAAGTGTTAATCCTGATGTGCCCTGCCTGGTTCTGACCTCCTGTGATCAACCTTTATCACCTCATTGCTCTCTTTATATCTATCCTTTCCTGTCTTATATTTCCTGTCTTTCCTAGGTTTTCCTCTACCGTTACTGCTTTTCATTCTGCCATGGTATACAAACATCATGGTCATTACAGACATTAGATGTGTGAATATTATATATACTGCTTGATTATCCTTCTCATGATGTAGCTTTGTATACATTATATATAGAATAATGCATATGCAGGTGGTTGATATGGAGTTTTTTTACACACCCAAGATGTGTGATAATATAAAAACCTCGAGAGCGTAGCTTGAGAGGTTTTTATATTATCACACATCGAGGGTGTGTAAAAAAACTTCATGTTAACCACCCTTCATATGCTTTATTTTATAAAATAACAGGCTGTGGTCAATATCAGGTATGTTCAAATGACATGCTAAAGAAAAGAAAAACCTCTCGCATCACTCCATAAAACAAACAGCTTTCACATAACTCCATATGCAGTGTTTATTATTTCAGTACATATTTTACTAAGAGAGAAGTGAACAGAATGCAATTACATGTAAATTCGGTACTTTTTTTAATCTTCGTTTCGAGGTTGCATCTACCAGATGTCTCGGGATAGTTTCAATACAAGGGCAAAGGGCAAAGTTCATTAGACTGTGAAATATAAATCGACTGATAAGATCAGCAGGACACAACTTACTGTTTTTAACAAATTAATGTACTATTCTTCAGTGAACTACATTTTTTTTAACTAAAAATAACTTGTGACTTGTAGAAATCCTGGAGTGTTGCTTCCTCAGATCCGAGGTGAAAGGTCGTCCAACCTGGGAATAGAGAAAGGGATAGCACTGAAAGTATGTGTTTCAGAGAAACATTTTCTTGGTTTGTGATTGCAGTCTATGATGTTAGCTGTGGATTTTATGCTTTTTCAATAGTTTCATTGTGCTATCTCTTTAGATGGGGAGTCTCCCTGGTTTATTTGTGCTGTTTTTTGATGGACGAACTGCCTTTGTGTTTTTGCCGTTATAGAAGTGTCTCGTGTTGCCTGTAAGCTGATTTTTTTGTGATTCTCGGCTCGAGGATGTAGAAGTTGTATCAACTCGCGGGTTGATACGAGTTTTTTCGTATCAACCTGCGAGTTGATACGACTTTTGAACAAGCCTGAAAACGAGTTGATATTGACCATAGCCAGTTATTATTATTTATTACATGTCTGCTGCTCTATAATATGCTGTACCTGTATATCTATTATTTATCTGTTGGCATTTCTGTATGACCGACCAGGCCCACCTTGGAAATGAGCTTGCTCAACGGTGTTCTACCTGGTAACATAAAGACTGATTGATTGATTGATTGATTGATAATGCACCCCATCATGTCTTATTGCTTAAGTATCAGAGTCTTTTACAAACTGAAGCAGTTGGTTGGGATGAACTGATGAAAAAAATGAACATAGACAAGGGCCAATGAAGATGCAGAACTCCTTCAAGGTGTAATAAAAAACATAGTGGATCATTGTGTGCCCACTACCCAAAAACAGTAAGGGGATAAAGACAAGAATGTGTCCTGGATGGATGGATGGATGGATGGATGGATGGATGGGACCATCACTGAACTGGTAAAGGAAATAATAAAGGCACTTAAGGCACTGAGAGAGAAATACGCCATGGAAAATGGGGCCAGATGATACTTGTATAAAGAAGTACTAAAAATTGTAAAAAGGGTAACAGACAAGCCAAAAGAAATCTAAGAGTAGCATGGCAAGAACATCAAAGACAATATTAAAACATTCTTTAGGTACATCAGACGTAAGAGGACAGCTAAGCACAGAGTAGAATGACAGAGCACAACATCTGTTGGTGGGGTATCAGATGATGCCTTGGCTGTAAAAAGGTTGAATCCTTACCTCGGTATTTGCTATGGAGGCATTGGAAGACTTCCCCACCTGGATGAGACATTCAAAGGACTGGCAAAGGTCTAATGCAGTACAACAGACATTACTGCTAGCGCAGTTGTTTCATTGTGTATAACAGACTTAGTTGAAGGGGAATAAATCCCAAAGACTGCATGGAAGCTTTCTGCTCAGCTACCATGAAGTATTCTACTGGTAGTCATCCTGTCGGAGGCTTTTGACTGTAATAAAAAAAATTCAAATGAAATCATGAACATCAGGTTAAAAATAAAGGCATCAAATTATCTGGAAATGGAATTTAAAGTTGGAGACATAGCTTGGTTCATTTATAATCCACTGTAATATATGAGTGTTATTTTTTTCCCCATTGGGAATCAGTAGCATCAAAACCTCATAATACCATTGCTCTGACATCACAAAGTCATGTAAGCAATAATACTGACAGGGTGGGCAGCATTGGGCTGTAACTGGTGATCCCCTATTATGATTGGATTTCAAGTCCTGATAAAATGTCGTAATAACCCACAGAATTCCGTAATAACTTGATGGTGGGTTATTACAGCATTTTCCTCCTCACACTCTCACTTCACTTTTTTTTTGCAAATACGGTGGCTGCTCAGGGACACACTTGTGCGCACAATACTGCTTACAATTTTTCCTCACTGCTGAAACTGTGCAGCAGTTATTATAAAAATTAATGCCTGTGCAAAGTTTGTTTTATGAGGATTTTTCACATACCATTGGTGTGTGATGTAAGCAATAACCCATGACAGGGTGTACGGTTATTGGGGATTAATCAACACCCTGGATGTGTTGTGAGGCACGAGACCACAGGCCAAGGGTCCTCACAGCACCCAGGGTGTTGATTAATCCCCAATAACCGCACACCCTGGAGTGGATTATTGCGCTTATAACATGGGCCAAATTTGGAGACAAATTTACAAAAACTGTTCTTATAAGAAAGAAAATATGTCGGAACTATTTAGTGTTCCTCCACTATTTTCGGCTGTGGAACCACAGTTTTCTGTGTTCTACCATACTAAAAATAGTTCAAGACACAGAATTTTGTGGTGAACAGGCCACACATTATACAATCAAGGAGCACCTGGAACTTCTTATTGTGTGAAAACTACATACTGTGCTGCACTTCTATACTGCTATTGTGTGCTGACTGTGCATATGTTACTTTTTCTTTCCATTACACTGCAGTGTCTGCCATTGCAGATCACCCTCCTGACATACACACACACACACACACACCTGCTATGTCTGTCTGTCTGTCTGTTCCAGCATGCTCACGCTGCTCAGTGCCATTCTGCAGGAAGCATATCTACTTGAGGGACAGGGGTTTGTTGCGAAATTATCATTATTGTGTACACAGTGACTTTTACTGTTTGGTGGCTCTTCGAGGTTGACAGGTGCCTACTGCAGGTAGTAAAAGCACTGCTTTACTGTGCAAGTCGCTCAGCAGATTCAGTCCGTGGACGGAGGATACTGACTGGGGCAGTTTCTGTCTTTCAGTGTCTGGTACAACTGACACATATACCTCCGTTACAGTGCTGCATGTTCAGGTTACAGAACTGCAGTTGGGAAGTGCTGCAGTCAGCACACTGGCATATCAAGGAACCAGACAACTGCCTGCAATGGGGGGGGAGGGCTCAAGAAGGAAAGAAGCGCTGCACACGTTGGCACAAACGGGCAACTGGATCAACGGTGCAGTGGGGGGGATCACAAGGAGATCATGGGCACAACAAAACTTAACTGTATGCCTCCATTCTGTTACCAGCATACAGCTCTCCTGGGAGCATGGGGGGAGACATCAGTTGGGGAGGATGGCGATTGTTACTACTGTTGCAGTAGTGATGCATTGGGACAGTGCTTCATAGACATTTGACACATTGCCCGATTCCAATGTGTCCGGTGGGTGGGAACTGTGATGCCACCTCTGCTGTCCACTGTGTGTTGAGCAGCATGTCTTGCTTAGCGATGCTTAGGCAGACAAACAATGGCTGCCTCTCACATTCCTTCACGGCCTGGAATAAGTAGTTCAGTCTGCTGCTAGATCTTTGTATGGGGACTCTTCTCCATAAACACATACTGTTCGTTTACTAGGAGTTAATGAATGGTCACCTGCTATGTCTCCACCAGTCACCTCACAGACAGGTAGTTGCCCATGTTATAAGATCTCATAAACCCCTCGAGCTTTGCACTTTTGGTTTATGGATTATCGCACACCTCAGGTGTGTGAAGAATCCTCATAACACACATCTGTACCCTCTAAAAAGCCTGCAGTACCCATGCAGGCAGTCCCAGACAGTGAAAGCCAAGAAACACTAGCAGGCTCTCTCTCCTTGCAGCTGCCACTATGGACACCTTCCCCAGAGCCTGCAATACCCCCTGTAGGTACGGACCTCAGCCTCTTGCTGTTGCTGTTGGAGGGAGCTGCCACATTTCCGGTATGGGTCCCTGTTGTCATGTGATCCGCCCCTTTGTTTTTTAGTTTTCTATCTCTCCCAGACTCCATTAGTCGCTTATACTGTTAAGCCACTAGAGGCCCCTGCTGCTCTACCTATACCTCTCCCCAACTCCTAATATAATTTGACCTCCCCTACACTGTATTCAGCCCTGATTTCCTGTTTCCTCTCCCCACTTCTCCTGTAACTAGCTTCTCTCCATCCTTTCCTCTTCCCCACCCCCCTATCACCCCCTGGCCGTTTATGCCTGGCCCATCAGTAGCCTGCTGCTCTTACCACTAGGCCATACCATCTGCAGTAATTACATCAGCTGCTATGATCTATTAGTACTTAAGCCACCCCCGTAGCTCTTGGTACCTCCGGCTGCTCTACTTTGCTTATCTCTCCCCTGCTCCTGGCTCCTCCCTTGGACTCAAACCCCACTTCTCCCACCAGGTGGCACTATCGCTTGCTGTCTTCTCTCACATGCACACACCTTTTTCAACAGACCTGATACCTCCCCTCCTATCCACACCCATAAACTGTATCTTCTCATCCTACACACACCCCAAAAAAAAGTCCTCCCTTACAGTCAAACTACTCTCTCTCTGCTCACTTCTCAATCTCTGTCTTGCCTTCGATTTTGGTGCCCTGGTCTGAGCCTTGGAACAAGCCACTCTGAAGCATAACCAACCCATCTGTTGCTCTGCTCGTATTCTGCTGAGTGCAGAGTGCAGCCTGCTTCACTCCTGCCCATCTACTGCCCTGGCCTTCATTAGCTCTCAGGACCAGCACCACCTATTCCTTCACCTCTCCTCCCTCTCCCTCTGGGTCCCGTCCCCCTCCATCCTCCTCCCATCCAATTTCCATACTATTTTCTGGGAACATTGAAAGCAACCCTGGCCCCTCTAATCCCTCCCTCATGAGCACTCCTCTATCCCACAGTCACCCTCTATGGAGTGGTAAGCATTGCCTAGAAATAGTCCATTTCAATGCAAGAAGCCTACTATCTAAAATTGCCAAGCTCGAAGCCTGGGTCTCACTGTACAAGCCCGATATCCTAGGCATCTCTGAGACCTGACTAAAAAGCTCTACCCTGGATCATAGCTGTTCCCTGCCAGGTTACACTTTCCTACGCTGTGATCGTACTACCTCCCACCATGGTGGGGGTGTACTCCTGTACTACCATAATCCTTTTATTGCCATGCTTTTTGGCCAGTCCACCAGTGACCTTCCTATCGAGTGGACTGCAGCAGAACTAACAGTTGCCACCAAGAAGAAGCTGCTTGTTGAGTGGTGCTATAACCCCCCCCCCGAAGAGTGGTGTCTCCATTCTTCCATCACTCCTGAACATTTTTGGCCCCCTCTACCTCTCAAGATACACCTTCCTATTAGGTGACTTCAATATCAACTGGGTTGCTAACCCTCTGTCTGACTGCAACTCCATTATACAACATAATTTTACCCAGCTAATCACCTCCCACACACGCGTCAACAATTGAACCAATATTTACACTACTCTTGACTGGATCCTGACAACGCAAGCTAGCAAAGTTGCCCACGCTGGCACACTATCCAACACCCAGTGACCACTCCCCCATTTACTGTGTCTGGCGCACCAAATCCACTCGCCCCCCCACCCACCTATCTAACTTTCCACAGCTTTTCCAGTTATGACCCACTCAGGCTTCAGGATGACCTTGAACCCTTGACCGGACTACCCTCTATAATGCCACTGACGCTGCCCTAGCGGTGGACAAATTTGTCTCTGCCCCTCTTACTAGTCCAAAATAAATACTTCCCACATGCTACCCATACAGTGTGTGAGGGCAACACTCGGTGGCTCACATCTGACCTCCTCATGTTGATGAAGGAGCAGGATGCCAAGTAGGCCTCCTTTAAAGCTGTGCCCCCCCACAATGGAATGACTACCGTCACCTGCGGAACCTTTGCAAGCACCTCATCCACTCAAGGAAGTTGTTCTATTTCCAATCACTTCAGTCTAAGCACCTTGGTAATCTCAGGCATTTCTGGTCCTCCCTTCATGCCTTGCTCTCCCCCTTCTACTAATCAGTCCCCTTCCTTCATTAACACCCAACATGGCTCTCTGACAGACCCCATTGATGTTGCAGATGCCCTCAATGCCCATTTCTTCAATGTTAGCAACTACCCAGCTAAACCTCCACCCTCCACCCCTTGTCCACACCCCCTTCTTCTACTTCCAGTAGCCCCCCTTTTTACTTCAAGACCATTTCCCCTCCATGGATACTTAAACTCCTCGGTCTTCCATCAAGAAGGAGTGCCGGTAGTGATGGTTTATCCCCCTGTTTCCTAAAATTAGTGGCCCATGACATAGCCTATCCACTTACTTGTATCTTTAATCTCTCCCTTACTACAGCCTCTGTCTCCCCTGCCTGGAAGCAGGCTACAATATTTCCCATCCACAAATCAGGTGATCCTAACATTATGGATAACTACCGACCTATCTCGGTATTGACCCATCTTGGGAAACTCCTTGAGAAGACTATCAACTACCAATCACAGACCACGTCACCAAATATAACCTCCTTTGCCCTCAGCAACATAGTTTCAGGAAGGAGCATGGCACAACCACTGCCCTGGCCCTCTTCACTGACTATGTGCTTAGGAATATGGATGAAGGGAAGTTGACTGGTGCAGTGTTTGCTGATTTATCCAAGGCATTTGGCCTAGTTAGTCATAACATACTATTAACAAAACTTCATGCCCTTGGCTTCTCCTCTCCTTCCACAGTTTGGCTCACAAACTACCTCTTTGGTAGAACCCAAATGGTCTGCCTTGGTGGTGCCACCTCCACCCCTTTGCCTATCCCAGTGGGTATCCCCCAGAGCTCTATACCTGGCCCCTTCCTCTTTTCCCTCTTCATTAACTCCCTCCCTTCAGAGGGCCTCTCAGGTCACACCCTCCTCTACGCTGATGACCTGATAGTCTTCCAAAGTGACCCCTCTTCACTGTCCTCCACCCTAACCGCTGATTTCTGTATGGCCCACCACTGGTTCTCCTCTAGTAAACTGCTGGTCGGTGCATCCAAAACAAAGGCTATGCTATTCGGCTCCACACCAAACTTGCTGCCATTGGCTACTCTGGCTGGCTCCTCAAAGTCTGCTCCCCAGATGGATCTCTCCTCAGCACTGTTCCCTCATTCAAATATTTGAGGGTAATCCTTGACTTGTCCCTTACCTATTCCAACCACATTGCTTCTCTGATCCATTGCATTAACCAGAATCTGGGTCTCTGCTACTGCCTAATTGACTACCTCATGCCTGAAGCTTGCCTTGCTGTAGCCCGCAGCAACCTCCTTCCCCTCCTTGATTATGGGTGTCCAGTGTACTCCCTTTCTTCAACCACAAACCAGTCCCGGCTGGACACAACCTACAACTGGAATTGCTGTTTTGCCCTTCGCACCCCTCTCTCCATGCACCACTGCTCTCTCTACCAATCCCTAAACTGGCTCCCCCCTCAAGCCTGGCACTCCTACCTGCTGGCCTGGACTGTCTAGGATGCCATTCATAGTCCTCCTTACACCCCTCTATCTTTTCTGCTTTGGCCCAAGACTTACAGCCACAATCTTCGCCAATCGTCCCACCTCCAACTCATCCATCCCAAACATAACCAGTAGGTGGGCCAAAGAGTCTTCTCCTTTGCTGGACCATCTCTATGGAATGACCCCCACCCCACCTCTGTGTTCCTTCGACCCCCCTCTAACTCTAAATACCCTACTATGAACCCACTTCCTGTCCTTCTTGACCTGCAACTGTCTTCAGTCCACTAGCACTGCTGTGCCTCCTACGTAGCCCTCCCTTGAACCCACCCCCCCGTTTGCCTTTCTGTAATCCATGTACTCTTGTTTTGATTCTACTGGCGTTGCCAATTGTAATTCTGACTTATTGTTAAAGGATGTTGCTACCCAAGCACTTTTATATATACATATATTATATATATATATTTGTATATTCTAATATGTTCACTTTGATTGTGTATCTGGTACTGTTGCCTGTGTGTTGGTTACCTCACCACTGTATTAGCCTGACTTGCACTAGTTCTAGCTACTGTTCATGTCAGTTAACTGCTGTTTTTCTCCACTGTATCTCCCATTGTTTATGCCAGTTTCTGGCCTGGGCCATGCCTGAGAAGGTTCCTTGGATCAGTGGACCAACCCAGTTTACAAATTAATAAATAAATACATAAAATTATTCTGTATGTACCAGATTGCCCGGGGGCATAAATTATGAGGCCCGATACTGCAGGTGGAGGGGAGAGGCTGGAAGGTCTGGTGTAACCCAATACCACCCACCCTGAAGGGTATGATTCTTGTGCTTAGAAAATGGGTTACATGTTGAGTGTATAATATTCAACAAAGTGTAAAAAATATTTTAAAAGCTACAGAAAACGTAATAAAAATCAATAAAAAAAGTATTCTGTTGTAAAATAGTCTTTCTACTGGTAGCATTGTCAGTAGAGGGTGCTGCTGTGCTTCTTGCTTTCTTTTTGCTATTCTGTACTTTGTTTTCTCCCCCAACCCCATTTCCTCTCCCCACAACCCTGTACCTGGCAGCACCAGTATTTATTTAAAAATAGTTGTTTTTTATATAATGCGTTTTTTTTTATATCCCCTCCTCCCAGTAGGCCATCCTTCAGAGAAGCAGCCTAGTCCTGCCCCCCCTCTCCCCCAGTGGGGTCGGAGGGGTTCCCCAAGCCCCACTGGAGAATGGATCCAGTTTAGGCCAGTGTACCCAGTTGGTTGGGTGTGAGGCCTGTGGGCGCTCCACCTCATCCTGGCATTGGGCTTTTTTATTTTCCTGTCCACCAGGGCAGCGTGGCATGCAATGACATCATAGTGCATGTCACGCTCTCCCGCATGACGTGCATCGATGTCTGCCACACCTCCCAACCTTCCTGGCCCAGGTTGCCTTTCCCCCCAGCTTCTGACAGGGGCCAGACAAGCATCAGACTCTGTCTACCCTCCTCTTGGAGGAGGAGGAGGGGAGAAGTACTACAGATGCTCAATCCTCCTCCTGCCCCTGGCTGGCCCTCTGACAACCCAGATTCACTTCCGAACTGATTCGTTGACATTGCAAGTGGTAGCATTACCACTGCGCCAGCAGACTGGCTAATGAGTGCATTTTTACTGCTTTATTGTGGACATTGTGATCGCAGTTTCGAAAGTAGCATAGATAGTGTGGTTCTTTCAGATGGTGATAGAAACGATGGCAGTGGCAGTAGCACTGAGAAGAGGAGGAGACTGCAGGAAGTACCAATAAATGAAGGTAGGGAGGGAGGCTGTGCTGAACTGGGTTATCAGCCATGGTAATTTTAAAATAGAACCAGAGGCCAGGGAGTGGCAGAGTGACAGTTCTGCTACAAGATGCTAACAATGAGAAGCAGCATCCAATGAGTAGACGAGCAGGTCAGCAGTCTCATTTCACGGCTGTCACTTTTTTTTTGCTACACAGCTGTCATTCAATGTCAATGAGCATGTCCTGTATACAATGCACACTCATTAGAGCACAGTCATTGGCCAGCCATGGTGATGTGAGCAGGGCTGTGCTGGTCGCTGGCTGGGTGGTCCGTTTGTGGGGGGGGGCAGCAGGGTGGTGGGTCACTCCGCTACTGGCTGAGGGGCTACTTGACCACCACCATAGAATTCTATTTGTTACTGCAACAGGGGTCAGGATGGGGGGGCCAGAAACTGGGATGTATATGTTATGTATCGGGCGGGGAAGCCACTCTACTGCCAGGGATTTGCTACTGGTTATATGGGGATGGTGATCAGAACATCGCAGGAGGGATCACTTGGCTATCGGGGTATTACTTTGGGATTTGGGATGGTGATCAGAGAATGGGGAATTGGGGAGGCACCCACTAGACTGCCAGGGATATGAGTTCTTCGGCATAGGCTGGTGACCGGAGACCATGGAGGGCAAAACTGGACTGCCAGGGATTTTTCTTTTTTTATTACGGGCCAGAGATCAGAGACTGGGAGGGGAGGGATCACTACACTATGGAACATGCTACGGGAAATAGGGTTGGCGATCAGGCGGGGGGGGCAATCACTAAAGTATGGAAAATTGTGACAGCATATGGAGTCAGCACTTGGGGTGGTGAAAGGCACTGCTACACTATGGAAAATTTATATCACGTATGGGGATAGTGATTGGTGACCGGGGAGGGGGGTGGGACCACTACACTGTGTAAAAACACTTTTTATTATCAGATCAGCAATCGGGGAGGGACCCTAGACTACCAGATAACCTTTTTTTCTTTGGGAACGGCAATCAGAGGATGAGGGGCCCTACACCAGGGGAATGCAGCTGCGTGGGGCATGGGCTGGTGGAGGGGCCATGCTAGACCAAACAAAGGCCAAGCAAATGGGCCCATAATCCACATGCTAATGGACAACTGCACGTTGCATGTGTAATGGGCCCATTTGCATGCCCACTTTCATGAATGGGGACTTAACACCTGTGCATTATTATTGCCGGCCCCTTCTCCTGGCTGGCTGGGTGCTTTTCCTGGGTTAGCGCTGCCCCCGTCTGCCCCTACTCAAAGTCAGATAGCGCATCGTGCTATCTGACTGTGAATAGCAGGATTGCCCACTAGTAGCTCCCTGAGGAGCAGCGCAAACCTTTGCACGGAACTTTGTGTTTTTTTTTGCAAATTCTACCCCAGGTGAGTAAACAAGTTTCTGAACACAAACATGCTATGTTGGCTAGTGTGAACTGGCTAAATTAGGTTGTTGATTGAAGCTCTGACATTTTTCTCACTCATTTTGCCTATGCTGAGCATGCTCAGAAATGTATTCTCACATGCAAATATAAATTGATGAGCATGTGAAGTGCCAACAATACTACAATGCTACATAATGGCATCACTGAAAATGAGCTATAGCAGGTCATTTTCAGTGATGTCAGTGTGTAGCATTGTGGTATTGTTGGCCTCTCCTGGTAAAACTATTTCAGTTAAGAAATCAAATGTGACATATCTCTCATTTTTTGTATTGAATGTAGAGTACACCAAAACATGCAGTGTACATTACCTTTTCCCTGTTCTAGATTTTGACCATTTCTATCACAAGACCACCTCAACACCTTTTGTAAAAATCAAATAATGGCATGACCATGCTTAAGACGTCATGAATAACATCCTCATTTGAGGGTATTGCTCTGGTGCCATCTCACTCACGGTTGGAGGGTGAGGGGTTACATCTTATTTACTGGGCAGAGAACAGCAGGCACAACTTAGCACAAACATTTAATAGTTAGTACGGTCAGTTCACTGCTGTTCTCATACTGCTCAACTTCCTGCTGCCTTGCAAATCTGGAACCAATGTTTAACAAATCAAGGACAAATGGCTACCCATAATCAGGGACACGTCATAAAAAATGGTAACTATTACCTCAGCAAACAGGCCATTATGTGTGGCATGTTCTGAATCGGGAGGTGACTAGATAGCAACATTACTGTCTGGCATAATTTTATTATTTGAATCCTTACTCATAGTGTTCAGCAACAGAAATGCGAAATTTAGGAGGCACAGTGGAAATCTTTGAGGACAAATCCGGGACATCCCTGAAAATGAGGGACAGCTGAGAGGTATGGCACTCTTCCGTCAGCGTAGAAGGACAGGTGACAGCATGCAAGGGCAGCTTATGCAGCTGCTAGTGGGCATAGGTGCAAGGCTGGGCACGGTGTGGATGGTTAGAGAGTACAGCCCTTGTGGTAAAAGCTGGACTGGACACTGAGGACTGGAATGAGGAGGCAAGTCATACACAATGAGGCCAAACATGTGGTAAGTGCTACTCCTACTCTTTGCCATATTATTTCTGAATGGATCTGGGATGGTATGGGATGGGCTCTGCAAGTGTAGTGGATTTCTGTGTCAGTCAGATCTGGGTGACTGTTATGCAAGGTCCCCTTACTGTAATTGGTTAACCCACTGTGCATCTTAGACAAAAATATATATATATATATATATATATATATATATATATATATACAGTATATATGCTATGATATACAGGGCATTGGCACTTACCATATAGAAGTAAGTAGCCAGGGACATAACTCTGATCTATTTTACTGCTTCTGTTTATGCCATGTAATATGCTGCAAGTAATGTGGCAAGACACTTGTGTCTTTGTATATCTCCTGATGAGTTATTATACGGTTTATATTGCCACTCTGCATATTTTTGTAATACTGCACTACATCCTGTATTTTGTATGCATCCTTAGTGCTATATTTTTAGCTGACTTTATGAATATTCTATAACAATAGATAACACTGTGGAGCCTACTAACGTTTGGCCAATAGGGCTTATTTTATGTATCTAGCCTTTTGGTAACTATGGAAATTATCTGAACTATATAATCTACTGTCTTAAGTAGCCCCCTTGAGACCTTCTTTACTCCTGGGGTATTCGGGAAACATCAGCTCCCAGTGCCTAATGGTAAGACAACTGTATAGGGCAACTGATTACCTTTTTGTGTAATAAACAAGTTTATTACCAAATACGCCACTTATCTGTGTCTCTTTTGCTAGTCCACCACTGCCAAGAACCTGATCAGGGCTCAGAGGCCCTAAAAAATTGGTGACCGCATGCAGGCATTGTGGATAAGTAAAGTTTCACAAGCTATTGGTTTGCCTTCCCTCATGGGTAGTAGGTATACACATCCGTACCACCTCACCCGTATAGTTTGCTCTGTAGCATCTTGTAAAGTCTGGCTGCTTACTGGGTACGGTTGATGCCATCTTTCCGTGCTCAATGGCATTTTTAAATTGCCAGATTGCGTGAGTTCAGTAGCTTGACCATTTGTTGGTTTGCCCGCTGTGAATAGATATGAAGTACAGCACCCACTCATGGGTTGATTTTGTGCTTCCCAAAACTTTTACTGGTACCCTATGTCTAATATATGTGCCGACTTAAGACTCAGTGTTTCTAACTTCCTCACCTCTCATGGAGGCTGGACCAATTTTGCACAAGACGCAAATTGATCAGACAACCCCATGCTGGGGATCTCAACCCAGTACTCAGAAGCGAGGCAAACAGCCAAAAAGTGTGAAGCTAAAGGGCTGATGGTTGCGGCTCCTTATGCTGCTTTACAAGCTTCTGAATCTAGGTTTCACTCCCTCGAACTGCATCTCTCTACTCTTAAGAAAGAGATGGGATTGCAAGCTTCAGAAAGTTTGAAAATGGAGCAGCGGCTTGAAGTAGAACTTCAGTTATTGCATAGTAAGAACGAGATTCTTTTGCACTGTTCTGTACAGGGTTCTGATAGAGAATTATGTACGTTGAGAGATGAATGTGAAATGTTAAAGCAGGATAAGAAGCAGGTGTTACAGATGAATGAGATGTTAAGTAATACAAATGACAGTTTGCATAAGGAGTTGAATGATTTGAGAGACAACTTGGAACGGGTAAGTGGTGAGTTGGATAATGAACTTAGGGACAATAGCGAGTTGAGCGCTATGTATAGTCAAGAGGCTAGAATTCTGCGACCGCAGAATTTTACTGTAAACGATGCAATCAACCGCAGAACTTCTGCGGTGCCGCAGAATTCACTCTTTTTGGTGAGTTTTGATTAATATTTCTGTTCATCCATAGAATCTGTTTCCCTGCCCCTCTTTTTATATCCAAACCCCCCCATATGCTCAGAATGTGATGTTATCATTGCTATAACATCATACATTAGTTAATGAAATGGCTGCATTCTGCAACAGAAATGAACAGTCACTTATCTACCACAGCTCCCACTGCCAGAGACGGTGGCACAGCACATCATGCATGGTGATAGTTGCTCAACCTGTAGTGTTACAGAAAGGTTGCAAAAGGTGTGCAGCAGAACATTACAAAATTTAGTCACCAAGCATATAGACTCAAAATGATGAAATGGTGCAATCAGCGTGAAGTGTTGGCCGGCCATGTTAAGGTGATGGGTGGGTTTCATTATACTCCCATCGACCTTACGTTATCCAGTGATTTTGACTCTGGTGATGACACCTACCAAAATGGCACCAAGCCACACCCACACGGTGGTCCAGTATCCTTCTACCACCCACAAGATGGCGGACTCCTGTGCTATGACAGCACTACCCCACATCATCAGTGGAATGATGACTATCATGTGTGTCACCAAGATGGCAACCTCCGTGATAAGGGGGGAGGTCGAGGCCTAGGTACTGCTCCTCCTATTGCTACTGTAACAAGGGTTGACAAAATGGAGATTGATCAAATGATCAAGGCCGCCCTCTCTAAATTGGAGTTACCTGAGGAGAGCAAGCAGGCCTTCAAGGTGCGTTTAGATGTAATGATGAAGGAGGCTGCATCCCCGGCATCTGTTGTTCGTACTGTGGTAGATGCTGCAGCAGAGGCCATCCTTCGTGGAGCATGAAACTTGAATCCTTCCCCTGAGTGTTTAGCTCACAATAATTCCATTTAGTTGGCTCACTCTGTACAGCATATCGCTGACAGTATAGGCCTCATGAACCCTAGTGACTACCTCAGTTGCCATTTGGAAAAAGTTTGTTCCAAATGTGAAATGCTTAGCCTGCCAATGAACTACCAGGTACAGATCCTTCGGCAGACTATAGACCCTGGCCTTTGGGGGAAAACTCCCAGAGGTGGCTCACCAGTCTACATCTGCAACCTTTGACAGCATTGCAGCAGAACTCATCTCTTCGCACACCCCTGGTTGGTATCATGTTGGCCTACCCCATAAAGCAAACTGCCTAAAAGAGCCCAGCAACATACAGTACCATCAGAGGTTATGGCTGGCCTACCGTACTGGCAAATCACTTTTGGATGAAGGTACAGACACTGACCAAATCGAGTACAAAATTGTACCTTTGGAACATGCTTCCAGCTATTTGTGAGAAAGTCGACCCTACAATTTTCCCCAGAACAGACAAATTTGCAGACATTCTCTGGAAAACAGAGCGGGTTTACCAGCTCTACTTCCAAGATCTAAATTCCGGCTCGATGAAAGTGACTGCAGTACAATCTACCAGTGAGTCCACGACCCACTACACAGTGGAGGGCAAGGCCCAAGACAAGAAGACCATGTCCGCAGACAATAAACAGCACCATCAGTCCAGAAGTGGAAACCGACATTACCACAAAAACAAGTGGAATTGGAACAACTCTAATCCCAATAGGGGCAATCAAAATCATCGACCAGACCCCTCCTACCATTAGATAGTGGAGGAAAACAACAATCTCCGTACTCTTCTAGGGCAAGTCTGATCAGTAGCGGACTGGATCCCGACATGTACCGTTGCAGTAATAGCTCTGGCACAGCAGGCCTCAGTAGGCCTAGGAGACGTTGGACCCTCTTCGGATCAGGCCACACTAGGCTTGAACCCTAATGCCACACCCTTCATTGTGGCTATAAGTGATCACTTGGAAGAAGACCTGTCTAAACAGGTTGGCCTACTTCCGCAGGAACAGCCGAGCAGCTCTTCAGATTGACAATTACAGTGCCCTGTCACAAACCCACTCAGCAGGTCAGGTCCTCTACTCCCAAAGTGCCAACCTCTGAGCGCAGTCTTGTGAACAGTTTTACAGAACAAGGTAACCCTCTTGTCTGTTTTGAGAGTTTGGATCAACCATTGGTCTCAAGTCTTGGAGGGTTTCAAACTGTGAAACTCTTGCTAGTGTACCCAATGCATAGGCTCAGATATTTCTGTCTTTGGGGGGCCAGATATCTTTGCCTATGAGCACCTAACCAGGTATACAGAGATGAACCCTTAAAAACTCTAATAAAGACCTCAGATTAAAATGCTTCTCTTTCCAGTTTGGTATCACCATTCAAGTTTATGCCTAGTGTCTGCTATAACCATATATACTTTTCTTACAAATGAAAGAAAATCAAAGACAGACCAAGTAAGCTTTAAAGAGTTTTACTAAAATAGATAAAAATATGTAAAACACAAAATACAGAACTATTTTATCACAAGACATACAAATCTTTTAAAAGAACAAGGTTTAAACAGTGCAAATTCCTACAACAATATTTAGATTTATTTCTCTTTCTAAATACCTGTTTAAAGTGCTTACAGATGTTTCGTTGTCAGAGTCTACATAAAAGTGTGTCCTGAAGGAAAACATAATTAATGTTTAAAAGCTATTTTGCATGAGGTCACCTAGCTCCTCACTGTCAGAATATATAAAAAAATATATCTATATAAAACAGGATGTATTTTTTTTCAAGAATTAAATTCTGCAATCCTCAGCATGACTCATGTCCCTCAAATGACATTTCTTTGATCTATGCTGCATCCTTTCTCACACAGGCTTCACAAGAGCATTTACAACTTCGCACCCCTGTGTAATAATAACCTGGGTTTCCCTCCAACGTCATAAAAAATGGATATGATCTTCCCTCTTAGCAACTACAGCTGTAATTAACTCAGACAAACAGGAGATTCCTGATGAAGGCCTTCCACGTAACACATTGTATCTAAAACCTGTGTGTGTGTGTGTGATCTCACATGCTGTTTCAGCATTTTCTCATGGCTTTCATCTTTTAGCTGAAACCTAGGGCGGGGTGAGCGAGGTCACTCCAAGAGCACCAGATTTTCAGCAGAGACAGTAATACATTTTATATTTAAAAAAACAATGATACAGCACTCAGAAGTGGCTGTTCACGTCACAATTACTCCCCACCTAGACTGAATATGGGGGTTCTATCCCCTACATGAGATGAGCTTCCCAAATCAGTTCACTCCTCATAGACTCTAGACAGCCTATCTGAGTTCTGGTTGTTGGCTCCAGCCCTATGTACGACTTTCAGATCATACCCTTGTAAAGCAAGACTCCATCTTAGCAGTCTACCATTGTTTTTCCCCATCTGTGTCAGCCAAACCAGGGGGTTGTGGTCAGTCTGCACCACAAAATGCTGCCCATATAGGTATGGCTCTAGTTTCTTTAAGGCCCACACTATGACAAGACACTCCTTTTCCACCGTGGAGTATGCTTCCTCCCTGGGAAGTAGCTTCCTACTCAGGTACACTACTGGGTGATCTGTCCCTTGGCTGGACGTCTGACTCAGTACTGCTCCAATACCCACATCTGAGGCGTCAGTCTGAACTATAAAAGTTTTGCTATAGTCAAGACTTGTCAAAACAGGAGCACTGCACAGTGCCTCCTTTAGTCTGGTAAAGGCTTTCTAACAAGCTGGGCCCCAGGTAATTTTCTTGGGCATCCTATTCTTTGTCAGGTCAGATAGGGGAGCAGCCAGGGCACTGTAATTGGTTACAAATTTCCTGTAGTACCCTGCTGTTCCTAGAAAACTCCTGACCTGCTTTTGGGTTTCTGGTCTGGGCCATGCATGGATAACCTCTATCTTTATTTGGTTAGGACGGAGCTGTCCCCGGCCTACCACATGTCCAAGGTATGCCACTTCTCCCATGGAAACCTGGCACTTCTCAGCTTTGACAGTGAGCCCGGCCCTCTGTATCCTGTCCAGCACTTCCCTAAGGTGGGATAGGTGTTCCTCCCAGCTGGTACTAAAGATGGTAATGTCATCCAGGTACGCCAAGGTGTACTCCTCAACACCATTTAACACCTGGTTCACCAACCTTTGGAAAGTGGCCTGGGCATTCTTCATTCCAAAAGGCATTACTTTAAACTCAAATAAGCCTATCAGAGTGATGAAGGCTGATCTCTCTCTAGCTCTGTCTGTCAATTCTACCTGCCAATACCCCTTTGTCAGATCAATGGTCGTAAGGTAGGTCGCCCCCCCAACTTGTCCAGGAGTTCATCCATCCGGGGCATCGGATGGGCATCTAACTTCATGACTGCATTCAGTCCACGATAGTCCACACAGAAATGAGTTGAGCCATCTGGCTTGGGCACAAGGACTACGGGTGAGGCCCAGGGGCTGTGGGATCTCTGGATTACCCCTAAATTCAGCATCTCCTCCACTTCCTTCCTAATGTCCTTTTGGACAGCCTCTGACACCCGATATGCTGTCCACCGTATGGGCGTCTGTGTCCCTGTCTCCACATCATGTGTCGCTAAGGGGGTTAGTCCAGGCTTGGTGCTAAACAACGGGGTGAAGTCTGCTAAAATCTCCCTTTCTTTCTGAATCTGGTCTGGGGCCAGCTGGGGAGACAATTTTATTGCCTCCACAGAGGACTCCCACTTACTTTCTTCCAGCAAATCCAGAAGGGGGTCCCCTTCGTCCATCCCCTCCCCATGACTACACACAGCAAATACTATGTCAGCCCTATTTGCATATGGCTTCATCATGTTGACATGGTACATTCTTTCTGTCTGTCTTCTGTCAGGTAACTCCACAATGTAGTTCATGTCATTTACCTTCCTAACCACTTTGTATGGTCCTGCCCACTCAGCTTGCAGCTTGTCTTTCCAGACCGGAATAAGGACCATGACTTCCTGACTCACCATGTGCGAGCGAGTTCTGGCTCTGTGGTTGTACCACACTTTTTGTTTCTGTTGGGCAGCTTCCAGTTTGCTCTGGGCTGTCCCCATAAGCTCCTTCAGCCTTTCCCTAAACCTAAGGACGTAATTCACAATGAGAGTTCCCTGGGTGGCGTGCTTGCCTTCCCAGTCCTCCCAGATCAAGTCTAGGGGCCCACATACCCGACTTCCATGTAAGAGTTCGAAGGGGGAAAATCCTGTTGACTCTTGGGGCACCTCCCTGTATGTAAACAACAGGTGGGGAAGGTATTTCTCCCAGTCCCTCCCATGCTGTTCAGCAAATTCCCGGAGCATTGACTTTAGGGTACCATTGAATCTTTCCACAAGCCCATTGGCTTGTGGGTGGTATGGAGTTGTGCATCTCTGCACCACCCCACACTTCTCCCATAAACATTTCATCAGGTCTGACATGAAGGAACCCACTCAATCAGTGATTACCTCCTGTGGAAACCCAACATGGGAGAAAATCCCAAGTAAGGCACTGGCCACTTGGTCTGTCCTCAGAGAGGATAGGGCAACTGCCTCTGGGTACCGGGTGGCATAATCCACCACAGTCAGGATGAATCTCTTCCCTGAGGAGCTGGGGGTATTTAAAGGCCCCACAGTATCCATTCCCACCCTCTGGAATGGCTCCTCCACTATGGGCAATGGAATCAGGGCGGCTTGGGTTTTCTTGCCCGCCTTCCCTATTTCTTAGCACTGGTGACAAGACCTGCAATACTCCTTCACCTGCTGGGTGAAGTTAGGCCAGTAGAAAGTCTGGGCCAACCGCTGCGTAGTGTGCGTGATTCCCAGATGACCAGACAAGGGAATATCATGTGTAATCTTGAGCAACTGCTCACGATACCCCTGGGGAACGACAAGCTGCCTGCCTAGCATCCCTCCCTCTGTCTGCACTGCCTAAGTATACATAAGTCCATTTTCTCAATAAACCCTATGTTGGCCGTCACCTCCCTGTGCTCTGTCAGAGTCTGCCCAAGCCTCAGCTGCTCTAAGCTAGGGTCACTTCTCTGAGCAGCTGCAAACCCCTCACACATTCCCAAGGCATGGGACAGGTCCCCATCAGTCGCTACACTATGGTCCCTAGCACTAGCGTCAGGGCCTTCAGGATCACTGTCAATCCCAACCCTCTGACAATGGGTCACCCCTCCCTCTTTGGAGTAACCTTCCGTAGCTGTGTGGTTACTTGCTACCGCGGAAATTTCTACCCCCTTTTTGTCAATCTCCATATCAGGAGACACAGGCTGGGGAACCAGCCTCTCAGTGGTTTCCACACTGGTTTCTGTGGGGTTCAGGGAACTACAATTTTACCTTGCCACTTGGCTATGGGTAACTGCACATACCATCCCCTGTTGGAGATTGTTACCCAGGATCACATCCACAGCTAACGTTTTGGCTACAGCCACCTGTTGCACAGTTCCCCCTGTTTCACCCCAGTCTAGGAGAACACTAGCCAGTGGTAATGTTTTCTCTTCACCAGTAAACCCTTGTACAGTGACATATTTATTGGGTATAAGCTGACCAGGCTGTACCAGATCCCCTTTACCAAGGTCAGGGATGCCTCTGTGTCCCTTAACCCCTGCGTCTGTACACCATTCACCATGATGGGGTGCATGTGTTCCCTCATGCTTACTGGCATGCTTCCAGGGACACACAAACAGCCCACTTCTTTTCTAGCACCTGGTTGTGTATTATTGCTCACCTTTTTGGGACACTGGCTGGCAATATGCCCAGTTTCTTTACACAACCAACATTCATTTCTTCTCTCAGAGAAATCTTTTCTCTGAAACCTGGGGTTAACTAGTTTTGGTGGTGGCAGTGAGGGTTTTAGCTGCCCTAAAGGTGTGCTTTTCCCTTTCTGCACTGAGACACCAGCCCCATTCACTCTCAGAGCAGGTCTGCTCTTGGCATAGTGGTCCGAGAGTTCAGCAGCCTCTTGCACTGTATTGGGATCTTGGTCCTCTAGCCAGGTTTTTAGCTCTGCTGGGCAAGCCCAATAAAACTGTTCTAATAAAATCACATTTTCAATTTTATCAACAGAGTTTGCCTCAATTCCTTCCCACCAACGTTTTAAAAACTGACATTGTTTCATGGCTAGCTCCTTGTAGCTCATATCAGGGCTTCTCCTGAGCTTACGGAATTTAGCTCTGTATGATTCAGCAGTTAATTCAAACTTCTTTAACAGTGCAGCTTTTAGTTTGCTGTAATTATTGCTGTCCTCATTGTCCATTTGACCCAATGCATCCCTAGCTTTCCCGGTAAGTAGTGAGGATAGCTGGAAGCTCCAGGACTCTCTAGGAATTTTAGCCTGAATACAAACTTTTTTAAAAGAGTTTAAAAAGGTATCCATATCCTCCCCCTCCTTAAATTCAGCTATTAATTTGGAGTTCAATTGTAACCCAGTCTTGCAGTCCCAGATAAACCCAAGCCACTTACCTGCTCTGGTGCCGCTGGTTGGAGTCGTAGCTTCTCCAGTTCGTGTTGCCTCTGGTGCTCCTCTCTCTTCTCCTTGGCAGCTCGCTGGCACTCATGCTCCTCACGGTCTGCATCTCTCTGTTCTCGCTCTGCCTCACAGTCCACCTCTCACTCTGCCTCTTGGCATTCTCACTCTGCCGCAAAGGCATTCTCGCTCTGCCTCATGGTCCACCTCTCACTTCTCTCACTCTGCCTCTTGGCGTTCTCACTCTCTCTTCTCCTGGAACTCCAGCTCCACCCTGTGCAACTCAGTTTGCAGCCTGAGTACCTCTGGGTTCAGGATACTGGTGACCTTCACTTGCTGCTGTGGCCCTTCACTGACAGTGGCCCTGCTGTCATCTTCACCAGATCTAGACACCGCACTGGTCACTAGCCCTGTCACACTTGAGGTCTGGTCACTTTTGGTCACAGTCTGTGACTCGCTGCTCTGGGTATCTGCTACCAACAGGGCCTCTATGAGGATCTGCTTGCTGGTTTTCACCCCAAATGGGACTCCTCTGTCCCTGCACAACTGCCTTAAGGACTCTACAGTGTGTCTGCTGTAGTTGGAAGTCATCTTCCATTACTACTGCTACTCTGACTTGCACTTTAGGAAAAAAATAAAACGGGTAGGAACTTGACTGTACACCAAGGGATATAGTTCTGTTTCCTTTTTAAAATAAAACTCTGTCTTTTTTTCTTTCTTTGCAAGACAGCTTATGGTCTCAGCTGACACACTTAACAATACAAGCTTATGAAACCAAAATTATCCGCACCGCTGCCAACCAATCTGTCACAAACCCACTCAGCAGGTCAGGCCCTCTACTCCCAAAGTGCCAACCTCCGAGCGCAGTCTTGTGAACAGTTTAACAGAACAAGGTAACCCTCTTGTCTGTTTTGTGAGTTCAGATCAACCTTTGGTCTCAAGTCTTGGAGGGATTCAAACTGTGAACCTCTTGCTAGCGTACCCAATGCACAGGCTCAGATATTTCTGTCTTCGGGGGGCCAGATATCTTTGCCTATGGGCACCTAACCAGGTATACAGAGATGAACCCTTAAAAACTCTAATAAAGACCTCAGATTAAAATGCTTCTCTTTCCAGTTTGGTATCACCATTCAAGTTTATGCCTAGTGTCTGCTATAACCATATATACTTTTCTTACAAATGAAAGAAAATCAAAGACAGACCAAGTAAGCTCTAAAAAGAGTTTTACTAAAATACATAAAAATATGTAAAACACAAAATACAGAACTATTTTATCACAAGACATACACATCTTTAAAAAGAACAAGGTTTAAACAGTGCAAATTCCTACAATAATATTTAGATTTATCTCTCTTTCTAACTACCTGTTTAAAGTGCTCTCAGATGTTTTGTTGTCAGAGTCTAGATAAAAGTGTGCCCTGAAAGAAAACAGAATTAATGTTTAAAAGCTGGTTTTCCCCACCTATTTTGCATGAGGTCAACTAGCTCCTCCCTGTCAGAATATATAAAACAATATATCTATATAAAACAGGATGTCTTTTTTTTCAAGAATTAAATTCTGCAATCCTCAGCATAACTCATGTCCCTCAAATGACATTTCTTTGATCTATGCTGCTTCTTCTCTCACACAGGCTTCACAGGAGCATTTACAACTTCACACCCCTGTGTAATAATAACCTGGGCTTCCCTCCAACGTCATAAAAATGGATATGATCTTCCCTCTTAGCAACTACAGCTGTAATTAACTCAGACAAACAGGAGATTCCTGATTAAGGCCTTCCATATAGCACATTGTATCTAAAACCTATGTGTGTGATCTCACATGCTGTTTCAGCATTTTGTCATGGCTTTCATCTTTTAGCTGAAACCTGGGGGGGGTGAGCGAGGTCACTCCAAGAGCACCAGATTTTCAGCAAAGACAGTCAGTAATACATTTTATATTTAAAAAAAACAATGATACAGCACTCAGAACTGGCTATCCACATCACAGGCCCCATTTCATATTGTGAATGAGCTCACCCTTGACACAAATGGAAGGCCTTGTACACAGGCCACGGTTGGGGCTGCCAACTTACTATCTTGTTAGACACAGGCACGGTTGTGTCTGTGCTACATGATGAGAATTCAGCAAATTCCCCTTGGTCCACTGGATGGAGGACCAGTACATAAGGTGTGGATGGCACACAGCTATACACCTATCATTCTATTGTGCTTTCCGTAGTAAGGGGTAACCTAAGAGCAAACCATACTTTTGATCTCATGGTACTGCATGATCATCCCAGCATCCTGGGAACTGATTTCCTTGCACTACACAGTTGTTTAGTGGGCCTGGTTAACATGCTCTTGATCCAGATTAGGGGACAATACCATACAGTCATGATTTCTGATTCGCATGTGGTTGCTACCATTACCACCAATGACAAGGAACATGACATCATAGAGACATTCCAAAAACACATTTTTTTCAAGAAACTTTTACCCATCATGCAGATGCGCTTGGATGCTTTTGCCACACACAAGCATGATTGTGGAAGGATGCAAACTGTCATCAAAATTCCAGGCCCAGGACGTGAAAGGCAAAGACAATACCCCTTTCCTGCTGAAGCCTTACCATCACTCAGAGAAACCATCAATTCACTCCTTAGGCAAGGTGTGATTAGGCCTTGTGTCTCAACAGCTAACTCACTCATTTGGCCAGTGAAAAGGCTCACAGGATCTTGGAGAATCACTATTGATTATAGGAGGCCTAATCAAGTCACTCCTAATTGCTTACCTACTGTAGCATCAGCACCTGACATGCTCAAACTGCTAACCCCAGGTCATAAGTGGTTTAGCACACTTGACATCTCCAATGGCTTTTGGTCACTACCCTTAGCTCAGAAAAGTCAATACAAGTTTGCTTTTACCTTTGAGGGTCGACAGTACACATGGACCTGCCTACTCCAGGGCTTTCACAATAGCACCTTTTCTTTCCATCTGCATATGATGGATACCCTGGAGGGTTTCTCTGCCCCCCAGTGCCTTCTGCAGTATGTGGATGACTTATTGCTAGCAACAGCCACTAAGGGGCAGCATTATGATCTCCTTGACGAACTACTGACTCTCCTATAGAGAGCAGGCCTCAAGTGCAGCCCAGCAAAAGCACAAATCTACCAGAAAAAATTGTCTTTCTTGGCCTACATATAACAGAACAGGGCAGGAGCCCAGCCTGGAAAAAGATCTGAGGCCTACAAGATTTGCCACTACACACCAGTGTGGCAACGTTTTCTGGGAATGGTCAACTATTCTAGTGATTTTACTTGTGACTTTGCACAGAAGGCCGCCCCTCTGTATGAGCTCCTGAAAAAGGATGTTCCCTGGACTTGGGTTCCCATTCATATTTAAGCTGTCATGCTTTTAAAGCAGGCCTTGGCCTCTGCTCCAGCTTTAGTTAACCCTAATCTAGCTTTACCCTTCCATTTGAAAACAGCTACTTCAGGCATTGCTATGTCTGCAGTCCTTGCTCAAAAAGTAAATGGTACATTGAGACCTGTTGCTTATGCATCCCAATTGCTGTCCCCAGTGGAACAAAAGTTCAGTCTTTGTGAAAGAAACCTTCTGTCCACCTACTGGGCTGTCAAGCATTTCCTGTCCATCACTGGGTACTTACCTATCATTCTAAACACAAACCACATGCCTACTACCTTTTTGTTATCAGAGTAAAGGATGGATCGGTATCAAACATCAGGCTGACTGCCGGTCTGGGGGTACAGAGGGCTGAGGTGCTGGTGCCTTACCTTGAACCACAATGGTGATCCGGGTTCAGGAATGGACTCGGGTCACTGGGGGTCAACAGGGGCAGGAGAGGATTGAGCTTCTGGAGGACTGCTCTCCTCTCCTGGGGTGGGTTAGGGTGATGCCTCACTCTGTAGTGGTCCCCAGTGGAGACTGGGAGCACTACAAGATGTGGCACGATGACAGGGGTGACAGGAAAACACAGAAAATTACATCCAAGTGACCAGATGATGGCCACCTGGATCCCTGCCTCCACGGAGCCTCCAGAGAGCCAGAACTGATCTCAGCAGCACCCAGGGCCAAGAAAAGGAATGCCGGAAGGTAATT
This sequence comes from Neoceratodus forsteri, assembly GCA_016271365.2. NCBI lineage: Eukaryota > Metazoa > Chordata > Ceratodontiformes > Ceratodontidae > Neoceratodus > Neoceratodus forsteri. Next base: position 156,678,938 of record CM057449.1, on the reverse strand, counting down.
TCCCCAGCAAGGAGGGAACCTGCCCGACAATGGGTTGTCAGGCTACCCTGGGCTGACTGTAATATGAGACTGGGAAGCTGGCACTGGGGTGGGTTCAGAGTGGGGGATGGGGAGCTTCTTGGCAGAAGGCCTGAAGGAGATGCCGATTGGACACGGGGGGTAAATAAATAATGCAAAAAACCCCCCATCAGACTGACTCACTAGTCCCTTCTTCTCCAGGACCATGATATACAGGTCCAGCCTACCAAGATGCCCTCAATTTTGACCCATGGTCTTTTGTACCAAGAAGCACCACATGACTGCATGCTCCAACCACCTGGTTTACCTGAGCCCGGCCCCTTCCTGCTACTCCAAAACGTCTTGCTGACACCTCCCTGTGTCATGTTTATACCGATGGTTCTGCCTCATATATCAAGGAGAACAAGTAGCTGGGTTTGGCGTGCTCATCATGTATCCTAATGGTGACACTGTACATGTACCCAAACGCTGCAGTGTTACATCATCTCATTATGCAGAATTGGGAGCTGTGACCTGTGCCCTCAAACTTATACAACATGGTGTCAAGGATACCATCATTTTTACAGACTCTAACTGGGTCTGTTGCTCTTTGACAGAGTTTTTACCTTTCTGGCAAAATAATCCCTTTGCCTCATCTGATGGCACCCCCGGGAAATATGCAAGCAATAACACACGACGAGGTGTGGTTTATCGCCTGATAAGAGCATACCTAGGGTGTACTAAGGCACGAGAGCTATGCCGAAAGTGCCTTATGCCACTGGTGTTTCTTATCAGGCGATAAAACACACCTTGGAGTGTGTTATTGTGCTTATAAAATGGGCTGTTTGGTAAAGTAATTAATTTAAAAAATGGAGGTAGAAATTGTATATAAAAAAAGAGGAAAAAATGTGCTTAGCAGAAAACTAGAAAAAGTAGTGCTTGTCATTGAGTTTAAATGGAGGTGTTTGATTAAGGAAGTAAAGGAAGTTGGTGTGTGCCTTTGTTTCCCTAAGGCAATATGATTTTTACTGTGGACTTTTTATTATTTTTTCTTTGGCTGGGGGCTTTTGTTAAGAAAATGTGCATCTAGGTGGAGTGAGCATGTCTGTTAGTGGCTGCTGTACGTGAGTATTTCCTGTTTTGCGGTTTTGAAATGGCAGCGGTCGTGGTGAAAAACTGACGGCAATGGTGAGAAAATAAAAAAAGTTTTGGAATTGGGTTATTGGAGTTTTTTATTTCTTTTTTGCCTTGGGAGCTTCTTTTTGATGAGATCTGCATGTAGTTGAAGCCAGTGTGTCCCTTGATGCATGCTATACATGAGGATTTCCTGGTTTGCGGTTTTCAAACTGGAACGCTCGTGATGCGAAAATGAAGTTTCGGTATCGGGGTAATTAAAATGAGCTCCTTCTATTTAATCTGTATTGTACAGAATGGACTGGACTTTGGTTTTTGAAATTAAAGGGGAAATTCCCGGATTGTGTACAGAGATCGGAGAGGCATGTGTAATGAGCAGGGGCTTGAGGAATGGTACTGCTGGAGCTGCAGCTATTGGGAAGAGATGGACTGGGAGAAAATAAAAATGAAGTTAAATACTATGAGTACTAGTTTGGTGTCACACTTGTGGAGGAAGGGGGCTGTGGAAGTATTTTTTTAATATTGTTATGTTTTTTTGTTGGTGCCTCGGTGCTAGTGAAGAAGTGCTGTTTGGTGTTGTGAGCTGTGCCAGCTTGTGTTTCTGTTTTCAGCTGGCACAGCTCAGTGATTCCATGCTGTTGTGGGGCTGAGGAGTGAAGGATAGTGCCGGTTGGCTACTATATCATCTGATAAGGACATGGCTCAGATGATGTAGTAGCCAATCAGATAATTGGATTTCTTTAACCCATTTTATAAAAAGCACTATTTGTCTATGTAGATGAACTTACTCACCACTTTCAGCATAAACTGTATATCCATAAGGTGAGGGTCCACTCAAAAACTGATCCATATCATTCTTTCAGTGATCGAGCGGACACTCTTACAAAAGAGGGTGCTCGACGGGGGGGGAGTGGAGACATGGGAAATGGCTCGCCCAAATGTCTTAGCTGCTGTACATATAGCCGCCATGAAGAAGAAGCCTAAACCTTTTGTGCCACTGGCTTTATCCACAGCACAAAAGTGTGATCCTCAGTTGAGAGACATATTCCAATTCTGTGACAAATGAACTGCACAAGAATTACCTACTCACAACCCATATGAGAGACATGCAAGCCAGCTACATTTGTCCCAGGACAATAAATTGATCTGGTATCAACCAGAAGACTCCAGCTACAAGCTGTGGGTAGTTCCAGACTCTTTGAGATCTGACTTAATTCATCAGGTCCATGATACCCCAACTGGTGGACACCAGTGGGTAGAAAACACACTCCAGAGACTCATATCCATTGGTTGGTGGCCTGGCATCACAAAGGATATCAGACACTACATAGACAATTGCCTAATCTGTGCTCAAAACTACCTAGCCCCAAGCAAGCTAAATGCCAGCCTATTCCTTCAGAGGCAATCTGGCCCTTGGCATGCAATCAAAATTGACTTTATTGGTCCACTGACCAACACCTGCAGAAACAACAAGTATGCACTTGTGGTTACTGACCTATTTTCCAAGTGGGTCGAGGCTTTCCCCACTCAGAAATGTACAGCAAAAGCAATCGCAAAAATCCTGGTAGAGCAGTTGTTCTCCAGGTGGTGCCTACCTCTTAAGGTGGACTCCAATAAAGGAACCAGTTTTACAGGTTAGTTGATGCAAGAAACATTCAAATTTCTCAGAGTACACCAGAAGTTCCACATACCCTATCGCCCACAATCACCAGGTCAGGTAGAAAGAACCAACAGAATGATTAAGCAATTGCTTTCCAAATTCATTGAGGACAATCCCAAGGATTCCCTTTTGCCTTTACTCCTTATGGCAATTGGGGTACTCCTTCAGCCACCACTCAGTTGACACCCTTTGAGGTGATGATTGGTAGAACCTTGAGACTATCCAAACACCTGTTGTTTGATTTACACACACCCACTGCAGATAGAGTGCCTGTAGACAAATATGTTGCCAAACTCAAAGATGACATTGTCAAAACTCACCTGTACGCAGCACATCGTATGGACAAGACCCAACAAGAGTCCAAGATCCAGTTTGACAAACATTCACAAGAAGTGGATTGGCAAGTTGGAGATCAGGTAACGGTTCTCAGATCTGCTCACCCTACAGACTCCTTCTCCAATAAATGGGAAGGACCCAACCCCATTGTCAAAAAACTCAGTCCCACAGTCTATCAAGTTAGACTCCTACAGCAAAAGAAGCTTCCTGAGAAATGGTTGCATGCTAACCAGTTAAAGCTATACAAAGGAGTATAAAATTACTTCTCCTAACCCTATTGGGTGGAATTGTACCTACTGACCTTTTATTTTTCCTTACAGGTATTCCTGCAAGATGGCTATCTTGCATCTGGCCCTCCTGTTAGAAGCATTCCCTATTGTCCATGGCATGGAAATGAAAACTATATCTGACAACAACCACTGTCTAAAGCAACTCCTTCCACTTCTTGGTCATCCTCAGGGAAGATATATGACCCCAGCAGAAAAAAACACCTCTATCCCTGAAGGAGTTCACATAGATGTTCCCAATAAGTTAATAATTGTTCAGGAAGGCAAGGACGCCTACCTCACTGCTTCAGTTGTATCCCCTGATCAGTCTTCCCTCCAAATTGAATGGCAGACTGACAACAAAGGATTCACCCTTCTCATTGCCCGCCTTGCCAAAGGCACTTTCCAAGGTTAGCCCAATACCACTATTGACCCAAATGGCACTCTATCCATTCGCAAAGCTAATTACAGACATTCTAGTTTATATAATCTTACTGCTCTAATTGACCCTGCCTTTTGTGAGAGGTTCTCAGACAACTCCGTAAAAGACTTTTGTAATCATCATTATAACACTACAAAGGCTATGGTTTTAACTGTAATCCCTCCTACTATGGCTCAATTAATTGAATGTCCCCCACAGGAACCTGGCCCAGCTAGTGGTCTCACTGCTACCTCCCTTTCAGGTACCTTAGTTAATAATGTGCAATACATGCATGTCCCTGTTATTTTTAATCTCATTTATTGGAATATGGCTGAATTTGGTATGTGCCATAACACTAATACCACAAAGTTTTTCAGTACTTTGTTATTAGATAGTCTTGCTGTTTACCACGCACACACACAAGACCCCGTTACTGGCACTCATGCAATTGAACACGTAGGTTTCTTTAGACCAAGACTAAACGCTAATGATAAGAAACATACCAAATCTTCCTCCTCACGATGGAGGCATGACACTGCTGATGTCACTGGTGTGACTGGCACAATTTCTGGTCTCTTCAGAACCAGCTTGTCAATCTGGAACAGAGCAGATATTGCTTCTATTTGTAGCCAAATGGCTAAATTCCAAAACATCATTAAGAACAATATATTATCACCCCTACTGCATGGTGTAGATGGCTTTAGTCAGGAAGAGCGTTCCACAGTGTACAAAATGCACAATAATGCTAAATGTTTTACAGATACTAAGCAGAAAATTAATAAACTAGTTGCACAGAATAATGAGGCAGACAAGCAATATATTGCCAATAAACTTCTCTGCTCTGCTCTTGGCTCCTGTGTTATAACCACTGTCAATAATCTCTTCCGGGATTTGGAATCTGGGCATATTCCAGATATTATTTATGACAGACAGCTTGCCAAATGGTACTGTCCACACTGTAAATCTACTACTTGCACTACTATGTGTACTTTAACTTCATTGTCTATTCCCATGTCAACTGCAGGACAGTAGGGTGCTTTAAGCAGGCATTGAAGACCTTTTTGTGGGGTAAAGCCTATCCTGAATTTCTTTGATTTTATTGGTATTTATTGTATTTTCTGATTTTATCTAATTGTGCAGCACCTTGATATTTGAAAGGCACTATATCAAATAAAGTTTATTATTTATTATTATTAATCTAGGTTACGTGACCCATCACCGAAATAGGGGACCCTTTTATAATGCTTATCGTTGTACCATCAGAGAGTCAATGTATGTGACTTTTACTGTGTCTTTACCATGTTTTGATCCTACAACAGCACTTTTTGATTGGTTAGCTTCCATTCATTCCATTGGGCATCTCGACGAGGACATCTACAGAGAACGTATCAACCTTCCACCTCTTCTGGTCTTCCACACCACCTTTGAAGCCTGGGTGGCACCTCACATGGACTGTTGTGCTACAAAGGGATATCATTACTTGTGTCGCTGTGACATTTTCATCGTCATTAAGCCGGTATGTGGTTATTCACCGGACAGCATTGATTGGTCCTTCACTATGGACATGAATATTTCCAATAACACTGATAATCCCAGGGCACAATCGATTGCCTCCTTACCAGTTGACAACACTGGACACCTTTACCAGAATTATGCAGAAGAGGTTCATTCCCTGACTACAAAACTCACAAATCAATATTTCACCTGCCCAATTCAACTGCAGAAATATAAGAAAAATAGCAGGACAAGAGGACACAACATGAGATTAGAGGGAGGCTGATTAAGGGGTAATATGAGGAAGTTCTTTTTCACAGAAAGGGTGGTGGATGCATGGAATGGCCTACCTCAGGAAGTGGTGGATATGAATACAGTGCAGGGCTTCAAACAGGCATGGGATAGGCATAGAGGAGCAATACAGATGAGTATGAATAGATAGGTCATTGACAGAGCAAAGCCGATGGCACATTCCTAAGGTAGAAAAAGAAATGGGCAGACTGGATGGGCCTTGCGGTCCTTCTCTGCCATCAACTTCTATGTTTCTAGGTTTGTGCCAACTTTCAAATGCTGCCCTTCCCTACTGCTGCATACTAAAACGCTCAGATTTCATTATCCAGCCGTTAGTGAAAACACCTCGGAGAGATCTCCTCATCAGTCATCGCTGAATTTGTTATTTTTCTTCAAAAAACAAAATAATATTTAGAATTTTCTTCATCTGCTGCCTTTCTTTCCTATTTTAGTTTATCACGCTAGTTGGTCTTAGTTTTAGTTAAATTTTTAGCAGTTTCTCTCAGTTCCTGGGAACAACCAGGGAACTGACCTTCTGTTAGGCTTCTTTATATTTTATTTTTATCTTACTGTTTACTGTTTTATATATTATGGTATTTTTGGTTCTAAACAGAGATTTATTGGTTCGTTACCGCTGACTGCGGTTTATTCATGGTTGTGAACCGATCGTTTAAAAAAAAAAAAGTAAGTAAGCAAATTAGTTAAGGGGTTTAGTTTTAGGTCATTTAACTGAAATGTCAAATAAACCCCAGAAAAAAAAAAACAGGCCCTACCAGGTTTAAAAATTGCATCTACTGTGCAGAGGTAGTTGCTAAGGCAGACAACCATGAAACATGTTGTCTGCCTTGGTGAATCTCACTTCATAGCTGAATGTCACATTTGCAGTACCTTTCCAGACAAAACGCATGAAAAACTTTGTAAAGGTACGAGAAAAAGGTTGCTGAAAAGGGTAACAGCTCTAATCAGCCTAATCCCTCTAACATTATGGGTGAAACCGTTAAAACTGTTTCTTGTATCCCTGACAAGCATGAGCCTTCAAGGCCAAAAAGAACCGGGGAACCGGTGGAAAAACCAGGTCATTCTAAAAAATTGAAAAAGACCAAGCATATAGGGACCTCGGCTAGAAAGCCAAAAGGAGTCCCTACTGGCCAAGCTGAACTTCCTTCATCTGAAGAAATAGTCCAGCCTCTGAAGGTTATAACATTTTTTTACAGGGGTTGGTACCCGTTACAGATTCTCCGGTTCTGGTTGCGCCTTCCACTGCCCCAGTTCAGCAACCAACAGCACTAGTTCAAACTTCTAAACTAGATATACAGGATTATGAGGAATTTGAGGAATACTGCGAGGAGAAAGGAGAACCCATAGATCAGCGTTGGGCAACCTAAGATAACCAGAGGGCCACAGATGTGGCCCTCAAACACCCCCGAGGACCACAAGACCCCTGAAGACCCCCACAAGATCCCCTTTACCTCAGTATCAAGCAGAAATTATGCATTAGCATGCAATAAACTTTATTTAAAGGACTGGAAACAGCATTAAAAGTTATAAACAACATTAAAAGTAATGTTAGGGGATGGATGCAGGACCACAGGTAAACCCCTGTGGGGCCACAGGCTGCACACAACTGCCATAGAGCCAGAGGTCTCTCCTGACCAGGAGTTCGATTCTCCCTCTAAATTAACACAGGATTTTTCCTCTCATCATATTTTTGTATGAAGAATGGTAGAGGCTTTGGATATTGCTACCTCAACCTCATCGGATTAACACCCACTAAGAAACTGTGACTTCCTATGAACAAACATATTACAAAAATCCTCCAGACACCCAATTCCATTCCTCCTCTGGACAAGAGGGCTGACAGGAAGTACCAGTTGGACATGAAGTGAGCTGAGTTTTTATTCTCCCACCGTAGTCACAAAGGTGTTGTTCAGATAGTGGCCTGTGAGAGGGCTAAGGTGCCCCTGGCATCACACCCTCCAGAAAAAGATTCAAGGAAGCTCAACAGCATGGCAAAAAAAAGGCTATATGTCTGCTTCCTTGGTTATCAGACAGGCTAACTACATGGCCTATGCTGGCCAATACCAGAAATCCTGGAGGGGGGCGTGGCTAGTGGGCTTAATGGCAGATGCTTGCTAGGGGAGCTCCTCGGGACACCAAGTAAAGTTGGTTTTTAACAGCTAAATAAGTGCAATTTGAAACTTGGAACAGGCAGCAAATAGTGAAGGAAACTCATGGCATCGGGTAGACAAAAGACTAAGCAAGCTAAACTAACGTCTAATCCTCGAAACTTGTCTAATCTAACGAGGTAGCCAAGTAGGAGAAGGAGAGCTGATGAGGAGGAGGAGGAAATGCAAGACTGGCAACTGAACAAGATGGATGCTTTAACTAAATCACTGGCCGAAGTTCCCAATGCACTTCACTTGATGCAGCAGGAGATGAAAGTGGGATTTAGTAATATAACTTCTCAGTTGACACACTTACAATCTGTGGAGACCAGCCTTTTGGAAACGATCACAATACATGCGGCACAGTTAACTGAGCTGGAGCACCATGTGGGTGAATTGGAGGACTCGTATGCAGGGGTGTCCGCTGAGCGACAAGGTCTCCTGTCCCACAGTAGAGAACTTAAAGAACGTATTGAGGACCAATAAAACCGTTCACGACATTCTAATCTGCGAATAATAGGGCTACCGGAGGGGCTGAAGGCCTAAACACCATGCAATGCCTACATCAGTGGGTGGTGACGCAGTTAGGCCTGCCAGAAGATTATGCCAATTTTGAAAAAGACAGAGAGCACATCAGGTTGGCCATCCACAGAGTTCGGGAGATAGACCACGACACTGCTTAATAAAATACCTGAGATATGCAGACAAAGAGAAAGTTCTGCAAAAGGCAAAGCAAGTTGGCCCTATTAAATTTGGAAATGGGAAGGTGCACATTTACCAAGACTATAGTAGGGATCTTCAAACTAGGTGGCAACGTTTTAATGCCATCAAAAGTCGACTACATCAGCTAGGATGGACGTTTGTCTTCTTATACCTGGCAAAACTGAAGGTGGACAGACCTGGACAGAACACTCATTTCTTCAGCTGTCCCAAGGAGGCGGAAAAATGGCTTACAGAGGAGGAGGAGGCATGGGGAAGAGAGGTACCAGATGCTTGATGCTGTACACCTAGAAGTAAGTGAGATTTATCTCTTTATTCTATGTTTTTTCCCCCTGGTGCTCTTATGTCCTGCTGTTGTGGAATTTTAAGATCTTCCTTTTCCTTTGTGTAAAGAAGGCAGAGTGAGCCGGGGACTTACTTTTGGATTAATTAATCAGCTTCCCGACCATGACTAGCGACTTGGGCTGTAGCAGGAAATAGGAACCTTATCCTGAAAGGCTGAAAATGGTCTAGCTGCCATTAAAATTGGCCCTATATCTGAATAATATCCTGATTCTGCAAGAAATCACTGGGCCTTGTTAATTAACGTGTAAGAAGCTAGCATCCGACCATGCCAAGGGGTATGGGTATCAACGGGTAACAGCTCGTGGCAGCACCTGTAAGTTTGACTACCTGACTTTAAGTTTCTGATGGCTAATTTTGTATTGATCTTGAGGGTACATACAAGATGCTCCAATCTGCTGGAGGTTGCGGATTGTATATTGGTGGGGTGAGATGTGTGGACTATCAGGAGGCTAGTTGTCATTTCACTACAGCCACTCTAAGGATCGAGGAGACTACGCAGCCATCTGATGAAACCTGAAGTGGGGAGCTATAGCCCTGCATTAAGCGGGGGCCATATACCTGATTGATGTTTTTTTTTTTTGTTTGAACTGGATTTCAATCTGTTCCAAACTTGTTAATAGGTTAGAGTGTTGCTGTTTACTAAGTTAGGATTTTACTTAAAAGGGGTGTCCCAGAGTAATACCGCAGTGATAAGTATGGTTGTTTTACCACACTTTTTCTGCCTGCTGTCTGCAGTAGGCATACTGGCAGAATCTTTTCTGCCTGGGGGGAATACATTTTTCTACATTTGGGAGGCTGGGGACTTCAGAATGGAACTTTGATAATTTTACAAGGAAAGGCTTTTTTCCCAAAACTGGGCATTCTTTCTGGGAGATCTGTCAGGATCTGTGCAGGAGGGGTACCACTGAGGGCTGTAAATCTGTACTGCTACTTGCATGGTCTTGGGGTGAGACTGGTCTTCCTGGAAGAAATAGGGGTAAGGTATACTGATGGGGGAAGGGGGGTTGCTGGGGTTTAAAAAAGTTAAAATTGTTACAGAGGTAAAATTGCAGTATGCTGAGGAACTAAGTGATGTTTTTCTCGCTGATACAAATGGCTGAAAATGTTAAATGTACAGTATATCATGGAATGTGAATGGGCTTAAATCAATTGTGAAGAGGCGGAGAATTATGGGGGAAATATGGAAGGTTAAGGCAAATGTAGTTCTCTTACAAAAGACTCATTTTACTTATAGGGAGGAGCAAAAAAACTACAAAATTTATGGGAGGAGTTTGGATATCAGCTACCTTTTTGTCCAAAGCAAGGGGGGCTCAATATGGATCCCAAAAGGGGTTCCAGTACAGGTAATTGAGACTAAAGTGGATCAATCTGGGAGATATGTATTGGCTAAAGTTAATATAATAGGAAAAGGGATCTTTCTGATAGGCTCAGTATACGCTCCAAACATTGATGACGCTGGATTTTTTCAAAAGCTGGCACTTGAAATGGCTGGTTGGGAAGGATCCTGGATCCTTGGAGGTGATTTCAATTGTGTGACTGACACCATTTTAGATAGATCTAGCAGAACACCAATCCATAAGTCACAAAGTGCCAAAGCATTGGAGGAACTTCAGTGGGACATTGGTTTGGCAGATGCATGGCATCATATTAACCCCACTGGGAGAAACTATAGCTATTTGTCACATGTACACCATACTTGTGCCAGGCTGGATAGAATTTTGGTGTCTAGCTGTATATTAATGGGGGTAGAGGAGGACACATACTGTCCAATAATTATCTATGACCATGCGATACACTTGATTTCCTTTAAGGGAACAGGAGGGGTCAGGGCGGTTAGGTGCTGGAGATTAGATCCTCTGTTGTTAAAAGATAAGGAATATATCCAGTACATGAAAGCCAATATACAAGAATTCCTCCTTTGGAATGGGAGAGGACATACACTCCATGGTACCAGGTGGGAGACCCTTAAAGCCTGTATTAGAGGCCACACTATAGCATATGCATCACGTAGGCGGAAAGTAAAGACACAGGATTTGAGTCGACTGAGGGTCAAAATGGAAGAACTTGAGAGAGCCCATAGGCAGAATCCCACTGAGACCCTCTACTCTACTCTTCAGAAATTAAAGTGGGAATTTAATACCCTTTCAATGTGCAAACAGAGCGCTCTATATTGCTATCCAATGCTGGGACATATTTTGATGGAGATAAAACCAGGAAACTGCTGGCCTGGCAATTAAAACGTAAAGAATCTGAATGCATAGTAGGGCAGATATATAAGGAAAATGGGGACTTGGTTCAGGGTACTGAGGAAATTGGAAAGGAATTGGGGGAATTTTATACGCATTTATATACTTCTGAATTCAGCCGGGCCAGGCTGAGTATGATGTGTTTTTCAAAGAAGTCTCACTAGTCAGGATCCCGGAAGAGTATGTTAAAAACCTTGACTCCCCTCTACTAAAACATGAAATAAAGGCAGCACTTAGGACCTTGAAGGGTGGTAAAGCCCCGGCCTTGATGGGCTGCCAATTGACTTCTTTAAAATATTTCAAAACATCTTATTGGAGCCCATGTTCGATATGATTAAGGAGGGCCTGGACAGGGGTGAACTCCCCCTCTCCATGTGGTCAGCTACGATTACAGTCCTGCCAAAGCCAGGCAAATACACATCCAAGTGTGCTTCATATAGGCCTATCTCACTTCAAACAGCAGACTATAAAATTTTGGCTAAGGCATTGACTACCGGGTTGGAGCCAGTGTTGCCATTGGTAATACATCAGGATCAGTCTGGCTTTGTTAAAGGAAGGCACAGAAAACATAGTATTAGATGTACCTTGAACATAATTTACAGATGGGAAGGGCCAGGCACACATATGGCACAGCTATTGTGGCATTAGACGCCGAAAAAGCCTTTGATCGCGTGGAGTGGGGATACTTGTTCAAGGTCCTGAAAAGATTTGGAGTGGGCTCTACATATTCTCCCTGGATAAAAACACTATATACTCGCCCACAGGCACAAGTGTTACTTAATGGTGCTCTTACTAATTCATTTGAATTAGGCAGAGGTACGAGGCAAGGTGGTCCATTGTCCCCTCTTTTATATGTCTTGTCTCTGGAACCCTTAGGCACGACCTTAAGATCACATTTAGGTATTAGGGGATTTGAAGGGAGTGGAAGGCAACATAAAGCAGAAATGTATGCTGATGACCAGCTTTTATATCTTCAGCTCAGGATTTACCAGTGGTTCATAATCTCATGCATGAATTTGGTCAGCTTTCCGGACATCGTATTAATTGGACTAAGAGCGAACTAATTCAGATTGGGTTGCAAGATAGAGCTCATTTAATAGAGAACTTAGGGGGTCTGCAAATGATGTCTAAAATTAAGTATTTGGGTATTCAGATATCAGCATTATTTAGCAGACTGTATGTTTTAAATTTTGGGCCATTAATGATGCAATTTGAGGATGATTGTGACCGCTGGAAGGCGTTACCCTTATCATTGCTTAGTAGAGTAGGGGTTGTCAAGATGACCATACTACCACGGTTATTGTACTTATACCAGCCTCTCCCTGTAAATATCCCTATGAAACATTTTAAGCTATTAGATGGTATAATCACTAAAGTCTTATGGAAAGGTAGTAGAGGTAGAGTTAATTGTGCCACATTTCAACTTCCCCCACGAGAAGGAGGCAAAGGGCTACCTAACTTTAAGAACTACTATTGGGCTGCACAGCTGGCGTACCTTCCAAGTAGACAACAAGAGACTAGTTGCACTTGGCTGGGAATAGAAGAGGATATGCTGATGGGGACCCTTAAGAATGACATTCTAATCGGTGCTCTGAAGAACCAAAATAATTTTGCAGTGTCTAACCCATTCACAAATACTACGCTACAAATTTGGTTGAGAGTCCATCAAAGTTTAGGACTTATGAATATTAGATCTCCTAATTTAAGTATAATGAATGTTATAGGGGAGAAGAAAGGTCTCGCCCCAATAGTAATACAATGAATCAGGGCTTGGAAGAAAATAGGGTTGGTAGCAATTAGCCAATTATATGACGGAGGCATCTTTAAAACCTTTGGTACTATATATCAGGATTGGAGGTACCAGTGGGAGACTTCTTCTTGTTTTTGAGACTGCGTCAAAAGTGTGGGACACATTAATCCATGGATCGGGGTGGTCTGAACCGTCCCCTTTTGAGGAAGAGCTGTTTAAACCTCAGCCTGGACAGGGGTCTCTCTCTCAGTATATTACCGCATAATTCAGGGACACCATCAGAGGTTAGTGCAGAATGGTAGTAGATTAAGATGGAGTGAGGATTTAATGTTTCCAATAGACAAGCTGACTTGGAAATATACCTGTGACCATTTTGTGAACTGCTCACTGAGTAACAAGCTTTGACAAATTCAGTTTAACTTTTTACATAGGGTGTATGTGACTCCTGTGAAAATGCATGAATGGGATAACTCTAGCCCTGACCTCTACCCTAAGTGCCAAATAGAAAAGGCTGACTTTCTGCACCTGGCTCTGGCCTGTCCAAAAATTGCTCCTTTCTGGCATGAGGTGCATTCGGTTATGGGAAGGGTGCTAGGATTTTCACCTGCTAAGTCACCATTGGAACTTCTATTAGGAGCGGATCCGCTCCCTCAGACATATAAGCCAACTAAAATGCTTTGGGCAATAGCTCTTATCAATGCTAGGAAGACCATAGCTCAGTCATGGCTATCCCCAACTTCCCCATCTGTAATAAGGTGGGCACACAATCTGAGAGCTTGTATGGCTCTGGAAAGAGCACAAAGTATTGCCCAGGGTAGGTTAGAGGAATCCTTTCATATTTGGAAACCCTTACTGGGTGCGGTGGAAGTGGGAGAATTCCTCACATAAATATAGCATATGACTGTTCCAAACTGATGTAGCAGATTGGAATTTGATGGGGGCGGAAGTACTTTAGCAGGGTAAGCACACATTGTAAATTCTGAAATGTTATTGCAAATCTTGAAATGTTATTGGAGTTCCGTATCTTCTTAGGAATTTAGTTTTGAATTAAAATGAATTACTAGAAGCCCAGATTTGTTAATCAGTGTGTGTAGACTATATCTACTTACGTTAGCCTATGTACCTGTACATGTCATGCATGTTAGTGGTATGGTCTCTGTTATGGAATGTAACACCCTGTATCAAATAACAAGATATCAACAATGTATCATGTTAAAGTATATCATGTAACACAAAGTGTATGAAAATGAATATAAGCGACTGTAATACCTCTGTTAACTTGATAAAATATTTAGAAAAAAAAAATACCAGAAATCCTTATGGCAATCGGTGCTGACTTTGTCTGAGAAGGCCCCATCGGGTCTAGCAGCTGACCTTGCTGACACTGTAAGGTTTGGTATTGAGGCATTCAAAAATCAATTTCAAATGGCAGTGGATGCCAAATGACACTGTTGCTATGTGGATGGCTCTCTCTGTAGCTCTGAGGAGATTTGCATGGCTCAGAGCCACTAACCTCTCCCAGGACACTCAAGCATAGGCTATGGATTTTCCCCTTGAAAACAGTGCCTTGTTTGGTAAGAAAACAGAGGCCTATATGAAAAAGGTGGATGAATGCAAGGCCACCTACAAAAGTAACATGGCCAAGGAGAAGCTGTCTACTTCATACAGACCTTATGGAAGGGGAGGCAGAGGCAGGTCCCCTTATACTAGGCCATTTTTCCAAGCTCAAGCTATGCAGTACCAACAATATCCCCAGCAGGGATATTTCAGAGGTAGGTGTAGAAGGGGATCCAGGCATGGGAGTCAGGCTAACCAGGCCCAACCCCAGCCTAAACAGAACCACTGACTTAACAGTAAATGTCGCCTCCCCAGTGCCAGTAGGGGGCAGACTAGCACACTATTTCCAGGAATGGCAAAACATCACCACAGACAAGTGGGTCCTGGAGGTGGTGGGCCAAGGCTTGTCCCTAAGCTTCAAATCCTTCCCATCATTAAGAACAAGGATATTCAAACCAGCTTCACTTGCAGAAAAGAAGCTGTTGGAGGAGGAGGTGAAAAGTTTGCTACTGTCAAGGGCAGTAGAACCAGTTCCACCACATGAAAAGGGGAAAGGGTTTTACTTAAGGTATTTCTTGACCAAAAAGAAAAATGAGGAGTGGCGACCCATGCTCGAGCTAAGGCTACTAAACAGACATCTGACAAAGCCAAAATTCAAAATGGTAACCTTAGCCATGATCTTGCCAACCCTCCAGAAGGTGGACTGGCTAGCTTCACTGGATCTGAAGAATGCTTATTTCCATATCCCCCATAAGGGAGTCTCACAGAAAATATCTCAGATTCGGACTCCCATCAGGTCACTACCAGTTCTCAGCACTGCAATTTGACCTCACCTCAGCTCCAAGAGCTTTCACAAAGTGCCTGGCAGTGGTGTTGGCTCATCTAAGGAGGCAGGGAGTCACTTTATTTCCCTACCTGTATGATTGGCTAGTGGTGGGATGGTCACCACAGCAGGTAAAGGAGTCACTAAGGAAAACTCAGGATCTTTTGGAGTCCTTAGGCTACCTAATAAACTTAAAAGAAGTCTGTTTTGCAACCAGTTCAAGGTCTACCCTTCATGGGGCGGAACTGAACACTGTAAGGGGAAGAGCTTACTTACCACAGGAAAGGGTAAGCAACATCCTCTAGATTGCCAGATCTTTCAGCTCAAGCAACAGAAAACCAGCAAGACAATTCCTGCATCTTCTGGGCCATATGGCTGCTGCAACTGGCACTGTCATAGAGGCCAGATTCCAGATGAGGGACATTCAGTTCCACCTTCGAGCACATTGGTGCCAATGTCAAAGCTGGTTCCAGTAACAGAGACATTATTTCAAGCTCTCGAATGGTGGCAAGTAAGGGAAAACCTCAGGGAAGGGGTTACTTTCCTTCAGGAGTCCCCATCAGTTGTCCTTACAACAGATACTTCCCTTCTAGGTTGGAGAGCTCATCTGGGATCTCATACCATCCATGGCACTTGGTCAAGTGCACAGTCACTCCAGCACATAAATTTTCTGGAACTCAGAGCAGTGTTCCTGGCACTACAGGCCTTCACATCCATGATACAAGGCAAGATGGTTCAGGTCAGAACAGACAACACTACTACCATGTACTTCATAAACAGGGTCCAGCCCTTTGTGCACAGAAGCAATGAAGATGTGGAGCCTAGTTTACCCACTCCAATCCTCCCTGGTTGCCATTCACTTACCAGGAAGGACAACGCATTAGCAGATGCTCTGAGTCGCATAAAGCAGGACCAACATGACTGGACTATCAACAGGGAAGTGCTGGATGTGGTTTTCAGAAGGTGGGGCACTCCAGAGATAGACCTCTTTGCCTCCCACAACAACCACCAGTTGCCACAGTTCTGTTGCAGACCACCAGCAAGGGGCACAGTACCATTAGATGCCCTGGCACAGGACTGGTCGGGGAAAAAGCTTTATGCATTCCCACCTTGCCCCCTAATCCTCAGAGTTCTAATCAAACTAAGAACCCAGCCAGCTTCCACGATCCTGAAGCTCCAGACTGGCCCAGGCAGCCAAGGTACTCTCTGCTGCTCTGCATGTCTGTGACTTCTCCAATACACCTCCTGAGGAGACACAACCTGTTAACCTCCTCCCAGGGGAGGATTCTGTATCTGAACCTCAGGTTTCTCAGACTCAAGGCATGGCTCTTGAGGACCTAGAGTATGCGGGCTTACAACTCTTGGAGGGTATCCTCAATGTTCTGAGGGAATCGAGGAAGCCATCTACCAAGAAGACTTGTGCTTCTAAGTGGAAGAGACTCTCTATTTGGTGTGCAGATAAAGGTATAGTATCATCTCAGGCAGAGTTACCAGCTCTGCTGGACTACCTTACTCACCTGAACTCCCTAGGCCTGCATTTGGCTTTGGTCTCAGCTTATATTTCAGCTGGCAAGGGGGTTTCCTTGGCATCTAACCCCATTTTCAAGAAGTTGTTCAAGGGTTTTTGATTTTGAAAGCAGCACAAGGGAAGTCACAGAGTTTGGAACTGTCTGATTTTGAAAGCAGCACAAGGGAAGTCACAGAGTTTGGAACTGTCTGATTTTGAAAGCAGCACAAGGGAAGTCACAGAGTTTGGAACTTTTTGATTTTGAAAGCAGCACAAGGGAAGTCACAGAGTTTGGAACAGTTTGATTTTGAAAGCAGCACAAGGGAAGTCACAGAGTTTGGAACTGTTTGATTTTGAAAGCAGCACAAGGGAAGTCACAGAGTTTGGAACTGTTTGATTTTGAAAGCAGCACAAGGGAAATCACAGAGTTTGGAACTCAGTGCTTTGGCTTCTCAGAAGGAACTAGAAGGGGGACAAGATCAGATCTACAGTACAGTAGCTTTTTCTTGTTTTACATTGTTTCTTGTGTATTCTACTTGGTAGAAGAGACTCCATCTGAAGCAGATTTGTGGCTGCTGAACAGTTGCACTGTAAAAAACCCAGCGGAAGACTACTTCAGAAACTCAATTAAACTGCCACCCCTGCCCCACAACACCCAGCCTGAAGCTCCGGGGCTTCGCTCTGCCAGTGGGTGGTCGGCGGAAACCTAGCCGACCCAGGGAACCACAAGGCCAGGAGGGACAGCGAGGGAGGACTCGGGAAAGCCGCAGCCAATTGGTAAGCGAGCACTCCTCTATGCACAGCAGCCGATTGGCTCTCCTGCCCCATTGACTTATGCTTTACCAAAATCTGTCTGGGACTTGGGAATTTCTTCCCTGTATTCTTGTAAAAATCTCCCAAAAAGAGCTGTCTTCTTATTGCTGCAACTGTAAAGGGAATCTGTTGATTTGTTGTATTTTTGCTGTAATTCCAAATCCTTGGTAACCGAAGTGGGCCAGATGCTGAGGCATCACTTTTCCTTCCTTAAATTGTGTAAAACACCTAAAAGTGCAGTTTTCTGCTAAGGTAATTGCAAGGGGAAACTGTTGATTTACTGTTTTTGCTGTGATTACAAATCCTTTTTTGCATTTGTAAGGTGGGCCAGACACTGAGGCGCCACAGCCCCCCCCAAACAGCCTTTTGTTGTGCAGATTTAGGCACTGTGACAAGCAGGAACACTTGTTCTGCCTCTATTCAACTGAGTGTACCTTCCTCTGTCTCTCTCCAGACTGCCACCTCTGCCCCACAACACCCAGCCTGAAGCGCCGGGGCTTCGCTCCGCCAGCGGGCGGTCGGCGGAAACCTAGCCGACCCAGGGAACCACGAGGCCAGGAGGGACAGCGAAGGAGGACTCGGGAAAGCCGCAAAATTTTTGCTCACCCGCCTCTTCCCCTCTTGTGTGTTACTTTATAGGCATCTTCTTTACTAAATCTCTTCCCCGCCCCTCAGCATTACCTGAAGCAATAAACTGTTCCAACCGGCTTGCTGATCCAACTAATCAGCAACTTCACTACTCTCCCGGTAGCCAACTAACAATATCTCTCTCACAATGGGGAGTTTACTTCTGATACTTCTTTCACTGTCAGCCATGGGGTTCCCCAAAGAAGATGTCCCTATCACACAAACTATGGTGATCCATCCGCCCAGTCTCTCTGAATCATCCCCATTGTTTGACGCTCAAACCCTCACATATGCCATACCATTGCTGCATCGATTACAGTGGGGTGACCCACAAAAGAGACGCAAACCACCATACATGTATTTCAATCAAGGCTCCACTACTGGATATACAGATCCCCCCTATGCCTGACCACCAAACTGCTACTCGGTGTCTCGACACAATTCCATAACCCCACATGGAGCACCCCAAAAGAGTGGCAACAGAATAAGAAAAGACAGCCCCCTCTCCCTATCTCTGGCAGCCCTCATGAAACTCCTGCTCTTTCTATTGCTCTGTATTGGTAACGTGGAAATCAACCCTGGACCCCCTGAATGTATTACCTCTCCAGCAGACCTAACCTCAATTAAAGGCCTCAGTTTTTTGCATATTAATGTATGCAGTCTGTTGAAAAAACTTACACTGATACAAGCCTGGGTTGCCCATACCTTGCCAGACTTTCTCGTGGTATCTGAGAAATGGCTCAAACCCACCACAGCAGACAGGGATGTTAACCTACCCAACTATTAGTTATTCAGAGCGGATCGCCAAACAAGGGGCGGTGGAGTAGCTATATATGCAAAATCCGGTATACCTGTATCCTGTATTGCTGCAGCCTCTGTGCCCAAGGAATTTGAATGCCTATCCCTAAAAGTCTCTCTCCCCAATACAGCAGCTTTTCAGCTAGTTGGATGCTACAGACCCCCCTCTGCTGACCTCAAGCTCTTATCCCACCTTGGGAATCTGCTCAAGCCCAGCACTGAAGAAGTCTTTATTCTAGGTGACCTGAATTACAACTGGCTTACCCAGGCAGCTGCACCTTTGGTATCATTCTGTGATACATATGGGTTCACACAACTAATTAATGAACCAACAAGAATTAATGCAAGGAATAGTAATAACAGCACACTACTTGATATTATGCTAGTGAATAAACCCCATCTATTCACACATGCTGGAGTGCTTATCTGCGATATAAGTGATCACTGTCCCATCGCAGGGGTAAGATCTTCCAGCAAAACAACAACCCCTGCAAAATTCCTCATGAGGAGAGCCAAGAAAACATCAATATTGAAGGATATCTGCATGATCTAGCTTACTTCTAAGCTGGCAAGAGTTTTATCTTGCCCATTCTGTGGAAAAAGCACAGCAGGTGCTAAATAGCATTATAATAAGTGCCCTTAACATCCATGCCCCAATCTCTAGTATCCGAATAAAAACAAATCCTGTCATTGGTTTCAGCTGACCTCAAAGCTACACTGCTGGAGAGAGACAAACTCTGGAAAATGGCAAGAAAAACCAAGAATGCAAATGACTGGATGATCTTTAGGAAAGCCAGGAATAGATGCACCAAGAAAGAGGGTGCAAAGGCTGCCTCTACTTGGCTGAGCTCGACTCCTCCTATCATAATCCTGCTAGGTTTTGGGGTACCATCAAAGGTATGGTTGGGCAGGACTCTAGCACCTCCCTACCAACTCAATTACACCACAGTTATGGCCCTATCACTGGCAAAATGGAAATTCTGGACGCTTTCAATAACCACTTCACAACGGCTGGCCTTGCCTTTGACACCTCTCCAGCTAACCTGCTGCGGGAACAATTAAACTCCCAGTACACTCATGCTCAGAGAGCTGACACTTCCTTCAGCTTCAAATCTGTACTATTGAAGCAAGTAGAGGACCTACTATGGCAGCTGGATACCAAAAAAAGTGCAGGGGCGGACTCCCTGGACCCCTACTTTCTAAAGATTGCATCCCATGTACTTGCAGTCCCCCTAACACATCTCTTTAACCTATCTCTAAACTCTGGTTCTATTCCCACACTGTGGAAGACAGCCCAAGTGGGTTCCCCTTCTAAAATCAGGGGACCCTATGGACCTTAATAATTACAGGCCCATTTCTATTCTACCAATGCTATCCAAGATGCTGGAGAAATTAGTGAGTACCCAGTTAAGGAATATCTTGATATACGTTAACCTCCTGAATCCAGCTCAATCTGGATTCAGGGCCAAGCATAGCACTATCACTACACTAGCCAAGGTCACAAATGACTGGAAAACCAAATTAGATAAAAAGAATAATGTCTGTGCAGTATTTCTGGACCTGAGCAAAGCATTCGACACCGTGGACCACGAGCTTCTACTATCATCCTTGCACTCCATTGGCCTAGATCTACCCTCCCTTAAGTGGTTCAGGTGTTATCTTACCGGTAGGTCACAGCAGGTAAAAGCTGAAGGTGACTTATCCCCATTAAAACCACTGTTAAGAGGAGTCCCCCAAGGTTCTATCCTGGGTCCTATCCTTTTTGCCATCTATATAAATAATATTGATTCAACCCTCACCAAATCCACTGTACACCTCTTTGCTGATGACACTGTTTTGTATGTCAGCAACCCTTCTTCTGCAGCTGCCCGTGAAATCCTACCATCAGAATTCTCCTTGTTACAATATCAGCTACTTGAGAAAAAGCTTCTGTTAAATGCAAAGAAAACTAAAGCAATGATGTTCACAAATCAAAGCTCCACCAGCTCCTCCTCTTCAATCATTCTCCCCCAGCTATGCACTACACTTGGAGAAAATCTGGAATATGTAGAAAAATTCAAATATTTAGGTGTGTGGATTGACAGCAGACTCTACTTCACTCATCATTTAGAAGAACTGCTAAAAAAGCTTCGCCAAAGGCTTGGCCTTTTCTATAGATTAAAACCCTTCCTAAACAGAGATTCAAAGATGAGATTAGTCCAGGCCATTTTTCTCTCAGTTGTTGACTATGCAGACTTCCTTTATAGTCACTGCCTCATTTCCTACCTACACAAGTTGGATACCTTATACCATAGAGCAATAAGATTCATAACAGATCTGCCATCTTATACCCATCATTGCTCACTTTATGCTGCAGTTGGATGGGTTTCCCTACACCTCAGAAGGAACAGAAATGCAGCTCTATGGATTTACAGAGTGTTATCAAAAAAACTTCCAAACTATATTCTGGACTGCTTCACTCAGACCATTCCTAGCTCCTATGCCCTAAGAAGCAACAACATCATCCTGTTCAAATTGCCCAAATTCAACACCCGGCTAGGGAGGGCAGCAATCAGCTATTCTCTAGCTATAGCATGGAACACCCTACAAAAATCCCTAAAACTGTCCAATATTATTCCAATTGCATCCTTTAAACAGCATTGTACAGTTTTCTTCACAGAGAAATGCAGTTGCTGTCGCTAGAGCTAGCTTTGTCGTCTCACAATCTCCCTCCCAAAAATTCACCATATATGGCATCATCTTTGTTCTTCAGTTCTCCTCCCAGGCAGACACCCCATCTTATGGCACCAGTAATACCTTCCACCATCCTAGTATTACATTATGCTGTGTGTTTGCCATGGCCCCTCCACTGGGATATGTATACACTGTATATACTGTAAATATTAGCTCAACTTTCCTATAACCCACTTTATCATGTGAATTTTACTGTACATCACTGTGTTTATAAATGTTTTTTTCCCTGTATGTATAACTGTTTTATATAAGTGTATGATGTATCTGTTGTGTATCAATTGTTGAACCTTGACCTTATCAGGTCCATCTTGTAAATGAGCCTTGCTCAATGATGCTCGCCTGAATAAATAAAGATTTGATGATGATGATGATGATGATGATGATGGTTTGGCCCATAGCACTCCCCTCTCAGGGAACTGGTGCCAGTATGGGACCTTAATATATGCATTGCTAAGCTCATGGAACCCCCATTTGGGCCCATGGCATTAGCTCATCTGAAATATGTGACCTAGACAATTGTTTTCCTGCTGGCTATTACCTCGGCTAGAAGAATCAGTGAGCTTCAGGCCTTGTGTATAGAGCAGAACTATATATTCTTCCATAGGGGATAAGGTAGTTCTCAGAACCAATAGGACAGTTCCCCCAAAAGTGGTCTCTGACTTCCATTTGAATGAATCCATTACTTTGCCAATCTTTTCCACTGAACACTCCAGTTCAGTTGAGCACAGACTGCATAGTTTAGATGTCAAGAAAGCATTAAGGTACTACATAACTCACACCAAGGACCACAGGCAGGACAGACAGCAGCTGATCCTGACTTATGGGGATGTAGGCAAAGGAAAACCAGCATCTAAAATAATTATACTATATGGGTGCCGTTAGTTGTATATGGATTTCAGCAACTGCTGAAATCTTGTTGTAGGACAGTTCAAAGGTCCAAAAAGTTGTTGTACTATCGTTCTGATGTCACATCGATAATACAACAACATTTTAGCCTTGACCTGCTACATGATTGGCGAAGATGAGGCTCTATGTAGAAAATAAAAACAAACATGGCAGCGCGATTTAGCTAGCGCCGGGCAGCTGAGCCACCGATTTTGAAGTCGGAACATGGAGAGCCGCACATGGCTCCCTTTCTGAAAAATCTATTTTTGTTTTCCTTTCTGATTTTAAAAGTAAGCAACACAAAGAGGCAAGAGTAAGAAATCGGATGGAGGAGGAGCACCTACAGCAAGCAACTACAGAAATAAAATAATGTAAAACAATTAAAATTAAAACAGAAAAAAAACATATACTACATAAAACAATGGATGGGTGAACATCCACAACTAAGGCTGCATTTCCATCTTGGGCAGATGATGACATCAGCGAGACTTCTTGAGCTTCACTCTCGAGGTCTCTATGATGTCATCAACTCCCTCGAAGGAGACACAGCCTTGTTGTGGATGTTCATCCATCCACTATTCTATATATTTCATGCTGGATAGTTCAATGCATCCAATTTTGCTTTTCAAAAATGGGTAAGGCTCCCCCAGTAGACCTCAGGGGCCCACTCCACAAGGGGAACAGCTGCTACGATAACAGCTGCCATGAACATCCCACTTTTGAAAATCTGCAAAGCAGCCACATGGAGGACAGTACACACTTTCACAAAGCATTGCTGTCTGGATACCCAGTCCAGGAGTGATGTCAGGTTTGGCACATCAGTTCTGCAGAGCCTGTTTCCAAAATAGGTTCTGTGTACACCTCCAAAGGTACTGATTCGTAGTCTGCAAGAGTTAGGAATATTGAAGAATACCTGAGGTTAGAAGAAAAAAATTACTCACCATAGTAATCTTGTTTCTTCCAAGGTATTCTTCAATATTCATAACTCTCTCACCCTGCCTCCCCTACCAGAACCAGTGGCCTCTGCATCTCTAGCTGACTGTATACAGTGAGGGAGTTCCCACTCTTCTTGTTATATATATATGTGTGTGTGTGTAAAAAAAAAAATATATATATATACACATATACACACACACATACATGTTAAACCTCGTCGGGTGTAGTATTTCCCCCTCTTGGGGTCACATCTGTCAAGTTCCTGAAAGGGGGTACTTCTTTCAGGGAGTGTTTTTGTTAGGATAATTTTCTTACTATCATTATTAATCATTTTATCTTTATATTTTGCATAGTATTTATTAGGATAGATCAGTAAGGGCCTTCACTGCAGGCTCCAATGAATCTGAGCATTTTAGAACTAGCAGTAAGGAATAATAGCATTGTTTTTTGTCTTTTTTGGTAACTGGGTAAGGCCCACTAGGCACAAGTTCCTGTTTTCAGGGGTGACCTGGGAGAACTGGGCAGTTAAGTGACTTGCCCAGAGTCACACAGTATGCAAGTGGAGGTTGTGAGACTCAGACTCGGGTCTGGTCTGCTGGATGTACCAAGCTCATTCACAGCTCATTACTCTAACCTCTAGGCTATACTGCCAGCCAATTGAAAGTTGGCATGAGCCAATGATGATTCCACTTGCATAGAAACACAGAATGTGGTGGCAGATAAGGTCCGCCAGACCCACCCAATCTGCCCATTTTAAGGCTGCACACCTCACTTGAACTATGCTACCATCTCTACCCTGCCCATTCCTTACCCCTGTGGTTCCCCCTCTTTTCCTTACCCCTACAATTCCCTTGTGTCTGTCCCAGGCATTTTTGAACCCCTCCTCTGTTTTTGCTCCCATTACCTCTGCTGGAAGACTGTTCCAGAGATCCACCACCCTTTCCATGAAGAAGTACTTCCTTACATCCCTCCTGAAATTACCCCCTGTGGCTTTAAAGCATGCGGTGATGGTGGAGAACACTGGACCAAATTTATAACTGGTACATGAATAGCATTTTTTGCTTACATGACACTCGCCTTACCAGCTCTGAAAATTAACACCAGACAAAATGACAGGCAGAGATATTTGCATTGGGGTTGGGGGAGTGGGGGGCACAGTCCCCCAACTCAAACAAACCAAGAAATGTTTCCAGGGATGTCATTTTTTTCAGATTTGCCATTTACACTATTATGGTTGGAGGGTACTGGCACTACCCCCACACCCTCCTGTCTTTTTTTTTAATGGGGGGTGGGGGGGGTGCAGCCCCCAACTCAATCAAACTAAGAACTGTATTAGCGGACCTGATTGTACAATTTGACGCTTGCACTCTCCTTTATGTCGTCATGGCACCACGTCAGTTTAAATATTTGCTGTAGCATCTCGCTACAGAGATTTCAGTGGTCCAGTATTCTCCACCATCACCATAGCATGCCCCCTTATTCCACAGCACCTTTTTCTCTGAAAAATACTCCCCTCCTGTACCTTCTTTACCCTGGTTAGGTATTTAGAGGTCTGTATCATACACCCCCATCCCACCTCTCTTCCAGGCTGTATATGTTTAACTCCCTTTGCCTCTCCTTGTAGGGCTTTTAACGCAGATCATGCACCATTTTGGTTTCCAACACCATCAAGCTTATGAACAGTTATTAGTCAGTCTTGACCTTGTTTTCTTTTAAGTGATTGTATGCTTTGTAATATCGTGTTTTGTGTTTATATTTTACATATCTGTATCCATTTTTAAGTAAAACTCTTATTTTAAAGAGACTGCCTGGTGTGTCTTTGAAGTTCTTTATTTTGCATGCGATGTATAGATGGTTAAGACTGACTAAAACTGTTCAAAGCTTGATGGTGTACTAAACTTGGAAAAGGTAAGAATAAACCTAAGGTCTTTTATAGAGTTTTAAGGTTTCATTTTGGATACCTGGTTAGGTGCCCTTAGGCAAAAAATATCTGGCAACCTCCCAAAGAGGAGTTCAGTATGTTCCCTCAATGATAGCATGTCGTTTCTAATCTAAGGTATGAAATCAGGATAATGTTCTAGCTGATATAATATCCACTTAAGCCATCTAACCTCAGAATTCTCAATACATTTTTAAAGTCTGGCAGAGATTCTCTCCAATGAATAAATCACAGTAGAAAGACTACACTAGCCCTCAGGGTGGGTATTGTGGCTGTTTGTTTGAGGATGGTGGTGGGAAGGGAGCTCTATTCTCCAAGGGCAGTGACAAGCAGAGTACCGCAGGGTGCAATGCTGGGACCAGTGTTGTTTGGGTTGTTCATATCAGATATCTCAATGGGCATCAAGAGCAAGATCAGTTTGTTTGCAGATGACACCAAGATGGGAGCAGTAGTAAATGACCTAGGACGGTGGCATGGGTTGTAGGACGATCTGTCAAAATTGGAGACCTGGTTGGACACCTGGCAGTTGGGGTTCAAAGCCAAAAAGTGCTAGGCGCTACATTTTGAAGCAAAAAACCTAAGAAAGAGCTACCAGCTGGGGGGGGGGGGGTCAGCTAGCCACGACAGAGGAGGAGAAGGATCAGGGGGTGATTATAAAGGGCTCAATGAACAGCTCAACACAGTGCAGAAAGGCAACTGCAAAGGCCAACAAAATGCTGGGTTGTATTGCCAGGGGTATATCTTCAAGGACAGAGGAGGTGATCCTGCCGTTGTATAGGTCACTGGTTAGGCCACACCTGGAGTACTGCATACAGTACTGGCACCCATACTTGAAGAGGGACATTATGTTACTGGAGGGGGTGCAGCGCAGGGCAAAAAAGATGATCCAGGGACTAGGAGACATACCCTATGTGAGAAGGCTGAGGGAGTTTAACATATACTCACTGGATGAGAGGAGAGATAGGGGAGATATGATTGAAACAATGGACTGCTTCAAAAGGGAATGGGATAGGGTAAGCAGGAGGGTCATGGGAGGGAGGGGCAGCTGCAGTAAAAGGGTTGCTAGCTGCACACTTGAGCAGACTCAATAGACCATAAGGCCTTTATCTGCTAGCAAATTTGTATGTTCGTATGTTTGCTACAGCCTAGTGATAGCCTTTTTAGCAGAAGCAGGAGTATAACCTGCTTGTGGGTGAGTTTGTTTATTTTGATGCCCTTTGGTGGCATGGCTAGTAACACATAGACTGGCATAAGGAGGACAGGGCAATTGTATGTTTCTACTATTACCCTAAGGACCTCCTGCCAATACTGTGTAATTCCCCCACAGGAGCAGAAGACATGCTCATGATCTACTGGAGCATAGCCGCAGCCTCATCAACAGTTCCCCGTGTCAGTCCCATCATACTTGGCCACAATGGCTGGTGTATGGAAAAATTGGATTCTGTTTTTACATGCAGATTCCTGCCCATATGTAGATCTTGGAACTTCATATGCAAGGAGGGTAAAAGCATTCCAGTTGCCCTGGGAAATCTCATAATTTAGCTCCTGGGACCATTTAACTCTTGTGTCTTCCATCAAGTCCACAGGCCTTGCCCCCAAAGCTTTATATAATTAACTAATGAGGTGTTCAGACATATGTCCCTGAAGGTACGTGCGAGTAATTGAGACCAAGGGGAATGGCTTTACTTCTGTACCAGCTAATGCATCCTCATATGGTTGCAAATGGGATTTCAATTGGAGTATCCACTGATGAAAAGGTTCAGCAGTATATTGATGGAATTTAGTGAGCAGCTGGCACTTCAGTGGTGGGGAAGATCATGGAGGCACTGCTGAAAGAAAGGATAGTAGCATAGCTGGACTCCAACAGGGCCCAGGATCCGAGGTAATATAGATTCACAGCAGGAAGGTCCTGTCAAATGAAGCACTTCACCTAGCCATTACCTCCTCAGTCTTATCGCTGGTGGACTATGGCCTCACAATCTATGCTGCTGCCGAACCTACGGTGCTTCATCAAATACAAGTAGTCATCAATAAGGCCCGCCAGCTTCTCTCTGGTGCCAACAGAAATACACATACCTGCACCCTATACTCGCTCACCAATATCCTCTACCTTGAGGAAAGACTATTACACCAGACCTGTCTCTTCACCAAACAAATCCACCTGGGTTTAACCCCAATAGGTGTCATGGCTTCTCTTCAGGCAGCCACCACCTCAGTGTCCACATGGGCTACCCCAAAAACTATTTGGAAGGTGCCTAGGGTCAGGACCACCCTGGCCCAGCAATCCTTCCTCCTTCGAGCTTAGAGCTGGTACAATGCCCTCCCACCGGCTGTCACATCAATCACCAATCTAAGTCCTTTTAATGCTGCCTTAAGGGCCCATAACTTCTCCTCACGTCAATGCCAGTGTAACCGGTAACCTGTGGATCCTGCACCACGCACCCACCCTTGGCCAGGCAGTGGAGAGCCCTCACTATTTCTAGCCTACAGGCTCCTCACCTCCCTCAGTTACCATATAGTTGCACTGGACTATGAATGCATTGTATTATGTATAAGACAAAGCCTCCCTGAGGCGGTTTACTACCAACTCATATCATGCATTGCTTTAGCTACCAATTGTATAGGTCTTAACTGCTTAGATAAACATGTCGATAGCTCTGCCCTGTTTTAGCTACCAAATGTATAGGCATTAACCTGTGCTCATTGTATTTATACTCTGTATGATTGCTCACCCAAATTTATTCTATGTATGTATTGTATGAATGTCTATGTTTTATTCTGAAGTGGAGCCTTTGGAAACGTGTCTATGACTTACAGGGTTGTAATTCTGATTTCCTAAATAAATATCTGCTGGCTTACCAGAAGCAGTGGCTCTGTGCCAGAGGTTATCTCTGAGTCGTAGTTGTTGAAGGAGCGATGGTGTGACTCATGGCACGTTACGTTTCTTGGCATGGGTTTTGACAAATGGGGCAAAGATGTCATAGGCCTTGTTAAAGCAGCAGGCAAAGTAGTCGAGCGCTGCATCAATGTTTGGGGCCAGGTTTATAGGGAACCAATTCCAGTGGGCTAGGTAATGCTTCAGTTTACTGAGATTACCAGGACATAGGCGGTGGTGGAAAACCGCACTGGGCAGCAGTTTGGGTAGCAGACAGGACCAAGTGAAGAGTACCAGTGAGTGGTCACTCAGGGAGTTAGGATGGACAGAGAGATGTCCACAATTCTATGGGGGCAGTTGGAGAGGAGAATCTCCAACATGGCGTGAGTGCCATTGGAGGGGTTTAACCTGGTAGGCTGGGTTACCAGTTGGGTTAAGTCAAGGGCTGCGAATGTGTCCTTGGCTTGGGCTGCCGAGCTGGAAAGCTAGTTAATGTTGAGGTCACCCACCAGTATCTGCTCGACCTTATGCGGGAGGTTTGAGGGTATTCAGAGAGCAAGAGGATCGCTGCAGTTTGTTTCTGCAGAGGGAGGGAGATTGCCGGAATAGAGGTCTCTGATGATGTCACTGTGAGCAAAATGTCATCGGCAAAGAGTGATATTTTATGTGAACGGCCTCCTATAGGGATACAGTTGATAGCAGATTGGTTCCGAATTGATATGGCCAAAGGTTCTCGATAGAGGGCAAATAACAAGGGTGAAAGATGGCAGCCCTGATAGGTGCCTCTCGAAAGGGAAAAGGGGTCAGAGATGGATTCATCTCATTTTAAGTAGGCTTCAGAGGAGTGAGAAATGCTTTGGAGCTGTAATACGAATTCTGCTGAATAGCCGAAGTATCAAACGGTTGTCCAGAGAAAAGACCAGGCCACCCCATCGAACAACTTTTCAGCGTCAAGTCCTAGGAGAACCAGGGAGATTTGTCTCATTGTCGCATAGTCTATTAATAACAAGGTATGGCAGATAGCATTGTGTGCCTGCCATTGCTTAATGAAACCAACCTGGTTGGGATCTATAAGGAGCAGAAGCAGTATGTCCAGTCTACGGGTGTGTACAGTCATAAATAATTTACAATCATAGTTCAACATAGATATAGGAGGTGGGGTATCAGGTGTCTTTTTGAGGTTTCTGTATAGCAGCAATAAATACAGGTTACTCACCTGTAACAGGAGTTCTAGGAATGGTATATGTTGTTCATCCACACTCATTGGCAGTATCCTTGCCGCTTTAAATCTTGCCGGAAGGTCTTCAAGCTTGCTCCTCCCACCCACCAGGTGGTATAACTCGGCTCCACCCATGACGCCAGATCTGGCCCGCTGGAAGCTCAGGTTGTGCGTCAGGCCGAGGTCGGGAGTGTAGGATGAACAACATATACCATTCCTAGAACTCCTGTTACAGGTGAGTAACCTGTATTTCTAGGGACATGGATATGTTGTTCATCCACACTCATTGGCAGACTCCTAGCAGTTCTCCGGGAGGAGGGAGGCAAGACGACACCCCCATATACTTACTTGGGAAAGAGAGACTGAGAACCGAGGCCCCAAAACCAGCATCCCGGGCGTGACTCAAGGTCGATGTGGTAGTGGGTAATGAAGGTGTTTGCTGACTTCCAGGTAGCAGCCCTGCAGATTTCCTGGATAGGGACGCCCCTGGAAGCAGCCATCACAGCAGTATGGCGGGTAGAATGAGCTCTTATCCTCTGGGAGGCTCCATGCCCGCCAACTTATAGCAGAGATCTATGCAGGAGGTTACCCACCTGCTTATCGTCCGCTTGGCTGCAGGTCTGCCAGATGCGGCTTCAGCGTAGGTGACAAACAGCTGGCGAACCTCTCCCCGAATTTCAGCCGTGCGCTCCTTATAATAAGCGAGCGCTCTTCTAGGGTCCAGAGTATGGAGCCTATATTCGGCCTCCGAGGTGTGATTGGGGTAGAACACCGGCAGAGTCAACACCTGGTTAAGGTGAAACTCCGACACCACCTTCGGAAGGAATTTCGGTGGGGGCGCAGGACAACCTTGTCCCTGTGGAAGACCAGGTAAGGAGACTCGATGGAAAGCGCCTGGAGCTCTCCCATCCTTCTGGCTGACGTGATAGCCACCAAGAAGGCGGTCTTCCACGACAGGTGAGAGAGAGCACACCTGTGCATAGGTTCGAATGGCTTGCCCATGAGCTTTGCCAGTACCAGCAGTAGATCCCACGGAGGTGGGGGTTCCCACGACTGGAGGGAAATGTGATCAAGGCCTTTGAAAAGCGCCAGACCACCTTCTCCCTGCGCCACCGACTGCTTCCTGCCCGCGCCTGCAAGCAGAGATGCTGCCAGGTGCACCCTTAGGGTCGCCGACCCAAGCCCTTGACTAGAAAGGGACCATAAATAGTCCAAGATGCTTGCCAAGGAACAGGAGGAAGGGTCCAAGCCCTGTTCTTGACACCAAATGGAAAACCTTTTCCATTTGAAGGCATAGCATTTTCTGGTTGACTCTCACGGGACGCCTCAACTACATTGAGGACCTCGCCGGAAAGACCCAAGGCCTGGAACTCTAGCCGCCAGGAACCAGGCCGTCCAGGTGCAGGGATTGAAGGTCCGGATGGAACACCTTCCCTGACTGACTGAGAGCAGGTCCGGGCGAGCTGGAAGCTGCGCGAGTCCTGGAGCTGAGACTGAGGAGATCTGGTACCAGAACTGGCGAGGCCAGTCTGGGGCTATCAGAATCACCTGCGCCTTGTCCCTCCTCGCCTTGAGAAGCACCTTGTGGATCAAGGGAAATGGGGGAAAGGCGTAAAAGAGGCCCGGGGTCCATTGCCTCGAGAAGGCATCCCCCTGCAGCGAGCCCTGCTGAGGGGGCGGGCATGAAACAGACTCAGCTCAAGGTTTCATGGAGGCAAACAGGTCCACCTGAGGTGTGCCCCAAAGGGAGAACAGATGCTGTACTACCTCCGCAGGAGAGACCACTCGTGGGATGCAGCCCCTATCCGCTCAGGGCATCGGCCAGGGTGTTGGAGGCTCCTGCCACGGAATGGCTAGGAGATCCGCCCCAGGCTGCGACGAGTGACCAAATGCGGAGAGCTTCCTTGCATAGAAGCATGGAGCGCGTCCCGCCCCTGGCGGTTTAGATAGTACATGGTCGGGTATTGTCCGTCCTGGACTGGACCACTTGACCCCGGAGGAACGGAGCAAAGGCGGTGAGCTAGGCGGACCGCCGAGCTCCAGCAGGTTGATGTGGCATCGGACTCCCGCTGGGACCAGAGGCCATGAGCCCGGTGTTCCCCAGATGGGCACCCCAACCCATCAGAGAGGCATCGGTTCACAGAGAGACCGTCGGCCTGGGCGGACGAACGGGATGCCCTCCTGCAAATGATCTGGAACGGTCCACCACTGGAGAGCGCTCCACATCCCCTGTGTCACCGGCACAAGCTGGTCCAAGGGATCGCAGCGCCAGGACCACTGGCTGGCCAGTCCCCACTGAAGGGGACGTGATGTTCCAGCGGGCCCAACGGACCACGCTGGTACAGGCCGCCATGAGACCCAGGAGGCGAGGAAGTCCCGGCAGGGCGCAATTGCCCAACCAGAAATGATCGGGCAAAGGAGGAAAGAACTCGGCCCTGTCCGCCGGGAGCCGCGCCTGGCTCAAGAGAGTCGAGCTGCGCCCGATGAATAAAATCACCTGCTTCGGCTCGAGTTCGACTTGGCCTGCTGATAAGGAGGCCCAGTTGAGAGCAGACCTGGAGGGCCAGATCTCTGGACCACTCCGCCTCCTTCCTGAGGGAGCTGCTATCAGCCAGTCGCTCCAGGTAAGGGTACACCGGACCTCGGGCGCCAAGAGGAATGCTGTCACCACTGCCATGCATTTGGTGAAGACCCTGGGAGCTGGAGACAAGCCGAAGGGCATGGCTTGGAACTCGAAGAGAGATCCTTCCGCTCGGAAGCGAAGGAATCTCTGGTGAGACGGACGGATAGGGACGTGAAAAAACGCGTCCTGCAAGTCCAGAGAGCAGAACCACACGCCGCGTTCCAAGGATGGTATTATCTGAGCCAGAGTGACCATCCTGAAGGTTCGAGACCTTAGGAACTTGTTTAGGTCGGGTAGGTCGAGAATGGGGCGCCAGCCCCCCGTCCGTTTCGGAACCAGGAAGTACCTGGACACAAACCCTGGGTCTGAAAGAGGGTCCACCACCTCTCTTACCACCTCCTTCTGGAGGAGGAGAGCGATGTCGGCTCGACGAGCCGCCAGTGAGGCTGGGGATCCCGAAGCCCCCCGAGGGGCGACGGCTCTGAAGGGTGGTGCCTGCTCGAATTCCAGAGGCAGGCCTCTTCCCACCACCTCCAAGACCCACCTGTCCGTGGTAACAGCGACCAGGCGGAACGGAAGTGCTGGAGCCGCTCCCCACGGGGGACCTAGGGGTAAGGTGACGGGATGAAGGCATACCCTCAGCTCCGTCACTGGGCAGGCTTGGAGGAGGGACCGCCGAGGGACCTCCTGGGCCCTTCCTCCCTGCCTCCTGTTAGAGGAAGCCGCTTGGGTTTGGGATGCCAAGGTCGAGCCTGCTGGCCCTGACGCTGCTGGGTCGAGGCCGGGGCACAGAAGGACGAAGGGCTTAGGCTGTGGTTTGCGGCCTTGTCCTTCTGAGCGGAAGAGACCGAGTCCAAGGTGGCATTGGACTTCTCGATCCTCTGCAGGTGACCTTCCACCCCAGGGTCAAGAGGTCAGTCCCCAAAAGGAACATCCGCCAACTTGTGCTGGTATCCGAGTAAAGGTGGATATCCTCAGCCAAGCCTCGACCGACGATAGCCACTGCGGCCGCCACCGATCTGGCACATGAGTCCCCTACATCCAAAGCAGTCTGGAGCTGCTGTTTGGCCACTGCCCTGCCCTGGTCCCGCACTGCTTAACCGTAGTCTGCAGATCGGGCGGAAGATGAGGGATGACCTCATCCAGGGAGCCCAACAGGGCATGAGAAAATGTGCCATGAGGACGGCCAACTGGCCTGACGAAGGCCGAGAGAGGACGCAGCGAGACTTTTCGCCCGACATAGTCCAATTTCTGACCCTTGTCAGGAGGTTTGTCCACATCCCTGGCGCTAGCCGGGCGCCCGGAAAACGCTTGTCGGTAACCAACCCCTCACAGCAGAGGGTGTTCCAAAAACCGGACAAGGAACCGTAGGGACCGTGATACTTCCTGGCCATCCTGGCCAAGGCGAGGGCAGGAAGCAGGGCGCTGCCAAAGTTCCAGTGCTGGACCCACTATGGCCTCGCCACCGAAAGGCCTCCGCCGGAGAATCCCCGGTCCAGAATCTCCGTGAGGGGATACCTGGCCCGCTTGGAAACGGGTTCGAGCTCCATCCCGTAGACTCCGAGATGAGCCGAAGCAGTCCTAGGAAGGACGACGGCTATCGCCCATTGGCTGACTCCTGAAGACTCAAGTCCAGTCGCTTGAGAAGAAGGAGGAATCATCTTCGGACTCGGAAGAGTCCTCAAGAGCTGCTCTGGCCTGAACCACCCTTCACCTGCCGAGGTCGGTCGGGAGTGAGGGTAACTGACAGCCGATGGGGTAAACCCTTAGCCGACCGAGAATCCTTGGTCGGAGCCCCAATTGGTGGCTGTGGAGGCGGAGGTTCCACCGCAATCGGTGGAGCAGCTGGTTTTGGCCGAACAACCGGCCTGGGTATAGGCTCCTCGGGCAAGTCGAGGGGTTGTGTCGGCCGTTCCGGTGACAGCCACTTAATGGCCGGGGAAGGCTCCGGAGTCGGCTTTTATTCTCGCCAGGGAGGATTGTTAAAAACATAAGGTCTCTTCGTATCGCCGACGACTTACGCCAAGCCTCCTCATCCGAGGAGGAGGACGAGGACGAGCGGCGACGCCAGCTTACTGCTGTGCCGAGACCGAGACCGCTTATGACGGTGGGAACGGTTGACCGCTGGAGGTCCGAGACCGAGACCGAGTCCCGAATTTCCGGGTCGGTGCAGGAGGTGTCGGCCGAACCGACACTCCTTCGCTCGGAAGGTCCATCCGAGGGCTCCGGAACCGAGGCACAGGCGAGCCCACGGGATCCTCAACTCTCCCGGGGAACCGGGAGAGGGGAATCTCGGCTGCTAAAGGCGACAGCCCGGTCTAATGGGCCGAGAAAAATTCTCGACTTATCAGTGGGAAGTCTCGGCCAACTGACCTGACGGGACACCGCGGAGGCCAGTGGTCAAGCCGAGCGTCGATCGAAGCCGACGGGTCGACGGCCCGGGAGAGGGACCTTCCCCGCCCCAAGAGCGCCGACGGAGGGACTTACCCTTGTCCTCTTTTGACCGAGAAAGGTCCAGCAGACGAGGCCCTTCTCCTTAGTGGAGAGGGACAGACAAAGCTCCTTAAAGGAAGCCGTAGGAAGAACCCAGAGAGAGCGGATAAATGCCGTGGCCGAGGAAGATACGGCCCGCGCCGCTCTCTTCGAGGGCGCACCATCCGCTGTTGATCCGCCGAGCCACTGCCACCGACACCTGCAGCCAACCGGCCTCCTTGGACTTCACCGAGGAAACGCTCGGACGGCCCAGTTGCACCGGGCAGCACGGGTCTCGAGGACGAGGTCGAGAAAGATGAGCACAGGTCGCAAGCCTGCGGGTCGTGCTCAAGGCCTAAGCAGTAGACACACGTGGAGTGTGGATCCGTCCGAGACATCTTCACCGCATGGGCATCTCCGAACCGAGTCGATGATCCATCGCAGTCATGTAGGGATCAAGACTGAAGTCTTTTGCAAAATATTATTTTTAAATCCGCAAACGGAGAAATAGGAACCAGTCACAAACGCAGAGCGTTAAGGAGGGAACCTGAGCTTCCAAGCGGTAAGGAAGATCTGGCGTCATGGGGCGGAGCCGTGAGTTATACCACCCGGGTGGGTGGGAGGAGCAAGCTTGAAGACCTTCCGGCAAGATTTAAAGCGGCAAGGATACTGCCAATGAGTGTGGATGAACAACATATCCATGTCCCTAGAATTGCATATTTCCACAAAGGGAGGAGGTTTTTCACCCTCGTGGACAGCTTGAAACACTGAAACAAGGGGGGGAGGGGAGAAGCAGTTCTCTAAAATACTTGTAAAATGTGGCTGGATAGCTATCAGGCCCTGGTGCTTTTAAGGTTTTCGCTTCCTTAAGGATGGCTTCTACCTCCTCACCCGAAATCGGGGCTAGAAGAGTTTGAGCCTGCTGTTCAGTCAAAGAAAATCTTTGTAAATAAGCTTCTATTTGGGAGGGTGAGGGTTGGGGGTCTGCAGCGTATAACTGCTTATAAAAATTGTGCTAAAATAGTCCATATTTCAGAATGCTGATGATGAAGTTGTCTGGTTTCAGGGTCAAACATGCTAGTCACACATGCCTTGGCCATATTCACTCTGAGCCTGTGAGCCAGATTTTTTCACTCCTCTTGGTCCCCCTTCATGGAAGGTTAACAGCAAATAGAGGAGCTGTTGTTCTATTTTTTTGATCAGTTTTTGTAGCTTTTGCTTGATAGTTTGTATTTGGTATTTTCCTGTAGTATCTCCCTAATACAAGAAAATCTGTAGGGTCTGGAGCTCATTTTGCAATTCTTTAATTCGAAGTTCTCTGTCCCTGTTCTTGTTTGCCAAGTATACTTTAAACTCCCCATGGAGAACAGTTTTAATAGTGTCCCATAAAATTGTTGTGGGGGGGATCGGGATGTTTATTTTCTGAAATAATTCTTGAAATAGCATCCTGAACCAACTTTTGGAACTCAGGATCACAGAGATGGAGAAGATTTAACCTCCAATGGGATACTTGTTTAGTTTTTCCTAAGGTAGGCTTAGCATATACCAGGGTGTGGGCTGAAAGAATTGTCACTCCATGCTGGACCTCCTGAACTGTGTCCAGATGCTCAGCTATTGTAAATATATAATCTAGTTTAGAAGACACTCCCGTCCTAGTGGTATGGTATTTATACTCTTTTACAGAAGGAAAAAAAGTGTCTCCAGACACCTATAAATTGTAGGAAAGAGAAGGTATTTCGTAAACATTTCTGCGAAGGGGTAATTTGATGCAGTAGAGATTTAGAGGCATCTAAAGATGGGTTGAGTGTTATGTTTAAGTCTTCGCCAAGGATCAATTGACCCTGCAGGACTGAGAGTAGCTGGTTTACAAATTTGAGGGCAGTGTCCCTAGGGGATCCTGGTGGGAAATAAACTGAAGCCATAGTCAATGTTGACACATATAGCGGACCTGTCACAATGACATAACGTCCCTCTGGATCCACCCATTGGTCCTGCAGTTCAAAGGGGACCCCCCCAGGAATCAACGTAGCTACCCCTCTTCATCTGCCCAATTTGTGGGAGGATGATCTTACTGTCTGGTACCCAAATTATTTGAATGTTGTTCATGTTCCACTTGTGAAAGGTGCGTTTATTGTAATAGTACTATTTCTGGTTCATCCCTCCTCAGAAAAGGCAGTAGCCTGTATCGCTTGATGGGATTCTGTATCCCATTGATGTTTAATGAAATTATTAACAATGATTTAGCCATAAAACAATTAAAGAGTGCCAATCTGGTGGTGCTGAGGGTGGGAGCAGGACTGAGCCACCTATTGGCAGCTCTCCACTCCAAGGGAGGACGCTGTCCCTCCCGTAGTCCTGTCAACACTGTGTGGAGGTCCGGTGGTGGTGGAGGCAGATGGAAGGAGCAGCTAGTAGGGTGGAGTGTCCCACAGTGCGTGGCATGCACGTGCCTCCAAATGTGCACGTCCTCAAGGATTTGCGGGTAGGGACAGGCAAAAAAGGGAAAAACTAAATAAAGAAATAATAGAAATAAAAATAATTAAAGAGTCATTATGTACTATTACTGTGGCCTGTGTCCTATAATGTGTCCTGTCAGTATGCATGTAATGGACCATAGAAAAGAACAGACTTTAAGGAAAAGGAAAAAGGAAAAAATAATTGAGGACCTCATGCACTAGAGTAAGTAACAAATTGTAACTTAACATGCCCAGTAACTGTTCCAAACAGTATTGGTAAACGTACCATATCAAATTAGAAAAAATTATTTGCCAACCGGGCAAACTAGAACTCTTGTAACATACACCATACAATCTCAAAAAAACAATTAATACCAAACAGCTTTTTCTGAATAACATTATATGTAACATAATTTCTAAATGTGACTTCAAAAACTGTGATGGTTTCATAATCGCTCTGACTTGGGAGATGGTCTTCCCTTCATAAGGGGGCAAGTCACAGTCAAGCCGTGAGCCCCCTGCGCCATTGCGCTGCAATGCTGCAACAGCGTTTGGTGCTCGCCAGAACAGCAAAAGCTCTGCAGTCAACAAGTAGAGTGGATACAGAGACCTCTCCATCCTGCAGTTTGCTAGCCAGGATCGCTGGGCCTAAGGGGATGTGGTCTTCCAAAATATAACAAATAGAGCACCTCAAGAACATTGGTGCCAAGGCGGCACTTCGAGTCCCAGTTTGTTGTGTTCTGCATGATATGCTGGGGGTGGGATGTCGAAACAAACTAGACAGCCAGTTAAAGTAAACTTACTTGTGGCAGTAAAATTAAACTTAAACTGGGGAGAGAGGAATTCTCATTGGGCTGAAAAGAAAGGGTGTGAGGTGTGGGAGGAAACCATAGCAACGCCTCTGCTCCACAGTTAGTCCTTTCGACTTGGGAAGGCTCTACCCAAATGTTGTACTAAGTATGTGCCTCGTCCTCATTCGCAGAACATGAGGAAGGACATAAAAGGATACCTCTCAATCACTGGAGCCCCAACAGTGCACATTTATAGAGAAGGGGATCCAGAGGCAGTGCTATGTTAACTAAGTGTCCTCTGTACTCTCATTTCAAAACAAACTGGGCTAAATACAAAAAAGGATCTTTAGGTCCCACCAGCGTTATTCCCAGTTCCAACCCCTTACTCACAGTCTGAAGTAAATATTATGATGTGTGTCTCCAGGCCCCAGGCCTGGTGCTACAAACCCCTAGTTAATTAACACAGTACGTGCATCATCTAAATATTAAATTTGCTGTAGTCTGTAGAAATGGTTTCAGCTTTATATTTCTTTCCATAATCTGTAAAGCACACGATTCAGGGGATGCAGAGCCAGCCCAGAGTCACATTTTAACACATTACACATCTCTCTATTGCAGCCCCAAGTCCCCCCACCAAAAAAAAAAAAAACTTCACCTGAGACCCACCCAGATCATCCACCAGCAACACAGTAAGAAAGATATTGACCCCTTTATTCGATGGAACAAGCCCGCTAACTAATATTTTGAATAATCCCAAAGTCAAAAACAGTTTAGTCGGGGGTCTCCTTTCGGAATTTCTGCAGCAATTCTTTGACATCTTGCAACGTGGCAAGGTCCCTGCTGGCACCAGTTCTGTTACTCAGTTATTCGATTCCACATTGTAGCACGCAGAGTTTGTTCCTCTTTGCAAGCACTGGAATGTCCTGGGAATTGAACGGAAATTCATTTAACATTAAGTGCCTTGATTTCCACCTCCAGTGTATCATAACTCTATGGGCCGTTGGGGAACATGGCGGTAAGTTTGACGGGTTGGATATGGGATTGTGAAGCGTAGTTGTTGCTGCTCAAGGACACACAGTATCGGTGCATATGCCCATCTTTTGGCAGCAACAGAGGGAGAATAATCGTAAAAAAATATTCTCCTCTCTTCGTATTTTATGTCTTTCATGCGGCAGGGCCTCATAAGTATCTGCTGAATAGTTTAAGAATTTCATCACTATCGAGCAGGGCCTTGCAGCCAGATGCTGCAGCCTTGGAGTGAGGGCTCTGTGTGCCCCCGCTCGATATCAAGAAAGCTGGGTCTAATTGCAGCATGTCCCAGAGCAGGGAGTCTATGAAGGCTGATACATCCCTGCCCTCTTCACCTTCTAGCACACCGTGAATCCACATGTTGTTCCTTCTGGATCTATTCTCTAAATCCTCACACTTTTCTGCCAACTCTTTCTACACATCTAGTGGATGTACAACCAACTGCTCCAGCCAGTCTGTTCTCGAGTCCAATTCAGTGTGCCCAGTTTCCACCTCTGTCACTTTTTGGCTGACTTTTGTTAAGTTCTGCTGTCAGCTTGGAGCAGAATAATCGGACCTCTCCACGAAATTCCTGCAACTTTGGGGGACGGAAGAGTAAATGGGAGGGGAACAGCTGCAGTCTAATGGACTGAAGTGCTGCACACTCAAGCAGACCAGATAGGCCATATGGCCTGTACCTGCTAGCAATTTTGTGTGTTCGTAACACTAAAAGTACAGCTGTGTTGCTGGGCTGGGTGAGCTGCACTTGAGGGCCGCCATGCTGGCCGACTCCATTAGGTCCCACTGAAATTCTCTGGTAATTTCAGTAGCATCAGGAAGTTTATCACCATTCTTTTTCCTTCGATGGACACCCATCCACTTGTAGCACTCCTTCAACACTTACTTTTATGAAAAGCTCGTTCAAAAAATTTAGTTTGGAGCAGTTTTAGAACTCAAGGTGCCAGAGCTGCCTTAGTTACTGCTGCATACCCCTCAGCAACATCACCAGACGTCCCAAGTGGATTATCTTGCACTTTTTTGCATTGAAACCTAGCTGCCATAACCCTGACCACATCTCCAGTCTTTTTAGATCCTTCCTGATCATTTTCACTCCCCCAGAGTGTCTGCCCTGTTGCAGATCTTGGTGTCATTAGCAAAGAGACAGACCTTTCCTTCTAGTTCCTTGGCTATGTCACTTATGAAGACATTGAAGAGGACCAGACCTAGCACTGATCCCTGAGGTACCCTGCTGGTCACCCTCCCTTCCTTGGAGTGAACTCTGTTTACCACTACCCTCTGTGTTCTGTCTCTAATCAGTTTATGTCCAGTTTACTAATTTGTTACCCATCCCTAAGCCATCCGACTTGCTTACCAGTGTCCTATGTAGAATGGTATTGAAAGCCTTACTGTGGGGAGGGGGGGGGGAATTAATAGAAACCCTAGAAACCCAGCTTAAGAAAAGGCTGGTAGAATCTTGAATTCAGCAGGCAACAAGACCACTGGTGCATGGATTCACAGCCGGAGGTCATGTCAGATGAATAAGATTGACTCTTTGACTGGGTGATAAGGGAAATAGATCAGGGGAGTGCAGTGGATGTGGCCTGTTTGGACTTTAGCAAGACCTTCAACACTGTGTTGCACAGGGGACTGATAAAGGAATTAAGTAGTCTAGGAGTGGGATCTGAAGTGGTGACTTGTGTTAGAAACTGGTAATGCATAGGTGACAGGGCATGGTGGTTAATGGAACTTACTCTAATGAGAGGAGAGTGACCAGTGAGGAGCCACACAGCTCAGTACTGAGACTGATCCTCTTCAACGTCTTCATAAGTGACTGCAGAACAACTGGAAGGGATGGTATGCCTTTTTGCAATAATATCAAAATCTGTAATAGTGTGCACACTCAAGAAGGGGTATAGAGAGAGAGAGAGAGAGAATGCATTGTGATCTTGGGAAATTCAAGGAGTGATGAAGAGCATGGTAGTTGGGGTTCGATGCCAAAACATGCAAAATCCATGTACCTAGGGCATAGGAACCCAGGAGTGAAGTATGGGATTGGGGGGTACTGATAGTTGCTAAGCAGGAAAGGGACCTTGGGGGTATTACAACTGATGAACTCAAAAGTTGAGGGCAGTGTGACAAAGCAGTGGGTATGGCTAGAGGAATACCATGGTGCACAGGGAGAGGTATCTTCAGCGGAGGGGGCGGGAGTTGTTGTTGCCACTGTATCACTCAATGGTGAGACCCCACCTGGGATACTGTGTCAAGTTTTGGAAGACGTACCTCTGAAAGGACACAGACAGAGTGGAGGCAATCTAGAGTAGGTCAACTAAAATGGTGCACAGGTTGCATGAGAAACCCAATAAGGGGAGACTGGGGATCTCAACATGTACACCCAGGAAGAGAGGAGAGTGAGAGGGGACCTGATCGAGACCCACAAGTACCTCACAGGGGTGAACAGGGTACAGAACGGGAGTCTCTTTCAAATGAAACAGAGCATCAAGACCAGGGGGCATGCAATGAACCCCGGGGGGGGGGGGAAGAGACGTTAAGAGAGATGTGAGGAAGCAGTACTCCACTGAAAGGATGGTAGAGGCCTGGAGCAGACTGCCAACAGGGATGGTTCAGGGGAAAACAGTGTGGAAGGTGGGCTTCAAGCACATATGAGATAGACATAGGGGTGTATTAGAAAACAGGCAGGGAGGAGAAAGGGTTACTGAAGACCAGTTAGGGTCTGCGAAGACAGATTAGTCAGGGAATACCTGGGCAGGCTGGGTGGACAAGCGGTCCTTTTTTACTGACAAATTCTGTGTTTTTTTGTGAGAAAGGGTTGTCCTAAAGGGGAGGTGCAGCTTCCCAGAGGGTAGTACCTGGTTATCAAGTAGCCTGCTAAGTTATAATCTCTGTGGGGAAGCACTGCACCGACAAAGGCTGCACACCCCAGAGCCCCAGGCCCTGACAAAGCTCAGCCAGCTATCATTAGGTGGAGTAAGGTGGGACTGTACCCCCAATATCTCCTAACATACATATGAAGACTTTTCTTCTGAGTTAATCCACTAGTGTGTACAAAGAGATATACTACTATGTTTCATACTGCAGTAGTTTACAGCACAAAAAGGCTACATTACACATGTAAATCGCTCTCCCACTAACTCTGTGGTAGTAGTCAAAATGAGTTACTATATCCATATATCTGTCTACAAGGTTTCTGAATTCAGACTTATTTTTACAAATGATTGTATGTAGTGGAAGATTACTGTATTCCACGGCCATTCACCCTCTGCATAAAAAAGTGTCTTCTTTTTTCACTTCTAAATGATTTTCTTTTAATCTGCAGGGGATTTAATTTTACTCTAAAACCTTTTTTCACACTAAGTGCATTCAAAAGTTTTCTCCCCTGTGTGACCCAATCGATGTCTAGTATAACTTGATTTGTGTTTAAAATCCTTTCCGCACTCGGTGCATTCAAAAGGTTTCTTTCCTGTGTGAATACACTGATGTGCAGTAAGAGTGTATTTTTGGCTGAAGTCTTTTCCACATTCTGTGCATTTAAAAGGTTTCTCCCTTGAGTGGACCCGTTCGTGGCAAGTGAGCTCTGCTGTACTCGAGAAACTTTTCCCGCAGTCACCACATATATACAGATTATTGTCAGAGTGAATCCTTTGGTGTCTAATAAGAGTTTTTTTATGAC
This sequence comes from Neoceratodus forsteri, assembly GCA_016271365.2. NCBI lineage: Eukaryota > Metazoa > Chordata > Ceratodontiformes > Ceratodontidae > Neoceratodus > Neoceratodus forsteri. Next base: position 156,636,363 of record CM057449.1, on the reverse strand, counting down.
TGAAAACCTTTCCACACACTGTGCATTTATGTTTCTCCCCCGTGTGGACCTCTATGTGGCTAGCAAGATCTGCTTTACTTAAGAAATTCTTCTCACAGACACTACATTTATACGGAGACTTTCCTGAGTGACTCCATTGGTGTCTAGTAAAACTGGTTCTATGAATAAAACTCTTTCCACACTCAGGACATTTAAAAGGTTTTGTTCCTAAGTGAATCCTTTGGTGTACAGAAAGAGTTGACTTATGGCTGAAATTCTTTCCACACTCAGTACACTTAAAAGGTTTTTCCCCTGTGTGAGTTCGCTGGTGGCAAGTGAGCTCTGCTTTACATGCGAAACTCTTCCCACAGTCACTACATTTATTTACATTATTTTCAGAGTGAATCCACCGGTGTCTAGTAAGATTTGTTTTCTGACCAAAACCCTTTCCACAGTCAGTACATTGAAAAGGCTTCTCCCTTATGCAGATTGTCTGGGGGCTTGTGAGCTGAGCATTATCTGAGAAATTATTCCCACAGTCATTCCTTTTATTTGGATTCTTTTCTGAGTGAATCCACTGGTGTCTAGTAAGATTTGTTTTATGACTGAAGCCTTTTCCACACTCAGTACATTTAAAAGGTTTCTCCCCTGTGTGGACCCGTAGGTGGGTGGTAAGGTTTGCTTTACCTGCAAAATTCTTCCCACAGACACTACATTTATATGGATTTGTTTCTGAGTGAACCCAGCGGTGACTAGAAAGATCAGTTTTATGATTGAAACACTTTCCGCACTCTGTACATTTAAAATGTTTCTCTTTCATGTGAACCCACTTGTGCCTAGCAGCATATGATTTGGTTTTAAAGCTCTTTCCACATTCAGTACACATGAAAGGTTTCTCTCCTTTGTGAATCATCTGGTGCTCAGTAAGAAGCAATCTATTTCTGAAACTCTCTTCACACATAATACACTTAAATAGCTTTACTCCTGTGTGAATTCTATGGTGGGTAGTATATTTTGATATTGTTCCGAAACACTTCTTATAATTAATATATTTAAAAGATTTCTCTCCTGTGTGTAGCATCTGATGCACATTAAGACGTGATCTTGTTCTGAAACTCTTCCCACATTCAGTACATTTAAAAGGCTTCACTCCACTGTGAATCATCTTATGGTTATTAAGATATGATATAGTTTTAAAACTCTTCCCACAATCAGTACATACGAATGGCTTTAGTTCTATCTGGATCTGGCTATGTACCGAAAGATTACCCAGCCATGTAAAACTCTTCCTGTTGGAGGTAGACTGAAAATGTTTCTGTGCTGTACAAGTCTGCTCCACTTTCTGGATCTGCTGATGTTCTCTACCATTGTTGTTACTAAACAGCAATTGATCTGGGAAATTCTTCTCAGACTCAGCAATGTTAAAGCTCATCTCACTGGTGAGGTTCTGCTTGAGTACAGAGGGCTCCGATTGTTGATCCATCTCACAGTCTGAAGCTTTAGGAACTACATTGCTACAAGAAAATGAAACATTTTAATATTTGGTAATTAGTAAAGAAAGATAAAGTCACCGAGGCATGCCATGTCTTTTGCACACTCCTAGCAGCAGTTACAGTATGTTGCCAGTTTTTTTTTTTTTCCCCAGTGATGGTACATGAGGTGTTAACTATCACTACATTCCCAAGCTGAGGTGTCATTTTCTTTTAACATTCAGTAGCACAGCTAAGAAGCTTAAACAACAGAAGGCAGGCTTAATACAGACCATAAAAATCTGCTTGGGGTCCAATGACCATTTGTAAGCAAATTTTAGTCTGCCGTTTTTGTTTTTTTTCCTTCCCTTCCCTTCCCTTCCCTTTCCTCATTCCATGGCCAATCCTCCTTTCCCCCTCCCCTTCCCTTCTTCCTTTCCCTGTCCCACATGCCCCCAACCATCCCTCATTTTTTTATGTTTTACGTGCATGTGCACCAAACGTTTTGCTACACTGCTACACCAACATAGAGGTGACGATAGAGAGAAGGCAGGAGTAAATGGGGAAAGTGACAAAGGCAAGAAGGACAGGGATGGGGCAAAAATGAGTAAGGCCATCAGGAAATGGAGGATAATGAGTACCAATACCTGTAGTCTGGGCAACAAGCTCCCTGAGCTGGTGGCCTTGATGGAAAAGGGATGCCTGGATATCGTAGCAGTCACAGAAACATGGTACACGATGACTGGGATGTTAACATACCAGGGTACATAACCTACAGGAAAGACAGGCAGTGGAGAAGAGGGGGAGGAGTAGCTCTCTATGTAAAGGAAGGGATAAAAGCAACTGAACAAAAGAGTAAACAGGGAGGACAGGAGGCACTGTGGGTCACCTTGGAGACTGGAAAGGGCACCACAATCCGCACAGGGGTTGTGTACAGACCCCCATGCCAGGGGGAGGGAATGGACAAGGATATGATTTAAGGCATTCTTAGGATGGCAGAGAAAGGGGAGATACTGTTGATGGGAGACCTGAATAAGCCAGATGTTAACTGGAGCACATTTGCTGCAGCCACATCCAAGAGCAGGGCCATTCTCGATGCCCTACAGGTGGCAGGCCTCAGACAGCTAGTTTCAGACCCCACTCGTGAGAGAGCACTCTTAGACCTCGTACTCTCAAATGGGGGCAGTGAGAGGATCTCAGATCTAGAAGTGGGTTGCCATCTGGGAACAAGTGACCATCAAACAGTGCGGTTCACGTTAAACTCAGCTACAGAGTCAAGCCATACAAAAGTGATGGTACTGGACTTCAGGAGGGCTGACTTTGGCAAGATGGGAGAGTGCCTCAGAAAAGCACTAGCAAACAGGCTAGAAGGAGAGGTGGAGCAACAATGGGGAATCATCAAACTGCCATCACAGAGGCAACAAGCCTTAGTGTGAAGCAAATAAACAAATCAAAATGAAAGAAAAGCCACTACAGTTCTCAAAAGAGGTGGCTGGGAAAGTCAGGGAGAAAGATAGCATTCAGGAAGTATAAGAAACAGAAGGAGCAGGACAGAGAGCTGTACCAGTTAAGGCAGAAGGAAGCAGGGAGGGAAGTCAGAATAGCAAAGGCCCAAACTGAGGAAAAGATAGCCAACTCAGTTAAGAAGGGGGATAAAACCTTTTATAGGTACATTAGAGAGCATAGAAAGACAAAGGGAGGGATAGTGAGGCTGAATAGAATGAATGGTGGGTGGGCAGAGGGAGACAGTGAAAAAGCAGGGATACTGAACGAATATTTCTACTCAATATTCACAAAAGAGGAGGGGGAAGTGCCTAATCCAATTAACAAAAGCACTCTTGATAGGGGGGGTCGATCCCAGCCCTTTCACAGAAGAAAGGGTTCTGCAAGAACTCCTAAAACTGAAGGTGGACAAAGCAATGGGGCCTGATGGAATTCACCCCAGAATTCCAAAAGAATTAAGGGGGGAACTAGTGAAACCACTGACTACTCTTTTTAATAAATCATGGGAGGATGGTGTGGTACCAGAGAACTGGAGGAAGGCGGATGTGGTTCCCCTTCACAAAAGTGGGACCAAGACAGAGGCAGAAAACTACAGACCTGTCAGTTTGACCTCTGTGGTAGGGAAAGTGATGGAGTCACTTCTGAAGGAAAGAACTGTTGAGTACCTAGAGGCCAGTGGGGCAGAGGACCCAAGGCAGCATGGGTTCGCAGCGGAAGGTCGTGTCAGACTAAACTAATAGATTTCTTTGACTGGGTGACCAAAGTAGTAGACCAGGGAGGGGCTGTGGACATGGCCTACCTAGACTTCAGTAAGGCATTTGACACAGTCCCACACAAAAGATTAATAGTCAAATTAACCAGCCTGGGAGTGGGTCCCAGGGTGGTAGTCTGGGAAAAACATTGGTTGGACAACAGGACACAGAAGGTAATTGTAAATGGAGTCCGCTCTGAAGAAAGAGGGGTTACTAGTGGGGTACCGCAGGGTTCAGTACTGGGTCCAGTCCTTTTAATGTCTTTATAAGTGACATTGCAGAGGGACTGAAGGAAAAGTATGCCCTTGCAGATGACACAAAGATCTGCAACAGGGTTGTGATAAACAAGGAGGCTGGAAAGGATGAGAAGGGCTTGGCAAGGTTGGAGGAATGGTCAGAAGTATGGCAGCTAGGATTTAATGCAAAGAAGTGCAAGTAATGCACCTGGGAAACAAGGACCCAGGGAAGAATACACAATATGGGGGGAGGTAGTAAAAACAACAAAAGGAAAGGGACCTGGGGGTAATCATAGCAGATGACCTTAAGGTTAGCAAGCAATGTGAGAAGGCAGTAGGGAGGGCTGGTGGGATACTGGGATGTATAGGGAGAGGCATCACCAGCAGAAAACAGGAAGTTGTTATCCCTCTGTACAGACAGTTGGTGAGACTCCATCTGGAGTACTGCGTCCAGTTCTGGAGACCCCATCTCTGCAAGGACATAGACAGGATAGACGCAGTCCAGAGGAGGGCAACTAAAATGGTGCAGGGTCTGCAAGAGAAGCCGTACGAGGACTAAACGAGCTTAATATGTATACTCTTGAGGAAAGAAGGGAGAGGGGGGATATGATAGAAACTTTTAAGTCCCTCAGTGGAATCAACAAAGTCCAAGAGGGTAGCATCTTTCAGAAAAAGAGATGTGCAAGAACAAGGGGACACAATTTAAAGATTGGGGGCCGGCAGTTCCAGGGCAGTGTGAGGAAGTATTTTTTCACAGAGAGGGTAGTGGATGCATGGAACAGCCTTTCTGAGGAGGTTGTGGGTTGAAAACTGTGGGAGAATTCAAGAATGCATGGGACAGACATAAGGCAATTCTTGTGGGGGGTAGGAAGAAATAGGCTGTTGGTTAACTAGGATCTGCAGCCTATCCTGTAGGTAGTGAAATGGTCAGACTAGGTGGGCCAAGTGGTCCTTATCTGCCATCAAAGTCTATGTTTCTATGAAAGGGGATTTCGGAGGGGAGGGAGTCACTACAGAGCCCATATAAGCACAAAAGAGCAGGGGCTCAGCAGTCTCTCTAGACCAATAACCACACACTGTGGTCATGACACCATTCGCTGGTCAGAAACTCTGTGTACTTCAAAGAACTGAGCCATTCCAATGAGAGAGGGCTTTGGGCCTTTGATATGCATGAAGCCTGTTGTCAACAAACAGCTGATCAGCTTTCATGGTCAGGAGTCTGTCACTATCAGCTTTTAGTTGATTTTTATAGGCTCAGTTAAAAATGATACCTTCAAGTACATTTATTGGTGCACATCCTTGTCACTCTTCCTGTTTATCTTAAATAAAAAACTGTGCCCCAAGCTAGGCACTCTATACAGGAACTGAAATTGCATTCCTCTCCCAGAAAGGTGAGAACTTGTACAGAAGATGATCCTTCCCATTCTTGGCTATTGTGATGTAGTCTACAGTACCGCTCCCAAGCCCTTCCTAGCCAGACTGGACAACCTTTTCAACTCCTTCTGCCGTTTTGCTTTGGATGCTTATCCCCTTACTCACCACTGTCAACTCTACCACTCTCTGACCTGCCTTCCCCTCACTAGAAAATAGGTGCCTCCAACATAGTGCTAAGTTTCTCTCCAAATTTTGGTTTGGCTCACTCCCTTCCTATCTCTGCTCCTCTCTAACTGTCCCCTCTCCACCCACTCACTCACTTAGGTCCTATGACTCCCGCCCCTTCGGTATCCTAAGCTGTACATCTGAAGCTGGTCAGGTTGCCTTCTCATATCACTTCCCCAAACTGTGGAACTCTCTCCCCTCCCAAATTCACCACTTCTCCTCTCCCTCATCTATCTCCTCTGCACTGTGGAATTTTCTCTCTGTAAACTGTAATTGTATCTGACCTTTCCAGCTACCTCACTTATACTCACTATTTACCTAACCAATCTGCACTAGCTAACCTGTCCTCTGCAAGTTAATTAAATACTGCAGTACTGTTGTTCTACTACTGACTGTAACTCTACTATATGCAGGTTCTTGATGCTATGTAAATAGCTCTGTCTGCTACTCAACATGTAATCTTATGTATACTGATATTTAATGTGCTGTACGCTAATACTGTTGCTCTGACTACAATTCTCCTTCCCCAGGATGCACCGTGAGACGAGCAACTTGTTGCTCAGTGTGCCCTTCCTGGTGAAACTCTTCAAATAAATAAATAGTAAATAAATAAAATGCAGATTTACAGATTTATTTCATTATTTTATTATTTATCCACCCTGAGTGAAATCCTAAGCTGCCTGCCAGTCCTGTGCGTGCACTTCTATCATGGTGCAGAAACACCAGTAAACTTATGCTCGTTAAATGAGTTTGGATTTTTTTTAAAAAGAAGTAAGACAAACAATCCCTGAACAGGGAACACTTTCCTGAGCATTAGACAATAACTGCACCACTGAAACAAGTGCTCCAACATGTTTAACTCATTATTTGAAATATAAAGCCATGACTCTGACCACATGCATTAGTGACAATGCCAATGCGCTTGCCTGGAGTAGTAGCTTTATATTTCAAATAATGAAATAAACATGTAGAGCATTCATTTCAGCAGCACAGTCACTTTGTAAAGCTCAAGAAAGTGTCCGCTATTCGAAAATTATTTTAACTTACATGCCTTCAAAAAATCCAAACTCATTCATGCACAAATTTACTGGTGCTTCTGCACCATGTTAGAAGTGCTCTCCCGGGACTGGCAGGTCACCCAAGAGTTCACTCAGGATGAGTAAATACTAAAATTATGAAATAGGTCTGTAAATTCACATTTAAAGATAAGCAGGAACAGTGAATAGCATGTGCAGAAATAAATATATGTGTAGGTATCATTTTTAACAAACACTGCAAAAATCAGCTAAAAGCTGACAGTGTCCCTTTAACTGTAAGCGGTCTTAGGGTGCCCACCCCTGGTACCGCTTCTCTTGACCACCATCCCCTTCCCTCCAGGCCACCCGGCCCATTCCCCAACAAGTTCAACACAGGGGTGACCAGTGTTGGAATGCATGTAACGGAAACCATCCCTCGATACACAGATTTTGACAACAGATAAGGGCCTACGGCCCACCTAATCTGCCCATCAGTGCTTGTAACTTGATGCTTTTTGTTTTTTAAACACTGTAAATAAGAAAAGCATCCATCAATGTTTGTTGCATCATTAGTCCCCCTCACCCAACCCCCCCACTCAGCACCCCCAAGTCCTTTCTTACCCGCCAGGGGTCCAATGCCATAATCCTCTCTGACCCCAGACACATTTTCACTCTTCAAAACCGGACCATGAACTGGGGAAATCAGATACTCTGTTCAGTGTATTTAAATGGAGATTTGAAGTTAGTGGCATTACTTGGCCATTTTTGAATATTTTTGCCCCAGATTTTTAACATGCCTTTTTGAGGTCCCACCTCATGAACAATGGCAGTGAAATTGGGCAAATCTGTCCTGAAAGGTGATTTTGCGGTCGCTGTGTGAAATCACCTTTCGGGCAGGAGTTGAAAATTTCTCCACCCTTGTTACATGAGGTGGGGTCATTAGAAGGCTATGCTGAAAATTTGGCTTAAAAATGTTTAAGAGCTACTGACGCCTCAAAGAAAACAAAAAAAACCAAACATAATAATTAGGTACAATTCTGCTTGCATCTCATTTATATTTTATGTATTTCTCTTCCCCATAATTTATTACTAAGGAAATGTGTATGAATATATGATCTTTGTCCCTTAGAGTTCATTTTAAGTTCGTCTGCCTCTGTAGCTTACTCCATACTTCAAGTCATGATCCTCTGTTGTGACATTACAGTCTGTTGCTGTAGGAGTAACTGTTAGGTCACAAACAGTGCTCTATGACATCAGGTAGGGAGAAAGCAGCAGGAATAGATGAACTCTTCAGGAGCAAAGATCCTGTTTTCATGAAAATAATCTCAGTAATAAACAATGGGGAGGAGAAATACAGAACAAATGTGAAATACAAGTTGAACTGTTTGTCTAAATAGTAGGTTTTATTAAAGTTCTCCTGAATGTGTCACCAGGTCTTTAAAAAACAACAAAGTTATGAGCCTACATTGAAATTTGCAAATACAGGCTTGTAACTTTGATAATTTTCAATGTTTTGACCCCAGAATTTCAACATAGCAATTTCTTCACAGCACCTCATGAATATGACAGCTGTCATTTTTCAGGTCCTGGCCAAAATGTGTTTTCATATCTGTGGATTTGGAATTTTATTTATTTATTTGGAAATAACCTTTGAGCATGATGCTCTTTTACAAAGGTTCCATGTCAAACAGCACAAGACAGTTACATTGGTACAAAACACAAACCGAACATTATCTCAGAGGCCAAAATTAAACTTTGCAGCCACTAGTTAGCTAAGCTAGTGAGTGTGAAAATCCACTGGCCCCACAGACATTTCAACTGGCCCAACTGGTGTACCTACTGATGTGTTGCCTTCTCCAGTACAAGCCCACAGGACTAGTGAAACGAAAATTTTACTAGCCCGATACGAAATCTACCAGCATTTGCTAGCGGGTCGGTACCAATTTTGACCCCTGTTGAATACACAGACATCACTAAAATTATATTCGCTAGGATGTTGGAAAATGAGAAAACAAGAAGTAGGTTTTAAGACATGTTAGAAGCAGGAGCAGCCAGGTAAATAGGTGAAGTCTATTGTTTATTTATTTAGTTTTTGTTAACTGGGTTAGGTGAGCTAGCCAAAGTTGACTATTTTCAGGCACGACCCGCGAGAATACATACATAAAATGAGATGAGATTATACAATACATAGTATATAGTACAGGTACATAGTATATAGTACAGGTAGGTTAGAATACAGATCAAGTCAGACAGTACTCGAGATAATACATATAGCTATGCAGAGATGACAAAAGTGACATTAGTATATGCAAATAACTGAAACTGGGCTAAGTGGCAGTTACGTACAGGGTGAGTAAGAGGAGAGAGACATAGGGGTGGGGGATGATGGTCTTTAGTAAAGCTAGGTGGGGGAGCTGGGGAAAAAATACTGGATGGGGTGAGGAGCAGCTAGGGTGAGCATGGGTGGGTTGGGGTATAGAGCAGTAGGGGTATGGTAAGAGAAGGTAAAAGTGAGGGTGGCAGTAAGGTCAGGCAGTAGGGGGCCATTTGGAGGGTGTGTAGAGTGGTATAAGAGCAAAGGGAAGATGTGGAGTGCAAGGAGATGGGACAGGAGATATGGATAAGAAAGGTTAGCGCCAGTTGTTGGGAAAGGTGGCAGTGAGTCAGGGAGAAGAAGGTCATTGGGGGAGAAGTGCATAGACTAGAAGAGGGTGTGAATAGCACAGAGATAGTGAGTGAAAAGTTTCCTCTCGAACACAGAGTTATAGTAAGGTATATGTGGGAGGCGGTGGGCAAAAATGATGTTTCAGTGGTGCGGAATTATGTTTTGGCGGGAATTTGAAAATGTTCACCTACGGGGTTCATTAGGTGGGGTAATAAGAAGGCTATGTTGAAAATTTGGTGTACAAATATGTTAAAATGTCCAGGTTATGACTGAACATAACACTATTTCAGCATTTACTCATAACTTCTCTAAATTTCAATACCGTATTTTGACTCCAAACTTTCAACGAAGGCATTTTTCCACAACACCTCAAAAACGCGACGTGTCATTTTTAAAATCCTGGATGTGTTTTTTGCACCTCTGGTGCGAGATGACATTTCAGCCAATATACTATAAATAGTACATGTCATGGGCCCTATTCTATAAGCACCCCTACGCATGTCGCAAGTTGCGACAAGTGAGGGGTGCAGTTGCAAAAAGGACCCTGCACACGATTCTGTATGAGGCAGGGTCCCTGCAGCTAAGTCCTGCGACTTGCGACAATCTGACAGGTACGCCAAAGGAGAGGCATACCTGAACAGGTTGGCATAAGCAGCGGGACAGTACAACAAAGGGCGCAAGTGTCCCCCCCCATGCCCCGAATCCAACATGTAAAAGGAAAGCCCCGCAGGACTATTATTGCACCCCCTATGCCCTGAGCTGCCATACTTATTAAGTCCCTCAAGAGTCTATCACGCCCCAAGCACCGACCCCGATGCCAGTCGCCCACAAATAGCACCTTGTAACAGTAGCAAGCTGCAAACCACTATCCCTGTAGTCTAGTGGCCCCCCACTGGCAATGCCAGACCACCCTGCACCCCCCCACTTACAGCCAGCAATGGAGACGAGACCACCTTCGCCGAGTTAGCCACTGACTGAGCTCTGTCTGAGCGCAACTACTGTTAATAGTACACACTCAATGAATGAACTGTCATTCAGTCATTGAGTGAACATTATACACAGAACATGCTCAGATGGAGCTCAGTCGGTGGCTGGCCGCAGAGGTGAGAGGTGGGCTGTGCCAGTTGCCAGATGGGTGGGGTTGTGGGGTGGTCTGGCACTGCCAAGTGGGGGGCCACTAGACTACCAGGGATAGCAGTTTGTGGCTTGCTACTGTTACAGGGTGCCATTTGCGGGCAGCTGGCATTGGAGATCGAGGCTTGGGAGGGGCCGCGATTAGCCCTGTGGGGCATGTCATTAACCCACTCAGGGACTGGGGCACTGGGGGACTGTGGGGCTTCACGGTCACCAAATGGGGATAGAGGCATTGGGGGACATAATGAGCCTCACGAGGCTTAACAGTAAGTACACTTAATTGGATCAGGGTATGGGGGTGGTGACATGTCATCAGGGGATGGGCCGGCGGCACACACACACAACCCCCGGAGGGCATAAGTACACTTACACCAGCTAAAGGCTGGTGTAACTGAACTTTGGCAGATGTCCTCTGGGTGTTGTTTGAGAATAGCACCCTGGGGGACTTGGTTGCTGCCCTTCCAGAATAGGGAGCAACTGCCGCTGTAAATCCCCTAGTGCCATGTTGCAGGGGGTTTAGCGTGTAACTGGTGGTATATGTCCACTTTGGTGCATGCAGCATGCGACATGTCACAGACCTCTTTGCAGAATACCATATGTTGCAACTGTTGGAGTAACTTGTTACTTGCACTATTTATTTTGGCTCAGGTCAAGTTATGCCAGGCATAACCTTTTGAGAATTAGGCCCATGTCTAAGGTGAATCCTAAAACAAGTATCTTCAAAAGTTGGGGTCAAAATAAAAAAACAAACAAAAAGAAACCCCATTTAACAACCATCAAATGCTCGGCACCGACAAATGCTCGTTTGTAGTGTTTTAATATTTTTGTGTTCACTCCTGAGTGGCTATAGGATTATCTCTTCATGTCTCAAGATCATTAAATAAATGAATGTGAGCCCTGACACTGGATCATGTAGAGGACAAGGAATACAATATTGACTGTTACATTACTAACAAAATGTGTTTTCTGCTTACTGTTTTCTTAGCGTGTCTCACTGTGATTGTGTGAAGCTCTTGATGTGAGTTATTTCCAGTGTTTGAGCAGATTGTGAAATCCACTGCTACTAGTGTTGTGTCACCACGTTAACATATATATACAGAAGGTCAAGTGATGGGATTGTCCACTAGAAACTGGGATGCCTAAGATCTGTTCTACTATGTCTCTCATGACCATCAATGTGCACTTTTTGTTTTTAAAGTTGTATTTGCAAATTATATATACTATTGCTGGACATTTCATAGGCACTAGATCATCATTTGTCACTGTATTGTCTATGCATCCCTAGATGATGTCATTACTGCTGGACATCATATACAGGTGAAACAGAGCAGTATCACTTTTTATAGCATCCCATGCTAAAGCACCACTCTAGGCGTGAAATGGCGTTGAGGTCTTGTGTGGTGATGGTGAACTTTGTACCTGCACTTTTATATACATGTAACGTAAGAGAAATAAAAATTGTGCAGAAATACTTTTTTTGTGCGTGTGATACAGACTTTTCTTCAGGTACATGCTGGTGGGATAGTGAGTGGTAGCACTGCCTTTTGTTGTTGAAACTACACAACACAGAGAACAGGAGTTTCATTTACAGTTACAACCTGGAGGGAGGGGAAGGGAGCGATAAGTGAGGAAGGGTGTAGTAGAAGGCAGAATAATAACAGATAAAATAATATATAGTAAGGCCAGCCCAGTGGTGTGGAGGGCAGAGACACTCAGTGCCCTATCTCCTGCCTCGCCAAAGACCCAGGTTCAGGAACAGACCCAGGTTGTTCAGGGGCTGGCCGAGGGACAGAGGGAGGGAGGATCAAGTGTCTGGAGGACAGCTCTCCTCCCTCGGGGGGGGGGAGGGAAGGCTTACATGACCCACTGTCGATTGCCACCTGGAGGTTTCTGGGTGGCAGTGCAGATCTGGGCACGTTACACTGAGGGACTGACCCAGGCATTTGAGGATGTCTCCAGGGAAGTGGAGCTCGTAGCTATGCCACTGCACTGAGAAGGCCCATGGGGAACTCAACCAGGAGGAAAAAATCCTATGGCCACAAGATGACATCCGGTCCCTTGCAGGCTCTGCACCAGTGACTGGACTCTTGCCACAGTCCAGGTAGCCAGGATGTCAGCAAGAAGGTAAGTCCCAGGAAAGCCGGGTGACAGAGCTGGGAGGACTGGGCAGAAGGGTGTGTGCCAGGGGGAGATCCATGGATAAAAATATCTATGAAAACAAATATATACAATACGTTGTAATAAGGCAACATACCGCATTTGATATCACAACATACAAGGCATACAAAGCATCTCCAGAGGTTGATACACCATACGTGTGAGTACAAGACAGATTTCAAGTACAAATAAGACACCATATTGGTTACATAGGGCACTCAGGGTAGATACAAAATGCTGCGTTAATTTTAATTTGGTGGTTGGAAAAAAAGAGAGTAAGCAGGTAATGTGCAAGGGCAGAGTATTCTATCATTTGGGCAGGTGGAAGCTGACAGGTGCTTGACCAGATTTCTGTTTTTATCAGGGGAATATGCAGTTTTTGTCAATTTCCAAAATGTATCTGATAGACAGGGTTGGTTTGGGGTTGGAGAAAATAGGTTGGAGTTTGTTAGCCCAGATTTAGGCATCAACTAAGACAGTGTAACAAGTACACCTATAGTCCAAGTTGGCCCAACCCAGAGTAGCATACAGCTGACAGAGCGTACAATTAAGAGTAAACCTGCCTAAAGCATTGCAGATGCTATTCAGTTTGGAGAGAGGCTGTTTGGGACAGCTGCATGCACTATAGTTCCATAATCCAATGTCAGCAAGATGATTTCCTCCACTATGTGCTTTCATGTGTACAGTGAAACACTATTCTGTAGCTCATAGGGTGCAACTAGCTTTACAAACCACCTGGACAAGATGGAATTATGAGGAGAAAAGGAAAATACTGCACCTGATCCAAAGTCAAGAAAAAGTTATGTGAATTATGTATCATAATCTAGGCCCATCTTGTCCACGGAGAGCATACTGAAGGGATCTGTTTAGTCAATGCTTGGTACCCAGGGACATACATACATACAGACAGTCTTCTACTTTAAGACAAGCCGAGTCTCTGAAGACCAGCTTTGTTGATCAAACCTAGCCGGAGATTATACGTCATGGTAAAAGCAAGCATATCAGTGGTGTACAAGCCAGTGTGATCAGTTTAATTGGGAGGTTGCAGGCTGTGGTACAACTAAAGAAGTCAATGACATGGAGAGGAGGGAAGAGGAGAAACACATAAACTGGTGGCAGAAAAAGATTGCTTGGCCCATCCTGTCTGCCTAAAGATTCCCTACCTATTGTACCCTAACTGGTCCCAGGGGTCCCTCCCCCTCCCTGTTTTTGCATTATTATGCCCATATGTCTGCCCCATACATGCTTAAAGCCCACCACTGTTCTAGCCTCCCCCACATCAGCTGGCAGTTGATTCCATGCATTCATCACCTTCTCAGTGAAGAAGTACTTCTTCACATCCCTCTTGAACTTGCCCCTTCCAACTTCTTCATATGCCATCTAGTCCTGATACTCATCCTCACTTGGAAGAGACGCTCCCCCTGCACCGTTTACCCCTGTGATATTCTTGAAGGTCTCGGTGATGTCATCTCTTGCTCTCCTGTCTTCCAGACTACACATGTTGAGGTCCTTCAGTCTCTTTTCATTGGGCTTCCCCTGCAACCCCTGCACCATCTTGGTTGCCCTTCTCTTCACTGCTTCCAACATGTCAGTGTTCTTTTGGAGGTTAGGCCTCCAGAACTGCACACAGTATTTGAGGTGGGGATGTACCATGGAGTGGAATAGAGGCATCACAACTTCCCTCCTGCTGGTGGGATCCCTACCTATACAACCCAGCATCCCACCAGCCCTGCCCATGGCCTCATCACATTGTGCTGCCACCCTGAGGCCCTCTGATACAACAACCCTGAGGTCTCTTTTTTGTCTTGTGACTGCCACCCCTCCAATATCTTATACTCTGCTCCAGAGTTAATGTACCAGAGAGTGTCTACCCTATTGCAGATTTTAGTGTCATCCTGTTTTTCCGCAGTGTCCTCTATAAAGACAGCACCAAGCTTGAGGTATTCTACTGGTCACCCCCCCCAATCACTGAAGAGCGTGCCATTTAACTCTACCCGCTGTCTGTTACCCTTTTGACTGTTGCACACCCAATTGCTCATTTTGTCTCCCACCCCAGACTGATCAGTTTCATGAGCAGCCTCCTGTGTGGCACTGTGTTGAAGGCCTTTCTAAAATCCAGATAGGCCACATTCATCGTACTCCCCTGGTCTATCTCCTTGGGCACCCAGTCAAGCAAATCAATCAGATAAACTGGTCCAGTTGTGCAGTGGTAGCACAACTGCCCACCATGCTGGCGACCCAGGATCAGAAGCGATCTCGGGTTGCTGGAGGCTGGTCGGGGAGGGAAGGGATTGAGCATACATGGACTACTCTCAATTCCTCTGTGGGGTGGAATGGCTTGCGGCTCCACCAAATGATTGCCACCAGGTAGAGGCATGGGGTAGTAGTGGCAGAAGTGGCAACAAAAAGGAGGGAGCTGCTGGACCCTACAAAGTGCACATGCCTCCACACACACAATGGACATGAGCACCCCAGCATGGGGGGGCTAAATTGGGAGGAAAATGGCAGTAACTTGGGTGTGCACTATAACTAGTCCCAGTGAACGACCATGAGGGTGACCGACAGAACTCGCCTTCCTCCACAGCTAGCCACCTTCCACTGAATGAAAGCACTCCTCTACTTGCCCACATTAAAAAAAAAACAAAAAAAAAAAAACAGCTGATCACATCAGCAAGTGTGGGGACCACCTTCATTCAATAGAAGGTGTCAAGTTATTGAGGAGGGTGGGTTGCCTCCATTACCTTCATTGTCTCTCACTGGAAGCCTTCAATTTTAAAGGAAAAATTGGGTGCTGGGGGAGGGGAGAGTTGGGTGCTGCTGAGGTGGGGTGTGGGGGAGGATATTATTTTAATAACTGAAAACTGCTAACAATAGTGGCTGGCCATGGAGGCAGGCAGGTTGTGTCGGATGCCCATTGTGGGAGTTTTTTTTTTTGAACATGAAATTGTGTGTGCTAGAGGGGATAAGAGTGGGATTTTGACTGTAGTACAGGGTGGGTGGAAGGGATTGTATCTTAAAGGACTGGGATGGAGAGGAGTGTTGTGGGTGGGGGGGCTGTTTCTTTTCTATTTTTTTATGTTTTTGTTCACAAACAGTATTTTCTGAATAGGAATAGACATGACTAGTGCTCCATTCTCATGAGTTGTGTTTCTTGCCTCTCCGTTTTGGTGAAACTTCAATAGAGTAGCAAAACAGGCAAAGAACCACCTTACCCATGAACCAACCAAGACAGCACAGCTTAATCAGAGACCTGACAGGTTGACAATTCTCATTCAACTCAGATCTCTTGACTCATTTCAGCCTTTGTGTTGAAGTCCAGGTTGGTTTAGATTTAAGCAAATTTCAGCTCACTTCATCTAGATCTGGTCATGGATGAAAGGGAGGGTAAATTTGCTCTCAAAGAGGAATCCATTGTGAAGTGCATCCTGAATTTCAAGACATGACTTGAGGAGCTCATGGGGCTCACCCAGGAGCACCTAACCACTGCACAACAGAGACAGCCCCACCAAAGTCATAGTAAGCAAAGTGTATTTTGCGGTTTAGACCACAGTGCAAAGAACCATTCAAGAATGTTAAAGGTGACAAGAAAAATGGTAAAACTGCATAGCCATCAGATAGACTTGGTAAAGATGGATCTGACATCGGGTGTCTGAAAGGGGGAATCCTGGACCCACTGATGGCAAAGATACTTAAAGCAGACAATGTAAGCAATGTCTGCCAAAAAGAAATTTAATGAAAAGAAGGTCACCGCCGCACCTGCTGAATGGAGAAAGGAGCAGGCAAATGACACAGATGAAATGCCCTCATCAGAGGATATATCAAATATGTGGCAAATTTTCCAGGTGATCCAGACCATGGGGAATTTTAATAAAATACCTGCTGCCCTAACAGCAACTATTCTCAGCACAAGACAGAAGCCACCCTCCCACACGCTCCTTGACAATGCCTCTGAATCACTCTAAGGGGCTGCTCCTGTATACCTCTCCCCCCATCTCCACGCTAGGATGGGTCTATGCCTCCCTGTCCTCAGCCCTGCCTCCTTGAGCACTTTTGCTAGAGGTCCCCCCTTCTCCCCTACCAGAATCCTGTCCTTACTGACCCTCTGCCCAACCTAACCTAACCTCTAGTGCCTCTGCACCTTACTTGCACTTGTAATCAACTAAAGTTGATGCCCATATGCTGTATAGTGTTTTAAATGACTAAGAAACTCTGTAACCTTTTCCTGATTGTTGTGCTGTTCGGTGTCTCAAATGTCCTAAAACTCTGTAACCTCCTTGATTGAATGTCTATACTCTGTTCACATGGCGTGGAACCTTTGTAAAAGAGCCTTATCTCAAAGGTTATTTTCCGAATACAGTACCAAATAAATAAACCCCAGGATCAGGCTGCAACTTATCTGCCTGCAGAGGATGAGGATGAAGAATATGATATACAAATGGAGGAAGCTGACCCCACAGAATTAGAAAGTGCACCCGAGCAAGATTTCAATCCTCCTCCAAGGCATAATGAGAACTGCTCATCTTTTTCCTCATTTGTAAGGCAAATGGTTAATACCCTCAACATCCCCAAATAGAGACAGAAGAGGATGAAAAGGATGCTGTTTTTATAAACATGTTGGGAGTAGCTCCACCAAGAAGAATGCTACTTCCCATACATTGAACCACTTAAGAAGGCCACGTCAAAAATTATGTCTGCACCCACCTCAGCTGCAGCTACAGTAAAGAAGTCTGAATTAAAATATCAGGCAGACATGGAATACCTGTATGCCCATCCTGGCTATCACAGAGTAGTCCTGGCTGCTGCTTGTGAGGGAGCAAAAATCACTATCTGTGCCACCTCCTAAAAAGGACTCTAAAAAAACTGGATAGTGTGGCCAAAAAGGTTTATGCTACAGCTTCCTTACTTATCAGGCAGGCGGCTTACTCAGCCCATGCAGCATAGCACCAGTAAGTACTCTGGAACAAAATGCTGTCACTGGCAGAAAGGGGGGGATGGTGAATTGGCACAGAACCCAATTGCCACAGGAAGATTAGCCGTAATTGCCACAAAATATAATTTCCATGCTGTGGTGGACACTAATGACACTGCTGCTAGAGTTTGGGCTCATGCAGTGTCCTTAAGAAAGTTTTCTTAGCTGAAGACTACCATTCTTTTTTAGGATAGTCAATACAAGGTCATAATGGTGTCCAGCTGTTTATCTGAGACCGGGTGAAGAACCTTGATGTTATTTTTGACGAAGGTCTGACTTTAAAATCTCAGGTGTTGGCCGTGGTCAAATCCTCTTTTTACTACCTGAGAAATATTGCCCGGGTGAAACACCTGGTCTCCCCCGCCCCCCCGGACAATTTGGCTATCCTGGTACCTTTGTCATCAACTACCTTGATTATTGCAATGCCTTCTACCTAGGGCTTCCAATGGTTGACATTGGCCACTTGCAACTGGTGCAGAACGCAGTGGCCAGGCTTTTGACTGGCACATCTAGGGCCAGTCATATTGTGCCTGTGCTGCGTGAACTGCACTGACTGCCTGTTCAGTGGTGAATCACCTTTAAGGTTGGCTTGTTAACGTTTAAAGCCCCACATCCTCTTGGGGATCAAGGCCTCTGATCTGGGGGTGGAACCAGTCGGATGGTCTGATCACTACATTGTGGGGTTCAGTTTTAGCACCCTCCTCTGTAGGCCTGACCCTGTGGAGATGGTTAGGTACTGCCCTTTATGAGGTGTAAGCTCTGAAGGCCTGGTGGTGATACTCAACCTATCGTCCCTCCTAGTGGCAAGCAGTGATCTAGAGACCCTCGTGGTGGCCTATAACTCTGCCATTTCGGCGCCCCTGAATGTCATCACTCCTGTCCATGTTCGTCCTCTCTCCCTTTGCCCTTGGTCCCCATGGTTTGATGGGACTTTGAGGGAGATGCGGCGATTAGGACGAAGGTTAGAGCATTGCTGGAGGAAATCTGCCCTTGATGCCGACCACCTTAGACTGATGGATCATTGTCAAGTCTATCAATCCGCAATCACCCGTAAGAAGGCAGAGTTCCTGTCTGGGGAGATTGCGTTCACTCAGAATCGACCAGCTCATCTTTTTCAAACGGTAGACAGACTGTGCAACCCAGCCTGTCTACAAGTTCGAAAAGCCTTTTCACAAATAGAGTGCAATGAACTTGCTCGATTCTTTGCATCTAAGGTGGCTGACATCAGGGTGGTACTCCAACCAGCACACTGTATGGGTATTGCTGTGGATCGGTTCGAGGCCACTTCTCAGCTCTCCTGAAGTACCTTTGACCGACCGAATTTCATGGATGTAATGCGGATTGTCCAGAGTGCTCGCCCTATGTGCTGTAGTTTGGATTCAGGACCAACTTCCCTGATTTTGTGTTGTGTTGATTCCATCGGTCCGGTCCTAGCACGGATAGTCTGGTACTCCCTGAAAACAGGTGAGTTTCCTAGCTCCCTGAAGGAGGCGATGGTAACACCCCTCTTAAAGAAAGCTTCTTTGGTCCCAGACTGCCATGCAAACTACAGACCAATCTCTAACCTTCCCTTTCAGGGAAGGTGATTGAGAAAGTAGTGGTAGTGCAGCTGGAGAACCATTTGACCATCCATGACTTCTATGAACCCCTCCAGTCCGGATTTTGAAAAAGACATACAGTGGCGGATCACATTTAAAGTAGGTCTTCTGACTTTTAAAGCCCTACACGAATTAGGCCTGGATTACCTGAAAGAGCTCCTGGTTCCCTACTGCCCTGGTCGATTGCTCCACTCAGCTGACGAGGGGTTGCTAGAGATTCTGAGGGTGTGTTTGAAATATTCTGGGGCCCGTGCATTTATGCATGCTTCCCCAACTCTCTGGAATTCTATACCCCGGCAGTTACGGGAGTGCACGACTGTGGAGGGATTTAAGCAAGCCTTAAAAACACACTTGTGGGTTCTAGCTTTTGGTGAATAAATTATTTTGTAATTGGGTTATCTGTTTATACCATTTTAATGATCTGGACGTTTGATGTGTTTTTAAATTTTTAGGTGCCTTGATACTTTGAAAGGTACCTTAAAAATAAAGTTATTATTATTACTACATGGCCTGGGACCCGGCTACCTGAAAGATCTTCTGACTCCCTACTGCCCCCTCTGCCCTCTCTGATCCGACGATGAGGGATATTCCCAGGGTGCGTTTGAAAACCTCTGGTGCTTGAGCATCTTCTTGTGCTGCTCCCACCCTGTGGAATTCTCTACCGCGTCGGTTAAGAGAATGCCTGACCATCGAGAGTTTTAAAACTGAATTAAAAACCTATCTATTTCAGAAAGCCTTTTTTGATGGCTTTTAGTCAAATTTATCAGGTTATTGATGATTTCTTGTCGCAATTGTTTGCTTGTTATATTTATGTTTATTTTAGCTGTTTATTGAGTGGGAGTATTAAATTGTATAGCACCTTGATATTTGAAAGGCGCTTTATAAATAAAGTTTACCTTACCTTAAAAGGAACAGCGTCTTCCAAGAGAGGAAGTTCAGCTCACAAGTAGGTGCAGCCTCAAAGGGGAGTAAGGGTCTCCGGAACCATAATGAGGTCCCACACAAATGGATCTTGGAAGGGGGGGGCAAAAGCAGAATCCTTCTAAAGAACCTGTGAAAAACCTCAAGCTGGGCAATTGTTTTGCAGTCAGTGAGGGTATGAATGGCAGACACCGCACCCAAATGCACCTTCATTGAATAATACCAGCGGCCTGAATGTGTAAGGGACAGGAAGTAATCCAAATCATGACTGACTGGACACGTAAAGGAGTCCAGATGACAGGCAGTACAGTAAACCATGAAATGTTTCCATTTTTGGGAGTAGGTGTACCAAGTAGACAGTTTACAAACCATCAGCATAACAGCTGCAACTGCAGGGGACTCCCCAAAGTGAGAGTTACAAGTCTTCAGGAGCTAGGTGTGGAGGCATAGGGATTGAAAATCTGAATGCACCCGAGAGACCTGCTCCTGCAACAGAAGTCCCAGCCACAGAAGGAGCAGGACAGTAGGACTCACTGCCACTTGCTGTATTTATTAACAACAGTAGCCGTTGGTCCAGTAGTAGTACTACTGCTTCAGACGCCGGTGACCAGAGTCTGGGAATGAGCTTGGGTCATCCTCCATGGGGGGAAGGAGGGGCTGTTGCACTGGGTGGCATTAGGCTCCTGGTGTGAGGAAGGGAGGATGCCATTAGGCGCTTGGCTGGGACATGCATTAGCATGTCCACAGTCTGGACTTCAGTCCTTGTGCAGGCATCCTCAGGGGGACAGGGTTCCAGGGACCACAACGGCAACAACAAAGAGAAATCCAGCCCCGGATGCCATGCAGCATTATCCCCAGAAAGGGGGATGGAGCCCCAGATGGTCGGCATAGCCGCTACCATGCCCATGCTGGCAGCAGGAGAAAAAATATGATTATATACTTTACCTAGGCCAGAATGCAGCTGCCAGAATCAAGCTGTCTGGCTCTGCCCAGAACTTGACCAGGACCCTCTGGATCAGAGGGAATAGCAGAAATGCATATGTGAACGTCTCTTTCCAGGAGAGAGGCAATGTCTCACCAAAAATCTCCAGGTCCAGGAGCAAGTGAGCAGAAAATGCAGCAGTTTTGCACTGTACAGATGTGCAAAAAGGTCTATCAAGAGGCGGCCCCATTTTTAGAATAGGTTGGCCATGATGGGGTCCAAGAGCTCACACTCGTGGCCGAGTGCCTGGAACCCCCCGAGGTGTTCCACTAGGATGTTGAGGGGACTGGGCAGAAAGACATCCAAAAGGAACATGTTGTGTTACATGGCCCAATGCCAGGGAACGGGGCCATAATGTCACCGAAAAAAAACAAACAGCGTGCTAATAAATGCTGCAAGCAAAGTAGCCGAAATAAGGTCAGTACAACACAGACCGCAACACAAAAAGTACACCCCATTACAAATAATAGAACTTTCTTTTTTTGTGGGGGTGGGCTTTGCCCTCAACACCCCCGTACTTTAAATAACAAACTGCGCCGGGTTGCAGACCTTAGAGATGGGGTGATACTCGAGGAAGGGGGAAAAAATATATTAAAAAAAAATAAAAAATTGCAATACCAGGAGACCTGGAGGGAACTGATCCATGGTCCCAGGTCTCCAGCCTGCCGTGTGCTGGTGCCTTAGCCACTCCACCATGAATGCGGCTCGACCAGGCACCACACACACACATGGCAACTTGATCCCTTGCCTATCTCAGCACAAGGCGACAGGGGTAGTGGTAATTCCCTACTGCTGTTATACCCCCCCTTGCTCTGAATATTTCCACGCTTTACATAGCATGGTTATTGCTGCGCTATTTTTGTAGCGCTACATTGACCCGGCACCCAGTGCCAGACCCTCATGGCCTTCCTGCATGGAGAGTAAGAATGAACTCCATCTTAGCAGTTGATGTAGTAGATCACTGAAATGTTGTCCATATGGACCAACAGTTACAGCATGAACCTGAGGCAGGGTAGTGAAGGCCTGTAGGCTAAGCAGAATAGCCCTAATCTCCAGAGTGTTGCTGCACTGGCCCAGAGTCCAAAATGGGCCAAGCGAAGTTCCTCTTCCAGAGCCTGAGGTATTGGTCTACATCACTGGAATCGAGGGACACAGAAACAGAGACCCTGTCTCCAGGCTGGAGTGGTGTGACCACCAGAGCAGGGATTGACAAAAAGAAGACGTAACTTGTATGTGACACTTCAGATCATCCCTGTCTTGAGCCCACTGTGCATGGGGAAACCATTACAAAAGTGTAAGAAGCAGGCGTGCTAGTAGGACAGTTCGTATGGCTACAGCTATGAGGCCTATCAGCCATAATATACATCTGGTTGAAGCATAATCGCTTGAGGAAACCAGCTAAGACTGGGCAACCAACATGGCTGCACAGTCTGAAAGAAGAAAAGTCCTGCCCACCACTGTGTCCAGCACTGCTCCTATATATTGGAGCCACTGGCACAGAGCGAGCACGGACTCTGGAACAGTGTATAAACTATTGCCTCCTGTGACGGGGCCTTCAGCAGACAGTTGTCGAGATATAGGAAAACATAAAGGCCCTCTATGAGGAGGGCGGCTGCAGATGTTGCAGAGCATTTGGTAAGGAGATGAGGTACAGTGGATAAGACAATGGGCAATACACAAAACTAATAGTGAAAGCCCTGAAAAAAAAAAACGCTGCTAAACTGATGCTTCATGCAAACACACTCTCTCCCTGCCTGCCTTCATTTCTATGCTGTATCAGCTCAATCCTCTTGTAGCAACAGGGGAAGCAAGAACTGTAGAGAGACCACTTGAAACTGTCTGTACAGAGGGATAACTATGGCAACAAAGGCCCGCTATGAGTACCTGCGTCTTTTTTTTTTCACGGCTTTCACTATTAGTTTTGTGTATTGCCCATTGTCTTATCCACTGCACCTCGTCTCTATACCAAATGCTCTGCAACATTTGCAGCCGCCCTCCTCATAGCGGGCCTTTGTTGCCATAGTTATCCCTCTGTACAGACAGTTGGTGAGACCCCATCTGGAGTACTGTGTCCAGTTCTGGAGACCCCATCTCCGCAAGGACATAGACAGGATAGAGGTAGTCCAGAGGAGGGCAACTAAAATGGTGCAGGGTCTGCAAGAGAAGCCGTATGAGGAGAGACTAAAGGAGCTTAATATGTATACCCTTGAGGGAAGAAGGGAGAGGGGGGACATTATAGAAACTTTTATGTACCTCAGTGGAATCAAAAGTCCAAGAGGGTAGCATCTTTCAGAAAAAGAGACTTGCAAGAACAAGGGGATACAATTTAAAGATAGAAGGAGGGCGGTTCAGGGGTAATGTGAGGAAGTATTATTTCACAGAGAGGGTAGTGGATGCATGGAACAGCCTTCCTGAGGAGGTTGTGGGGTCTAAAACTGTGGGAGAATTCAAGAATGCATGGGACAGACATAAGGCAATTCTTGTGGGGGGGTAGGAAGAAATAGGCTGTTGGTTAACTAGGATCTGCGGCCTATCCTGTAGGTAGGGAAATGGGCAGACTAGATGGGCCAGGCGGTCCTTATCTGCCATCAAAGTCTATGTTTCTATGTTTCCCCTGCTGAGCAGCAGCACTGTGACCCAAACAAAGAAACACAAAATCACCATTTCACCACCTGTCCCAACCCGATAACAACTTTGCCTGCATCTCACTCGCTGCAGTCTCTCTATCTTTCTCACCGTGACGCTTCCTAAGGATTCACTGCTTCTCCTGGATCTGCACCGCACCAGATCTCCATGGTAACCCCAGACCTCTGGTTCCGGGTATCGGAGGGTTCTGCTCGTCGATGTCGGCATCCTTGATCCGTTTCCCCTGTGGCGTGGTCTCTTGCTCTCTCATGCTGTGAAGCCACTTCTGTAAGGATTCCCATGCATTGCCCACCTGCTTCCCCTTGAAGTACACAGCACCAGATCTTCATGGTAACCCCAGACCTCTGGTTCCTGGTATCGGAGGGTTCTGCTTGTCCATGTCAGCATGTCAGCAAGTCAGCGTGTGAGTAACAAAACTCTCTGCAACATACTGTGCCTGTAATTTAAAAACTTTATTTCCTCTCAGCTTCCACTTAGTAACTCGTAGTGGTAACGTTTCGGCAAGCAGATGATGCAATCTTGTGGCTCAGTACAGTACTGTACTCGCTTTAACTAATCTGTTCCTTCTAAGGCAATGGAAAACATGAACTTCTCTTTTATGGAACGGCCGCTTAATCGGTACGAAAGGCCCATCACCGGGGTGTCCCAATTAAGCAGCTTCTACTGTATTCCAAAAAGAGGTTTAGGTGCCGAAGATCCCGTACAGGTCATAACTCCCCCATCTAATTTGGCACCAGGAAGTGTCAGTATAAAAGTATCTCTGAATCAGTTCTGTAATTGGGACTGGTTCTATGGCTCTTTTGCGGAGAATGCATTTAACCTTCTCCAGCAAGAGGGTGAGATATCCCAGAGGATATCTAGATAGCTGGCTAATGGAGGATGTGCCTGAGGGACTAAAAGGAGTTCTAGGGCATGTCCTTGCTGAACCACCTTCAGAACCCAAGTATTTGTAGTGATTTCCTTCCACTTTGGAAGGTAGGAGGGAGATGTGGCCTCCCACTAGCATCCCAGCAGCTGCGGGAGGCAGAATGTAGTCAGACGGCTCAGAGGGCAGCTTGTGTGCTGCCAAAACCTGCACCTTTGTTGACCCTGGCATGGGTTTTGAGAGGCAAAAGGGCCATCTGGCATTCGCAGAAAGAACCCTTTAAATAGCCTCTACCAGGGCTGCATATGGCCTATGAAAGGAACACTTGCCCATACATGGAGGCTTTAGCGTATGCTGGGAACACAGAGTTATTTCAAAGGTCTGCAATTCCTGCAAAGCAGAAACTTAGAAACCTAGAATATAACTGCAGATAAGGACCACTTGGCCCATCCAGTCTGCCCACTTTTCCCTACCTGCATTATTACCACAGACCGTACTTGAGATACAGCTCTTTCTCCCTCCCTTTTTCTTTCCACTATGATTCCCTTGCGCCTATCCCATGCATTCTTGAACTTCACTATCATTTTTGCCCCCACCACCTCTGCTGAAAGACTGTTACATGAATCCACCACTCTTTCTGTGAAGAAGTACTTCCTCATATATCTCCTGAATCTACCCACCTTCAACTTCATGGCATGTCCCCTTGTTTCTGAGCAACTTTTTTTCTGAAAAATACTTCCTTTCTGTACCTTATTTAATCTCATGAGGTATTTAAAAGGTCTCCATCATATCCCCTCTTTGAGGGTGTACATATTGAGGTCCCTTAGTCTCTCCTCATAGGGCTTTTGATGCAGATCTTGCAACACTTGAGTTACCCTCCTCTGGACTGCCTCCACTTTGTCTCTGTCCTTCCAGAGATGTGGTCTCCAGAACTGGACACTGTACTCAAGGTGGTGTCTTATCAGTGATCTATAGAGAGGCAACAGAACCTCTCTCTTTATGCTGGTGATACCACTGCCTATGCACCCCAGCATCCCACTAGCCATCCTGAATGCCATGTCACACTGTCTGGTCACCTTCAGATCATCCAATATGGATTACCCTCAGCTCTCTTTCTTGCTTGGTAATTGTGACTACCCCGTCTCCCATTTTGTACTCCACCCCTGGATTTCTGTGCCCTAAGTGCATTATTTTGCACTTTTTCACACTGAAACCTAACTGCCATACCCCTGACCACTCCTCTAACATTCTTATGTAACCCTCCTACAAATGGGGATTCCCAAAAACTCTTCCTTGAGCTTGCCTAAATGCTCACTGCCAGGCTGGTGTCCTGCGTTTTAGCAGTTTAAATGTGATTACCTGAGCCTGTATAGCCTCTGTGTACTGTCTCTTTAAGAGCTGCCTGATTGCAGCCTAGGTAACCTCAGAGGGAATTCTGTTGAAAGATGTAACTATTTGCTGAAAATCATTTAGAGTGATAATGATAATGTAGTTTGCCGAACCTGCTTTATTCGTAGCAAGGACTGTATTGTTTGTCTCCACTATCTTGGTCCTGGACTGCAAAATGGACCAATCATTTCTGGTGGGACCTAAAATGTAGCCGGACTACAGGAGCTGTCTGAAGTCAAAATCTGTAGGAACTGTAGTTTTGAACTTTTTGCGCCTTTTTTGCAACTGAAGGGGGAGCTCTTGCTTTGACGGACAGCCAAATCAGCCAACCAAACCTTTTGGATATTGGGGAAGTCCCGGACTGCTTGCTGTTTTCAGTTAGATCTAAGCTGGAAACTGAACAAGAAGGAGCTAAAGTGATTCTGAGCAGCAATCCTGAGTGGATTCGCATGGGAGAAGTCTGAAAAGGCTAAGTTTTTGGCCTGCATGTCTGCCTGCGGCTCCTGAGAGGGACAGAAGAGAATTATTTTGGAATAAATCCAAGTTTGTGTGACTAAAGTAAGCTACTGAAGTGGGCCAGGCTCAACCTGAAGAAGACTGAAGATTTTGCTGAATGCGATTGGTCTGTCAAGAGTTCCAGCTACCCTTAAGCTCCCAGTGTGTGCAGAGACTTTGCAATTGTGACTGGGGAGCGCTTTGCCTGGTACAGTAGAATTCCCGTACATGTAAATGTGCTATGAGCTGCTAGGGGGTTGTGAGTTAGTTCCCCACTGTGTGAACTGTGTTCTGCTTGCTGGAAGCTGTATCCAGCCCAAAATGGACTACATCCGAATTTGTCTCCATGTGGTCTGGGCCTTGCCAGACTGGCCCAGCCAGACTACCCACTGCACAGAGAAGCCATCGACGAGAGACCTACCTGGGGATCAGTCCCCTGCTCCACGCTTAAACAGGAACGACGCCTCTGCGACTCGTGTGGGCTCTGCTTCTCCTGGCATTCCAGATCAACCACCTGCAGTCTCGATTTTCGTCCAGCCTGTGTCCAGTCTTGGGTATCATGAGTAAATACCAGTGTAGCTCCCTGCAACAACAGCTTAATCTGAGTGTGTCATCTGATTGTCTTGTTGTTTCGTTTCCTTTACGAACTGAGCCCTCTGGCTCCGGATTACAAATATTGTGTACTGTGCATGTTGTGTTTTTCATCACAGGGCCCCAACCAGCTGCAACCCCGCGCAACAGTCCTGGCTAGCCCATCTCTTCTCCATCTGGGTACCCAGAGGTGCGACTTTGTGGGGGGACTCAAAGCGCATGCATAACTGCTTGATTGATATAACCTTTAAGCTAATTAACCTGATTTTGCCCCTTCCTTGTTCAAGTCCCCTGAATAAATCAAATCTAACATTTTCTGCATGTAATCTGACTGTGGTTCCAGTTTGTTCTCAAAGTACTGTACTGTTGCCATTTGCTGTGCATAACCTTGTTTTACAGGGGGTCCCCAGGGTCGAGCCAGAGGAACCAGCCCTGGTGGTACGTGCAAACAATGTGGGTACTTGTGTGGTGTACCAGGGGTATTGTGAAAGTGATTATTGTGCAGTGTTCAGGCCACTAGAGGGGAAAGGGGGGGTTACAGTCTCCCAGAGGGCTATGCCCAGGTTAGCTTGACCACTACCAACCCTGACCTCCGGATGAAGGCACCCGTTTCAGAACTCAGGCCCCTTAACCTGCTACTAGCCAAGCAGGCAGGGGTAGTAGCCCTTGGGATAGCGCCACCTAGGGGTTACACTTAGGTCTCTGTTCATCCTTTCCACCACCTGGATTGTTCACCCTATTGCAGATTTTGGTGTCATCTGCAAAGAGACCTTCCTTTCCAGCTCTTCTGCGATGTCACTTTTAAACACATTAATGAGGACCAGTATCAGCACTGATCTATGAAGCACCTTGCTGGTCACTCCCCCTTCCTAGGAGTGAACTCCATTTACAACCTCCCTCTGTTGCCTATCCTCTAACCAACATTTTACCTAGTTTGCCACCTTTGGACCCCCTCCCAGGGTACCCAGCTTGCTTACTGGTCTCTTATGTGGAACGATGTTGAAAGCATTGCTGAAATCTACGGCCACATCCACTGCTCCCCCATAATCGAATTCCTTGATTACCCACTCAAAGAAATCTATCAGATTACTGCTCCCTCCATTTCCCTAGCCAGCCTGAACTCCCTCTGTAATGCCTTTTGTCGTTTTGCGACAAAGTCCTTTCCTCATACTCATCACTACTTTCTCTACTCCCCCTTTCCATCATCCCCTACTAAGATGTCTCCAGTTGCACTGTTTCTCCTTCATCTCCAAATACTAGTTTGCTTTCCTCCCCTCTTACCTGTCATCACTCCACTCCCCAGTCACACCTGCTCCATGCTCTCTTCGCTCCAGGGGCCAGCGTACCTTCTCCACTCCTCATCACCGTTCCTTTGCTGGGCAAGCTGCCTTTTCCTATTGCCTTCTGACTCTCTGGAACCAGCTGCTTCATCCCTCCACCACTCCATCACCTCAGGCTCCTTCAGGCACCAGCCGAAACTCCTCCCACCCCCCGACCTGTTCCTGTTTCCCCTATGAGGTCTCCCTGTCAGTCAGTGGCAGCAACTGGGTTTTGGTTTTCCACTGTGTTAACTTGCTTGCCTAGTGCACTGCCTGCTCATTTGGTTGAAATTCTCTATGACAAATTTGTTGTACTGCACATGCATTTGTCTGATATGACTACAAATCTTTTTCACTTAATCTAGTCCAAGGTATACCTGCAAATGACAAACCTTTATATTTATGTTCTCACTTTACTTCTGTAACTTGTAATGTACTGTAATTTGTTTGTTCCTCCTGCTTCCCTTTCCCCCAGGTCACTTTGTCTCTGTGTGCCTTTCCCGGTCACCAATTTTCAAATAAATAAATAATAATAAAGATTTATTTGACATGACCTCCTCCCCATCACAAATCCATGCCGGTTTGGGTCCTGTAATCCACTGGATTCACGATATTCCACAATCCTTTCCTTCAGCAGTGATTCCATTAACTTACCCACCATCGATGTCAAGCTGACTGGCCTATAATTGCCAGCCTGTTCCTTGTTACCACTTTTATGAAGTGGGACTACATCTGCCCTCATCCAGTCCTCCAGAACCACTTCAGCCTCTTTGCAGATGACACCAAAATCTGCAATAGCGTGGACACTCCAGGGGGAGTTGGGAAGTATGAGTAGAGTGGAGATAGTCTAGAGGAGGGCAACTAAATTTGTGCAGGGTCTGCACAAAAAACCCGATGAGGAGAGACTAAAGGGCCTCAATATGTACACTCTGGAAGAGAGAAGATATATAATAAATACCTCACAGGGGCAAATGAGGTACAGGAAGGAAGTATTTCTCAGAAAAGAGGTGCTCAAGAACAAGACGACGTGCCATGAAGCTGGAGGGGGTAGATTAAGGAGAGATGTGAGGAAGTACTTCTTCACAGAAAGAGAGGTGGATTCCTGGAACAGCCTTCCAGCAGAGGTGGGAGGGATGAATACAGTGGTCGATTCAAGACAGCATGAGATAGGCATAAGGGAATCATAGTGAAAAGGAAAGTGAGGACAGAGAAAAAGTAGGAGATCAAGTAGGATCTGCAGCAATACTGTAGGTAGACAAAAAGGGGAAGATTGGGTGGGCCAATTGGTCCTTATCTGCCATCAAATTCTATGTTTCTATATAGGTGACGTTATTTGGATCTACAGCACAAAGCATCCCATTCCTATCCTTTGGCCATCTGCTGCCCTGACAGCACCCCTCTCTCTACAGTGAGTGAATTTAAGTACCTTGGCATCAGACTGGACCCTGCCCTCAATTTCTCCTTCCACATCTCTACCACTGCCAAGTCCACCAACTCCAGATTAGGCATGGTTTATCACCTCCGCCACTTCCTAACACACGATGCATGCAGGACCATATCCCAAGGCATATTCCTATCTCCAGTACAGCACACATTCTCATGAATGCCTCCAAAACCTTGCTACATAAATGAGACGTTACTTACAATAATGTGTCATTTTGCCCTTGCCTCCCCTCACTTGACCCATAATTGCTCACTGTACTCCACTCTGGGCCGACTCTTGACCCACTGCATCACACTTCCGTGCTCTAGGATGCTTTATTTTCAAAGTTCTCAGGTCCAGCTCCCCAGACTTCCCTGTCTCACTAATACACGGTGCTCGCCCCACCTACTCACTTCGATCAACAGATACCACCTCCCTGGTTGTTCCAAAATGTGTGACAAAAATGGGTGACTGGGCTTTTTCCTTATCTGCCCCAAAGCTGTGGTACTCCCTCCCAATCAACATTTGCAGCTCCCCAACCCTGTCAGCCTTCAAAGCAGCCTTGAAGGCTCATCTTCTTTTAACAACTACCTGTAGCTGTTCTTAGCATTATCCTACACCCGCTGCTTACTAAACACTCTTCCACACTGTGTAGTCTAACTGCCATTTGACTACACTACTGTTACTTCCCTACGGCCAAATTAATGTACTGTTGTAAGCGTGGTTGGGATAGAGTCAAGGGCAGGAATAGTACAAACAAGAACACAAAAGGGGGAAAAGACCAGGAAAGGGGAGGAAGGGAGGGGTTTGGGTGGGGCTGGGGCATCTGTAGTAATATGAAACTAAGAGCTGCACAATCGGGCAGACTTGATAGAACTGTGGGCCTTTTTCTGCCAGCAATTTTGTATGTCCGTATGTTTGATACTTGGTGTCATAATAATTTATATTTGTATTTGTAACATGGCATACAAAATGATCGTGAAATGGAGAGCAGAGACTGGTTGAAATGCATCAGGTGATGCAAAACGAGCAGTGATTAACCCACCAGTAGAGCCCGCTGGCACCGCACCACAAAAG
This sequence comes from Neoceratodus forsteri, assembly GCA_016271365.2. NCBI lineage: Eukaryota > Metazoa > Chordata > Ceratodontiformes > Ceratodontidae > Neoceratodus > Neoceratodus forsteri. The sequence goes on along the minus strand of CM057449.1, from coordinate 156,605,578 downwards.
TGGGAGCAAGGCAGAAGCAGGAAACTACAGACTTGTTAGTTTAACCTCAGTGATAGGGAAAATGATGGAATCACTTTTGAAGGAAAGAATTGTCGAGTATCTAGAGGGCAGAGGGGCACAGGACCCTAGGCAGCATGGATTCACAGTGGGAAGGTCATGCCAGACGAATCTGATAGATTTCTTTGACTGGGTGACCAAAGTAGTAGATCAGGGAGGGGCTGTGGACATGGCCCAGCTAGACTTTAGCAAGGCATTTGACACAGTCCCACACAAAAGATTAATATACAAGTTAGCCAGCCTGGGAGTGGGTCCCAAGATGGAAGCCTGGGTAAAGAATTGGCTGGGAATAGGACACAGAGAGTAATAGTAAATGGAGTCCACTCAGAAGAAAGGAGGGTTACTAGTGGAAATGCAGGGTTCAGTATTAGACTCGTCCTCTTCAATGTCTTTATAAGCGACATTGCAGAGGGACTGGAAGGAAAATATGTCTCTTTGCTGATGACACAAAGATCTGCAACAGAGTTGATGCACAGGGTGGGGTGGAAAGGATGAGAAGGGACTTGGAAAGGTTAGAGGAATGGTCAAATGTATGGCAGCTTAGATTCAATGCTAAGAAGTGCAAGGTAATGCACCCGGAAACAAAAACCCAGGGAAGAGTACACAATGGGGGTGAGATACTAACAACAACAAAAATGGAAAGGGACCTGGGGGTAGTCATATCAGATGACCTAAAGGTGGGCAAGCAATGTGAGAGGGCAGCAAGGAGGGCTGGGGGGATACTGGGATGCATAGGGAGAGGCATCACCAGTAGAAAACAGGAAGTTATTATCCCTCTGTACAGACAGCTGGTGAGACCCCATCTGGAGTACTGTGTGCAGTTCTGGAGACCCAATCTCCGCAAAGACAGACAGGATGGAAGCTGTCCAGAGGAGGGCAACTAAAATGGTGCAGGGTCTGCACCGGAAGACATATGAAGAGAGACGAAGGAGCTTAATATGTATAGCCTCAAGGAAAGGAGGGAGAGGGGGGACATGATAGAAATGTTCAAGTACCTCAAGGGAATCAACAAAGTCCAAGAGGGTAGCATCTTTCAAAAAAAGAGGTGTGCAAGAACAAAAGGGCACAATTTGAAGATGGGGCGTGCTCAGAGGTAATTTAAGGAAATATTTTTCACAGAGAGGGTTGTGGATGCATGGAACGGCCTCCGGAGGAGGTTGTGGAGTCAAAATCAGTGGTGGAATTCAAGCATGCATGGGACAGTCATAAGGCCATTCTAGGGGGTTGGGGTAGGAAGAAGTAGGCTGCTGGTTAACTAGGATCTGCAGCTTATCCAGTAGGTAGGGAAATGGGCAGACTGGGTGGGCCAAGCGGTCCTTATCTTCTGTCAAATTCTGTTTCTATGTATGTTAAGTAGCCACATGGTGCAGCACTGCGGTGGGACTAAACAGGGTACACATCCAAGAAGTTAGGTAAGCATTAATCACTGACAGAGGAGGGCTCTACCGGGGATTAATGCCCTGCTGGGGGTGGCGCATGAGGCTGAAGGCCGAATGTTTTCAACCACCCAGCAGGCATTAATCCCTGGTAGAGCCAGACGCTGGAGGTGATTAATGCACTTGTAACATGGCAAGTGCAAGGCAAGAATTGTGCGAGTAGTGGTTCAGTTCAAAAAAGCGAGCGCTTGACGACAGTGATCATGTTTATTGGTAAGCTATGCTACATGTGCTTGATTTCAACTCAGTGTCCTGATGTGACAGCGTGCGCGGTCATGGTGCACGCTGCACATTCTTTTGCATAGTATCGGATATTTTTCGCTGGAGAGCAACAGAGGATTAGCGTGTGACAGATACAATACGAGTCTGATTTTTGGATTCCGAGCGACCGTTTGCATGCTCTGCTGTTCCATGTTATCTACCGATCACGAATCACAGCAGTGCAGTCTGGGAGAGATACCTACTCATACTACCACATGTTCAGTGAGTGATCATACGTTTATTCCGCTTATCTACCTTGTGTGCCACGATAGCTCCATCTTTTATATTTCTTTCCCTTGCTAGCGCACTTCAACAGCTCCTCTACTGAGTGAACTGTGTAGCAACTCAGTGGGTAGGTGCGCGCGATTGTACCAGCGAGATCCTGGGTGTTTTCTTAACATTGTGATGTACTGCCTTGCGCACATCCCTAGTAGTCCTGTGTGTCAGTGCTCCCAGCGCGGCCCCACTTGTTTGCATGAGTTACCTGAGCGCGATGTCATAGTGGCTTATGAGGGTAGTGCACCAGCAGGCTCTAATGCTTACTAACTTGTTGGAAGTGTACCCTGTTTAGTCCTGCCGCAGTGCTGCACCGTGTGACTACTTGTGGTACGGCGCCAGCAGGCTGTACTGGTGGGTTAATCACCACTCGTTTCGCATCACCTGATGCATTTCAACCAGTCTCTGCTCTCCATTTCACGATCATTTTGTATGCCATGTTACAACGGGGATTAATGCCCGCTGGGTGGTTGGAAGCACTCGGCATTCGGCCTCGTGCACCAACCCCCCCCCCCCCAGCAGGGCATTAATCCCCGGTTGAGCCCTCCTCTGTCGGTGATTAATGCTTACATATTGTTTTGTAACTTGCTGTCTCAGTGTAACATTCATTGCTATATTCCTTTGATGTTCTTGCAATTGTAACTTGTATTGCTCAACTACTGGTCGATTGTTGTTTTACCTGCCTTGTATTCTCCTGGACAGTACCTGAAAATGGGCAACCAGTTGTCTAGTGTAGTTACCAAAAACCAAATAAATAAAAAAACTAGTGAGCTAACAAAATAGAAACACAGAATTTGATGGCAGATAATGACCACTTGGCCCACTAAGTCTGTCCATTTCCTTACCTACTATATAAACTGCAGATCCTATATGATCTGCAGCCTACCTGCTCCTTTCTACCACTAGTGTAGCATTCTGCCTGTTCCATGCATTTGTGAATTCGCCTATCATTTTTGCCTCTATAGTCTCCTCTGGGAGGCTGTTCCATGCATGTTGACCAAGTCATCCCCCCCTCTAACTTCATATTGTGACCACTTGTTTTACACTTCTCCTTTTCTGAAAGATGCTGTCCTCTTGAACTCTGTTAATCCCCTTGAGGTATATGAATGTCTCTATCATGTCAGTGTATAGATATTGAGTTCCCTCAATTTCTCCTCGTATGGTTTCTGGTGTAGTCCCTGCACCATTTTTGTTGCCCTTCTCTGGACTACCTCCACCCTGTCTATGTCCTTTCCGAGATGAGGTTTCCAGAACTGTACGCAATGCTCTAGATGACATCTCACCAACTGCCTGTACAGTGGCATCACCATCTCCTGCTTTCTACTGGTGATACCTCTCCCTATGCACCATAGCGTCCCACTGGCTTTCCTCACTGCTTTCTCACATTGTTTGGCTACCTTTAGATCATCTGTTATGACTACCCCAGGTCCCTTTCCAGTTTGGTTGTTGTTTCTTTTTTTTGTACAGTATTATTTATTTATGGTCCTCCCTTGGCACCCACAGCTGGCCACTCCATCAGACCGCTGAGGTCCCCGCTACCATCCTGACTCCTACTGCCATCCACCAACCCCAACTGCAGACCCCCAGGTAACCCAATGTATCCCTTCATTGGGAGGGTCCCTCTATTCCAGGGGGACGTGCCTGTCGGCGAGCCTGCATATCCCGGGTGCTGCGGGGTTGGATCGGACTTTCTCCAGAGCTTTGTGACGGCAGCAGGCTGGCAGTTGTCATCTAGCTCGAATTGGGGGGGGGGCATTTTTTCCATTTTTCTGGCCAGCCCACAACTGCCCTAATAGGCCTTTATCTGCTGGCAAATTTCGTATGTTCATATGTTCAAAAGGCCTGTAATTTCTAGCCTCTTCCTTGCTGCCACTCTTATGCAGAGGGACCACAACATCAGCCCTACTCCAGTCCTCTGGCACTACCTGCGACTCCAATTATGTTCCGACTAATGTTGCCAGAGGGGCAGCTGACACCATGCTCAGTTCTTGTAGTACTTTTGGGTGGATCCCATCTGGTCCCGTTGCCTTGTTTTCCTTTAGGGCTTCCAATCCCCTTCGGACTCTTTCCTCCAAAAATGAACTAGTGCCAACTCCCTTTCCCCCACTGTGTCTGCTGATACTTGTTGATCTGTTCCCACTCTTTTCCACTGTGAAGACTGAAGCAGAAGTGTTCATTTAAAGTTTTAGCTTTCTCTTGGTCTTCCTCTGCACAGCACCCCCCTTCTCCTGATCTTCACTCTCCCCAACCCTTGCTTTCCTCTTTTCACTCACATAACTGAAGAAAGTTTTATCCCCTTTTTGACCTCCTAGGCTATCTTCTCTTCTGTCTGCACCTTTGCTGCCCTCACCCTTCTTCCTGCCTCCCTTAGATTATTTAGATATATTTCCCTGCTCCCATTTAGGTCTTCTTGGACTCCCTCAAAGCTGTTTTTTCTCCCTTACTGCCTTATCCACCTTCTTTGAGAATCATAGTGGCCTCTTCCTCCTCCTCCTACCCTTGCTTATTCCTACTTATTCTGAGAGAGACAGAGAGAGAACCAGAAAGAGACAAAGAGCAACAGAGACACAAGGGGAGTGAGAGAGAGAGAGAGAGAGAGACCGTGAGAGAGAGAGAGAGAGAACCAGAAAGAGACAAAGAGCAACAGAGACACAAGGGGAGTGAGAGAGAGAGACAGACAGACAGAGAGAGCGCATCTTTGATGTTCCTGGGTGATTCACCCATGCCGCAGCAACATATAATAGCGCGATGTAAATTACAGTGCAAGCAATTCACTGGCAGCAAGTGCAGTGCCCATGACATTCTGCTGCCAGGGAGATGCAGTGCTGTACCCGGGAACAAAACTGAGATGACAGCACGGCAACCAGCACACAGTACTGGGACACCAAAAAAGATGTACAGTATGTGAAAGCAATAGAAAAGCATATGATAATCAAGGGGCTGGGGGACTTACCATATGAGAGGAGGCTGAAGGAGTTGAACATGTACTCGCTGGAGGAGAGGGGGGACAGGGGGGATATGATATGATTGAAACCTTCAAGTACGTGAAAGGAATGAACAAGACCAGTACGGAGGGGCTATTCAAAGTAAGGGAGAGGAGGGATACCCAGGGCCATGATATGAGACTGGAGGGAGGAAGGTTCAGGAGGGAGATGAGGAGACACTTTTGTACGGAAAGGGTGGTAGCTGGGTGTAATGCATTACCAGCAGAAGTGGTATCCAGTAGAACAGTGGACTGCTTCAAAAGGGACTGGGACAGGGCAAGGGAAGGGTGGGAGGAAGGGCAGCTGCAGAATAAGGGGTGCTAGCTGCACACCAAGCAGACGTGATAGACCACTAGGCCTGTATCTGTTGGCAAATTTTGTATGTTTGTATACTATTGCAGTGGACTTCACCCCGCATCCCCCAGAAATGATTATAGCAAACTCATTGTCCTAGAAAGGTGGAGAGACAGCACAATGCCCCAGCGCTGTCACATCACTTACGCACAGCATACCGAGCACCAAAATAAATCAAGGTAGCTTTAGAATCCTGCAGCAACATCCTGATGACCTAACTATTGTGCCAGTAATGAGTCAGCACATTAATGGGCTACCTTTCTGGGCACCATGCATCTCACAAAGATGATGCATAAGTTCGATTAGGCTGCTCTGATTCATGTATTTAGAAACTGCTACTTGTATGGTGTTGCTACAGTGATGAAAGTGAAGCAGCTCATCAACATGACATCATTGGTTCCAGTCAGTCAGTGGCTTCTGATGCTGATAAACCTACTTCTGTGGCTGCCACATGGATAAAAATGGAGCAACTTGGAAACGAGTCATCAACAGGTTGCAATCAATGAGTGCCTTCTGACGCTGAAATTGCTACGTGTATAGACTGCTACATGGATGAAAATGGAGCAGTTCATCATAGAGCTCTGTTTTCATCAAACAGTAACTATTAATTGTAGTGGAGTCAGGTGCCGTGGACAGAAGTAACCGAAGATGTCACTGGTGGGAGCACCTATAATAGTGCAAAGGAGGCTGCAGACAGAGTTGGTTTTAAAGAACATGGAAATGGAATATAAAAAAGACAGCAAGACATACACAAGGACAACAGGGTGCAAGCAGCTGTGAAATGAGATCTATGCAATGCTTGCTTTCCCTTTAAGGTCAGAAGGGACTCTAGACCAATCCAGTCTGCCTGCCCCACTTCATCAGAATAAATAAGTACACTGTGCAAACGTGCCAATTTATAGGGCTACATCACTCACTTTACTACCCAGGGGTAGCCTGTGATTCCCTTGGTAAGCAGAAAATCATCACAGCAAGACATTTTACATGAACTGCTAAAAAGTTCCACAGACGTCATTAAACAATCCACCCACTTACTGCTGGGGGTGTCTTCAAGATGATCCTTCTGCTGTTGTGTCTCTTCCTCCTTTACATCAACAGGAAGTTCCTCGCCCCTCTCTATCAGCGATAACAAGTGTCCCACCGGGATTTCATATCCTGCACATTGATAAAAAAAAAAAAAACAAGATACTAGAAATAGTATTCCAAACAGAGCTACCTACTATATGCAGCACATCACTCACAGGAATGTATTGGCTGCACCTGTTGTGGCTTGTCCTTAAAAATAAAAAAGATTTAGCAATCTGACTGGCTGGTGAGGGTCCTTAATCATGATTTTATATTAGTACAAAATTACAAATAATGATCCAGCTAGCTTTGAAGCTTATATACATTTTCAAACTTACATTTTCCTACACCCTTCCTCGCTTTACAGAATATATAGTTTGTCCCGCTCCAATCTTAGATTTGATGGAAATCAATTCTTGGCCAGCTCTAGATGTGCAGCCCAGCAGGGGTGCAACCTCCCATCCTATGATACAATATTTTGCCCGAGACACAGGCACCAACCTGGCAGATGCAAGGCAGGATGTCAAATTCAGATGCTTCACACCTCAGCGAAGGAAGATTTTTTATTTATTTTTTTTTAAACACAGAAACAGAATTTGCCAGCAGAAAAGGACTGGTTGAATACCTTGTTGGCCCAGATGGTCCCTGACTAGTCTGTCTCCACAGACCCTAACTGGTGTCCAGTAACCCTCTCTCCTCCGTGCCTATTTACTAAAATTCATTCAAGTCTATCCCACACATGCTTGAAGCCCCCAACGCCCTACTGTTTCTGCCTCTACCACGTCAGCTTCATCGCATACCCTTGGGTCCAGGTGCTCTTCCTCATTTGAAAGAGACTCCGCTCCTGCATCATGTTCACCCCGTGAGGTACTGACACAGAAACACAGAATATGTCAGCAGATAAGGACTGCTTGGCCCACCTAGTCTGCCCATTTTTCCCTGCTGATAGTACCACCGCATATCCTACTTGATCGCCAGCCTATTCACCCCTCTTTCCTTTCCCTAAGGTTCTCTTATGCCTATCCCATGGATTCTTGAACCCCACCACTGTTTTCACACCTTCCACCCCCACTCCCGCTGGAAGACTGTTCCAGGAATCCACCACTCTTTCTGTGAAAAATTACTCCCTCACATCTCTCATGAATCTACCCCTTCCAGCTTCCCATTGTGTCCCCTTGTCCATGAACACCTTTTTTTCTGAAAAATAGTTCCCGATTGTACCTTGTTTACCCCTGTGAGGTATTAAAGGTTTCTATCATATCCCCACCCCCTTCCAGGGTGTACATAATTAGGTCCTCTAATCTCTCCTCAAAAGGCTTCTGATGCAGACCTGTCACCATTTTAGTTGCCCTCCTCTGCACCGCTTCCACTCTATGTCCTTTCTGATACGTGCTGTCCAGAACTGGACACAGTACTCTAGGTGGGGTCTTACCAGCAATCTATACAGAGGTAACACCACCTCCCTTTTTCTGCTGGTGATTCCCTCCCTACGCAGCATCCCACTCGCCCTCCCTACTGCCTTGCCACACTGCCTGGCCACCTTTAGGTCATCCAATATGATCACTTCCAGCTCTCTTTCCTGCTTGGTGGTCATCAGCACCCCCCCCCCCGTTTTGTACTCTACCTCTGTGTTTCTGTGCTCCAAGTGCATTATTCTGCACTTTTTTCCATCGAAACCCAGCTGCCATATCCTTGACCGCTCCTCGATTGTTCTCAGGTTGCTGCTCATCCTTTCCACCCCTCCACTGAGTGTCCACTCTATTGTAGAGTTTAGTGCCATCTGCAAAACAGTGTCCCAGGTCACCTCGCGCCATCTGCAAGCCAGTGTCCCAGGTCACCTCGAGCCAGCACTTTCGCCCCGGGGGTCTCAGAAAGCTAAAAACGCACCTAGCCCAGCTTGACTGGTCCCCAATCCTACTCGCAATGGATATTGACCCTGCTTATCCTATTGCTCCAATGCCTTCAGCAAGGCCTGCAACCTTTTTGGCCCCCTGACCAGAATCCGTACCAGGAAACACAGTGCCCCATGAATCTCCCCATCCCTCATCCAAACACTGAAACAAAGAGATAATCTCTGGCATATTGCTGTTGAGACAGGCAAACTGGCTGACAGATAAACCTATAATGCAGCACGTAACAAGTGCACCTGGGCTATAAGGCAGGCTAAGGCCGAATATTATCAAGCCACCCTTGAATCCACTTGGGGCTCATCCCGTGTCTTCTGGGACAATATGAAAGAGGTCAATGGGAAAAAAGACCCGCTCCCCCCCCACACCATCACTACTCTCCATAGATGATACCGTCACTACTGATCCTCCCCACATAGCCGAGTGCCTCAATATGGCTTTCTCAGATCTAAGCTCTGTCCTCCCCAACTACTTTTTGACCCTATCCCTGCCTCAACCCCCCACCTCGGCTCACCCCCCCCTTTCTAAATGTGTGCCATATCATCCCTTGAAGCCAGGCCTCATCTGCAAAAAGCCTTAGCTAGCAACAACCCCAGCTGTGATACTCTGGACTCCAGGATTCTCCGATTAGTCCTAGATACTGTACTAGCCCCTCTCAGCAACCTTTTAAACTGGTCACTATGTCTTGGTCAATTTCCCAGTGCCTGGAAAATTGCAGAAATCACTTCTATCCATAAGAGTGGAGATAGAACCTCCCCTAACAATTTCAGGCCCATCTCCATTCTCCCCCCTCTCTCTAAAGCACTAGAAAAAAATAGTGGCCATTCAGCTCTCCGAGTATCTGGCCAAATACGACCTGCTGTGTCTGGAACAACACGGATTCCGCCCTGGACACAGCACCACTACAGCCCTCCTGGAGTTCTCCCAGCACCTCCACTCTGCTCTCGACTCGACATGTTGTGGGTGCAGTGTTCTTTGACCTCTCCAAGGCCTTTGACACTGTCTGTCACCCCCTCCTTCTTGACTCCCTCCACCAACTTGGCTTCTCCCCTGGCCCACTGGCTTGGTTCACCAGTTACCTCTCCACCAGATCACAGCACATGAAGGTAAATGGCACCCTGTCCAATACCCTTCCCATTCGCTCGGGGGTCCCCCAGAGTTCCATCCTGGGCCCCGTTCTGTTCAGCCTATTTCTCAACACCCTCCCCACCTCCTGCTCGGGCAATATGGTACTCTATGCCGATGATGCGGTTCTCCTTGCCTCCCACCCTGACCCCACATCTCTACAGGAATTCCTGCAGCACACATTCCAGTAAGCCGAAAAGTGGTTCCTTGACCACCGGCTGGTCATTAACCTCAAAAAAACAAATCTATGCTTTTTTCGCATCACCAGAATAAGGCCAAAAATGCCCCCCTCTGCATTCTCCCCAGTGATGCTCACCCTCTCGAGCAGGTGTCATCCTACAAGTAGCTGGGCATCACCTTTGACTCGGCCCTTACATTCCACACCCACATCAATACCCTGTCCTCAGCCATAAACTCTCGGATTGGCCTTCTCTATCGCCACAGAGATTGCCTCCCCCAAACCGCTCTCTGACTGACCATCAACTCCTCCGTCCTGTCCATAGTGGACTACAGCCTACCTATCTACACTGCGGCCGACAATACCGCCCTCACCAGAATCCAGACCTCGATAAACAAGGCTCCTGACAGGTGCATCCCTCTGCACCCATACTTGCCTGCTCTATTCCACCGCCAACCTGCTCACCTTGGAGGAGTGTCTGCACTATCAAACCTGCTTACTTGCCAAAAAATCCCTGCTAGGACTCTCCCCCCCAGGGGTCACCGCGTCCCTGTGGCTTGCATCCCCATCTGTTGCCACCAGCTCAGTTAAGGCCACCTTTCTGGTGCCCCGTACCAAGACCTCCCTAGCCCAAAGGTCCTTCCACTACCGCGCCCCCACATGATTCAGCTCCCTCCTGCCTTCTGTCACTAAGTCTACCAAAACTGGTCCCTTTAAAAATCGCTCTCTGTAACCACCTCTTTGGCGCCTGAAGCTGTAGCTGCCCTTAATCAACCTAATGTTGGGGTCCCTCCCCGTTTCTGGATCATAGCCTAGACAATGTCCGTTGGACTGCTTCCCCTCCCCCCTTTTTTTTCTTTTCTTTTCCTCACCGTTCCCCCACCCTTCACATAGGTATTTCCTAGTATGACCAGGGTTGTGACTTCTACTATTGTTCTACTTTACACGATTGCTATTTACTGCATGTAACTTTATTCCATAAACCACTGTTATATTGTGTTCTTTTGTTATTTGTATTGCACCTGTATGTTACCACTGTTGTATCTCACACTGTAACCATGTCTACCCTCCCTGCGACGAGGTGCTTTTGTAAATGAGTCCCTGACTCAAAGGTTGTAATTCTGACTTTCAAAAATAAATACAATAAAAATAAATAAATAAATAAATAAATTCGACCTTCCCTTCTAGCTCCTCTCCAATATCACATATGAAGATATTAAAGATGACTGGTCCCCGCACTGATCTCTGAGGCACCCAGCTGGTCATCTTCCCTTCCTCTGAGTGAACTACATTCGTCATCATCCTCTGCCACCTATCCTTAGCAAATTTCTTACCCAGCCGACCACCTTAGGACCCATCTCTAAGCTACACAACTTGCTTTTATTGATTTATTTATTAAAATGTTTCACCAGGAAGGCATACTGAGCAACAAGTCGCTTATCTACCAGTGTGACCTGGGGGGAAGGGGTATAACTGGAATGAGACATTAAACATTCAAGTTAGAAGATCAACATTAACATACAGTTGTAAGGCAGCTGTTACAAACAGTGTTACAACAGTGTTGCGCGTAACAAGTAGAAAGAGTGGACAATAATAAGTGCTGAGTTAATAAGTAAACAAGTGCTTATGTGAAAGAAAAGGGGGAAGGGAGGAGGTGGAGGTAGGGGAGGGGAGAGTCGTGTCCATGGAGTCCCCTTCAGGATACGAGGAACCCTGCAAGGGGACTGGGGGACCAGAGAGAAGGGGATAAGGCAGTGTCCCAGTGAGACCCCTTTAAGATGGTGAGGGAAGGGAGTAGAGTAGATTAGAGATATAAGCCCTTTGTGGGGGGTAGGAGAGGGATCCATGGAGTGCATTCAGAGTCCTTTACATTCTGTGAGAGATCAAGGGAGGCCAGTAAGGGGGAGCAATTTGGGGGAAGGGGAGGAGGGCTAGAGATTTGAGGGTGGTGGTGGGTGTACACAGGGTAAAATGAAGTTGAGGGTAGAGGGGTAGGGTTTGTCCAGGGCTTACAGGAGGGAATTAGGGAGGGACATGGCAGAAGCAGCTAGACGCAAGGTAATTATTGAGGGCAGAGCTGATGGAGTAGGTGGAGGATGAGTGCTGGATTTGAGGGGGGGAGGGAATTACAAATTTTTGGGAGGCAGTGAGAGTAACTGGATTGGCTGATTTGGGTGGATCTGTCGGGGACAACCAGGGTATGGGAGTCAGTTGATCTAAGGGAATGGGAGGGTGGGGGGTGTTATAAAGGAGGAGGTGAGGTAGGAAGGAGCTCACCCAACCAGTGCTTGGAGGTGAATTTAGCACAGTGAGAAAGTCACCTATTTGTAAGATAGGGGAAGGATAGGGTATGATAAAGATCACAGTGATGGCTGCGGGGGGGGGGCATCCAGAGCAAAGCGGCAGAAGGAATTGAAGAGGGTGTCCAGTCTGGCCAGGGAGGACTTAGTGGCAGCACCACAGACTATGTCACAGCAATCAAAAATGGGCAGTATCATCTTCTGAACAAGTTCATGCCTAGCCATAGGAGGGATGCAACTATGGTTCCTGAAAAGGGCACCAAGCTTGGGGCACAGTTTTTTCTGGATGGCGTCAATATGTCCAGAGAAGTTTAAGCATTGGTCCAACCAAACACCTAAGTACCTGAAGGAGGATGTGTCCTCAAGTAAAGTCCCCTCAAGGGTGTGAAAAGTGGGTAGGGAAGGAAGCCTAGAGAGTCTCGCCCTTGTGCCAAAGGTCATGGAGACAGTCTTCTTGGCATTGAGAAAAAGTTTATGCCTTGCAAACCAGAGCTAAACCTTGTCGAAGTCTTGTTGTAAACTGGTTGTAACCTCATCAGGACAGGAGCCAGATGCATACAGGACTGTATCATTGACATACATATGTATAGCTCAGGATGGGGAGCAAACAGGGGGAAGGTAATTTAAAAGATGGAGAGCCGGCCCATCAGCGCAGCAGTTGGCTTTCCACTTGCGATGCCAGCGACCCAGGTTGAGGTAAGGACTCAGGATGCTGGAGGGCCAGCCGGAGAGAGAAGGCTAAAGTGTACAGAGACTGCTTGCCTTCTCTCGGGGGGAGGGTGGAATGAGGACCAGGGGCTTGCTGACTCCTGGCGGAGGCTGGGGGTATGGCAACATGCTGGGGCCCCATTGACTAATGGGGGCATGGGGGACGTCGGCTTACACCTAGACATTGCAGCACACCACACCCCCAGGGAGCAAAGTGGAAAAGTGCTCAATGGGCGACTGGCACCCGGGCCAAGTAGCGTGTGCTAGATGGCTCCTACCAGTGCCCATCTCCCTCAGAGGTGGGGGACCCACCTGGCGAAAGATTATGCCTGGATTAGCCGGGGGCTGCAAATGTGAGGTGGTGGTGGCTGACATCGGGGCAGGGGTGCCAGCGGGGACCTAGGCGGCCCGAAGGAGTGGCCGGTCTGGAGCAAGGGAAGGTGGTAAAAAAAAAAAAAAAAAAAAAGAAGAAGGAGAATAGGAGGATCCCTAATACCGAACCCTGAGGGACTCCAGTGCTAATCGGGAGGGGAGGGGAAGGGAAGTGGCGTCCAGGATCTCAACTGATTGTGTTCTACCAATAAGGTAGGCCTTGAACCTGTTTGTGGCAGAAGGAGATAGGCCAGCTGCTGGAAGTGAGTTGAGGAGAAGTGAGTGAGTGAGAGATGGTGTCGAAGGCCTTGGCCAGGTCGACAAAAATGGCAGAGGTAATTTGGCCATTGTCCATCCCAGTTAGGATGGAGGGGGAGAGGCGGTGGTTGAGTGTTTTTTCCTGAAACCAGACTGGAAAGGGGTGAAAAAGGAGGTGTCAGTTAGAAAAGAGGTAAATTGGGAGAGGGCAATGTGTTCTTGAAGCTTGGCAAGGGTAGGGAGGAGAGAAATGGGGTGATAGTTGCCAGAGGATGAGGGGTCACCCCCTTTGGGTAGAGGGAGGACCACAGCATGTTTCCATGAAGGAGGGACCAATGCAGTAGAGAATGAGAGATTTAGGATTATTGAGAGGGAGTAGGCAATGGCAGAAGCAGAGAGGGAGAGGAGTTTTGGGTTAAGGCCATCAGGGGAGGCACCTTTACAGGGGTTGATGGTGAGAATGGCACTTAGGGCATCGTCTGGGGTTACAGTAGCGAAAGAGAAGGGAAGGTGGGAGGGTGGTGGCTGGGCACATTGGTAGAGGGTGGGGAGGGGGAAGGATAGGAGGGAGGGATTTCAGTAGCTTAGTGGTGCAGGAGGTACAGTAGGAGTTAAATTTCATGGCTACAGCTGCTGGGTTGGACACTAGTGAGCTATTTACTTTAAGTACCGGGGGCCGTGGGCGAGATGAGGGAGTAAATAGGGTGTGGACCACCTTCCAGAACTTTGAAGGGGAATTTATGTTGGTGATGAAGGCAGATTTGAAATATTCGGACTTCGCTAACCTTGTAGCCCTGGTGCAAGTGTTTCTGAGCATGCAGAAGTTCGCGAGGTCACTAGGATGCTGGGCAGCTTTATGACGCTTCCAGGCTCGATCTGTGGTAGGCCAGAAGTTCAGAGGTTGTCCAAGGTAAGTAGTTACCTCTGACTCTGGTTTGTTTGAGAGGGGCAAAGGCATTCCAGCTTAACATTCTTGCTTATTAGTCTCCTATGTGAAACGTTGTTGAACGCCTTACTGAAATCTAGGTAGGCTACGTTTGCCGGTCCACCATGATCTAGTTCCTTGGTCACCCAGTCAAAGAACTCTTATCAGATTCATTTGACATGACCCCCCCCCCCCCGTGAATCCATGCTGTCTCAGGTCTTGTAACCCACTGGATTCAAGATACTCCACATTCTTCTTTCAGCAGTGATTCCATTAACTCTCGAGAGGAGCAATCTTAGACCTGGTTCTCTCAAATGGAGATGAAGAGAGGATCACAGATGTAGAAGTGGGTAGCCATCTGGGAACTAGCGACCATCGAACAGTATGGTTCACAATAAACACAGCAATAGAGTCAAGCCATACAAAGACAAAGGTACTGGATTTTAGGAGGGCTGACTTTGTCAAAATGGGTGAGTGCCTAAGGAATGCACTAGCAAATGGGCAGGAAGGAGGGGTTGAAGAACAATGGGGAATAATAAAAACTGCCATCACAGAGGTATCAAGCCTTTGTGTAAAACAAATAAACAAAACGAAACGAGGTAAGAAACCACTATGGTTCTCAAAGGAAGTGGCAGTGAAGGTTCAAGAGAAAAAGAAAGCATTCAGGAAGTGCAAGGAATCACAGAAGGAACAGGACAGAGAACTATATCAGTTAAAGCAAAAGGAAGCTGGGAAGGCAGTCAGATCAGCAAAGGCCCAAACTGAGGAAAAGATAGCCAACTCAGTTAAGAAGGGGGATAAAACCTTTTATAGGTACATCAGGGAGCGAAGGAAGACCAAGGGAGGGATAGTGAGGCTTAATAAAGGGAAGTGAGGGTGGGCAGAGGGTGACTGTGAAAAGGCAGAGATACTAAACAAATATTTTTGCTCAGTATTTACAAAGGAAGAGGGGGAGGTACCTAAAACAAACAGTAGAAACACTCTGGATACAGAAGTTGATACCAGCACATTTACAGAAGAAAGGGTTCTGAAAGAACGCTTAAAATTGAAGGTGGACAAAGCAATGGGGCCTGATGGGATTCATCCCAGAATTCTAAAAGAACTAAGGGTAGAACTAGTGACACCACTGACTACCCTCTTTAACAAATCATGCGAGGATGGGGTGGTACCCGAGGACTGGAGGAGGGCAGATGTGATTCCCCTTCACAAAAGTGGGAGCAAGGCAGAAGCACGAAACTACAGACCTGTTAGTTTAACCTCAGTGGTAGGGAAAATGATGGAATCACTTCTGAAGGAAAGAATTGTTAAATATCTAGAGGCCAGAGGGGCACAGGACCCAAGGCAGCATGGATTCACAGCGGGAAGGTCATGCCAGACAAATCTGATAGATTTCTTTGACTGGGTGACCAAAGTAGTTGATCGGAGGGGCTGTGGACATGGCCTCACCTAGAGTTTACAAGGCATTTGACACAGTCCCACACAAAAGATTAATATACAAGTTAGCCAGCCTGGGAGTGGGTCCCAAGATGACAGCCTGGGTAAAGAATTGGCTGGAGAATAGGACACAGAGAGTAATAGTAAATGGAGTCCACTCTGAAAAAAGGGTGGTTAGTAGTGGGGTACCGCAGGGTTCAGTATTAGGACCAGTCCTCTTCAATGTCTTTATAAGTGACATTGCAGAGGGACTGGAAGGAAAAGTATGTCTCTTTGCAGATGACACAAAGATCTGCAACAGAGTTGATGCACAGGGTGGGGTGGAAAGGATGAGAAGGGACTTGGCAAGGTTAGAGGAATGGTCAAATGTATGGCAGCTTAGATTCGATGCTAAGAAGTGCAAGGTAATGCACCCGGAAACAAAACCCAGAGGAAGAGTACACAATGGGGTGAGATACTAACAACAACAAAATGGAAAGGGACCTGGGGGTAGTCATATCAGATGACCTAAAGGTGGGCAAGCAATGTGAAAGGGCAGCAAGGAGGGTTGGGGATACTGGGATGCAGGGAGAGGCATCACCAGTAGAAAACAGGAAGTTATTATCCCTCTGTACAGACAGCTAGTGAGACCCCATCTGGAGTACTGCGTGCAGTTCTGGAGACCCAATCTCCGCAAAGACATAGACAGGATGGAAGCTGTCCAGAGGAGGGCAACTAAAATGGTGCAGGGTCTGCACCGGAAGACATATGAAGGGAGACTTAAGGAGCTTAATATGTATAGCCTCGAGGAAAGGAGGGAGAGGGGGGACATGATAGAAACTTTCAAGTACCTCAAGGGAATCAACAAAGTCCAAGAGGGTAGCATCTTTCAAAAAAAAAAGGTGTGCAAGAACAAGGGGGCACAATTTGAAGATAGAAGGGGTGGCTCAGAGGTAATTTAAGGAAGTATTTTTTCACAGAGAGGGTTGTGGATGTATGGAACGGCCTTCCAGAGGAGGTTGTGGAGTCACAAACAGTGGTGGAATTCAAGCATGCATGGGACAGTCATAAGGCCATTCTAGGGGGTTGGGGTAGGAAGAAGTAGGCTGCTGGTTAACTAGGATCTGCAGCTTATCCATCAGGTAGGGAAATGGGCAGACTGGGTGGGCCAAGCGGTCCTTATTTGCCGTCAAAGTCAAATTCTATGTTTCCACCACCAAAGTCAGGCCGACTGGCCTAGGATTGCCAACCACTTCCCTGCTACCACTTTTCCAGTCCTCCAGGACCACTCCTGTTTCCAATGAGCTGTTAAATAGGACTGTCAGAGGAGCGGCCAGTACTTCCATGAGCGCCCTCAACACCCTTGGATGGACCCTGTTTGGCCTCATTGCTTTGTTCACTTTCAGATTTGCAAGTCCCTTTAGGACTCTCTTCTGAAAAATGGACTAGTGTCCACCTTCCACCCTCCAGTTCTCATGTTACATTTTTGTGGCCCCTCCCTGTCTCTTTCCTCTGTGAATGCTGAATGAAAGTATTTGTTCAGGATGTCTGCCTTTTCATGCCCCCCCCCCTTTGCACAGTCCCCCCACTTCCCTTCTTAACCTTACATCCCACCCCGGTCTTTCTTTTTGTTACTGCCTTGGCTATTCTCTCTTCAGCTTGTGCCTTTGCACTCCTTACTGCTTTCCCTCCATCCCTGTTTCCCATGATACACCTCTCTAGCCTCCTCCCTTTGTGTCTCCTTGTATCTTCTGAATGCTAACCTCTTAGCTTTTACCTTTTCCGCCACCTCTTTCGAGAACCAAAGCAGTCTCTTTTTCCTCTTTCTTTTGCTCCCTTGCTTGACACAGAGGTTTGCTGCCTTCACTATGGCCCTTTTTAGTTTCCCCCACTGTTCCTCCTCCTCCCAGCTCCCCTCCAAGCTAGGTCATCTCTGAGGCATTCACCCATCTTTTTTCAAATCTGCCCTCTCGACATCCAAGACCCCTGCCCTTGTGTGGTTCGATTCTGTAGCTGTCCTTATACTGAACCACACATAGAAACATAGAAGTTGATGGCAGATAAGGACCGCAAGGCCCATCCAGTCTGCCCATTTCTTTTTCTACCTTATAAATGTGCCATCGGCCTTTGCTCTGTCAGTGGCCTATCTATTCATACTCATTTGTATTGCTCCCTTATGCCTATCCCATGCCTGTTTGAAGCCCTGCACTGTATTCATAGCCACCACCTCTGAGGTAGGCCATTCCATGCATCCACCACCCTTTTCTGTGAAAAGAATTTCCTCACATTCCCCTTAATCGGCCCCCTCTAATCTCTCATGCTGTGTCCTCTTGTCCTGCTATTTTCTTATATTTAAACATGTTAGACTCTTTCACCTTGTTAATGCCCTTAAGGTGTTTGAATGCCTTGATCATATCACCTCTCTCCCTCCTTTGCTCAAGGGTATACATATTGAGCTCTGTTAATCTGTCCTCATATGTCTTCTAATGCAGTCCCTGCACCATTTTGGTTGCCCTTCTCTAGACTGCCTCAATTTGGTTAATGTCCTTGTGAAGGTGTGGCCTTCAATACTGCACGCAGTACTCCAGCTGGGGCCTAATCAGTGTCTTGTAAAGAGGGATTATTACCTCCCTCTTACGACTTGTGATACCCCTACTAATACACCCTAACACCCCCCTAGCCTTACCTACTGCTTTAGAGGTCTGCTTGATGATTTCAGGTCATCAGTGATGATGATGCCCAAGTCTCTTTCTTCCTTTGTGACTGCTAGCAACTCCCCTCCCAGCCTATAGGTGGCTTCAGGGTTTCTCTTCCCTATGTGCATGATCTTGCACTTCTTTGCATTAAATCCCAGTTGCCACTCTTCTGACCATTTTGCTAGTTTATCCAGATCTCTTCTCATTCTGCTCACCCCATCTGGATCATCTACTCTGTTGCAGATCTTGGTGTCATCTTCAAACAGACAAGCCTTACCCTCTAGTCCATCTGCAAGGTCACTAATGAAGATGTTGAAGAGGACTGGCCCCAGGACTGATCCCTGAGGTACCCCACTTGTGACTTGTATCTCTTCTGACTGTATACCATTTACCACCACTCTCTGTTTTCTGCCCGTCAACCAGTTTGCCACCCAGTTGACCAACTTCTGACCCACCCCGAGCCTACCCAGCTTATTTATCAATCTTCTATGTGGAACAGTGTCAAATGCTTTGCTGAAGTCAAGGTAGGTGACATCAACTGCTCCCCCTTGGTCCACCACTCTGGTTACCCAGTCAAAGAAATCTATGAGATTAGTTTGACAGGACCTTCCTTTGTAAACCCATGCTGTCTTGGATCCTGTGCCCTATGGATTCCAGGTGTTGCACTATCCTTTCCTTAAGGAGTGCCCACAATCTTGCCCACTACTGAGGTAAGACTGACTGGTCTGTAGTTCCCGCCTCCTCCTGCTACCACTCTTGTGGAGCGCGATCACATGAGCCCTTCTCCAGTCTTCTGGGACCTCCTGTGCTCAGAGACTCACTAAACAGTTCTGCTAATGGCTCTGCTAGTTCCACCTTTAGCTCCTAAGTACCCTGGGATGTATGCCATCAGGTCCCATTGCCTTATCCACCCTGAGCTTAGCAAGCTCTTGTAGGACCCTTTCTTTTGTGAAGGGAGTAGTGCTCACCTCCCTCCCCCTGTGTCCATGGTGCTGAGCTGTGGGCCCTGCCCTACCTTCTCTTCAGTAAATACTGAGCAAAAGTATCTATTTAGGATAGATGCTTTTACATGGTCCTCCTCCTCACATGCTCCCTTTTCTCCATTAAGCTTAGCAATACCCCCGCTGGACTTTCTCCTTTCACTAATGTATCTATACAAAGTCTTGTCACCTTCTTTACTGTTGTAGCAGTGTTTCCTCAGTTTGGGACTTTTGCCTGCCTTACTGCCTTCCCTGCTCCCCTTAGGGCAGTTTGGTATGCCTCCCTATCTTCATCCCGCTGTGTTCCCTTATATTTCCTGAAGGCCAGCTCTTGGCTCTGACCTTTTCTGCTACTGTATTTGAGAACCAAAGTGGTTTCCTTCTTCTTTGCACTTCCTTTTTCTAACACAATGGGATGTTGCTTCAAGTATTGCATCCTTAATGCTTGCCCACTTTGCCTGTACCCCTCACCTGTGTTTCTTTTTGCCAGGGCTAGCTTAACTCTGTTGGCCATCTTATCAAAGTCAGCTCCTCTGAAGTCCCATATTTTTGCCTTGGAATGGGATGATTTAGATGTAGTAGCCAAATTGAACCATACCATGTATGGTCACTGGCCCCAGGTGACCTTCTACCTGGAGATCTGTGATCCTTCCTGTTAGTCAGTACTAGATCTAGGATAGCCCTGTCTCTTGTGGGTTGTTGTACCAGTTGTTTGAGGCCCTCCCCCTGCAGGGAATCCACAATGTGTCTAGTTCTGGCAGATGTTCCTGCTGGTATTGACCAATCTGTATCCGGCATGTTGAAGTCTCCCATTATCAGAACCTCCCCTTTAGCTGTCGTGTTTTGTATATCCTCTAACAGTAATGTGTCTATGTCCTCCCCCTGGTCTGGGGGCCTGTAGACAACCCCAGTTCTTATGACTGTCCCATTTCCTGTTTCCAGGG
Source organism: Neoceratodus forsteri (assembly GCA_016271365.2). Classification (NCBI taxonomy): domain Eukaryota; kingdom Metazoa; phylum Chordata; order Ceratodontiformes; family Ceratodontidae; genus Neoceratodus; species Neoceratodus forsteri. Next base: position 156,585,339 of record CM057449.1, on the reverse strand, counting down.
TGACCCACAGTTCTTCTGGCTCCTTATGTGTATTCTGAATTTCTGTAGCTTTGATATTTTCATTGACATACAGGGCCACTCCTCCCCTTTTTGCACCTCGGTCTCTTCTGAACAATACATAGCCAGGTACTGAAGTCTCCCCAGTGTGGTTACTGGTAAACCACGTCTCACTAATTGCTACTATGTCCAGTTTAGCCTCTGACATTATTGCCTGCAGGTCTGGGATCTTATTTCCCAGGCTGTGAGCATTTGTGTACATGATTTTCCATTTGGCAGATTTCGGTGTGTTAGTTGTTGGGTGAGGTTTGGCATTACCCCTGTGCGTCGTATGGGGAAACAAACCTCTTTTCTTACCTGGTGATGCAAATGAACTGCAAACATGCTGAATCCCTGTTTGATCACTAGCTGAGGGGGGAGGGGTGTTCTTCCCATTCAACGTATGGGTGCTGCACCTCTCCCATTTGCTAGTTTAAATATTCTGCAAAGACGCCAAACTTCTGCCCCAATGCACTGACTCCCTCCTTAGTCAGATGCAGTCCATCAAATTTAAAGAACTCTGCTCCCAGAACTGGTGCCAGTTCCCACAAATCTGTGTCCTTTTTCCTGGCACCAGCCCTGAGCCACGTGTTTAGCTCCCCTATCTCCTCTTTCTGACCTTCCGTCCATCTGCCCCTCTCCCAGACTGGCAGGATCTCAGAGAAGGAGATGCTGGACGAAATGGATGATAGTTTGTCACCCAGCCTGGTCAGGTGTTCCTTGGTCTCCACAACTGACCCGGCTGGTGAACTATTAGTCCCTATGTGTACTAGGACATCAATGTTTCTCCTGCTTTGTGAACAATTTTAGCAATGCAGTCAGTGTCTTCCATGGTGATGTACCTGGAGACATCTGACCATCACCCTGGCTGGAGATGGGTATCAACTCCCAGAATCATGGAGTCTCCTATGATCAGAAGTTTTTGATTTCTTTTTGCTTTTTTGTTTTGGTTCCTGATTTGGGTGAGTTTTGTTGTGCTAGCTCCTGTGCCACAGTGTCCTGCTCTGCAGTGTCTTCTGCCTCTTTGTTTGATTTCAGAGATAGAGGCAGATACCTGTTTGTAGTGTTTATATGGTTTTGGAGATAATATGTTGGAGAGCAGAGAGTGATGGGGCACCCGATTTTCCCTCCTAACCACCTGCCAACCTCCTGGTCCAACTACCCTCTGCGGTCGAGGTTTTTCTGTTGGATGCTGGGGAAATGGCGGGTGGTTCTTATAATGCATTTCCTCTTGAATATGAAATTTGAGGCGTGCAATCTCTGCCCATGCTGCCCGGAGCTGAGCCCTAAGATCTCCAATGGCCCAGCATGTAGGACAGTGTCCTAAATCCTGTAAGACTGTCCTTCTGAAAATTGTTCCACAGTACCTGCAGTTAATGATATCCATTCCAGATAAGTTGCTGGGTTTATAACCTAGTTGGAGTAATTAGAAGGAAAAAAATGCAAGTAATGGTTTGATTGTGTTTTGTTTTTGTTTAACTTGTTATAACAAGTTAAATTACTAGTGCTCCTGTAAATGAGCTCACCTTGTGGATGCCCCACTGATCTGCCCCTTCCTGCTCTGCCACAGGAAATGTCACAACTGTGGTACCCTATAAAGGAGTGTAGTGTGGGTGGTTGGGGATGGGGTGGCTGGGCCTTCCCCGCCGAAAAGAACCACGGACGAAAGAACAAGGAGGTAAGAGCAGAAACAATCAGTCAACAACAAATGCAGTAACCCTGAAAGCTTATCCTAATGTTAGATAAAACTGTAAAACCTGTAAAGCACCACCTGTAATAATTTCAGAGAAGATATACGCTGTAAGAAACACTTTGCTACAGAGAAAAATAAAGCAATGAAATGTTAGCAACAAACAGTAGCAATCCCTCTGAGTAAAAAATAAAAACAACACCACACAGTAAATCTGCTTAGCCAAAAGAAGTCTTAATCCTTTTCCCTTGCTCTGGTAAGGTTCTCTACTCTGCCTTTCAAGCAGTCTTGGAAGAAAAGAGCTCAGGTGAAGCTAGGTGCCTTGGCCAGCAAACCAAGTCTTCTACCTCCAAGATATCAACTAACCTGACCTTTTAACCCTTCTTTCTGTTGGAAATTACTGACAGTTTGCCAGCTCCACCCCTCACACGGTATGGTGATCGTTGCTCCCTAGGTGGCCCCCCACCTTGAGGTTTGCAACACTGTCCCTATTAGTGAGTACCAGGTCCAGTATTGCCCCATCATGAGTAGGTTCATTGACTAGTTGCCTGAGGGGCATCCCCTGCAAGGAGTCCAAGATTTCCCTGCTTCCGACTGAAGCTGCACCTGGGAGGCTCCAATCTACATCTGGCAGATTACAGTCCCACAACAACAGCATCTCCCATTTTTCTGCCATCTTGCCAGTGACTTCCATCAGTACCTTATTTAACTCCTCCCCCGTGTTGGAGGTCTTTAGATCACACCAGTGTAAACAGAGTCTCCATTCCTTGTCGCTAAGGTGCCTCACAGTACCTCTGCCTCCCCATATTCCCTGTATCTCTATCGCTTTAATGCCGTCCCTCACATAAAGTACCACACCCCTCCTTTTCTTCCCATGCTATCCTTCCTGAAGGTAGTATAGCCTGGTATGGCCATGTCACAGTCAAGGTTTTCAATGGCCATGATATCCAGGTCGGCCTCTGCCATTGTGGCCTCTAGGTATGGCATTTTATTTCTGAGACTGCTAGCATTTGCACATATGACCTTCCAGGTTTTGTTACCACTCTGTTTGTTATCCCTCTTTTTTCCTTTCTGCTTTTCCTCCTTCCCCCCTCTTTCTAGAGCACCCACTCCCATCTTCCTTCATTTCTTCCACCCTGCTTCCTGTGTTAATTTGCATCCCAGGGATTCCACTCCTCTCAGGTTCTCTCTACCCTCTACTTCAGCCTGTGGGGGGCAGTTTCTGTCTCCCCAATTCTTTCTGCCACCCTTGGCTAGTTTAAATGCTCATCAAAGTAACATTTAAACCATTCACTGAGGACTGTGGTTTTCCCTTCTAGATGGATGCAGGCCATCACCCAGGTTTAATATTTTTTTGCTTTATATGTTTATCCTGCAGTACAGGCTTACATCTAGCCCCAACCCCTCCAGTTCTGCCACCTGGCATCTCAGGGACTTATCTTCCAATCCCAGTGCTTCCCCCATGGCTGCCTCCCTGTGGCAGGGCCAGTGGTCCCCCTACCTGCTGCTGAAATGGATCCAGTTTACCAGGAGTTGGCCCTGTAGCCACTGTGGAGCCTCCAAGGGGTCTGCTCTGCCATCTTACTCTACACAGCCCACCTTTTTCTCCCCATTTTCAACCAAGGAAGATCAGATGTGCAGTGCTGTCCAGGCGGTCTCATGCACATTCCCATGAACAGACCATTGCCAGCTGCCGATCCTCCACTACCAGCTTAGTGATCCCTGGCTGCCTTGCCCCAAGCCACTGCTAGGGGCCAGGGTAAGGCTGGGTACTGAATTCCTCCCTCCCTGGAGAGTAGTCTTCAACATCCTGGGCTTACTTCTGAACTTAGGTCACTGCCACTGCAAGCCGTATTCCTACAGCTGTGCCAGTGAGCCGGCAGTCTAAAGTTTTTAAAATGATTCTGAATGGGTTTCTCCAAGGAATATTTACTTGTAACTGTTTTGGTACACAGACTTGAGTTTAATAATAAGGATGTTACCACCACTACTTACAAGGCATGTGACTAAGCAGGGGCACCGACAGAAATATCAAAGTCTTTAACAAGGCTGCTAGGGTGCTCCCCAACCACACTTAGTATATTAAACAGTGATACTCAGCACAAAATATAAAAGGAGACAGGCACAAAAAACAAAACAAAGTAATGTAGAAGGAAAAAAACACAAACACGTTGCAGGTGATACCTTTTATTGGGCTAACAAAACTGCTACCAAAACATTACTGAGAAACTGTTACTGAGATGTTATTGAGAAATTGTTATAACCTTTTTCACATCTGCACAGTAAAGGATTTGGATTTGGAGTTGAAATGGTTTACTAATGTTATTTCACTATTGCATTACTAAGGGTCCCCATACAGACTGTTTCATCGCTTCGGAGCACTATCGCTCCAATGATGTCATTGCATCAGCATGTAGAGGCCATCTTGGGCTACTACTGAAGCACGATGCTTGAATACCAAGCCATGGTTTGTTTACATGTTGTGGAGAGCTTTAATTAGTAGCAACAGTGGACTAACAACATTTAGAGGCAACCGGAGCACAGCATTATGTAGGTAAGTCTCTAACCTACCGTGCTGTGTTTTTCTTGGGCAGATGCACAAAACTTGTTTACAAGACCTTTAAAGAGCTCCTGACGCAGTTGAGACAGCTTTGAAAAAGGTAATATTCAGGCATAAATGTAGATATTTCATATTTTATTCTGTAATTCTCACCCTTATTTCCTTATTATTAAGGGTATTTGCACGAATACAGTATCACTGCCCTTTTAGCACTGGCTGCCTGCTTACATCTGACATCATAATTCTGTTTATATCAAAAATGTTGCTGTGGAGATAATTATGATGTCATAAAACAGGGAATGTGATGTCATGTGTAGAGTCTCAGCCCGATTAGATAAGTGGACAGGGATATTGTTTTCATGCAGTTGTTTTCAGTAATAAAGAAAATACAGAATTAATTACTGAAAATATATGACGTAATAAAGAAAATGAGATGGAGTTGAATATAAATCTTAACTTTTTTCAAAGTTTTCCTAATGTTGTCAGGAGCTCTTTAATAAAGATATTGGCTTTCTGGCATTGTTAGAGATAAATTCTCATTCATCCCCCTCCTAAAAGGAAAAAAAAAATGCTTCAATAGTTATTGTCCTATTTCTCTTCATCCTCAAAACACCATTTTAGCACCCCCACCCTTTCTGACCAAAAATGAAGAATCACTTTGAACTTGAAGCTCTCTGCAGCAGGCACTCTTAAATGACAATGGGATATTCTGCAATTTTTCCTGCCTGCTTTTTTCAAATCATTCTGAACTGACTTTGTAGGGCTTTAATGCTTAGATAAACTATACCATGTTTCATTTGAATCCACATCCCACTTGTACATCTGGCTTTGCTTCCACTGACCTGATGAAGAGAGTATGACTCTCGAAAGCTAGTCTCAATAGCACAGAACGTGTCACCAGAAAATGACCACTTAGCCCACCCAGTCTGCCCAGATGCTCCCTATTGCCCTGTCTTTGTAGACCCTATCTGATCTCTTGGGTCCCTCCCCCTTCCTGCCTGTTTACTATTATACCCCATGTCTATCCCACGTATGTTAACAATTTTGTTATTCTATAAAGGGCATCACCTGCAACATATCCCCCCCCCCCCACACACACACACACACACTTCATCGACTGGACTAAGATAGGTAACACATTTCTTAGTCAAATAGAATAAGGGACTTTATTTAGGGGAGTAGAAATACAGCCTTTACTGTGTGCACATAGATGGCTGAGGGTGCAGGCCTGTTTCCAGTTAAATCAGTGCACTATCAGTGGAGGAAGGATGCTGTGGATAATAATCAAACACAATCAATAGCAGTGTATAAAGCACCTTCTCCCACTAGAGCTTTATAGCTGGAATGGACTCCAAAGGTGGGGCCCTACCACATTTATATGGAGCCGAAAACTACTTTGGTTTTCTAGGGAAGTGACTGCCAAAATCCAAGAAAAAAGGCAGCTTTTAAAAGGTACAAAGACACTAAAAAAGCTTTTTAAAAGGTACAAAGACACTAAAGCTGATCAAGACAGGGGTACATACAAGAAGAAGTTGAGGGAAGCAGGGAGGACAATCAGATTAGCAAAAGCATCAACAGAGGAAAGGACAGCTAAAGGGGAAAAGAAGGGGGACGAAGCTTTCTTTACATATATCAGTGAAAGAAGAGGGAAGGGAGGGGTATAGTCAGAATAGTAAAGGAAACGGGGGACACACGGAGGATGACAGGAAAAAAAATTGAGTTACTGAATGGCTACTTTTGCTTGGTTTTTACTAAGGAAAGAGATGGTAGCAGCCCAAGCTAGGGGTGAATAGCACCTCTGGTAAGGAGGTAGACTCAGGGCCATTCACAAGGAAGAGTCCTAGAAGAACTAGGGAAATTCAAGGTAAACAAAGCAATGGGGCCTGATGAAATACGCCCCAGGATACTCAGAGAACAGGGGAAAGAGCTGGCAGAACCCCTTGCAGAACTCTTCAATCTACCTTTGGAACAGGGAGTTGTCCCTGAGTATTGCAGAAGAGCCACTGTGGTCCCTCTTCATAAGAGTGGGAGTAGGAAAGTCAAGGGTAACTATAGACCAGTAAGGCTCACATCAGTTGTGGGCAAGATTATGGAAGCAATCCTCAAAGAATCATCTCCTATCTGGAGAAGAGTGCAACATTGGATCTTAGACAACATGGGTTTATGACGGGGGAGATCGTGCCAAACAAATTTAATAGACTTCTTCAACTCAGTGTCCAAGATAGTGGACCAGGGCAGAGCAGTAGATGTAATCTATCTAGATTTCAGTAAAGCATTTGACTGTTCCACACAGAAGGCTGCGAAACAAGCTAGCCAACCTAGGAGTGGGTCTGAAAGTAGTAAACTGGGTGCAAAACTGGCTGAGTGGGAGAACCCAGAGGGTACTAGTAAATGGCACACTATCAGAGGAAAGGGAGGTGACCTATGGGGTGCCACAGGGGTCAGTATTAGATCCTATTTCATTTAACATCTTCATTAGTGACATAGCTGAAGGTTTAAAGGGTAAAGTGTGTCTGTTCGCAGATGACACAAAGATCAGCAACAGGGTAGACACTCCCAGGGGGGGGAGAGGGGTTGCAAAGGATTAAGTCTGACCTAAAGAAACTGGAACATTGGTCTGGGACCTGGCAACGGAATTTCAATGTGAAAAAGTGCAAGGTCATGCACTTGGGGAAAAATAACCTGGAGGAGGAGTACTTCATGGGAGGAGTGAGACTGGAGGCCACAAAGCAAGAGACGGACCTGGGGGTGATTATTACGGATGACCTAAAAACGAGCAAACAGTGTGAAAAGGCAGCACTTAGGACAAATAGGATGCTGGGTTGCATAAGTAGGGGAATCTTCAGCAGGAGAAGGGAGGTGGTGTTCCTGCTCCACAGATCTCTGGTGAGGCCGCACCTGGACTACTGTGTACAGTTCTGGTGCCCACATCTCAAAAAGGACATAGATACTGTAGATTAGAGAGGGTTTAGCGCAGGGCAACTAAAATGATGCAAGGGCTGCATGAGACACCATATGAAGATAGATTGAGGAAACTCAACACGTATTCTCACGAACAGAGGCAGGATAGGATGACATAATAGAGTCCTTCAAATACCTAAAAGGTATCAACAAAACTCAGGTACAAGACCTGTTCCTGGGTAAGAGTTACACAAAAACCAGAGGGCATGATATGAAGACTGAGGGAGGGAAGATACAGCATAACGTGAGGAAGTCCTTGCTGATTAAACACTCCCATTAACTTCCCCACCACTGATGTGAGACAAACTGGTCTGTAATTTTTGGTCTTCTCCCTGCTGCCACTCTTGTGCAGAGGGACCACATTGGCTTGCCTCTATTCCTCTGGAACCACGTAATCTCCAATAAGATGCTAAATGGTGTTGCCAAAAGGGTGGTTGCATCATAGAAACATAGAAAACTGAGGGCAGAAAAGGACCACCAGTCCCATCAAGTCTGCCCATTAAACACAGTCACATGGGTAACCCTAGTGCCAACCCTTTTCTCCCATCCCCAGGCCCCCCCAACCCGATGGAGACTGTAGTCCCTGTTCTTTTTCCAGGTTTCTCCCCCTCCTGCCTTTAGTTATTCCCCTGTATTTTTCCAAACACCCTCTTAAATTCACCTACCTTTTAGGCACCCATCACCTCCTCCGGTAGTCTGTTCCGCTCATGCTTAGTTCCTTAAACACCCTTGGGTTACTCTTGTCCAGCCTCATCACCTTGCTTTCCTCAAGGGCTACCAACCTCCAACAGACTCCTTCTTCCACTAATGAACTCGTGTCCACTCCCCCCTCCCCCAGTACCTGCTAACTGCATGATGTCCTGACCACCCCTTCCACTGTAAAGACCGAGCAGAAGTATTTTGTTCATAATTTTAGCTTTTTCTTGGTCTTGCTCTGCACAGCCTTCCCCATTCACTATACCACCGTTTGCCTTCCTCTTTTCTTATCCCCATTCTTGACCTCCTGGACACTCCTTTCCTCAGTTTCAGTCCTTGCCATCCTTTCCCTCCTTCCTGCCTCCCTTTGTTTCTCTGGATACACCACCCTGTCTGCTGTTTGGGTCTCCTTGTACTTCCTGAAAGCTGTGTTTTTCTCCCTTACTGCCTTAGCCACCTCCTTTGAGAACCACAGTGGCCTCTTTCTCCTCTTCCCCTTGCTTATTACCTTTGGGAACGTACTCCTGCACTAACAAGTCTGCTTCAAGGGTTAGCTGCTAAATCCGACGCTCAGACTCTCAGAAGTGGATCCCTATAAATATTTGCTGCAGACTTGAAGCCAGGAAGTAACTCCTGAACAACAGTAATTTGAAGCCCCCATGACTCCAAGGTGCCACCGTTCTCATTTGTGGAAAATCTAGACATACCACCATCCCAGAGGAACTTTTCAACCATTGATTTCAGCCTTCAAAAAACCCTGTCCGAGAAAGTGAGAAGTAAGTAATGGAGGAAGTATAGCATCCTGGGGAACATCATCATCATTGGAATGACCAGAACCTTTCCCAAGATTGACTTTTGCTGCTTATTTTAATGATCCATACAGGTTTGTAGCTTCCCCACAAACTGGGTCAACCATGAGGTCCAATTGGGGGAGGGGATGATGTTGATAATTATTTTATGCCTGCAAGAGGCCATTTTAGAGAGCGAGGCAGGGCTTGCACCCGAATACATTGGCCATTAAGCAGCTGTACCTACCTCTTACTCCAGATATTATTAAGCCTTGATGATTTTAAGAAGTCATGCAACAAGGAGACGAGGTGCAGGATGGATTACAGACGGTCATTAGAGTGTTTTTCCCAGATTCATAGATTTACGTAATACTTACATATTTAGACAGTGGAGGTCATTGATTGCTTCACTATACAAGTTTAATAATGTTTAGTGAAGTTGGAACTTTAGCGTGAAGGTTGTATTTTTGGTCTACACGAGGTATTGCCTGATCCCTTCCACCTTCCCCACTGCCGCTTGTCCACCATCGCTACGCACACGCATGCCCAGGAATAGCGAGAGGGCGCGCCCTACTGAAGTCGATGGTGGTAGTATTTAATTACTTTTATTTCTATTAATGGCCAGTGAGTTTAATCAAGGACACTGTTTGACTAAGAAGGACATTCTTAGTCAAGCAGTGTCCTTCATTAAACTCGCTGTAGCCATTACTAAGCGTAAAAAGTAATTGCATATTACCCCCCATTGACTTCAATGGGGCACGCCCCCACACTGTTCCTGGGTACACATCATTACATGCTTGAGTGCTGGGTGGATCGCAGCAATAGGGAAGTGGAAGGGATTGGCTGGCTACCTCTCTATAGCAAAATAAGATCCCTTCCCACCCTGTCGCAGCTTCACTAATCATTATTAAACTTGTACAGTGAGGAAATCACTGCACTACACTGTCAAAATAAGTGGTATCAAATCTTGGAAAACCATGTTAAGATGTTTTCTAAGAACCGCATAGCCTTATACTCTGTTCCTGCAATCTTTACCCACTGCATAGGTGCTGAGGTTTTACACTTTGTGAGGAAGAAGCTCTTCTGACAGCAGAAAGACCCTTGGTGAGAGTGGGCAGCCCTACTGTATTCCTCTCCCAACAGTAAAGGTGTGACAAACTTCTGCTCCAGTGTCACTGGTCCATCACCAATTCACACAAGAGCAACAGGACACGTGTACAGCTCCTTGTAGTTGAATGCTGCCACCACCTGGCTGACTACTACGGTATCGAGATGCAGTTCTAGTCCCACCGCAGGCCACTGGTCACCCACCAAGAGCAATACTGTACTTTTAACAATAGAACCAGTGGTGTAGTCACTACCAGGAGTCTCGCACCTACTCTGTATCAGACAACGGTTAATTTCATACTTGGTAGTCGAGTCTTGGGTAGCAGAATATCAGTTTGCTCAACAGAAGACAGAAGTGGATTTTTACCTGTCCCATAAAACACTGCACAGTCACACAGAATATTAAATATGTACCCAACTAAATTACAGAAGATATGGTAAAATAAACAAACTCTGGTCAGAGCGAATATGGCTGTGCAGAACGTTGAGATGCTCCGGGAAGATGGAACTCACAGATATCGGAGCAGTAGTGGAGTATAGGGCTTTTTGGAGCGGCGGCGTATGGTGGCGGATCAGAGTGATGCCAGAGGATGCTGGTGAAACATTTAAATGAAACAAGTAAATGAAAATGCCAGCGCAGTATGCATTCACAAGATGGTGGCGATTACATAACTGCCCATACTGCACCGGCATTTTTATTTTTTTATTTTATTTTAATGTTTCAACAGCATCCTCTGGCAGTGCTCTGATCCACCAGCATATGCCGCTGCCACTCTAAAAGTGCTACACTACACCACCTGGAAGTAATGCAGGCTGGCAGCAGTACTGTGCCCGGGGGCGGGGGGGCACGTGTTGCAGAGGGGCGCCTGTCCATGGAGGCCACACAGCAACAGAGTCAGCACTGTGGGGAGCTCATTCCATCACTAAAGGAGAACACAGGGACATGTTCCAGTCACAGTCCCTTTTCTCTCCTACAGTGATCACAAAACATCTGCGGAGCTCCACCCATGCAGACGTAAAAAGGGATAACACACATTAGGAAATGCAAGTTAAGACAGATAAACAGAAAGAAGAACCTCTCTAGTTCTAGACTACAGTCTAAAAGATCTTACCCCAGCTCTGGGTTGTTTGCTCTCTTAGGAACTATTATAGAAACATAGAAGTTGACGGTGGATAAGGACCGCAAGGCCCATCCAGTCTGCCCATTTCTTTTCTACCTTATAAATGTGCCATCGGCCTTTGCTCTGTCAATGGCCTATCTATTTATACTCGTCTGTATTGTTCCCTTTTGCCTATCCCATGCCTGTTTGAAGCCCTGCACTGTATTCATATCCACCACTTCCTGAGGTAGGCCGTTCCATGCACCTACCATACTTTCTGTGAAAAAGAATTTCCTCACATTCCCCCTTAATCGTCCTCCCTCTAATCTCATGCTGTGTCCTCTTGTCCTGCAATTCTTCTTATATTGAAACATGTTAGACTCTTTCACCTTGTTAATGCCCTTTTAAGGTGTCTGAATGTTTCGATCATATCACCTCTCTCCCTCCTTTGCTCTATAGTGTACAAATTGAGCTCTGTTAATCTGTCCTCATATGTTTTCTGATGCAGTCCCTGCACCATTTTGGTTGCCCTTCTCTGGACTGCCTCAATTTGGTTAATGTCTTTGTGAAGGTGTGGCCTCCAGTACTGCACGCAGTACTCCAGATGGGGTCTAACCAGTGTCTTGTAAAGAGGGATTATTACCTCCCTCTTCCGACTTGTGATACTCCTACTAATACACCCTGACATCCCCCTAGCCTTACCTACTGCTTTAGTGGTCTGCTTGGATGATTTCAGGTCATTGGTGATGATGACGCCCAGGTCTCTTTCTTCCCTTATGACTGCCAGCAACTCCCCTCCCAGCCTATTGGTGGCTTCAGGGTTTCTCTTCCCTATGTGCATGATCTTGCACTTCTTTGCATTAAACCCCAGTTGCCACTCTTCCGATCATTTTGCTAGTTTATCCAGATCTCTTCTCATTCTGCCCACCCCATCTGGATCATCTGCTCTGTTGCAGATCTTGGTGTCATCTGCAAACAGACAAACCTTACCCTCCAGGCCATCTGCAATGTCACTGATAGATATTGAGGAGGACTGGCCCCAGGACTGATCCCTGAGGTACCCCACTTGCGACTTGCATCTCTTCTGACTGTATACCGTATACCACCACTCTCTGTTTTCTGCCCGACAACCAGTTTGCCACCCAGTTGACCAACTTCTGACCCACCCCGAGCTTACCCAGCTTATTAATCAATCTTCTATGTGGAACAGTATCGAAAGCTTTGCTGAAGTCAAGGTAGGCAACATCAACTGCTCCCCCTTGGTCCACCACTCTGGGTACCCAGTCAAAGAAATCTATGAGATTAGTTTGACAGGACCTTCCTTTTGTAAACCCACAGGTGAAGAGGCCACCTAACTGGCAGCCAGTGCATGTCACGCAGAGCTGGGGTCACATGACAAGACCTCGGAAGGCCCATCAGCAACTTGGCCACTGCATTCGCACCAGCTGTAGGCACCAGAGAACCCCTCCACTGACCCCGAGGTAAACAGGGTTGCAGTAGTCAAGTCTAGATATCATAAAAGCGTGTACCAGTGGGGGCAGGTCGCCAGGCAGAATCAAGGCTTTGATCCGGGCGACATTCCTCAGGTAGTAAAAATCACTCTGGATGACGGATGACACCTGAGCCTCAAGTGTAAATCCATCATCAAGGATAATGTCCAGATTTTGCACCTTGGTAGATGCAGCCAAGGGAGTGGGGCCAAGGAATAATCCTGTTCCCATCCCGGCAGCATCCACCTCCTGCTGATAACCAGGCTCAATCACTAGCACCTCTGCCTTGTCGGGGTAGAGTCTCAGCCAGCTAGAGGACATCCAATCCTGGACTTAGGCCAGATATTTATTAAGCACCACCATGGTGTCTCTCGTCCTGGGTGCAAATGATATGTACAGCTGGGTGTCATCTTCATAACGGTGAAAACCCAAGCTGCACCATCTAATGATCTCACCCAGGGGAAGCATGTAAATTGCAAACAACATAGGTGGCAGGATCGAACCCTGGGGAACTCCACATGGCAGAGGCTTCAGGCAGGAGGAGGAACTCCCCGTCACTACATTCTACATCCTGCCTGCAAGAAGACTCCAACCAGTTGATGACAGTACCAGTGAGTCCACCGAGCTCCCTTAGGCAATCTAGCAACACTATGTGGTCCACAGTGTCAAACGCTGAGGAGATACCGAGGAGAATGAGCATTGACTGATCCCCTCTATTTCTCACCCTAAGGAGATCGTTTTGCACTCTGACTAATGCCATTTCAGTGCTATGCCTGGACCTAAACCAGACTGGAAGAGCTCATAGATGTCAGAGGCATCGAGCTGCAAAACCACCACTTTCTCAATACCCTTACCCAAAAATGGGAGATTAGAGCTTGGTCTATAATTTATTTATTTATTTTTTAAATTTTGGTGACTGGGTAAGCCCACTGAGCCCTGGAGGTCCCTTTTTCAGGGGAGACACGGGATTACATAGTGAAAGAGAACAATACAGTGAGACATCGTTATTTCAGGTTACAGTTATAACAACAACACATTTATAATGGCAATATTGGAACATCATAGTTTTAGAGCATGGTTATTCTTTCTCACTAGGGTCCTATCAGGAGCCGGTGCAACGGCAAGAACTGGCTTTCCCAAGTGGGCCTTAAGCCTTGTGCAGAATGTTTTGACAGAGGGGGCCTCCTGCACCCCAGAGGGGAGTTGGTTCCACAGGGTGAGAGCGGTGTGAGCAAAGGACATGCCACCCGGCTTGGTTCTAACCCTGGGGATGTACAGGAGAGTTCCGCCTATTGTGCGGAGGGGCCAGGGATTGGTCTTTCGAGTAACTAGCCCAGAGAGACTGGGGAAATCGGGCCGACTATCTTGTAGGCTAGGCCGAGCAGCGGGTACTGGAGGCGAGCATCCAGAGAGGGCCAATTTAACAAGGATAGGGAGTCACAGTGGTGATCCCTAGGGTTGGCCTGGGCGGCGAAGCGAGGCACCTTGTTGTAAAGTACCTGGAGCCAGTTCCTTCCCAGCTTTCCCAGTCCTTTCATGACTGGGGCTGCATAGATCCTCTGACAAGTCCTTATTGAATATTCCTCTCTGCCGCACAAAAAAGGGCTCGGGAGCCTTCAGTTATGCTGCCCCTCACTTTTGGAACTTGCTGCCCCAGGGACTAAGAAATGCTCCTTCTCACGATGCATTTAAGCACAATCTCAGAGCTTTCCTTACCTCGATGGACAAATGTGTTTGTTTTGATCCCTCTTGAATCCCATGCTCCTAACCTGTTCTCCCTCCTCCCTATTATGTATTATAGGCACTTGCGCTTTTTTTATTCTTGGTTGTTTTTTGCTTTTATGTTTCATGTTTGTTGATACTGTATAACATTGTTGTTCTGATGCCAATTGTAAAGCTCTCTAATTACTGCCTATTCACTTAGCTTGCCCTCGCCTCCTGAGCTGTTTTCCCCACCTTCATTCCTTATCCTGCACCCTCTGTTCCTGTAACACTTACTTTCCCAGCCCCGCCTTCTCCTTCCCACTTAGCCATTTCTCCAGTACCCCTGTCATTACCCTCCCTTTTCCTGCCCCTCCCTCTCCTGCTCTTGCCGCCTCACTCCCTCAACCGCCTCCACCCCTCTCTGCCGCCTTTCGTTCCACTGCCCGGCACAGGTTGCTACCTTGTACCGCTAATGCCGTGAATCTTGCCACCACCCTTCCTACCTTTCTTTCACCTTTCTGCCCCTCCTGCCAGCTTCCTCCTTCTTTATTCTTCCTCTTCTCCCTATGCTCAGTCCTCACCCCCTCCCTCTCCTATTTTATCCGCCTCCCACCAGTTTGCGGACTCCTCTCTCTCCTGCCTGCCTCGTAGTTCCACCGGCCCGCCGCAGGTTACTACTTACCCCGCCAATGCCGCTTTCACCGCCTCGCCTCTTGTCCTCCTCCCTTCTTCTGCTCCGCTGCGCCTACTAGGTGCACTCTATCTCTCACCCCACTCATTTCCTATCTGTTCCAGTGCTCTTCATCCCTTTTCCCTATACCTGCTCTTTCCCACTCTACCCTTCCCTCCCCATTCCTTTAGTTCAAATCCTCCTCACCCTTGCTCCTAGTCCCACCGCCTCCCCTGCACATCACCCTCTCTCCCTCTCTATTTTTTGCACCCATAGCTTCACTGTCCTGTTCCCGACCTCTCCATCTCTCTTGCCGACTCCGTTCCACCGTCCCGGCCACAGGTGGTAACCTTCTCCCGCTTAATGCCGCACTTGGCGCCTTAACTCCCTCCTGTCCTCCCTTTTTGCTATTCGCCCACCACCCCTGTCTCCGCCTCTCCTGCCCTACCCTTACACCTCTCCCCTACCACCTCTCCCTAGTTCTCAACAACTGAATACATGTAATTTTATCCTTATTGCTATGCTTGACTACACTGTGTGACTTTGTCCTTTGCAAATGTATCCTGCTCTGTGTAATTTCTTATGTATCCTGCAAATGTATCCTGCTTTGTGTAATCTCTTATGTATCACTGTGTTCTGTAACTGTACCTCCCGGGTCGTGCCTGAAAATAGTCACTTGTTGGCTAGCGCACTTACCCGGTCAACAAAAACTAAATAAATAAATAAATAAATGTGAGTGTCGGGAGGAGGACGCTGCTGGCGCTAGAGATCCTGGCTTTGGGAACAAGCTGGTCTCTCAGTTGGTAGAGGATGCCTAGTTTCCCATGTAAGGTTTTGGTAACTAAGTCCACATGGTTCTTCAGGGCGAGACCCTTGTCCAGGGTAAGGCCAAGGTATTTCAGGGAGGGCACTACTTCTAGGCAGTTACCTGCTGAAGATGTAAGTTGTAGGTGTTGTGTTCTATCATGACCAAGGGATCTAGGGCCAAAAAACATTGCCTTAGTTTTGCCAAGATGTCAGCATCAATAGGTGGTTTCTTTAGGAGAGGCCTCACCAGTGCCTCTTTCCAGGTGCTGGGGAAACGTCTCTCCAAAAGCAAACATTGGACAATCTTGACAAACACTGGCCCAACGGACTTCACACATCCCATTAAGAGACGGGTCGGGCTCGGGTCCAGTTCACAGTACGTGGGCTGCAGCTTTGAAATCACCTCGCATATGCCTGCCATCCCCACTGGCCTAAACTCGCTCCAGACAACAGGAGTACTTCTGGAAACGCACAATTTGCCACTGCAGCTGCCCCGTTGGAGAGATTCCAGCCCTAATGGAGGACACCCTGTCAGAGAAGAACAGAGCAAACTCCTCATACTGAGCGACTGAAGATGCTCTTTTTGGCTGCAGACAGGCAGGCCAGAGTAGCCTGTCTACAGTACGAAAAAACAGAGCCGGTCTGTTTCTCCCTGTGGCAATCTCCCCGGACAGGAACCCTACCTTCTTATGGCTGATTGCCCTTTGATATTCACCATAGTGAATTTTCAAAGCCAATCTGTCCTCCTTGGACTGAGACCTCTGCCACCAGCACTCCAACCTCCAACCCCTGGTCTTCATCTCCTTGAAAGTCCCATCAAACCACAGGGGTCTGAAGTGTGAAGACCTGAGTTGTATATGGACTGGTGCAACAGAGTCTAGCGCCTTGGAGACAGCATTATTATAGGCTGCTGCCGCCATACCTGTACCTGTCACACAAGCAACACATCAGATAGAGCCAATACTGCCATCAGTCCCTCTGGGGACAACGCCTTCAAAGGGCGGTAGCTGACCATCTCTACAGGGGAAGGACTAAACAAGGGGGGGGGGTCCCAAATGAGAACTCTTCCGTGCAGTGATCCCATCAAGTGACTGGATCAGTCTTGAGGTCAGTGACCACAAGCTCCAGTGAGAACGCTGGGTCCAAGGCGTGGCCGTGGCATTACACACCAAAGTGTTAGATACTGGTAGTACAGGGACTGTATACAGACAAACATGGTACAGTCATTATACATCAATGAGTTGGAGCTTGGCAGGACGCCACTGAAGTCACTAAGCAGCTAGTGGGCTAATTTGTGTTGTAGACTGATGGTTATGTAAACCCGAAATGCTGAGTGTGTCATTCCTAGTAAAAAATCACAACTAAAATAAAAATAAGCAGTAATCAACCTAACAAAAGAGCCACATTAATACAGTTTTAAAATCATAAATCTGTTTCTGTTTAAACTACATCATGACCCCAGAGGAACCTTCCACCTCTGGCATGAAGCATTAAAAAATGGAGATGGAGACATTTTCATCTCTTGTATAATTTTTTGCTTTGTTAAGTTCGAATTTTTATGAAAATTGTGCGAAAACACTGTAAAGTTTGCACTTCACTGAGTTTTTCTCATGTTTTTTGTGAAGTGGTCACTCTGCAAAAACTCTGCTAAGCACAGAGTACCCTACTTTGTGCAATGTGAACCACTGCATCTGTAAACCCCACCTCTGTGATCATCTCTGGCCTTACCTAATGAAGTCATGGTTTCATAATTCTGCAGCATCACTTCCCTGTGCAGATCCTTCTCCTGTTTACTTAACATCTTCCACTCGTCTTCTGAAAAAGTGACGGCAACGTCGTCAAAGGTTTCAGGTGCCTGAAAGGGCATGAGATGTGTTTATTTTTGGCTCAACTGTAAACACTGATAAACCTTCAAGATTTTAACATGCAGGGGTCAGACAGGCAAGCTGGCAATGACCTGTGATAAAGGAGTCATACAAGTAAAGGTTGTTAGTGGTTTGAGTAAATACTAATCTAAGTTTCGTCCAGGAATATACATAAAGTATAAAAACTCCTAGTGACGTACTAATTTAAAGGAAAACTCTCCAAAACAGTGGTGGCAATTACCAGGGCTGCAAAAACACCCGATTAAAACAACCTATATAGTTTAAAATGACTGTAGCTAACCTTTCATGAGTTATTTCTTGTTACAATATTGGTCCTGGATGCGCCATGTTCAAAGTGCTGCCAGAGCAGAAGACGGAGTGTGACCCTGGCATCCTGTCCTGTTCCGGATTGCTCATAAAAATGACGAGTGAGGCACATTTAAAAGGAATAAAAAGAAATACTGTCCCATGTAGAGGTCTCTTAACTGTACCTCTAGAAGCAATTCCCGGTGAAAAGGGAGCAGTGTAAGGTACTTAAATTTGTTATTAAAGTTGGAGCTCCAAGTTCGGTCATGTGCAGTAGCACCTAGCGCTACTGCGGGTGGGTAGGGAGGCAGGAGCTCAGAGAGGATCTGGCTACACTCGAGCACTGGTCAGATGTGTGGCAGTTGGGGTTTAATGCTAAGAAGTGCAAGCTCATGCACCTTGGAGCCAAAAACTCCAGGACCAGCTACTGGCTAGGGGGAGTGAAGGTATCAACTTCAGAGGAGGAGAAGGACCTAGGGGTACTAGTCACAGAGGAAATGAGAGTATCAGCACAGTGCAGGAGAGCAGCAGCAAGGGCCAATCAGATGCTAGGGTGCATCACCAGGGGTATCATTTAAAAAAAAAAAAGGAGGTTATCCTGCCCTTGTACAGATCACTGGTGAGGCTGCACTTGGAGGGGGTGCAACGTAGGGTGACAAAGATGATCATGGGTCTAGGACAGAAACCCTATGAGGAAAGATTGAGGGAGCTCAACATGTACTCCCTGGAGGACAGAAAGAAGGGGGGGGGACATGATAGAAACCGTTAAAAACTCAAAAGGCATAAACAGGGTCAGAGCAGGAGGACTGTTCCGCGTAGAGGGAGGAAGGGTCACGAGGGGGTACAGTCTTAAATTGGAATGGGGGAAATTCAGGAGGGAGATGAGGAGGCACTAATTCACAGACAGGGTGGTGGCTGGGTGAAAGACACTGCCAAAGGAGTTGATCGCTCTGAAGACTGTGGACAGTTTTAAGCAGGGATAGGATAGAGTCAAGGGGAGGGTAAGTAAAGACAAGAACAAAAAGAGGGGAGGTTCTGGGGGAAGGGATGATGGAAAGGGAACTGGGGGCAGTTGCAGGAGAAATAAACTGCGAGCTGTACAATCGGGCAGACTTGATAGATCTATGGGCCTTTTTCTGACGCCAACTTCATATGTTCGTATGTCCCCAAGTTCGTAAGTTAGACTTAAAAAGCTAGAGTATGGGAAGGACAGTATGGGAAGGACAGTATCAGGCAATGGCAGGGGTGCAGAAGTCTGTCAAGAGTGCACTTGGAGGCGACACTGAAAACTAGTATTGATCAGAATCTGTTCTATTGGGCATCAGCTGGATTATTGGAAGTTCTGTTTCTGAGTTCCAATTCCGTTCCAGTGCCAGTTAAGGCATGGGAGTTGGAATCTGAATTTCTGATCTGCAACTGTTAGAGCCTTCCCCACCAGGTACACACAGTAGGATCCCTGTGTAATGCCAGTAACTGAGAAGGAAGAACTTCTCCTTCCCCTACCCTTGTTTACCCTCTGAAGCTCCCTTACCTTAAGACTGCTGCTGCTGGGGTCCACATCTTTCAGCACTGCTGGAGTCCGACTCCATGTACTGTGTGCTGCTGGTGCTGGTGGCACTGAGGGTTCAGCTTCCAAAAATGTGCAGGCAATAGGAGTCCACACTACTGTTCAAAGAATGGACTCCTTTCCCCAGCAACCCATCACTGAGCACCATATGCCTGCTGCCGGGGTCTTCAACTAGTAGCCAGCACAGTCCTGAGCCCAACTCAGACTGACAGGAATCATACCAACACCAAAGAGTCTCCTTTCCATTTCTGAGCATCGAGAACCCTGGCACAGGCGTCACAGTCCTCCCTCAGTGACCTGGGAAAAACAAATGTGGAGCTGGTCAACCTGAACAAAACATGGGTTTCAGCCACTATTCCAGATGATGTACTGAGGAGGCCATCTGGTGGTAATCCAGGGGTTTCTTTCAGGTCAGCCATCTCCTCAGTGGTTTTTCCCAGGTCACTCAGGGAGGACCATGATGGCTGGGCTCAGATGCAAATTGGAAAGGGAATCTTCAGTGTCAGTATATTTTCGATTGGTCTGGGTCAGGACTGGGATGGCAACTAGTTGTGGAGGACAACTTAGTGGTTCATGAATATGGGGATCGGTGGTGGTGGATTGCTTGGGGGGGGGTCTTTGATCATGGCATGGTCCTGTGGATGGCATCAATAACACTTAGTACACAGAGTTGAACTCCAGCATAGCCCAGTGGAGGGGACCTCCAGCAGCTGCAGCATACAGGCCCTACCAGGGGTCCTACTGTATGTACCAGGAGGCTTTTAACAGAATTGGATGCTGAATCAGATGCTGAATTGGATTTCAATTCTAAATCAGACCTGTTATTTCAGAATAAGGATTTTTGACCTTCAAATCTGAAAATCTGAATCCCAAAAACTGAGAAACCAAGGTACCCAATTCCATGAATCAAATTCCGAGCTGCCCTACAGCAAGACCCTACTGCAAGGTGTGCCTTGGAGGTACATGTGGTGCTGCCACCATTTTTGGTAAACCGGTATGGTCTGATAAAATGCAGTTTAGTGTCGAGTACTGGAGACACTCCAATGGACTGAGCCACAAGGGCCTCTGCTTTTGGTGGGCTCGGTCAGGAAACTACCAATTGCTCTACCACATGGGGCATCAACAACCAGCACAGGTTTAACAGAATAACACAGCTTTAGTCACAACAGACCACCTGCAAGAAAGAGGGAAGGTGCAAACATAAAGTTTAAACACGGCCCTCTTAGGTGACCTCCTAGGCAGGACAGATTTATCACTTCTCACCTGCTACCACCAGGTTTTAAACAGACCCAAATGGGAGCTCCCTTAATGCAATCTCTGGGTACCATAGGTGTAGAATCAGTGCAGACCCGCAGATATTGACGCTGGTTGGACGGCGCTGTGTCACTTTAGCAAAGCAGCGTGATCAATTCCTCAAACCTCACAGGCCATGCATTTGCTGAAATGGCAGAAAACCTCTAAAAACAGGGTATCTGTAATGCAGATGCTGAAATACGATGACATAACAGGTGGTGTCCTTTGAAACAGTGCCACACTGTGGTGTACTCATGGTTCTGGGACCCGGATGGCTCCTCCTGATGCAGCAGGCCACTGGATCTCTGCTCCCCCAGGGTGTCTAAGTTGTAGGCAGGCTTTCTCTCTCTGCTCCATGCTGAAATGGCCACCTTGGTCACTGGCTGCAGGCTCTTCCAACCTCCTTCCACTCATTTTGGACTGCTGAGGACCCATCTGACCCTCACATGTTTTGGCTTCCAAACCCCTAGGTCAAATGCAGCCCACCACCATGCTGTAGTACTGCTACAGGATCTGAATCTGCACAGCCATGGCTGTTTTTCCACGCTGGATCTTTGGTGGCACCCACGTACTGGCTTGCACATGACTGCCACTCTCATCCACTGTGGAACTCGGCAGCTCTGTTCACAATTTGCTCTCCGCTTTTCAGGTCTGGGATAGTACAGCTTGTACCTACTCCCAGTAAATGAACCAGAATCAGTGCAGTCATAAGGAGGGAGGAAAAATAAAAAAACACTGACAACTGTCAGAAGCATCAAAAAAAATGTATTAACTAGAATGGATACAGACACAGAAGAACCAAAGTCGGTACCACTGGCTGCCTTACGAAGCTCCTGCAATGAAGGGTCAGGGCATCCTGACAATGTACTGACTTTGGCTCTGTGTATTCTAATTAACAAATTTCTCTGATGCTACTGACAGTTGTCAGTGTTTTTCATTTCCTCCCTTATGAGTGCACTGATTCTGGTTCGATTAATGTTGTAATGAAGGGTGCTTTCCCTTTAGTTGCACCGCTGCCCGGCACTGGGGAGTACGGGCCAACTTCTGATTTGTGCACCCACTCCCAGCACTGCAGACCTTTTCAGTACAAGATATACACCCGATCTGCTCACTTCCAGCACAGTTCTGCCTTTATATGCCCTAGTCACAGTCTGTCTCCATTTATGCCTGGGGCTGTCACTCCAGGAACTCAGCAGCCCACAGGACAAAGAAAAGTGTTCATGAATCTGGGGCTCCTCTTTTCGCCAGAAGCCTCCTGGAGTCCCTACCCTTGAGAGGCTTCTGAAAGCATTGTGTAAACCTCCTGAAGTTCAACCGTGTGAACTTTGACAATCGAAATGTGTAAACTTTGCCAAAGTATTCCTAACAGCAGACTAGTATGCACTGATTTGACCATTAACAAGCATTAGGAAATGGGATAACATGAAATAACATAATGCACTGGGCTCAGGAAGCCTCCTAAATACTAGGATGATGCAGTAGGTACAGCTGAAGGGATACAGGACCTACAGGATGATCTGGAAAAGCTGGGGAGGTGGTCCAGGATCTGGCAGCTTGGCTTCAATGCCAAGAAATGCAAAGTTATGCATATTGGAGCCAAGAATTCCAGGACAGAGTACTACCTGGGTGGAGTCCGAATATCTGCATCAGAGGAAAAGAAGGACCTGGGAATGATGATCATTAGTGACCTGAAGCACTCCACGCAGTGCAAGAAAGCAGCAGCAAAGGCAAACAAGATGCTGGGATGCATATCTAGGGGGATCAGTAGTAGGAAAGAGGAGATTATACTGCCCTTGTACAGGTTCCTAGTAAGGCCTCATCTAGAGTATGGGGTTCAGTACTGGTTCCCACACCTCAAAAAGGACATTAACCTGCTGGAGAAGGTCCAGAGGAGGGCTACAAAGATGATAGCGGGTCAACAAGGTAAGGCATATGAGGAGAGGTTAAGGGCACTGAACATGTACTCCCTGGAAGACAGAAGAGAGAGAGAGAGAGAGAGAGAGAGAGAGAGGACATGATTGGGACCTTCAAGTATTTGAAAGGGATAAATAAGGTGGATAAGGAGAGTTTCTTTAAGCTGAGTGGCAACCATAACACGAGGGGGCACAGTCTTAAGCTAGAGGGCGAGATGTTTAGGAGGGAGGTCAGGAAGCACTTCTTCACGGAGTGGGTGGTGTACACTTAGAATGCGCTGCTGGAAGAGGTGACCTCATTAAAGACAGTGAGCAGGTTTAAGAGAGGCTGGGATAGGCATAGGGGGAAGGTAAGGATCATGGGTAGGGAGGACGGGAAGTGTGGGGAGGGTGCAGGGACAGTAGCTCAAGCTGTGGACCCTGCAATACGAGCAGACTAGATAGACCAAATGACTTTCTTCTGCTGGCGTCTTCATATGTTCGTACTGAGGGGTACTGGTTCCAAAAATTGTTTCCATTCAGTCAGTGCAAAACATGGACAGTGCTAGTAGCAATAAACAAGAGTATGTGGCTAAGTAACAGTGCTCAGATAAAATGGTTGTAGCTGTAAGGTCCACGTATGCCCACACAATATTGGTACGGAGTCCCACAGTGTAGGCTACTGGTTCCATAAATTGTGTGCCACTGGGACAGTGCCACACGTGGACAAGGCTTCCCATTATACTACTGACACGTGTTGTACACACTGGTTTCATGGGCAGTGTTGTCCCAAAAATTATTTATCTGGCCTATGTAGAACTGCCAAAAATGTACCAAACATTGATCTGAAGAAGACTAAATAAAGATAACAGTACAGCATCCCACAGTGTGGGCTACTGATTCCAAAAATTGTTTGCCCACTGGGACAGTGCCACACATGGACAAGACTTCTCGTTATGCCATTTATTTATTTAGTGATCGGGTAAGTACACTGGCATGAATGTCTTTTTTAGGCACAACCAGGGTGCGGTAGCACAGGCAAGGGAAGTGGTACATAATACCTCAGATAAAACAATATTTACAGTATTCATTTACATTGCATTTACAAATTTGTACAGTATGAACAGCAGTTTACAGTAAGGATTGTGTACAGCATACTGGCTTTGGTTCTGTGTTTGGGTGATGAATGCCATGGATAAGTGTTGTACACACTGGTTTCATGGACAACATTGCCCCAAAATTATTTGTCAGGCCTGTGTAGGCCCGCCAAAATCCACACTAGTCTTTTTATTTTATTTATTTATTGAACGTTTCAGGTTTACAACCTTTGAGTCACAGACTCATTTCCAAAGGCACCACGTCAGTAGACAAGTGTACAACAGTTAGTCTAACATATACAGTTTGGGTACATAATACTGTACAGTAGATAAGCATTGGTACAAAAGACAGACGCAGTCAGGATACAGGTCTGACAGAGTCGAGTACAACAGTTAGGTCAACATACACAGATTGGGTACGAATGTTTTACAGTACATACAGAGTAGTTTTGCAGTAGATAAGCATTGGGACTGGGTAAGTCTTAGCCAGGGCATAGACCTGACAGTGTCAAGTTCAACAGGAACTTTGAGAGCAACGACTTAGTTTTTTGATTGCCTATGTACACATTTCAGTTGGCCTTTTGATGCATGTTATGCTCTCTACAATGTATTTACTGTATCAATGATAATCACTGCACCACCCCACACTGCTGTATTATACCTGTGTAACCCCCTTGTTCCCAGGGGTTACTAGAATCCCAGTTAGAATCAGTGGCAGGCAGGTAAGGCAGCTTGTGAAATGCCGGTGTAACCCCCTTATAAATGGGGGTTCCCGAAAAGTCTTCCTTGAGCTTGCCTAAATGCTCACTGCCAGGCTGGTGTTCTGCATTTTTGCAGTTTAAATGTATTGCCAGAGAGTGCCTGTACTGCCTCTGTGTACTGTCTCTTTAAGAGCTGCCTGGATTGCAGTCAGAATTAATCTGAGAGGGATCTCTGTTAGAAGATGTACTTGTTTGCCGATCATTTGTTAGAGTAGCAATAATATTGCAGTTTGTTCTAACCTGCCTTCTTTGCAGCATGGACAGTTCTGTTTGTTTCCATCATCTTGGTCCTGGACTGCAGAATGGGCCAATCAGTACATTTGGGACTCTAAAATGGAGCCTGCCTACAGGGGCTTGGTGGGACCAAAACTTGTAGGAATTGTAGTTTTGGCCTTTTGGTGCCTAAAATAACCTGGAGGGGGAGACTGACAGACAGATCAGCCAACCGAACCTTTTGGATCTTGGGGAAAGTCCCACATTGCTTGCAGTTTCAGTTAGATCTGAGTTGGGAAGTGAAGAAGTAACAGCTCGAGACAGTTCGAGCAGCAATCCATAGCGGATTCGCATGGAAGAACTGTGGAAAAGCCTGCCTGCTGTTCCTGAGAGGGAACTTGTGCTTTTTTCGGACTGAATCCAAATTTGGAGAGCGAATTAAGCCGCTGAATTGTGACCAGGCTTTAACCTGAAGAAGACTGAAGATTTGCTGAATGCGATTGGCCTGTCAGGACTTCCAGCTACCTCTGTACTCCTAGATTGTGCAGAGACTCTGTAATTGCGACTGGAGAGCCATTTGCCTGGTACAGTGGAATTTCCTTACATGTGAATGTGATGTGTGCTTATAGTGAGTCGTGATTTGGTTCCCCACTGTGTGTCTGAACTGTGTTTTGCTTGCTGGAGGCTGTATCCAGCTCCACGGACTGAATCTGTATCCATTTCTGTTAGCCTGGGCCCTGCTACACTGGCCCAGCCAAAATTCTCACTACGCAGAGAAAGTCATCAACAAGATCAGCCCCCTGCTCAATGCCTTGAACAGGAACGACGCCTCGGTGATTCGTGTGGGCCCTGCTTCTCCGGGCACTCCAGCTCAGCAGCCTGCAATATCGATTTCATCCTGCCTGTGTCCAGTATTGGGTATCGTGAGTTAACATCAGGGTAGCTCTCTGCAACAACAACTAAATCTAAAAGTGTTGTCATCTGATTGTCTTGTTGCCTTTTCTTTCACGAACTGAGCCCTCCGGCTCCGGACTACAAATAGTGTGTGTTGTGCATGTTGCTTTCTTCCATCACAGGGCCCCAACCAGCTGCAACGTTCCTGGCTAGCCCACCGTTTTCCTACATGGGTACACAGAGTATGTGACTGTGTAGGGACTCTGAACTGCATGTATAACTGTCTGATTAATATAGCTTTTAAGCAAATCAACCTGATTACGCCCCTCCCTTGTTCAAGTCCCCTGAATAAATCAGATTTAACTTTGTTTGCATTTAACCGGACTGTGGTTCCAGTTTGTGCCAAAAGTATTGTACTGTTGCTATTTGCTGTGCTTAACCTTGTTTTACAGGGGGTCCCCAGGGTCATGCTAGAGGAACCAGCCCTGGTGGTAAGTGCAAACAGTGTGGGTAATTGCCTGGTGAAAAGGGTCATTGTGAAAGTAATTATTGTATATTGTTCAGGCTACTAGAAGGGAAAGAGGGGGGTTACAGTGTCCCGGAGGGCTGTGCCCAGGTTAGCTTGACCACTAACAGCCCTGACCTCCGGGTGGAGGCACCCATTTCATTACCCAGGCCCCTTAAAATGCTACTAGCCAAGCAAGCAGGGGTAGTAGCCCTTGGGATAGCGCCACCTAGGGGCTACGCCAGGTAAATGGGTTTTACACTGTCACACTCTGTTTTCCGTCTCAGCTGAGCTGGAGTGATGATGTAATCTTTGAACTCTCGCAGCGGCATGAGCCACACTCTGGCAAGCAGTTGTCAGCTAGAGAAGAATGTTCAGTAGTCTGTGAGTGGGTCTTCCTGGAGGAGGCTTCAGTTTGCTGTGCAGCTCCTCATTTAGCTCTGACAGAGAGCTACCTTTTTAGTTTTGGGTAGTTTGTTCTCTCCCTAGAAGAACATAGAAGACAGTGTCTGAAGTGGCGGAGACTTTGCTAAGTGGGTTTTCCTTTGCCCCATCCCAGGAGAGAGGGGGGCGATCTTCAGGATTCGGGGCAATCCCCTCAATCCATTCTGTCTGGTGAAGCTGCCTTTGACATCTTCATTTATATGCCTGGTTAAATAAAGCTGATTGATTGACTGATTGATTTGTTGTGAGTACAACTTTTCTTCTGAGTAAGCCCAGGAGGGGCACCTGCAGTACCTAGGGGTGAATTTATCTGACTAAGGGACTCTGTCACCTAGACTTTCTGTATTTTAAAAGTGTCTGCCTACATTGGAGTCCAGTATGTGACCTTCCAAGTACAGAACTTTTAACTTCTGACACCTCAGAGGTGTGTGTGTGTATGTTAAGTATGAAATACATTTCAAGACAGCATCTACAGTTTTACAGTTGTGTGGTGTTTTTAGCCAGATGAATGGCCGAGTATAAACTTGGAAGCAAAAGGTGGGAGACCCCCCCATCTGGAGTGACCCTGTTTACCTCTCCGGGTTCAGTTTGGGCACCAGTACATTTTTATTTAGTGCATCTGGCCAATACCTAACGAAAGTAGTTACCCCTGGATGTGGTTTATTTCCTCTCAGTTTACCCCAGTATGGTGGGTTCTGAAAGTTCCTGAGCCTGGATGTGCTCCCTTGTGGTCGTGTGTACCACCTTCATTCCTCATGAAATTTGGGAAAGTGTCCTAGTACTGGCCGTGTGTGCCTAGTCAATGGGAAATGTACCAGTTCTGGCTGTGTCTGCCAATCTCCATTTCAGAACCAGGGTGTTCACTGTTTTGTGTTACTTCAGCCTATGCTAAATGGGAATGTCAGGAATTTCTGTACCCTGGAGAATCTGCAATACCAGTATGTGTAGCCCCATGGGGGTCCATCTTCACTTTGTGATTATTACTGCTTTGTTAGGTGAATAAAAGCCACACTCTAGAATCCCAACCTGGTTTGGACAGTATTGTTATTGTTTCCTTGTGTCTAGTTTTCCTTGGGTGCCCCTGTCCAAAAGTGCAAACCTAGCACAATTGAGAGCAAACATTTTCTGTCAGGGACCTGGGTTGCTGGCCATGGTAGTTGGTCCCCCCAGGTGTGTGCCATGTAGCCACACTTGGGTTTGACTGTTCTAGTGTAATAGTCGGGTCACCTAGCCTAATGGTGTCCATTTCTCTGTTTGCCAAATCTGTATTCACCTATGTAAACCCCCACCCATCTCGTTTGCCCCTAGACGTCTGTGGTGAGAGGAGCAGCCCTGCTAGTTAAAGAAGGGGGGCCGGTGGGGGGGTTACACCTGTTTAGTTGAACCCCCGTTTCACTGTTTGTATATACTCTGTACATGATGTTACTATGTTATTTTGCTTTGCATTTTGGCTTTGTAATTACTGGTACCTATGTTGCTTGCCAGTATCTGGCCCAGGCCAGGCCTGAAAAAGGTCTTCGGATCAGTGCCCCAACCCGGTTATCAAATGAAAAAAATAAATAAATAAATAAAACATCTGAAGATGACTTGAGTGACAACAGTGTAGCATCCCACATTGTGTGTGTAGGTTACTGGTTAAAAAAAAAAAAAAAAGAAACACAACTAATGGACACAGAAGCCCTCCCCATCCGCTACATCATCCTTGAAGTGTAGGAGATTCTTCACCCATAAACCGTGGCAAAGAGAGCTTTCGACAAAGGGGCAAGTTAATTTTTTTTTTTTTTTTTAAGTGAGCATCTCTACATTTTGGGTCAAAAGGCATGTTCTCCTTTTGGTGACAATATTGCCTGCAGCACTGAAAATCCTCCGAGTATGTACTTGCAGGTGGGCAACTGAGGTGTTCAGCAGATACCTGTGTCAAAGAGGGGCACAGGGTAGTGAAGAAAAGGCAGAGGTGCTTAATGGGTACTTCTGTTCAGTCTTCATTCTCTACCGTGAGCCTTAATTTGGCTGTAAGCCATTCCATGACAAATATTTTCTTACAATTTTGTATCGTTTTTACTTTGTTATTGGATGCCACCAAGGTGCCAACTGCTAGGGGCTGGGCACTGGTATGCTGCCAGCTGACACACATTTGCTGCACACTTTTCAGATCACACTGCAACAGCACAACTCAGGACAACACACACACACACGCACACACACACACACACACTGCTTCAGGAGGAAGGATTTGCAGCAACTTTGGAGAATGTAAAGACTAAGGGCCCGACTTCAAGTCCTGCGTCAACCCCAGTGTAACTCCTTTGATGCAACGTTTAGTTTTAGTACACTGGGCACAGTTGCAAGTTTCCACAATTTATGGCTGCTTGCACCAAACATTTGGTGCAGGCCCCATAAAAAAGGGTCCCCAAATGGCACAAGTCAGACCAGGGGGAGCTGGTCTAACTCGCAGCATTTGCTCCTGACAGAAAATCGCATAATTAACAAAGGAATGCTGCAAATCTCCTGCGCCGTATGTCTGACGCACAAGGGACTTGCAGCATCCGCTACCCTGGACTCTGAGGTCAACTTGCCTGAATACAATATCTTTCGTGCAGACAGACGGACTAGAGGTGGGGGGGGGGTTGCCATCTACGTATTGGAAAAATATAACGTTTCTATTACCAACATCTCATCATTGCCGAAACAGTCTGAAAGCCTCACGATCAAATTCCAACTCTCAACCACCTTGGCCTAGCACATCATAGGATGCTATGGGCCTCCCTCTGTAGGGCTTCAACTGTTAAGTCACCTTTCCCACTCTCTTAGTGTGCTGCAGTCAGAAGTCATAATCCTGGGTGACTGTAACCTGGATTGGCTTTCGGACTGCTCCAAACCCTTAAAAACTCTATGTGACTCATTCGGACTTACTCAAATTGTCTCAGAAGTGACCCATCCAAATAAAAACAACCCAAATAAAAGCTCCCTACTAGACATTATTCTAGTAAACAAGCCACACCTCTTCTCTCATTCTGGAGTCTTCTTCACCGATCCCAGTGACCACTGCTTTACTGCTTGCATAAGAGCTGCACCCAAGCCTATTTCTAATTCCAGGTTCACAATCAGGAGATGTTTACGTAATTTAGTGCCACAAGCCTTCCTTTCAGACTTACAAAACCCCTTGCTATGGCAGGACTTCTACCTAGTCAAGATAGTAGAGACAGCATACAAGAGCTTCCATACTATTGTCCGTGGAGCTATTGACAGACATGCCCCCTTGATCAAAGCACGTACCAAGAAAAAGACTCCCCTTGGTTTACACGTCAACTGAAGTCAGCTTTGCTCAACAGGGACAAGCTCTGGAAGAAAGCGTGTAAATCAAAGCTTCCGGGCTGATTTTAGGGCAGCCAGAAACCTTTGCACAAAGCTTGTCAGAAACACTGAGGCTAACTACTTCTAGTCAACTATGGACTCCTCCACCAAGGACCCTGCCAAATTCTGGCAAACTCTTAGAGATGCACAAGGACATGTTTTGTCAGGTTCTCTCCCTACCAAGATCTTATACGAAGGATCCCTCATTACTGAGAAGGCAGAAATCCTTGACTGCTTTAATAATCATTTTATTACCACAGACATGGCCTTTGACATTTCACCAGCGAATAACCTACTTACCCAGTTCTTAGCACAAGGACCAGCAAGCCCTCCCCCTGCCCACAGTACTCCTGTCATGGGTTTCTCCTTCCAATTGACAACTTACAAGGAAGTCAATGACCTGCTCCTTCAGCTGGATGCCAGAAAAAGTGCAGGAGCGGACCTCATTGGCCCTTTTTCCCTAAAGCTCAGTCACCAAATGCTGGCAGCTCCATTAACGCACCTCTTTAATATGTCCCTCAGCTTGGGTAAACTCCCTTCTGTCTGGAAGACTGCCTAAGTTTTACCAATCTTCAAATCAGGAGACCCCAGAGACCCAAATAACTGCAGGCCAATCTCCATACTCCCCACTCTATCAAAACTGCTGGAGAAATTAGTGAATTGCCAATTTAGAAACTACACTGATGCCTCAGATCTGCTAAACCCTGTGCAATCAGGCTTTAGGCCATGCCGTAGCACAATCACAGCTTTGGCTAAAGTCACAAACGACTGGCAGAGAGCCCTTGACTTACAGAATCATGTATGCGCGGTATTCCTCGATTTAAACAAGGCCTTCGATACCGTCGAACATGCATTGCTCTTTGTTACTCTCCGCAACATTGGTCTGGATGCACCTTCCCTAAAATGGTTCTCTTGCTACCTGGCAGAGCGGATGCAGCAAGTAAAAGCAGTAGGAGATCTCTCCACTCTAAAACAGATTAGCAAAGGCGTAACTCAAGGCTCCATCTTGGGGCCCTTACTTTTCTTACTTTTTATCAACAACATCGACCATAGAATCAAACTTTCCAGCGTACATCTCTTTGCAGATGACACGGTCCTTTACACTGCCAGGCCTACTCCTGAAAGTGCCTGCTTGGACTTGCAAGCAGATTTCCTTACGCTGCAACAAAACCTCCTGAGTCAAAAGTTCCTATTGAATGCCTAAAAGACAAAGGCTATGCTGTTATCCCCAATGACCAAGTCCATGAACTCCTTTAAGCACGACAATATTCCTACTACCCCTGCTTGGCAAGTCACTTGATTATGTGACCAAGTTCAAGTACCTAGATATGTGGATTGACAACAGACTTTCTTTTGCTGATTATATAGACAAGCTCTCAAAAACACTTAGAGGCTTGGACTTCTTTTTTAGAATCAAGCATCTGCTTACCCAGAAGGCCAAAAAAAGCTTAGTTCAAACCACATTCCTAGCTATCTTGGACTATGCAGACTTCTTGTATGGCTAAGTCCCAAAAAACACCCTATCTAAGCTTGACACCCTTTATCATAGGGCCTTATGTTTCATATCAGGTGCTGCAGCATATAATACCCATCACTGTGTACTCTATTACATGGTAGGATGGACCTCACTTACATTCAGGAGGCAAAGGAATGCTATACTATGGACCTATAGATCTATATCCATGATGCTACCCTCCTACATTTCTGACTGTCTGCCCTCCTGCACCTTATAAAAGTATGCTTTGAGAAGCCGTTCGTACATCTTACTAGCTGTGGCTAAAGTCTTTTCCCATTTTGGCAGAGCCTCCTTCAGCTATGTGCTGCCCCAGCTGTGGAACAACATCCAGAAATCCATTAAATTGGTGCATCCTATTGGTTTTGCAGAATTCAAGTCACTCTATTCGAGATACTTCTCCGAGCACTGTCAATGCCCTCCCTTTCACTAAACTGTAGCCATACATTTCTATTATAGAAACATAGAAACATAGAATTTGACGGCAGATAAGGACCGCTTGGCCTACCCAGTCTGCCCATTTCCCTACCTGATGGATAAGTTGCAGATCCTAGTTAACCAGCAGCCTACTTCTTCCTACCCCCAACCCCTAGAATTGCCTTATGACTGTCCCATGCATGCTTGAATTCCACGACTGTTTTGACTCCACAACCACCTCTGGAAGGCTGTTCCAACATCCACAACCCTCTCTGTGAAAAATACTTCCTAAATTACCTCTGAGCCGCCTCTTCTATCTTCAAATTGTGCCCCTTGTTCTTGCACACCCCTTATTTTGAAAGATGCTACCCTCTTGGACTTTGTTGATTCCCTTGAGGTACTTGAAAGTTTCTATCATGTCTCCCTCTCCCTCCTTTCCTCGAGGCTATACATATTAAGCTCCTTAAGTCTCTCTTCATATGTCTTCTGGTGCAGACCCTGCACCATTTTAGTTGCTGTCCTCTGGACAGCTTCCATCCTGTCTATGTCTTTGCGGAGATTGGGTCTCCAGAACTGCACGCAGTACTCCAGATGTGGTCTCACCAGCTGTCTGTACAGAGGGATAATAACTTGTTTTCTACTGGTGATGCCTCTCCCTATGCATCCCAGTATTCCCCAGCCCTCCTTGCTGCCCTCTCACATTGCTTGCCCACCTTTAGGTCATCTGATATGACTACCCCAGGTCCCTTTCCATTTTGTTGTTGTTAGTATCTCACCCCCATTGTGTACTCTTCCCTGGGTTTTGTTTCCCAGGTGCATTACCTGCACTTCTTAGCACTGAATCTAAGCTGCCATACATTTGACCATTCCTCTAACCTTGCCAAGTCCCTTCTCATCCTTTCCACCCCACCTTGTGCATCAACTCTGTTGCAGATCTTTGTGTCATCTGCAAAGAGACATATTTTTCTTCCAGTCCTCTGCAATGTCGCTATAAAGACATTGAAGAGGACCGGTCCTAATACTGAACCCTAAGGTACCCCACTACTAACCCCCCTTTTTTCAGAGTGGACTCCATTTACTATTACTCTCTGTGTCCTATTCTCCAGCCAATTCTTTACCCAGGTTGTCATCTTGGGACCCACTCCCAGGCTGGCTAACTTGTATATTAATCTTTGTGTGGGACTGTGTCAAATGCCTTGCTAAATTCTAGGTAGGCCATGTCCACAGCCCTCCCTGATCAACTACTTTGGTCACCCAGTCAAAGAAATCTATCAGATTTGTCTGGCATGACCTTCCCACTGTGAATCCATGCTGCCTTGGGTCCTGTGCCCTCTGGCCTCTAGATACTCAACAATTCTTTCCTTCAGAAGTGATTCCATCATTTTCCCTACCACTGAGGTTAAACTAACAGGTCTGTAGTTTCCTGCTTCTGCCTTGCTCCCACTTTTGTGAAGGGAATCACATCTGCCTCCTCCAGTCCTCAGGTACCACCCCATCCTCCCATGATTTGTTAAAGAGGGTAGTCAGTGGTGTCACTAGTTCTACCCTTAGTTCTTTTTAGAATTCTGGGATGAATCCCATCAGGCCCCATTGCTTTGTCCACCTTCAGTTTTAAGAGCTCTTTCAGAACCCTTTCTTCTGCAAATGGGCTGGTATCAACTTCTGTATCCAGAGTGTTTCTACTGTTTGTTTTAGGTACCTCCCTCTTCCTTTGTAAATACTGAGCAAAGATATTTGTTTAGTATCTCTGCCTTTTCACAGTCACCCTCTGCCCACCCTCCCTCCCTTTATTAAGCCTCACTATCCTCCTGTGGTCTTCCTTCGCCTCCCTGATGTTCCTATAAAGGTTTTATCCTCCTTCTTAACTGATTCGCTATCTTTTCCTCGGTTTGGGCCTTTGCTGTTCTGACTGCCTTTCCAGCTTCCTTTTGCTTTAACTGATACAGTTCTCTGTCCTGTTCCTTCTGTGATTCCTTGTACTTCCTGAATGCATTCTTTTCCTCTTGAACCTTCACTGCCACTTCCTTTGAGAACCATAGTGGTTTTTACCTCGCTTCATTTTGTTTATTTGCTTTACACAGGCTTGTTACCTCTGTGATGGCAGTTTTATTATTCCCATTGTTCTTCCACCCTCCTTCCTGCCCATTTGCTAGTGCATTCCTTAGGCACTCACCCATTTTGGCAAAGTCAGCCCTCCTAAAATCCAGTACCTCTGTCTTTGTATGGCTTGACTCTATTGCTGTGTTTATTGTGAACCATACTGTTCGATGGTCGCTAGTTCCCAGATGGCTACCCACTTCTACATCTGTGATCCTCTCTTCATCTCCATTTGAGAGAACCAGGTCTAAGATTGCTCCCTCTCGAGTGGGCTCCAATACTAGTTGTCTCAAGGCATGCCCCTGTAGGGCATCTAGAATAACCTCACTCTTAGAAGTGGCTGCTGCAACTGCACTCCAGTTAACATCTGCATATTCAGATCACCCATCAGCAATATCTCCCTTTATCTGCCATTCTAAGTATACTTTCTATCATTTCCTTGTCCATTTCCCCTCAGAGGGGGTCTGTATACAACCCCTGTGCGGACTGTGGTGCCATTGCTTGCCTCCAAATTGACCCACAGTGCTTCTTCTCCTCCCTGTTTACCCTTTTGTTCTGTTGCTTTGATTTCTTCTCTTATGTAGAGAGCTACTCCTCCTCCCCTTTTACCCTCCCTGTCCCTCCTATAGATAGTGTATCCTGGTATGTTTACGTCCCAGTCATGGTTCTGTGTGTACCATGTTTCTGTGACTGCCACGATATCCAGATCTTCCTCCTCCATCAAGGCCACTAATTCAGGAAGCTTGTTACCCAGACTACAGGCATTGGTACTCATTGCTCTCCATTTTTTGATGGCTTTACCTTCTGTAGCGGCATCCCCCACTGACCTTTCTACCTTGGTCTTTTCTCATTTAGTACCCCTGTTTTGTAGGGGAGGCTGGGATATTCCTGCTGCTTATCAGTGCCTCCCCTTGACTAGTTTAAAGGCTTGCCAATGAAGCATTTAAACCGATTGCCTCAAAAGACTTGTTCCTTCCTGGACAGATGCAGACCATCCTGCCAGTATAGGCTGGTGTCCCTCCAGATGGAACCCCAGTCCCCAATGAAGCCAAACCCCTGTGCTCCACACCATTGTTTCAACCATTTGTTAAACTGCATGGTGCAAAGTACCCTCGCCTCACCCATGCCACTGACAGGCAGTACCTCTGAGAAGGATACTGTGTGAGCTACTTGTCTTAAGCCCCTCCACAACTCTACAAAGTCCTTCTGCACTGCTCTAATGTCATGATGAGCTAAGTCATTGTCTAAACTGTGCCCTCGCAAAACAATCAGCTAAAAGCTCTGACCCACTGCTGCAATGAGTGCCTTCCTGTCAGCAAGATGCCCTACACAACAATTTGATAGAGAAATACCCTGCTAATCAGACAGAGAAAAATCCACACATCCAAGTCAGACACAGGTAAACCTCCCCAGCCCCAAAACAGGCCTGGTGGTTTGTGCTCTGAGAGCTGTCAGCCCCAAAATAAGTCAGCTGTGCTTTAAACTCTTCCTGCACTGAAAATCTTAGGAATTGTAACAAACAAACAAACCTAAACCTAGATCCACCACCCTCTGTTGCTTGAAAGACTGTCTTTTCCTGTTTCACACTGCAGGTTTTTCTGTGACCACTCCTTAACCCCAGTAACTTTGTTAAAAAGAGTTTAACTATCACAAACTCCTACGCACCAGTAAATTATTTAAAAATAGTTTATAGAAACATAGAAACATAGAATTTGACGGCAGATAAGGACCACTTGGCCCACCCAGTCTGCCCATTTCCCTACCTGATGGATAAGCTGCAGATCCTAGTTAACCAGCAGCCTACTTCTTCCTACCCCCACCCCCTAGAATTGCCTTATGACTGTCCCATGCATGCTTGAATTCTACCACTGTTTTTGACTCCACAACCTCCACAACCAGTTTCTGTCCCAAAATTCTAGTAGTCAATCCAGCTACCCCCAAGGGACAACCAGAATGCAGTATTCAAACACTTATGAGGTTACTTCCAAGATAAGCAGAGTTTGCAAGTTTCTTTTTCAACTCCTCTGCCACCTTTAATTCATTTAAAAATAGTTTAACTGTCAGCAAATCCTAGTAGACAATCTAGCTACCTCCAAGGACCTACCCAAATGCAGTATTTAAATCTTTCTGAAGTTACTAACAAGATAAACAGAGTTTTCAAGCCCCTTCTTGGTTAAACACTAAATAAATATGTGAATAAAAAGCAATTACCAAGGGTAGTTAGTTTCACCTCTCACAGAATTAAGCAAAAGTGCACGTTTGTTGCAGATATCAAGTGCAATATAGAATTTCTCACACAGCTCAGTTGAAGAAAGTAGTGTCCTTCCAGCTCCAGAAAATGTGCTTTGTGTCTTACAGTCAACCCTCTACACTTTCTATCCTCTCATTAGAATTACCCTAAGCCATGTTCCTGGATTCATCATTGCTTTCTACTTGCTGCTGAGCCCCCAGCTTGCACTGTCACTAGCATCAACTCTGCTCCACTAGAGCTATGAGTGTCTACAATCACTGGTTTGGCACATTGGTGCTGACTTGCTTCCACCTCTCTGCTGTACTGTTTACTGGGATGAGGCTTCATCTTACGGCCTGGCCTCATTGATTATCCTTGTACCTTGCTTTTATTGCTATGTATTGTATTACTATGCCCATTTGTGCTATATGTTCTATTGTGCTACTGTATTATTTATTCTGTACCTACCAGGCCCTCCTTGAAAATGAGCTTGCTCAATGGAGTTTCACCTGGCTAAATAAAGATTGATTGATAGAAGTCTTTGAAACTCTTAGGGCCCGATTTTCTAATCTGAAAACTGCCACAGAGAATGAGGAAATCTTAAAAAAAATAAATTATGGAATGCCACCAAGGTGCCAACTACCAGGGGCCGTGCACTGAGTGGCACACTGTCAGCTGGCACACATTTGCTGCCATGAACACTGCCCAGAACACACTGCAAAAGGCTTCTTCAGGACTCTGGAGGAGAAGTAACTGTTGCAAGCAAGCCTGCAACTTGTGCAAATGTATTGTTTGAAACTGCTACAAAAAGAAAGGTGAAGTTTTTTTTTTTGTTGTTACTGGGATGCCACCAAGGTGCCAGCTACCAGTGGTCACTGTCCCTCTGCCAGCTAGCACACACTTACTGCCCAGTAAAATTACTAAAGAAGACTAACCCCCAAAAAAAAATCAAATCTCAGGTGTCTGCCAGGGGCTTCAGTCAAAATCTGTTTGCATTTATTTTATTTATTTATTTATTTAAGAATCAGTTTACAACCTTTGAGCCAGAGGCTCGTTTACAAAGGTACTTCGTCACATAAAGACATACATTGGACATACATTTGCGATGCCCTGCTAAAATGCTAGTTCTGCAATGAGAAAAAAAAAATGCATGCTGCACTGCTGAAATATCTAGCAGTTGACTTGTCCACAACTGTACCTTATACTCGAAGCTAGGATGGTTGCCCCCTGCTGGTCAGCG
Source organism: Neoceratodus forsteri (assembly GCA_016271365.2). Lineage (NCBI taxonomy): Eukaryota > Metazoa > Chordata > Ceratodontiformes > Ceratodontidae > Neoceratodus > Neoceratodus forsteri. The sequence continues at coordinate 156,548,042 of CM057449.1, read as the reverse complement.
AGATTTCTCCCTTAGGAATATCATTTATAGTGTACTGAACAACCATACCCCCTTATTCCTTTCCTCTCACCTGGTGCCACATAAAACTGCCTACCCTCTCAGGTCTGCAGACCTGGACCTGCTCACCACTCCTAAGGTTAAAATCAAATTTGGATCAACAGGCTTTGCAATATCTGCCCTGAAACTGTGGAACAAGGTCCCCCCTAACATCAGACAGTGCACTAATGCTGACACCTTTCGGAAACAGCGCTGAACCTACCTCTTACAATCATATGCTTGTTCCTATACCTAGACCCTATTGCCGAGGACTTACAGCACCGCGTAATGTTATAAATGAGCAACTGTAGCCTGCTTTGTACCCTGTGTTGACCTGCCACACTGCTTACTGTATGTATGTATGTAAATCTAGAAACTTACTGCTGACTCAGATCATGTTTTAAATGTTATTACCTGCCTCTTTGTTTATTGTATGTTTGAAACCCTTGAATCTCACTGTTGACTTGTATTTCAAACGTTATGTATGTACTCCTCCCGGGTCGTGCCTGACAATAGGCAACTGCTTGTCTAGTGCATCTTACCCGGTAAACAAAAACCAACTAAATAAATAGATATATAACCCCGGGCGGTACTATCCCCAGTATTACACCCCTGCCTACTACCCTGAGAGCTAGGCTGAGGGGTTTGGGTTCATTAACATACAACATTTTTAAACATTTGCACAGTGCCTCCACTCAGAGTGCTTTACATGGGTGAACTGGTAATGGGTGTAGCCCCCTGAGCTGCTACACCACCCACGATGACCATTTACCTTCCCCAGACATGCCCCAATAAACATTTCCCCACACTTTAGCATTTGGCATTTAAAGGCGCTCTCCAATAATATGCTCACACCACATGTTTCAACAACAACAAGATATTTTATTTAGGGGGTATAGGAATGGGGATGTGGAGTACAGGTTATTCGATTACTATTTACATATGTACACAGCTTGTTTGGCTTTCGCTGGAGAACCCTCCAGCTGGGTGACTACATACTACTTAGGCAGGAAACAATCACAATTTTACTATTCGATTTATGTTACCCAGAGCCCTGGCTATCTAGCTGCTGACAAATCAGATGGCACATAGTAATCATTATTACCCACACTGGTACCAGTACCCAGACATAGCAGAAACCCCGCAATCTCATACCATACTGGGATCCCAGATACCACAGTCCAAGATGTTGTAGGCCTGATGGACGTTGCAGCTGGTCGTGGTGGCTGGCTATTGATTTGAGGGAGGGGGGCAACTTGGAGACCGATTCCTGCAAAACTCTGCAGGTACTATTTACAATACAGGCAGGGATTGCCCTGCAATTAGCAGATTTGACCCTGCTGGCCAAGAAGAGCCAGGGATTGTCCTGCACATCAAAGAAGACAGGAACTGCCCAGTGCTTGCAGAAAACCGAACAATTCAGAACCAGCTACTTGGATTTAATATCCTGAATATTCGGCACAATATTTGAAAGTCCCATCCAATATAGACAGAAACTGATACTTTGCCAAGCATCCAAGTTTCCTTGATATGAAGTCGCATCCAGTACATTTACTATACCGAAGACAACATTAGAGTCTCACCCAGCAAGTCCGAACCTTTTTACACATCTGGCAAGCGCTCTCAGACGACATCTGGGTAAGACCACAGTAAATTCTCTTCAGAATAACTCATATATGCTCTAGGGCCTCTGGTCTCATGAAGTGGCAAACGCGGCTTGGCAGTCAGCTCCACGGAGGCAGGACTCTAGCCCATAAGGCAACAACAAATTACCACACATTTATATGATTCACTATTAAGTCACCTTGCTGCACCTGCGATTTAGCCATTTGGGCCACAGACAAGATGCAGCCATATTAACTTTCAACTAGACAGTCTCTGATGGGGTTAGTAGCCCAGACTGATAGCTTCAATATCTCAGAATCGACAGACCATATCTGGTAGTGGGGCTTGAGGCCCCCAAGATTACTTTTAAGGCGTCTCCCTCACAACAGGGGCGGGGGGGTGTATGAGGGTACTCACTCTGGTCCTCCACGGGTTGCATCCGCAATCAAAGGCTTCCTGAATTCTTCTTCAGTTCTCTCACAACTGAGGCAGAGCAGCTGGTCTTCTTTTTCCACATCTTTCCCCAATGTGGGAGGGAGGGAGGGAGGGCTAGGCTCTGGAGGACATTCCTGGCAGCCTCCAGACTAGCAGTGGCAGAAACTAAAATTTACTTTAACTTCTAAACTGGATTCAGAAAATAACAAATGCCCCCTGATGACTGGGGGGGCTTAGCTACTGTAAGTGGCCCAGGCCTGGTGGCATGGCAGGGGCCAGAGCCCCCACCCCTATGGGGGGCTCCCAGCAGGCTGCAGCCTGCTCTCCTTCTCACTCTGGCTGATCTGAGGAAAAACTGGCAGACACTGTCTCTTATAGGGTTCCTAGTTCAACTCCTGATTGGCAGCAGAGATGGGGTGACAGGCCTCTAAATGGCTGAGAGACCTGCCAATCACGGTACTCAAGGCACAATTGGTTTGGTGAATTGGTGCCTAAAATGATGTCCCTGTAAGTCCCCATGAGCACTTGAGTGTTTACCCATGAGGTGTTGTGAATGTCCCACAATTCCTGGCTTTCTATTGCTGGCTCCCAATTGGCTGTGACTGCTGGCAATGGCTGCTAAACCACAGTCCCAAAAGCAGAATTAGCACACAGTCCTGAATAAAAGTTCTGGTGCAGCCAGAGATAAACAAATACAGTATTTGCCCCAATGCCCCACAGGTCTTTAGCCCAGGTTGAATACTTGCTGTCGCTGCACATAATGGCTGAATTGCTCCATCTGTTTTCCTGTCGCTACTGCATGTTTTTAAACTCCTCCTGCAGCAGCAGACAAGCTAACACATGAGAGTCCCAAAGTACTGGAATTAACAGGGGAAAAGTATTTATTTTAACGTAAAACACTCTCCCCCACATGCACAATACATTTCCCATATGCAGCAAACAGTTTACAGCATTTAAAACATTTGTTTTCTTTACTTTTCGGCAAAAGCTGAACATAGCTGCCCTGGAGGCAGCCAGACACTCATTATTAATTATACAGATGACTGGGGCACAGAAAAAATTGGTGGCCAAACCAGGAGAAGCCCGGGAGACAGCAGGAGGAGATCAAGGGTGCAGGGCTAAGATAAGCCCAGGCTGGCATTTTTAGGAACCCCCATTTGCAAGGGGGTTACAGATAAATTAGGCAACAAGTGGGAACTGGCAGATTACCACTTCATGTCCCATCTGCCTACTGCCTCGCCCCCAAAACACTCCTCCTTCCTCAAAGCAGAGTCTCATTCTCCCCTCTCAGGCAAGCCCCTGGTTCCTGTTGCAAGTCTGCCAACACTGCTGCTCAGCCTGCCTTTTCCATCGTTTTTCCTTCTTTTTCCTGCTATATATACACACATCTCTTCACCAGCCCTACTGTTGCAGGACAGGTCGAACTATTGAAAAGTTTCTTTGTTTTAAAGAATATCCTAGCTAATCTAACTAGAAACGAATCAAAGCCCTGCTTAAGCAATAACAACCCAATGATGAGCACGTGTGAGAGCTTTCCTGCTGGCTCACGTTTAGCTCCAAAACGAGGCTGTGATGCACACTGTGCCCTTTCAGTTGTTTGATTGGTTCACCCCATTCGGATCAGGGCAAACATGTCAAACCCAAAGTCTGCCTATTTCTCCTAAATGTTCACCACTATCCGAAAGAATCGAACACCAGAGTTTGAGGTGTTCAGTTCTTTTGTAGAACTGAACTTGCAGCCCTGCTGTCCAAGCATGTGGAGCCCCCTACCCATGCCCCTCTCGAACGAGTCTATCACAATCCTATTGTAAAATCATGTATCCTATAGGTACCTCATGTGTTTATTTTGAACTTTTTTGTCATCTGTCCTAACCAGGACCTCCTTGTAAATGAAGGTGTCCAGTGAAAATGATGCTGGAATATGGGTGAAAGAATTTAAGTGACTGTACCACAGCTACGGTGAAATTGGCGACTGTGCTACTTAAGTAATGTTGCTTTCAGCACTGCGGCTGGCACGGCTTCTGTATGCTTTATTAACCTTATCCACTGCAGAAACGGTTTCCCTCGTTGCAGTGGTATGTGTGTCTCACAGTATGTTTATATATACATTGAGGGAGGTGTGCAGGGTGAACCCCCCCCCACATAAAATGTTTGAGGCTACTAGATTGTATACTGTGGTGGATGTATTGTGTTTCTCTGTTTTTGTTAGTTATTTAACAAGGACTAGCACACTAAGCTGAAAGCTTTTTTACAGGTGCAACCTGGGAGCACAGAAAAGTTAAGTGATTTGCTCAGTGTCACACAGTATGCAAGTAGAAACTGTGGGGTTCAAACCCAGGTCTGGTCTGCTGGATGTCACCAGATTTGCAACTCAGAGCCTTAAACCATTGCGCTATACTGCCTCCAATGCTGTTCTTTTGTTGTTGTTATGTTGTTTCAGTGGATTTACAATAAAATGACTTGCACTTGCTTTAAATTGTTGCATTGAGTGTGGTGCTTTGTATGTGAGCATATTTTGTCTGCTTGGTGCATAGTTTTATTTTTTTTACCGGGGAATCTCGCTGTTTTGACTGATCGCTATTGTTTACCAGCACTGTAGTATTACTCGCTGTTATTGCACTCACTATTATTATGTTGCTGTTTTCATCTAGTACCGTGAATAAGCATTGTTCAATGGAGCCTTTTCCTTATAAAGTAAATAAATGATTAAAAAAAATACAAATTTGCTTTTTTCACACACCAGCTCTGTCTTCCTTACCTCCAACTTCATGATCCTTTGTTACAGTCTCCAACACCGCCTCCTTGCACTGTTTAGAAATACAAGCAGCTGCTGGTTACAGTTTTGGGACTAGAAGGAGATTATTAGATAACCACAGAAAACAAGTTCCTTCAGCAGCTTCTTGTATGCTTAGCTCAGGTCTGAGCTCTTAGTTACTCTTGAAGATGAAAATGCACTTCCTGTCCGTCGCTGAAATGGGCAGAGCAGCATTCAAATCAGCTTATTAATATTCATGATGCCTCTGCAAGATGGGAGGATCCAGAGGAGTGGAGGTTCCTTCACATGGTACAACAATTTAAAGCAGCAGGTCTGAGCACATTCAGATTTGAATTAGTTCTTACTAGTCACAGCCAGGTACTGTGTGGATCCCTAATAGGCAGGGGTTAAACTGGACAGGAAAAGGAACTCGGTTCCAGTACCTCTTACAAAAATTTATCAGAGTTCCATATGTCTCTCATCTGTCTCCATTGAATACTAACACCTAGACATTCAATTCAGTTCAATTCAATTTTATTTTTATACTGGAAAGTATGTGAGCAAAATGCCCATTTTCACAAACATCCAGTGGTACAGAAATTCAATGATACAGAGAAAAAGGGAAAATAATATTTGCAAACTTTAGTGGTATTTACAGTAGGAACAGTGTACATGACAAGCATCTACATTAGAAAAAAAAATACAGAGCACACAACAATAGAGCCAATATACAGATACACATAAACTCTAAGGTAACTCATGGGTTGGTGGACATTCAGGAGGATTACCTACCGGGGCAGACACAGGTGGTGGATTGGAAGAGGTGGTCCATGAGGGAGGAGGTGAATGGCAAATTGAACTACAGGCCTGGAGTTCAGGTGCAGTTTATTGTAAAACTTAGGGCCCTTGTATGTGATGGAATTCTGCACATGCTTGGTGTGGTAAAAAGGGGTGTCGAAGATATGACAGGTGGCCCCTCTTATACTGTGCTTGGGAACCGATAAGGGGAAAAGGGAGCTAATGCTGATCGGCAGCAGGTTATGATGAACTTTGTGTAGGAAAGAGAGCATTTTAAGTAGGAACCTGCCTTCAAGGGTGAGCCAGATGAGGGAGGCATAGAGGGTACAGTGATGGATTGTTCAGGGGGAGGCCGGTCATGAAGTGTGCAATATTATTGTATGTAGTCTTGAGTGAGTTTGGAGAAAAGGGGGGATGTGTTGGGAGGGGGAGTAGCCACCACTGCCTCAGAGGTTGCCAAGAAGGAGGAGCGGTTGGACCACAGTGGGCTCAGGGAGGGTGAGGGTGGTGGAACAGAGGCACATCCCTTCAGTTGTACCTCTCTACAATTCATATGTCATTCTGGCAGAGTGTGGTTCCTCTATGGAGGATCCCGCCGTGGAGACCAAAAAGGATGCTGGGAATCTCCACAAAGGAGACCCACAGGAGGGTGGCATAGGACCCCACAGGGGGAAGAAACAGAAATAGAAACAAAGACTTTGACGGCAGATAAGGACCGCTTGGCCCACCTAGTCTGCCCATTTCCCTACCTACAGGATAAGCTGCAGATCCAATTAACCAACAGCCTATTTTCCTGCCCCCCACAAGAATTGCCTTATGTCTGTCCCATGCATTCTTGAATTCTCCCACAGTTTTAGACCCCACAACCTCCTCAGGAAGGCTGTTCCATGTGTCCACCACCGTCTCTGTGAAAAAATACTTCCTCGCACTGCCCCTGAGCCATCCCCCCTCTATCTTCAAATTGTGTCCCCTTGTTCTTGCACATCTCTTTTTCTGAAAGATGCTACCCTCCTGGATTTTCTTGATTCCACTGAGGTACTTAAAAGTTTCTATCATGTTCCCCCCCCCTTTCTTCAAGGGTATACATATTAAGCTCCTTTAGTCTCTCCTCGTATGGCTTCTCTTGCAGACCCTGCACCATTTTAGTTGCCCTCCTCTGGACTGCCTCCATCCTGTCTATGTCCTTGCAGAGATGGGGTCTCCAGAACTGGACTCAGTACTCCAGATGGGGTCTCACCAACTGTCTGTACAGAGGGATAACAACTTCCTGTTTTCTGCTGCTGATGCCTCTCCCTATACATCCCAGTATACCCCCAACCCTTCCTACCACCTTATCACATTGCTTGCCAACCTTAAGGTCATCTGATATGATTACCCCAGGTCCCTTTCCATTTTTGTTGTTGTTACTACCTCCCCCCGCATTGTGTGCTCTTCCCCTGGGTTTTTGTTTCCCAGGCGCATTATTTTGCACTTCTTTTCATTGAATCCAAGCTGCCATATTTCTGACCGTTCCTCCAACCTTGCGAAGTCCCTTCTCATCCTTTCCATGCCTCCTTGTGTATCAACCATGTTGCAGATCTTTGTGTCATCTGCAAAGAGGCATACTTCTCCTTCCAGTCATAGAAACATAGAAACATAGAAGTTAATGGCAGATAAGGACCGCAAGGCCCATTCAGTCTGCCCATTTCTTTTTCTGCCTTATGAATGTGCCATCAGCCTTTGCTCTGTCAATGGCCTATCTATTCATACTCATCTGTATTGCTTCCTTATGCTTATCCCATGCCTGTTTGAAGACATGCACTGTATTCATATCCACCACTTCCTGAGGTAGGTTGTTCCATGCATCCACCACCCTTTCTGTGAAAAAGAACTTCCTCATATTACTCCTTAATCGGCTTTCCTCTAATCTCATACTGTGTCCTTTTGTCCTGCTATTTTTCTTAGCAGTCCCTCGGCAATGTCACTTATAAAGACATTAAAAAGGACTGGACCCAGTACTGAACCCTGCGGTACCCCACTAGTAACCCCCCTTTCTTCAGAGTGGACTCCGTTTACAATTACCTACTGTGTCCTGTTGTCCAGCCAATGTTTTACCCAGGCTACCACCCTGGGACCCAGTCCAAGGCTGGTTAATTTGTTTATTAATCTTTTGTGTGGGACTATGTCAAATGTCTTGCTAAAGTCTAGGTAGGCCATGTCCACAGCCTCTCTCTGGTCTAGTACTTTGGTCACCCAGTCAAAGAAATCGATTTGATTCATCTGACATGACCTTCCCGCTGTGAACCCATGCTGCCTTGGGTCCTGTGCCCCACTGGCCTCTAGGCACTCAACAATTCTTTCCTTCAGAAGTGATTCCATCACTTTCCCTACCACAGTCAAACTGACAGGTCTGTAGTTTCCTGCCTCTGTCTTGCTCCCACCTTTGTGAAGGGGAATCACATCCACCTTCCTCCAGTCCTCAGGTACCACACCATCATCCCATGATTTGTTAAAAAGGGTAGTCAGTGGTGTCACTAGTTCTCCCCTTAATTCTTTTAGAATTATGGGGTGGATCCCATCAGGCCCCATTGCTTTGTCCACCTTCAGTTTTAGGAGTTCTTTCAGAACCCTTTCTTCTGTGAAAGGACTGGGATCGACCCCCCTATCCAGAATGCTTCTGTTAATTGGATTAGGTACCTCCCCCTCCTCCTCTTTTGTGATTCTGAGCAGAAGTATTTATTCAGTATCCCTGCTTTTTTACTGTCCCTCTCTGCCCACCCACAGTCCATTCTATTCAGCCTCACTATCCCTCCCTTTGTCTTTCTACGCTCCCTGATGTACCTATAAAAGGTTTTATCCCCCTTCTTAACCGAGTTGGCTATCTTTTCCTCAGTTGGGCCTTTGCTATTCTGACTTCCCTCTCTGCTTCCTTCTGCCTTAACTGGTACAGTTCTCTGTCCTGCTCCATCTGTGTTTCCTTATGCTTCCTAAATGCTATGGTTCTCAAAAGAGGTGGTGGGAAGGTTAGGGAGAAAAAGACAGCATTCAGGAAGTATAAGTCTAACCCCTAGGTGGCGCTATCCCAAGGGCTGCTACCCCTGCCTGCTTGGCTAGTAGCAGGTTAAGGGGCCTGAGTTCTGAAATGGGTGCCTCCACCCGGAGATCAGGGTTGGTAGTAGTCAAGATAACCTGGGCACAGCCCTCTGGAACACTGTAACCCCTCTCTTTCCCCTCTAGTGGCCTGAACACTGTACAATAATCACTTTCACAATACCCCTGGTACACCACACAAGTACCCACACTGTTTGCACTTCCCACCAGTGCTGGTTCCTCTGGCTCGACCCTGGGGACCCCCTGTAAAACAAGGTTATGCACAGCAAATAGCAACAGTACAGTACTTTGAGCAAGAAACTGGAACCACAGTCAGATTACATGCAGAAAAAGTTAGATCTGATTTATTCAGGGGACTTGAACAAGGGAGGGGCAAAATCAGGTTAATTAGCCTAAAGGTTATATCAATCAAGCAGTTATGCATGCGCTTTGAGTCCCCTCACACAGTCACACCTTTGGGTACCCAGGTGGAGAAGAGATGGGCTAGTCAGAACTGTTGCCCGGGGTTGGCCGGCGTCGAAGCTGGTTGGGGCCCTGTGATGGAAAACACAACATGCACAGTACACAATATTTGTAATCCGGAGCCAGAGGGCTCAGTTCGAAAAGGAAACGAAACAACAAGACAATCAGATGACACACTCAGATTAAGCTGTTGTTGCAGGGAGCTACCCTGGTATTTACTCACGATACCCAAGACTGGACTCAGGCTGGACGAAAATCGAGACTGCAGGGGGTTGATCTGGAATGCCAGGAGAAGCAGGGCCCACATCAGTCACAGAGGCGTCGTTCCTGTTTAAGCATGGAGCAGGGGGCTGATCCCCAGGCAGGTCTCTCGTTGATGGCTTCTCTGTGCAGTGGGTAGTCTGGCTGGGCCACTCTGGCAAGGTCCAGACCACATGGAGACAAATTCAGATGCAGTCCGTTTTGGGCTGGATACAGCTTCCAGCAAGCAGAACATAGTTCACACAATGGGGGACTAACTCACGACCCACTAGCAGCTCATAGCACATTTACATGTAAGGGAATTCTACTGTACCAGGCAAAGCGCTCCCCGGTCACAATCGCAAAGTCTCTGCACACACCGGGAGCTTAGGGGTAGCTGGAACTCTTGACAGGCCGATCGCATTCAGCAAAATCTTTAGTCTTCTTCGGGTTAAGCCTGGCCCACTTCAGTAGCTTACTTTAGCCACACAAACTTGGATTTAGTCCAACATAATTCTCTTCTCTCCCTCTCAGGAGCAGTACACCGACATGCAGGCCAAAAACGTATCCTTTTCAGACTTCTCCCACGAGAATCCACTCAGGATTGCTGCTCAGAATCACTTCAGCTCCTTCTTGTTTAGCTTCCAGCTTAGATCTAACTGAAAACTGCAAGCAGCCCGGGACTTCCCCAAGATCCAGAAGGTTGGGTTGGCTGATTTGGCTGTCAGTCAAAGCAAGAGCTCCCCCTTCAGTTGCAAGAAAGGCGCAAAAAGTTCAAACTACAGTTCCTACAGATTTTAAATTCAGACAGCTTCTGCAGTCCGGCTACATTTTAGGTCCCACCAGTACTGATTGGTCCAATTTGCAGTCCAGGACCAAGATAGTGGAGACAAACAAAACAGTCCTTGCTACAAAGAAAGCAGGCTAGACAAACTACATTATCATTATCACTCTAAATGATTTTCAGTAAATAGTTACATCTTTCAACAGAGCTCCTTCTCAGATTACTTAAACTGTAATCAGGCAGCTCTTAAAGAGACAGTACACACAGGTTATACAGGCTCTGGTAATCACATTTAAACTGCTAAAATGCAGGATACCAGCCTGGCAGTGAGCATTTAGGCAAGCTCAAGGAAGACTTTTTGGGAACCCTCATTTGTAGGGGGGTTACACCCTTCCCTGCCTGGGAAAACTTGGCGTCCACGTCAAGTCTGTACCATCATAACATTGAAAATGCAACATATACAAGATATTGATACCATTAGTATGCTATACAAGTACTATATGATTCATCAATTGGCATAACTTGTCACTTTACTATACATTTCAATGTACTCCACTGTATCATTTCCATTCTGACAATACATTATGCATATTTCACACAGGTAAATTGAACATTACTATACAAAATCATGTAATAACTTCTTGTACTCTAAACAATGCAAGAGGGGGCCCTTCCCTATCAGCTAACTTGGGGCTGGATGGGGCAGGGGCACCATGGTGAGAGGGCAAAACAAGTAACCTGGAATGGGCCGTTAAGCTCAATTTGGGCAGTGAGTTCTGAGAGACATAAACACCTTTGTGGACTACATTGAGAGGCAAATCCACTGGCCTCCCGGGGGAATCGTAACTGAAGCGTACCACTGGCTTGACAGCTCGGCCAGTCTTTCTGGGGTGAACAACCACAGTCTCTGTACTTTCAGCAATGGTCTTGGATCTTTCATCACTTGTGAGAGGTGCCTCTGCATGAAGGGGAATGTCCAAGCTGGGAGCACTGTCAGCCCCTTGCTCTGTAGTCTCTGTTTCTACAACACTTGGCTCATTTTGAAGACACTCTGGCACTGAAGGGGGGTTGTCAGCACTCTCATAGTGTTCCTCAAGTTCTGGCATGTCACCAGAAAGACTCGTACCATCAGCCTCTCCGTCAGGAAAATCATACAGTTCCACAATACACAAAGACTCAGCATCCTCAGACGTGATACTTTGCACTTCACTTTCAGGGAGCATTGGCTCCAAGGATGATGTCGGGGGTTAGGCAGTCCAGAAGGCCCAGCTTCATCCCCATAATTCAACATAGGATTTCCATGAAACAACTGACTCAGTTCATATGAGGGGTAATAGGCATTATCACACTCATGGTCATCTGAGTTAGACTGGCAGTCACTATCATTCTGGGCCTGCTGCAGGGGAAGTCTTAAATCGGCAACCATGGGGGCAGGCTGATTCTGTTTTTTTCTTGCAGCAGCACGAGTCACTGGTCCTGGGGAATCAATCTTGGTGGGTTCAGCCTCAATTATAACTTGATCAATAGGTAGCAAGTGGTTATGGTGCATGGTCTTGACAGCTTTGAGTTATTCTCTGGGTGCACTTTGTACAATGGCAAATCATCCAACTTTCCAACTACGACATGGGGAAGATGATGCCACCGATCAGCAATTTTGTGTTTACCATGCAATCCTAAATTTTGCAACAACACAGGGTCTCCAGGCCTAAGCTCTTGAGCCTTTACTTTTCTATCATGTCTCTCTTTGTTGGCTAGATTTCTTTTGGCGGCCATTGTCTGGGCCAGTTGTAAGGCATGGTTCAATTGAGCTTTCAGTTTTTGTACCTATTGCAGGTAATCTTCGGGTCGGACCCCATTGGGAGAAACCCCAAAACGGACATCAACAGGCAGCCGGGCCTCCTCCCGAACATGAGGCGGTTGGGAGAGAACCCGGTAGCGTCATTCTTCATGCAATTGGGAGGCAGAGGATTTTGGGAGGCAGTATAGCGCAGTGGTTTGAGACTCTGAGCTGCAAATCTGGAGACCTGGGGTTGAACCCCACAGCCCCCGCTTGCATACTGTGTGACCCTGAGCAAGTCACTTAACTTCCCTGTGCTCCAAGATTGCACCTGTAAACAAGCTTTCAGCTTAGTGTGTCTCACCTGGTTAAACAATTAGAAAAAAAAAAAACATTGTATGCATGTACCAAGGTGCTAATCTGCTGGCTCCATTTATGCTTATCTTTTGGGTGGAGGGTGTCTAGCATGTCTAGCAGGGTGCGGTTAAAGCGTTCTGGTTGAGGATCCCCCTGTGGGTGATAAGGGGTGGTTCTTAACTTTCGCACCCCCCATAGAGAGAGCATTTCTTTGATTAGCCGACTCTTAAAGTCCCGGCCCTGATCAGAGTAAATTTGCTAGGGGGGCACCATAGTGGACAAAGAAATTTTCCACTAGCACCTTGACCATGGTAGATGCTTTTTGATCTTTGGTGGGAAAAGCTTGTGCATACCATGTGAAATGGTCCATAACCACTAACACATTGCCAATGTTTCGCTGATCAGGCTCTAAACTCAAGAAGTCTATGCAGACTAGTTCCATTTGGGTGCTGGTAGTAATGTTGACAAGGGGGGCAGCCCTCTGAGGCAGGGCTTTTCTCTGCAGGCAGCGACTACAAGTTCTTACATGGTGCTCAACATCGGCCCCCATCTTAGGCCAGTAGAATCGAGATTGTACTAGGTCAAGGGTCCGGTCGATACCAAAGTGGCCCATATGATTGTGGAGGGACCTCAGTACCAAATCTTTGAAGGCTGTGGGCAGGACCAGTTTGTTGCTTGTCTATTTGGCCACCCCGATCTACTGTCTCTCTATACAACAACTGATTAAGCAGCTTCAACCTGGGGCCTTCTTTAAACAATAAAGTGGTTCGCAGATCAGAGGAACGTAACTTGGACACATCTTTTCCTGCAAGAAGGGCGTCAAGTGCTGACTGAATCATAGGATCTCAGGATTGAGCCCACTGCATGCTGTCATTGTCAAACTGAGGTAGTGCACCAATATCTAGAGCTGAAAAGTGGCAATGCGCAGCCGGTATGCAGGTGTCAGAGGGGCCCAAGCAATCTGCTAAGCAGTCCGCTGTGTCCGTAGACATCTGTTCATTTCTATCAAACTTTTGGCACATTGCTTGGATGTCAGGTTCGGACAGCCTGACCCAGTCACTCTTGGAAATGGGCCTCCGGGATAGGGCATCACCATCAATGTGATTCAGGCCTGGTCTGTATTCGAAAGCATAATCATATGTTGACAATGCTGAAAGCCACCTGTGCCCCGTGGCATCTAACTTAGCTGAAGTCTGTACATAGGTCAACGGGTTATTGTCAGTCCTCACCAACATTTTTGGCCCACAGAGGTAATCATGAAAGTGGTCGACAATGGACCATTTTAACGCAAGGAACTCCAACTTGTGCACAGGGTAGTTTCGCTCTGACAGGGTCAAGCTCCTACTGGCGAATGCCACTGGTCTCAAACCATCCTCATGGTCTTGATATAGTACAGCTCCTAGACCCTGCAGACTGGCATCAATATGCAGCACATTGGTGGGATCAGCATAAGCGAGGATGGGGGCATGGGTGAGCTGGTATATGACTTCATGGAAAGCTGCTTCACCTCAGGCGTCCAACAGGATCCGAAAAGTTCACCTAGGCAGAAATATGCTTTGTCTGTGTAACCCCTAGGTGGCACTATCCCAAGGGCTACTACCCCTGCCTGCTTAACTACTAACAGGGTGAGGGGCTTAGGTCCAATGGCGAGTGCCTCCACCCAGAGGTCAGGGTTTGCAGTAGTTAAACTAGCTTGGTCACAGCCCTCTGGGATACTGTAACCCCCCTTTCTTCCCACTAGTGGCCCACACAATGCATCAGGAATATCTTCACAATGTACACTTACCCCTAGGACTGGCTCTGTCGACTGGATTCTGGGACCTCCTGTAAAACAAGATGAAACAGTGCAAAAACCACAGTACAATACTTTAACATAAACAAATACCTCAGTCAGTGTAACTTTGCTGAAACAAACAGATCTGATTTATTTAAGGAGCTGTAATAAGGGCAGGGGGAAATCAGGTTAATTAGGTTAAACACATTAATAATTACAATACTGTGCGTATATTCAAAGTCCCAAATTGTCACTTTCACTGGGTACCCAGGATGGGGGGGCTAGCCAGGATCAGTGCAGCTGGTTGGGGCCCTGTGATGGAAAAAACACTTGCACAATACCCAATTGTAATCCGGAACCGGAGGGCTCAGTTCGTGAAGAAATGAAAAAAAAACAACAATTAGATGACACACTTGCGATTTGATAAACGGATGGCAGGGAGCTACCCTGCTTTGTACTCACAAACTCAAGGCTGGGAACTGGATGAAAGGCTGATTGTCCTGGATTGCCAGGAGGAGCAGACCATGTGGACAAGGTCCTTGTGACTGGACCCCACTGCAGTTTAGGGCAAATGGATGTATTCTGGATTAAGCTGGGGTTTACTTCCAGCTTCATGCACTCAATTCACTGTACAGGGGATTTGAAACGCGATTCCCCATAAGCACTACACACATTTATATGTAAAAGGAAAGTACAATACCAGGCAGGCTGCTTTTCGATCCCGATCGCAATTACTGCACAATACCCGGGAGAACACACAGCAGATTCAGTTCCTGACAGACCGAGCGCGATTCAGCAATTTCTCCAGTCTTCTACAGGGTGAGCCTGGTTTCTACTCTTCAGATCTCCTTGATTCTCTTCACAGGTCGGATTCAGTCCGAACAGGCACTTGCACAAGCTGCAGACCGAAACTTAGGGCCTGACACGCACTTACTGTGTGGAACTATACAGCGAAGAAGCTCACAGCTCCTTTTCTCTTCACTGCCCAAACTGATCTGATCTTTCCAGTAGACCTAGCCGGGCATTTCCTTTGAGTTCCTTCCAGTTCAGTTGGCTGGTTTGGCTGTCACTCACAGTAAACTCCCCCTGTTGGTGGAAAAAAAGGCGCCGAAGTCCAAACTACAATTCCCAGAAGCATTGGCCATACAGTACATAGGTGGCTGACTCCACAATGAGAGTCCAAGTTCTGATTTGCCAGCAGCAGGCTCCATTTCAAAGGCCCCCCCCACGTTGATTGGTCCAGTTCAGCAGTTCAAAACCAAAATGGGGACTAGGCAAACACAGTTCTGACTGCAAAGAAAAGCAGGTTAGACAAACTGTATTTTCGTTATTACTCTAAATGATTTCTGGCAAACAGTTACATCTTTGAAAAGTGCTCACTCTGCCCACTTAGTGACAGCAGAAACGGAGCGATTTGGCAGCAGCTTGAGTGGGACTCAAGCAGGGAAGCACACAGACCCCCATCCAAATTAATTATGTCTGCATGCAGACAGCTCTTAAAGAGACAGTACCAGAGGCTCTAAACGTGCTCACAGATAAACGGCTTAGACGCCGAACACCATCCAGGCTTGGAGCATTCAAGCAAGCTCCTGGAAGACTTTTAGGAACCCCCATTTGTAGGGGGGTTACACCCTTCCTGGCCTGGAAAAAGCTTGGCATCCCGTCAAGCAAGTACCCCCATAAATTTCAATTGCAACCATATACATTTGCATCAGGATCACATTAGGCTCATACATGTAATCATCAGTCAATATATCACTTTACCAGAAACACATTTCTGAAACTTTGCAGTACATCACTCTTTACACAGTATTACACACACATTGTACCATAACTCAGGTTATTACCTCTTGTACATGATACCTGAAGAGAGGGGGCCCTTCCCTATCAGCTACCTTGGAGCTGGATGGAGCAGGGGCACCATACCTATAGGGCAACATAAGTAACTTGGAGTTAGCACTGATGTTCACTTTGGGCAATGAGCTCGGGGACACATGCACTCCTTTATGGACAACATTGAGAGGCAAGTCCTCAGGCCTCCCAGGGGAATCATAACTGAGGTGCACCACAGGCTTTACAGCTTGACCAGTCTTTCTAGGGGGAACTGTTACAGTCTCTGCACTCTGCGCCTCAATTTCAGTATTGTCCTCGCTTATCAGGGGAGTCTCCATTGGGGTAGAGAGGCTAGAACTTGGGGCACTTTCAGCTCCAGGAGTTACAATCTCTGAGTCCACAACACTTGGCTCACATGGAGAGCTTTCTGACACTGACAGTGAATTATCAGGGCACTCAACACACTCTTCTTGTTCTGGTATGTCACCAGTCTGTTCCAGTCCATCATTTTCCTCCCCTGAAAGCTCAAACAATTCAACCATACACAATGATTCCATATCATCTGACTTGATGCTTTGTACTTCACTTTCTGAGAGCATTGGCTCCAGGGACAAAGCTGGGGGCTTAGACAGTGCAGAAGGCCCAGCTTCATCTCCAGTATTGCCTAGGGGATTGCCCCGAAACAACTGACTCAGTTCGTAAGAAGGGTAGTATTCAAAGTCACACTCACTTTCCTCTGATATGGACTGACAGTCATGCTTAACTGGGACTTGTGGATGGGAACGCTTTAACTCAGCTTCTGTAGGTGCAGACTTTCTTGATTTTTCCTTAGCAGCAGCTCTAGTCACTGGTCCAGAGGGGACATCTTCTGGGGGCTCAGACTCAATCAAGATTTGTCCAATGGGCAGTAAATGATTTCTATGCATTGTTTAACATCTTTTGAATTATTCTCAGGCCTTACTTTATACACAGGCAGATCATCTAGTTTGCCCACTACAATGTGAGGGAGATGGTGCCACTGGTCAGCAATCTTATGTTTGCCATGCAGTCCCAGATTTCTTAGCAATACCCAATCTCCCTCCTGGAGTTCCTGTGCTTTCACCTTTTTATCATACCATTCTTTGTTGGCCAGATTTCTTTTGGCAGCCATGGTTTGAGCCAGTTGGTACGCATGATTTAGCTGGGCCTTTAACTTTTGCACATACTGTAAATAGTTGTCAGCCCGAACCCCATCAGGAGAGACCCTAAAACACACATCTACCGGCAATCGAGCTTCTCTTCCAAACATCAGGCGGTAGGGGGAGAACCCAGTGGCATCACTTTTGGTGCAGTTGTAGGCATGTACCAGGGTGCTAATTTGTTGGCTCCATCTAGGCTTGTCCTTTGGGTAGAGGATGCCTAGCATATCTAGCAAAGTGCGGTTGAAACTTTCAGGCTGTGGGTCCCCCTTGGGGTGGTAAGGGGTGGTTCTGGACTTTCGCACTCCCCACAGAGAAAGCATCTCTTTGATCAGATGACTCTCAAAGTCTCTCCCTTGATCAGAATGGATTCTTTGTGGAGCCCCATAGTGAACAAAAAAGGTTTCTACAAGTACTTTTGACACAGTGGATGCCTTCTGGTCCTTGGTGGGGAAAGCTTGGGCATATCTCATAAAATGGTCAGTGACCACCAGCACATTACTAATATTTCTTTGATCTGACTCCAAATTCAGAAAATCATTACAGACCAGCTCCATGGGTGCACTGGTGGTGATGTTAACAAGGGGGGCAGCCCTCTATGGCAAAGCTTTCCTCTGTAAGCAGCGAATACAAGTTCGAATGTGTTGCTCTACACCAGCCCCCATCTTAGGCCAATAGAATCTGGATCTCACCAAGTCAAGTGTTCTGTCTATACCAAGGTGCCCCATGTGGTTGTGTAAGGACCTCAGTACTGAGTCTCGAAATGTAGTGGGCAGCACTAGTTGTTGTTTTTCTGTTTGTCCCCCTCTGTCTACTGTTTCTCTGTATAACAGTTTATTGATCAGTTTCAACTTAGGACCTTCTTTGTATAACAATGCAGTTCTCAAATCAGTGGAATGTAATTTGGACACATTTTTCCCTGCATAGAGGGCTTCTAAAGCTGATTTGATCATGGGATCGCGGGATTGAGCCCACCGAATACTGTCATTGTCCAGCTGAGGCAGTGCACCAATGTCTATTTCAGAAAAGTGGCAATAAGCAGCAGGTATGCAATTCTTAGAGGGTCCCAAACAATCCACCATTCAGTCCACTGCGTCCGTGGACATTTGTTCCTCCCTGTCAAACTTCTGGCAGAGTGCTCGAATAACAGGTTCTGACAGTCTGACCCAGTCATTCTGGGGAACAGGCCTCCAGGAGAGAGCATCAGCATCTATGTGGTTCAGGCCTGCTCTGTATTCAACAGCATAGTCGTATGTAGATAATGCAGAAAGCCACCAATGGCCAGTGGCATCCAACTTAGCTGAAGTCTGCACATAGGTCAAAGGATTATTGTCAGTTTTTACTAGTATCTTAGCCCCATACAAGTACTCATGGAATTGGTCAACAATAGCCCACTTCAAAGCTAGGAACTCTAACTTATGTACAGGATAGTTCTTTTTGGATGGGGTCAGGCCTACTGGCAAAGGCCACTGGTCTCAGGCCATTCTCGTGCTCTTGGTACAACACAGCCCCCAACCCTTGCAAGCTAGCATCAGTGTGCAGGACATAAGGTTTTGTTGGATCAGCATAGGCCAACACTGGAGCATGGGTAAGTTGATATATGATCTCATGAAAAGCAGTCTCACAATCAGGAGTCCAGTGGGCCCCAAATACTTCACTTGGACGAAAATACGCTCTTTCAGTCTCGAGGGACGCTGACTTTTTGTATCTTTTGTGGGTTGGGGGATACCCTTGAGTAAGGTTAAGTAAAGGGCGGATCACTCTTGAATAGTCCTTGATGAAACGCCGATAATAACCACAGAATCCCAGGAATCTTTGCAGTTCTTTTAGATTTTTGGGCTGTGGCCAGGTGGTCAAGGCCTCGACTTTACTTGGGTCGGTCTCTATTCCCTTGGTGAATACTATGTGTCCCACATACTTTACTGATGTTTGAAAGAATTGACACTTATCAATGGACAGTTTCAGGCCAAAGTCTTCCAGTCGGTCCAACACCTTGAATAATCTGCTCTCATGTTACTCCAGTGAGCTGCCAAACACAATAACATCATCTAGGTATACCAGGCACTCTAGTAAGTTCATGTCCCCCACTGCATGCTCCATCAATCATTGGAAAGTGTCTGGGGTGCCTGAAATCCCTTGAGGCATCCTCATGAATTCATAGAAGCCAAGCGGACAGATAAAGGCTGTCTTCTCACGGTCCTCTGGGGCCATCGGGGTCTGGTAGTACCCACTGCGGAGATCCAGCACAGAGAACCACTTGCTCCCGTTTAGGCATTCCAAAGCATCCTGAATGCGGGGCATTGAGAACTGATCAGGGATAGTCTGCTGGTTTAAAGTGCAATAATCCACACACATCCTTACTGTCCCATTCTTTTTTCTCACTACCACAATGGGGGAAGCATAGGGGCTTCTGGATTCTTGTATTACACCAGCAGCTAGCATCTCTTGCAGATGCCGTCTCACAACATCTATATCAGCAGGTGCCAGGCGTCGAGACCTCTCACGAAATGGCCTTTCATCATGCAGCCGGATATGGTGCTCAGCTCCTTGCATGCATCCTACGTCCCATTCCTTTAAAGAAAACACCTGGTCTTTCTGGGCAAGCTTCTCACTGATCCTCACTTTCCATACAGCTGGCAGCGGGGAGTCACCGAAATCAAACAAGTCAGGCGTTACTATGTCATTCTTCCCCAAACTCTTGCTACTGGGTAGCACTGCAGTGTCTGCACAATGCACATTAGCCAGGGTGCAGCCTCTATTTACTCGAATCTCTCTGTCAGACACATTATGAACTTGAACTATTACCCTTCTGGCATAAGCATGGTCTCTAGCAGGCAAAATACTAGGCTTGACCAGCAGTCCCTCCGGCAATTTTCCATTGCCTGGTGCATCCAACATTAATATTTTATTCTTGACATCCTTTCTGATACGGACCTCTCCCTGTAAGGTACACTGGGCATTTGGCGCCAGGATCAGAGACTCAGGATCCTTTTTCCAGACAACTCCAACTGATTCCTCTGGTTCCACTTTGTCAGCATCTCTCTGTGCCTCATAGGCCTTCTTGATCAAGGCCGGAATTCTTAAAGCTCTACTAGTCCTTGACCCCTGTTTTTCATAACACAACTGTGCCAGCTGTCCAAACATATGTGAATTAGTCCCAATTAGTAAAGGAACCCCATCATACAGTCCAGTAGGGAGACCCACTAAGGCCAGGGTCTCTACTTGCTCTGCCACCCCAGCCACGGAGGTGGGAAAAGACAGCCAAATTCGGATGTATCCCAAGTAGTGGTAGGCCTTCTCACTTAACCCCCAGACATGCAGCCCCTCCAACGGTTGTAAGGGTACATCAGACAAATGCTTCTGATACCAGTCTTGGACCATAATTGTCACTTGGGAGCCACTGTCTAATACAGCTCTTGTAGACACTCCATTCACCTTTACAGTGGTCTCCATGGAGGGAACCACTATCCTGGACCAGTCTGGAGAAGCGGTAGCGGGGGCCTGGGCAAATGACCTTGCCACAAAGGGACATGAGTTAACATTTTTGGGACCTTCACTGTGGTCATTTTGTGCACTTCTTAACCACTGTTTTGTGCTCCAAAGCTCTCCTTGTAGCCAGCTCACCACTCTCTCCAAGTCTTTCCTAGACCGGCCTTCCCTCTTCATGTGCCCATCCTTCCCACAATTATGGCAAAATATGTCAGCTGAAGTTTGGGGTGACCGAAGCATCACATTGGGGGCTGCGGCATTGGTACTGTCAATAGTAAACCTTGGTGCCACCTCAGCCAGCGGTGGAGTGGACATTTGGAGACATCTCTTCAGTTCCCTCACTTCCATGGTCAAGGCATCAAGTTTTGAACTGTTGTCAACATGAGGTGCCTGGGTGGGCACCCCCACCCCCATAGCAGAAGCAGTCGGGCAAGTGTCAGTGCCCGTACTCATAGGAGCGGCCTTCATGATGAGACTGTCTGTTGCTTTCCTAATCTCCCTCAGCAGTTCACCCCATGGTGGCACACCCTTTTCCTTCTCAGAACACTCTTTAACTGCCTACCCTTGCCCCAGAACTTCACTTGACGGGTCACAATCAGTCATTTGGGTCGTAGCAGCAACTATTGGTGCAAGTCCCTCCCGGGGTCGCCTTTTCTCAACTCCTCGAATTTCTCTCATTAGCTCATCATAGGAGGGTGGGGATTCCAGTCGATTGGCCAGGTGTAACTGAAGCAACAGCAGTTTTGAGAAGGGGGCAGACTTAAGGATCTTGTCCAGCTTGGTTCGGTCCAATTCAATCGCTGGCAAACTACCCTTTCTGAGGCATTCTTGCAACAATTTTTCCAGCCGAGATACATACACAGACAACAACTCCCCTTGATACTGTTGTGCATTTCTTACTCTCCACCACAGGTCCTCATTGGAATCTGGGCTCCCATACACATTCTCCAAGGCCTCAAGACAGTCCTGTGCAGTCGCTTCAGGGTTACTGGCCCGTTTGGCACGGATGGTAGCCAGGGCAGGACCTCAGAGGCTCTCACTTACCCTCTTTCACTTTTCTGCTTCTGAGCATTGCCATTCTAGCACTTGAGGGGCAACATAGTCTATCCAGGTCTCCCAGTCATCCTCCCCTTGTGGGGTGGGGAGGGTGGTGGAGAAAATTTTCAACCTGCGGTAAGAGTCGTGACTACTGGCAGGTACAGACATAGGGACAATAACGGGTGCTAGAGGGGGAGATGGTGTTGGTGGAGGAACGTTCTCAGGTGGCAATCATAGTTTCTTTAAATCCTCCACAGTTTTCCCTTCCTTCAGCAACAATTTAGCAAATTTCTCCTCAAAAGTTTCAGATAGTGGGGGGGCTCGTTCTCCCCGGGGTCTTTACTGTCTTTAGTTATCACTTTCCAGGCAGTGAGGGCTTCTTCTGGGGTAATGGTCTGTGGCACTTTAGAACTGTCTATAGGGTCCTTACACTCTATTAGAGCCATGAAAGTTTGGGTGAGCAGATCAGCCAGCCGCCCCACCACCACAGGGTTTCGTAAACATTCGACCTTGGAAAGTATTCCCTCTACAGTGTCCATACTGGTACC
Organism: Neoceratodus forsteri; assembly: GCA_016271365.2. Lineage (NCBI taxonomy): Eukaryota > Metazoa > Chordata > Ceratodontiformes > Ceratodontidae > Neoceratodus > Neoceratodus forsteri. Next base: position 156,525,843 of record CM057449.1, on the reverse strand, counting down.
CAGCGGGATATCCAAGACAAGTACAGCATTTTGGGGGTCGATCTCCTGCCCAGTACACCACTTCACCAACTGGTGTACAGCTGCTTCTGTTGGGGTACCCATTTATTTTTAACAGTAATTCGTAAATGTGGCCACTAGAGGACACACAAGCCCACCGGTGAGCCTCCAAGATGTAACCCCTAGGTGGCGCTATCCCAAGGGCTACTACCCCTGCCTGCTTAACTACTAACAGGGTGAGGGGCCTAGGTCCAATGGCGAGTGCCTCCACCTAGAGGTCAGGGTTTGCAGTAGTTAAACTAGCTTGGTCACAGCCCTCTGGGACACTGTAATCCCCCTTTCTTCCCACTAGTGGCCCACACAATGCATCAGGAATATCTTCACAATATACACTTACCCCCAGGACTGGCTCTGTCGACTGGACTCTGGGGACCCCCTGTAAAACAAGATGACACAGTGCAAAAACCACAGTACAATACTTTAACATAAACGAATACCCCAGTCAGTGTAACTTTGCTGAAACAAACAGATCTGATTTATTTAAGGAGCTGTAACAAGGACAGGGGGAAATCAGGTTAATTAGGTTAAACACATCAATAATCACAGTACTGTGCGCATATTCAGAGTCCCAAATTGTCACTTTCACTGGGTACCCAGGATGGGGGGGGGGCTAGCCAGGATCGGTGCAGCTGGTTGGGGCCCTGTGATGGAAAAAAGACTTGCACAATACCCAATTGTAATCCGGAGCCGGAGGGCTCAGTTCATGAAGAAATGAAAAAAAAAACAACAATTAGATGACACACTTGCGATTTGATAAACGGATGGCAGGGAGCTACCCTGCTTTGTACTCACAAGCTCAAGGCTGGGAACTGGATGGAAGGCTGATTGTCCTGGATTTCCAGGAGGAGCAGACCATGTGGACAAGGTCCTTGTGACTGGACCCCACTGCAGTTTAGAGCAAATGGTTGTAGTCTGGATTAAGCTGGGGTTTACTTCCAGCTTCATGCACTCAATTCACTGTACAGGGGATTTGAAACGCGATTCCCCACAAGCACTACACATATTTATATGTAAAAGGAAAGTACTATACCAGGCAGGCTGCTTCTCGATCCCGATCGCAATTACTGCACAATACCCGCGGGAGAACACCAGCAGATTCAGTTCCTGACAGACCGAGCGTGATTCAGCAATATCTCCAGTCTTCTACAGGGTGAGCCTGGTTTCTACTCTTCAGATCTCCTTGATTCTCTTCACAGGTCAGATTCAGTCCAAACAGGCACTTTCACAAGCTGCAGACTGAAACTTAGGGTCTTACACGCGCTTACTGTGTGAAACTATACAGCGCAGAAGCTCACAGCTCCTTTTCTCTTCACTGCCCAAACTGATCTGATCTTTCCAGTAGACAGAGCCAGGCATTTCCTTTGAGTTCCTTCCAGTTCAGTTGGCTGGTTTGGCTGTCACTCACAGTAAACTCCCCCTGTTGGTGGAAAAAAGTCGCCGAAGTCCAAACTTCAATTCCCAGAAGCATTGGCCATACAGCACATAGGTGGCTGGCTCCACAATGAGAGTCCAAGTTCTGATTTGCCAGCAGCAGGCTCCATTTCAAAGGTCCCCCCACACTGATTGGTCCAGTTCAGCAGTTCAAAACCAGAATGGGGGACTAGGCAAACACAGTTCTGACTGCAAAGAAAAGCAGGTTAGACAAACTGTATTTTCATTATTATTCTAAATGATTTCTGGTTACATCTTTGAAAAGTGCTCACTCTGCCCACTTAGTGACAGCAGAAATGGAGCGATTTGGCAGTAGCTCGAGTGGGACTCAAGCAGGGAAACACACAGACCCCCATCCAAATTAATTATGTCTGCAGGCAGACAGCTCTTAAAGAGACAGTACCAGAGGCTCTAAAAGCACTCACAGATTAACAGCTTAGACGCCGAACACCATCCAGGCTTGGAGCATTCAAGCAAGCTCCTGGAAGGCTTTTGGGAACCCCCATTTGCAGGGAGGTTACATCTGGTTTCTTGTCGGCCCCTTTTTTGTATTTTCGATTGGTAGGAGGGTAACCCTGGATAAGATTCAAGAGTGGCCGAATCACTTTGGAATAGTCCTTTATGAACCGACGGTAATAGCCACAGAATCCCAGGAAACATTGTAGTTCTTTCAAATTGTGGGGCTGGGGCCAAGTAGTCAAGGCTTCAACTTTACTAGGATCAGTCTCTATCCCCTCTGTAGACACTGTGTGCCCCACATACTTCACAGAGCTTTGGAAAAACTGGCACTTGTCAATGGACAGCTTGAGGCCGAAATCTTCCAGTCAGTCTAGTACTTTGAACAGTAGACTCTCATGTACCTGTAGGGAACTCCCAAACACAATAACATCGTCCAAGTACACCAGGCATTCCAGCAAATTCATGTCTCCCACCGCTCGTTTCATCCATTGCTGGAAGGTGGCTGGGGCACCCGATATCCACTGTGGCATTCTCAGGAATTCGTAGAACCCCAAAGGACAGATGAAGGCTGTCTTCTCATGGTCCTCCGGAGCCATTGGAATCTGGTAATATCCACTGCGAAGATCCAACACCGAGAACCATTTGCTCCCATTCAAACAATCCAGAGCATCTTGTATATTGGGCATGGTGTATTGATCAGGGATGGTCCGCCTGCTGAGGGTCCGATAATCCACACACAGTCATACTTTTCCATTCTTCTTACGTACAGCCACAATGGGAGAAGCATATGGGCTCCTGGATTCTTGTATCACACCAGCCGCGAGCATTTCCTGCAAATGTCTTCTCACATCGTCTATGTCTGCAGGGGCTAGGCGTCGAGACCTCTCTCGAAATGGACATTCATCGTGCAGGCGTATGTGATGCTCCGCACCCTGGACACATCCCACGTCCCATTCCTTCAACGAAAACACTTGATCTCTCTGAGCAAGTTTCTGGCTAATTCTAGTTTTTTATTCAGCTGGCAATGGGGAGTCACCAAAATGAAACAAGTCGGGAGTCACTCTATCTGTCTTGCTAGGGGGCTTGTTGCTGGGCAACACTGCAGTGTCTGCACAGTGTACCATAGCTAAGGTGCATCCTCTGTTCACCTGGGTCTCCTGATCTGACACATTATGAATCTGGACCATCACTCATCGTGCATAGGCATAAGCGCGAGCTGGCAAGATGCTGGGCTTAACCAATAATCCTTCCTGCAATTTTCCATTGCCTGGCGCGTCCAACATCAGTATTTTGTTCTTGACATCTTTGCAGAGGCGGCCCTTCCCTTGAACGGTACACTGGGCGTTAGGGGCCAGTACCATTTGTAACCCCCTTACAAATGGGGGTTTACTAAAACGCCTCTAGTCTGTCTTTAAGAGCTGCCAGCTTGCTGACCCGAACAGTTTACTTAAACGGGAGAGGACTGCGGGTTCTCCTGCTCGAGTCCCGCTCGAGCCGCTGGTTATGTGCCCTGTTTTTTGCCGTCGCTAAGCAGGCAAAGCAGGCACCTTATTGGGCTGTATTGTTGATGTACTATATGTTGACTGAGTATTGAAAAATGTAGTTTGTCTAACCTGTTTTCCCTTGCAGCTGGGACTTTGTGTGTTTTGGCCCTCCATTTTGGACCAGGACTGCCTTTTGGGTCCAATCAGAAGGGAAGGGTGCTTAAAATGGTGTATTGAGCAGCCAATTAGGGCTGGAACTCTCTCGGGAGCCGGCTGCCAATGGAAGGTATGGCCCGTGAGTCTGGGAACTGAAGTCCAGAAGGTGGCACCTTTTTTGCACAAATAGAAGGAGGCAGAGGGGATTGGCATCTGAAGCCCTCCAACAGAGTCGGGTGGTGCCCGAATTGTGACTCTCTGCTTAACGGCTGAGAGGGCAGAGTCATTGTGGCCGTGAGAGAGGAAGGAGCTCTGGGCTCCTGCGCTGTAGAGTCTTCGCATGGGAAGCGCGTGTGGAAGGCCAAAAAGTCAGGCGGTTGTATCGCCAGATTAGTCGGACTGAATCCACTGTGGTTTGCAGGCAAAGGAGGCTGTACATGTTGCAGCTACCTACCAGGCTTACCCTGTAGAGGACTGAAGAATCTGCTTCATGGTGCTCGGTCTGTCAGGAAAAGTGAAGCTGCGTTGCGACTCCCTGGTCAAGCCGTGAGTACGATCGGGATATAGAGCAGCTGCCTGGTATGGTACCCCTCTGTCTTACATATAAATGTGTGGAGAAGTGTTCGGATCACAGGCCTGTGCCCGGGGTTGGTGTGAGAGGGATCCTTCTACAGGAGTCGTGAGTACAAAATCAGGGTAGCTCCCTTTCAGATGTTCTATTGAGTGCAACTTTGGTCTGTTTGCCTCACTGGCCACATGAACTGAGCCTGCTGGCTCCAGATTATCAATTTGGGTATTGAACAGTTGTCTTCATCTTCAGGGCCCCAACCAGCTGCACTGAATAGGCTAGTCTCTTATTGCCTGGGTACCCAGTGACAGTGACTTATAGGGAAGTTAGCCTGTGCACAGTGCTCTGAAATAGTAGAGTGTTAAGCTAATTAACTAGCTTTCCCCCGCCCTTGTTATTTCCTCCCTAAATAAATCAGATTTGGTTGTTTTGCAAAGTATACTGTCTGAACTGCGTGTTTGTGCAAACTTACTGTACAGGAGTTATTGTGTTACTGCATCTTATTTCACAGTGGGTCCCCAGAGTCAAGCTGATCAACCAATTCTGGGGGTAAGAGTATATTGTAAAGGTGTTGTGGGTAACGTTTGTGGGCCACTAGTGGAAAGAAAGGGGGGTTGCAGTGACCCAGAGGGCTGTGACCAAGTCGTTCCCGACTGTTCCAACCCCGACCTCTGGGTGGAGGCACCCGCCATTGGACCCAGGCCCCTCAACCTGTTAGTAGTTAAGCAGGCAGGAGTAGTAGCCCTTGGGATAGCACCACCTGGGGTTACACATTGAATTGGGATCCTTCTTCCACACAATCCCTACTGGTTCATCCTGGTCCACTCCCTTGGGGTTCTGTTGCAAATTATAGGCCCTCTTGATCAGAGCGGGAATTCTTAGGGCCCTCCCAGTCCGTCGCCCTTGTTTCTATTGACAGAGTTGTGCCAGTCTCCCAAACATATGGGTGTTGGTCTCAATTAACAGGGGAACCCCATCATACAGTCCAGTAGGGGGATACACTAAGGCCAGTGTCTTGACTTGCTCCTCTACACCAGTTACAGCTGCAGGAAATGACAACCAGAGGTGGACATATCCTAGGTAGGGATAAGACTTGTCGCTCAGCCCCCACACATGTAGGCCTTCCAGGGATTGTAAGGGCACAGCAGATAAGTGTGTCATACCAGTCCTTAAATACAATAGTCTCTTGCAACCCACTGTCCAGCACAGCCCGAGTGGGAATACCATTCACAGCCATGGTAGTCTCCATTGAAGGGCCCACTATTTTGGACCAGTCTGGAGGGACAGCAGCAGGGGCCTGGACAGATGATTTAGCCACATATGGATTTGAGTTACTACTACTTGAACCCTCACTGTGGTCATTTTGGGCACTCCTCGACCGCTGATTTGTTCTCCGAAGCTCTTCTTAAAGCCTGTATGCAACTTTATCTAGGTCTTTTGTGGACCAGTATTCTCTCTTCATGTGCCCATCCTTCCCACAATTATGGCAAAATATGTTTTCTGGGATTTGGGGTGGCCGAGGCATCACACTGGGAACTGGGGCGGTGGTACTACCAACTGAAAACCTTGGTGCCATCTCTGTCTGCTGTGTGGTGAGCATTTGGAGACATCTCGTCAGTTCTCTTACTTTCATAGTCAAGACATCAAGTTTCGAGCTGCTGTCAGCAGGAGATGCCTGGGTGGACACACCCACCCCCATAGCAGATGCAGTTGGATAAGGGTCGGTGCCTGTACTTGCAGGAGCAGTCTTCATAAAGAGATTGTTTTTTGTTTCCCTGAACTCTTTCAGCAGTTCATCCCATGGGGGCACACCCTCATTGGTCCCCACTGCAGAAGGGCCTTCCAATGCCGTAATCACTTGGGCTGTGCTCACCCTAGAATTACAATCCCCCTCTTCATCTTCAACCTCCCGGAGTTCTTTTATCAAGTCACAATAGTCCAGTGGGTTACCCCTTCTATCTGGGAGCCTTAATTGAAGGAGCTGCAATTTAGAATGCTTTGCATATTGTAGTATGTGTCCCAACCTCACATGGTTTAAGTCACCGGTGGCTACCCCACCTTTTCGGTAAGCCTTCTGCAGTGCTCTTTCCAGATGAGTAACATATGCAGACAAACTTTCCCCTGGCCATTGTTTTGTACCTTGAAATTTCCACATCAAGTTCTCCCTGACTCAATGTTCCCAAAATTGCCTTCGAGTGCAGACAGACATTTCCGGGCAGCTGCATCAGGGTTTGTGGACCTCAGAAATTTAATGGCCTCTAGGGCGGGACCCCTCAGACTTTCTATGATCCTTTTCTGTTTCTCAGCCTCCACACACTGCCATTCAGGTACCAAAGCGGCAACACAATCAATCCAGGTCTCCCAATCATCGTCCCCTTGGGGGGTGGGGAAGGTGCCGGAGAAGATTCTCAACCTTCGGTAAGAGTCGTGACTAATGACAGGTACAGACATAGGAGCCAGCATTGGCACGGACACAGAAGGAGGGGTAATAATGGGTGCTGGAGCGGGAAGGGGTGTTGGGGGAGGAACACCCCCAGGTGGCAGGAGTAGTTTCTTTAAGTCCTCCACAGTTTTCACTTTCTCCAGCAACAACTTAGCAAATTTCTTCTCAAAAGTCTCAGATAGTGAGGGGGCTCATTATCCCCGGGGTCTTTACTGTCTTTAGTTATCACTCTCCAGGCAGTAATGGCTCCTTCGGGGATGATAGTCCGTGGCACTTTGGAACTGTCTACTGGGTCCTTACACTCTACTAATGCCATGAAACTTTGGGTGAGCAGATTAGCCTGTCGACCCACGATCACAGGGTTTTGTAAACATTCAACCTTGGAAAGTACTCCCTCTACAGTGTCCTTATTGGTACCCAGGGGAATATCCAGGATAAGTATAGCATTTTGGGTGTCGATCTCCTGCCCAGTACACCACCCCACCAACTGGTGTACAGCCACTTCTGTTGGGGTAGCCATTTATTTTTAACAGCAATTCGAAAATTTGGCCACTAGAAGACACAAAATCCCAGCAGTGAGCCTCCAAGAAGTAACCCCTAGGTGGCGCTATCCCGAGGGCTACTACCCCTGCCTGCTTGGCTAGTAGCAGGTTAAGGGGCCTGAGTTCTGAAACGGGTGCCTCCACCCAGAGATCAGGGTTGGTAGTGGTCAAGCTAACCTGGGCACAGCCCTCTGGGACACTGTAACCCCCCTTTCCCTTCTAGTGGCCTGAACACTGTACAATAATCACTTTCACAATACCCCTGGTACACCACACAAGTACCCACACTGTTTGCACTTACCACCAGGGCTGGTTCCTCTGGCTCGACCCTGGGGGCCACCTGTAAAACAAAGTTATGCACCGCAAATAGCAACAGTACAGTACTTTGAGCACAGACTGGAACCACAGTCAGATTACATGCAGAAAAAGTTAGATCTGATTTATTCAGGGGACTTGAACAAGGGAAGGGCAAAATCAGATTAATTAGCTTAAAGGTTATAGCAATCAAGATGTTATGCATGCTCTTTGAGTCCCCACACACAGTCACACCTTTGGGTACCCAGGTGGAGAAGAGATGGGATAGCCAGGACTGTTGCCCGGGGTTGGCCAGCGTCGCAGCTGGTTGGGACCCTGTGATGGAAAACACAACATGCACAGTACACAATATTTGTAATCCGGAGCCAGAGGGCTCAATTCATAAAGGAAACAAAACAACAAGACAATCAGATGACACACTCAGATTAAGCTGTTGTTGCAGGGAGCTACCCTGGTATTTACTCATGATACCCTGGCAGTATAGCCTAGAGGTTAGAGGAACGAGGTGTGAACGAGCTTGATACATCCAGCAGACCAGACCTGAGTTTGATTCTCAAAACCTCCACTTGTATACTGTGTGACTCTGAGCAAGTCACTTAACCGCCCAGTGCTCCCAGGTCACCCCTGAAAACAGGCACTTGTGCCTAGTGGGCCTTACCCGGTTACCAAAGACTAAAATAAAAAAAAAAATACTCAAGACTGGACACAGGCTGGACGAAAATCGAGACTGCAGGTGGTTGATCTGGAATGCCTAGAGAAGCAGGGCCCACATGAGTCGCAGAGACGTCGTTCCTGTTCAGGCGTGGAGCAGGGGGCTGATCCCCAGGCAGGTCTCCCATCGATGGCTTCTCTGTGGAGTGGGTAGTCTGGCTGGGCCAGTCTGGCAAGGCCCAGACCGCATGGAGACAAATTGGATGCAGTCCATTTTGGGCTGGATACAGCTTCCAGCAAGCAGAACACAGTTCACACAGTGGGGACTAACCTCACGACCCACTAGCAGTTCATAGCACATTTACATGTAAGGGAATTCTACTGTACCAGGCAAAGCGCTCCCTGGTCACAATCGCAAAGTCTCTGCACACACCGGGAGCTTAGGGATAGCTGGAACTCTTGACAGGCCGATTGCATTCAGCAAAATCTTTGGTCTTCTTCAGGTTGAGCCTGGCCCACTTCAGTAGCTTACTTTAGTCACACAAACTTGGATTTAGTCCAAAATAATTCTCTTCTCTCCCACTCAGGAGCAGCACGCCGACATGCAGGCCAAAAATGTAGCCTTTTCCGACTTCTCCCATGAGAATCCACTCAGTATTGCTGCTCAGGATCACTTCAGCTCCTTTTTGTTCAGCTTGCAGTTTAGATCTAACTGAAAACTGCAAGCAGCCCGGGACTTCCCCAAGATCCAAAAGGTTATGTTGGCTGATTTGGCTGTCAGTCAAAGCAAGAGCTCCCCCTTCAGTTGCAAAAAAGGCACAAAAAGTTCAAACTACAGTTCCTACAGATTTTGAATTCAGACAGCTCCTGTAGTCCGGCTACATTTTAGGTCTCACCAGTACTGATTGGTCCAATTTGCAGTCCAGGACCAAGGTAGTGGAGACAAACAAAACAGTCCTTGCTACAAAGAAAGCAGGTTAGACAAACTACATTATCATTATCACTCTAAATGATTTTCAGTAAATAGTTACATCTTTCAACAGAGCTCCTTCTCAGATTACTTAAGCTGCAATCAAGCAGCTCTTAAAGAGACAGTACACAGAGGCTATACAGGCTCTGGTAATCACATTTAAACTGCTAAAATGCAGGACACCAGCCTGGCAGTGAGCATTTAGGCAAGCTCAAGGAAGACTTTTTGGGAACCCCCATTTGTAGGGGGGTTACATAAGGAAACGCAGAAGGAGCAGGACAGAGAACTGTTCCAGTTAAAGCAGAAGGAAGCAGGGAAGGCAGTCAGAATAGCAAAGGCCCAAACCGAGGAAAAAATAGCCAACTCGGTTAAGAAAAGGGATGAAATCTTATATAGGTACAATAGGGAGCAAAAAGACCAAGGAGGATAGTGAGGCTTAATAAAGGGAGGGAGGGTGGGTAGAGAGGACAGTGAAAAGCAGGGATACTGAACGAATACTTCTGCTTTGTATTCACAAAGGAAGAGCTGGGAGAGGTACCTAATTCAGTCAATAGAAGCATTCTGGATAGGGGAGTCGATACCAGTATTCACAGAAGAAAGGGTTCTGAAAGAATTCATAAAACTGAAGGTGGACAAAGCAATGAGGCCTGACAGGATTCGCCCCCAGAATTCTAAAAGAACTAAGGGTGACGCAGCGGTTTGATTTCTGCTTGCGATGCTGGCGACCCAGGTTCAGGAACGGACCCAGGACACTGGAGGGCTGGCCGAGGGAAAAGACTTGAGCATCAGAAGACTGCTCGCCTTCTACCGGTGGGAGGGTGGGGATGGCGTCTGGCGTCTGCTGACTCCTGGCAGAGGCTGGGAGTACAGCAGCGCACTGGGCTCATTGACTGGGGGGGGTGGCGGACGTCGGCGTGTACCTAGATGTCTGTGGCATGCCACGCCTCTGGGGAGAAAAGGGAGGAAAAAGCTCCTGGGCCAACCGAATGAAGGCTTTTGGCCTCTACGGACACCAAAGCCCCGTTGCCAGCCATACCCGCCTCCGCAGCAGTTCCCTGGGCCAATCAAGAGTGTACTGGCCACCCCACTGGTGCCTTCCCCCCTCAGAGAAGAGGGACCCATCTGGTGAAGGGTTACGCTGGGTTACCCTGGGGGTGGCAGCTGCAAATATTAGTTGGGGGCTGGGGGGTTGGGTCACGGGTGTCAAGGTGGGGTGCCTAGGAAGCCCAAAGGAGTGGCCTGTCCAGAGGCAGGGGGAGCATAAAACAAAAAGAACTAAGGGGAGAACTGGTGGCACCACTGACTACCCTTTTAAGAAATCATGGGAGGATGGTGTGGTACCTATGGACTGGAGGAGGGTGGATGTAATTCCTCTTCACAAAAATGGGAGCAAAGTAGAGGTAGGAAACTATAGACTTGTTAGCTTGACCTCAGTGGTAGGGAAAATGATGGAATCACTTCTGAAAGAAAGAATTGTTGAGTATCTAGAGGCCAGCAGGGCACAGAACCCAATGCAGCATGGATTCACAGCAGGAAGAGTCATGTCAAATGAATCTAATAGACTTCTTTGACTGGGTGACCAAAGTAGTAGACCAGGGAGGGGCTGTGGACATGGCCTACCTAAACTTTAGCAAAGCATTTGACACAGTCCCACACAAAAGACTAATGAACAAATTAGCCAGCCTGGGAGTGGGTCCCACGGTGGTAGCCTGGGTCAAAAACTGTCTGGACAACAGGACACAGAGGGTAATAGTAAACAAAGTCCACTCTGAAGAAAGGGGGGGTTACTAGCAGGGTACCGCAGGGTTCAGTACTGGGTCCAGTCCTTTTTAATGTCTTTATAAGTGACATTGCAGAGGGACTGGAAGGAAAATTATGCCTCTTTGCAGACAACACAAAGATCTGCAATGGGGTTGATACACAAGGTGGGTGGAAAGGTTGAGAAGGGACTTGGCAAGGTTGTAGGAATGGTCAAAAGTATGGCAGCTTAGATTCAATAAAAAGAAGTGCAAAGTAATGCACCTGGGAAACAAAAACCCAGGGGAAGAGTACGCAATGGGGGGGGAAGGGGGTATTAACAACAACAAAAATAGAAAGATACCTGGGGGTAGTCATATCAGATGACCTAATAGTGGGCAAGCAATGTAAGAAGGCAGTAAGGAGGGCTAGGGGGATACTGGGATGCTTAGGGAGAGGCACCACCAGTAGAAAACAGGAAGTTGTTATCCCTCTGTACAGACAATTGGTGAGACCCCATCTGGAGTACTGCGTGCAGTTCTGGCAACCCCATCTCCGCAAGGATATAGAATGGAGGCAATCCAGAGGAGGGCCACTAAAATGGTGCAGGGTCTGCAACAGAAGCTATATGAAGAGAGACTAAAGGAGCTTAATATATATATATCTTTGAGGAAAGGAGGGAGAGGGGGACATAATAGAAACTTTCAAGTACCTCGAGGGAATCAACAAAGTCCAAGAGGGTAGCATCTTTCAGAAAAAGAGATGTGTAAGAACAAGGGGACGCCATTTGAAGGTAGAGGGGAACGGCTCAGGGACAATGCGAGGAAGTATTTTTTCACAGAGAGGGTGGTGGATGCATAGAACATCCTTCCTGAGGAGGTCGTGGGGTCAATAAAAATGGGAGCATTCAAGAATGCATGGGACAGACATAAGGCAATTCTGGTTGGGGGGTAGGAATAATTAGGCTGTTGATTAACTAGAATCTGCAGCTTATCCAATAGGTAGGGAAATGGGCAGACTAGGTGGGCCAAGCGATCCTTATCTGTCGTCAAAGTCTATGTTTCTATAGAGCCATAATCAAGGAGGGGCAGAAGAAGGGAGCTGGTGAAGCATAGTCTGGAGACGGGGATAAGGAACTTTCTGATTCAGTATAAGAGACCTAGCCTCATATGGATTTTCTTGATTATGCTGGTAATATGGATAGTGTAGGTCAGGTGAAGGTCTAAGTACAGTCCAAGGTATTTGAATTCATAGACTTGTTCTATGATGTTACCAAGATTGTCTGAGAGGGATCGGCCCATGACTGAGGCTTTTTTTTGGCCAGAGAAGATCATAAACTTGGTCTTCTTGGAGTTGAGAACCATGCCTTTGGCAGAGAACCAAGTATGTAGCTTGCTTAAGTCAGCCTCCAAGTTACTGAAAATTGTGTCCAGGTTAGTGTTGCTGCAGTAGAGGGCTGCGTTGTCAGCATAAAGGACTAGTTGGGTGTTTTGGCAGATGGAAGGGAGGTTATTGATGAAGAGCGAGAACAGGGACGGGCCCAGGATGGAGCCCTGGGGTATCCCATATTTAATCGGACATTCAGCAGAAAAATGACCGCTGATATTAGTTTTCTGCAATCTGCGGAGATTTAGCTTCTGACCCATTTGACGACATTTTCAGTTATGTGCAAGCCCTTGAGTGTGTCCAGGAGAAGGCAGTGGTCAACCAGGTTGAACGCCTTGGTTAGGTCCATGAAGACAGAGCTTATGCACTGGCCCTTATTGCTTGCCTTGAGAATGCCACTGGTGAACCTGACCAGGGCAATTTCAGTGCTATGTCCAGATCTGAAATCATGCTGGGCAACAGAGAGCAAGTTATGATAGTCGAGGAAGGTGGTGAACTGGGTATGAACAATTTTTTCAATTATTTTGGAGAGGGGAGCAAGGAGGGAAATAGATTGGTAATTCCCTACTTCACTCCTTGACCCTGACTTGAACAATGGTTTGACGGTGGCAGTTTTCCAGGTGCTAGGGAAATAGCTGGAGAAGATTGAGTGGTTTAGTATGTTGGTGATGAGGAATTAATGGCCAGTTTAAGGATTTTAAAGTCGATTCCATCCACCCCTTTGCTGGGTTTAGGGTTGTTACTTTGGATGAACTTTATGGTGTCCGAGGGTTTTAGGTCCTTAAATAGAATCTGGGGCTCGGCTTGAACATAGTATTAGGGTGGGGTGGTAGGGGTGGATGAAGGGGGAAGGTGAGTGGAGGGGGAAGGTTTATATTTATCAAGTCATTAAAGAATGAGTTGAAAATGTTAACTACTTCTGAGGGGTCGTTGGTCTGCTTGCCACCATGGAGCAGAGTAACAGGTTCAGTATTCTTGTGTTTCCCGAGTAGCTAGTTGAGTGTAACCCAAAGTTGTTAGGGGTTGGATGTTTCGCCGAGTTGTTTCTTATGGAAAAAGTCAATTTTTGCTTTTCTGATGACTGATTTTCACTTGTTTCTTTGAGTGCTTTGTAGAGGGAGAGCTGGGCAGGGTCTCTGTGCTTGGTGTAATGGGCCCAGGCTTTGTCTCTGGTCCTCATCAATTTAATGATGTAGGACGATACCCATTCATTACCACGTCCCCTAACCCTGATTTTTTGAGAGGGGTGTATTTTTTTCCTACACTGTTGAGGATGGTAGACAATCTGTCAAGGATAGAGTTGAGGTTACCTGGTGCAGCAGTGAATGACCAGTCGACTAGGCTGAGATTGTGTGTAATATTTTCGATGGAGTTATTTGTCCAGCATCTAGAGAAGATGAACTTGGGGGCACTGGGCCACCACAGACTCATAGAAAGTAGGTGGCGCAGTGATCACTGATGCAGTCCAGCAATACTCCGGAGTCAATGATGCGGGAGGGGTTGGAAACTATGACCCAGTCAATTAGCGATTGAGTCCCCATCTTATAATTTGACCTTGTGAATGTGAAGATAAGCTGGTGATGGCCAAGATCGGTGATCCAGGATTTGGCAGTGTTGGCTTGGCTGGAGAACCAGTTTATGTTGAAGTTCCTGAGAAGATCCCACTCCCTGTTAAAGAGGGAGGGAGTGTTTGAGGACTAGCAAGGACTCCAGGTTGGAGGGAAGGGTTCCTGGGGGAAGACAGGCGGTAGTGAGGGTGAGGGTTTTATTTTGTCTGAGAAATAGGTTAATGGAAAGCCTCACAAGCAGGATGAACTCAGAGCTGAGATTGTGTTTGGTGAAGGAGAACTTGCTGGAATTGAAGAAATGACAGTTACCACCTACTGTGCAACCCTCTGACACCATGTCCAGGTTCACACCCCTGCATGGTGACTGTACAGGGCTCACCAGGTTGAGAGGATGGGTTCACGCCTTCTCCTGTGGTAGGGAGGTTCATCCCAGAAAAGATAAGAAATAGCGCAGTGTCTCCAACCAGAGAGAATATGTGGGCCAGATGTTGTGTGTAGTACCACCCCCCTGGGTTGGAGTACCTACCCACCTCCCTACACTGAACTAGAACACCTCTGGGGAACTAGTGGAACAGTTATCGCCTTCACCAACAGACAATTCAAAAAGCATGCACAGATTGAGTACCCACAAAGTGATAGAGGTCCGCAAATAAACTGTGCTTTTATTTTGACACAGGCCCAGAGGCTGTGAAGACAGCAGGAGTCAGACAATAACAAGTTGCTGTACACACACCACCCTTAGGCATTTCCCTTTTAACCCCACTGTACTGTGGGTCACTACTACTCTCCCAACCCCACACAGCAAATACACACTTGCACAAGCAAGGGGCACATAAGCTGGTTAGTTTACACAGGGTGTGGAAACTTTTATCTGGTACCAGTCATAGAACTGTAAATACAAGTAACTTAGACTCTGGGTACCCAGGTGTTACAGCACAGTCCCGCTGTAGGCCTGATTGCAGAGTTGCCCAGGATCTTGTGGTGGTGCACTTGGTGAAAATTTAGCAAGCTTGCAATTTAACCCTCCAACAAGCCGCAGTGTGCTAGCACAACTTTTAAAACTTGAAATCAAAGTGGAACCATCAACCATCCAAAGACAATAATTGTAATCCAACTGGAAAACTGAAGAGTACTCAACCAGTCGAGCTGGCACTGATGTGACCCATGGATTCTGAAGAACGTCCGGTGTTGGTATCAGCACCCAGAAGTGGTTGACGCAGCACTCAGGACCTTTGCACTTTGACAAAGCACAACAGCGTAGCCCTTCTGACTCTTCTCTTCACCATTTGCTGGAGCACAAACGCAGTGGTTTCACAGTGCCTAGCAGCCCAGGCCCCCAGGAGTGACCCCTGTGATCCAACTCCACCCAGAATTGAGAGTACCTCTGTATCCTGGGTACGCACCCATGACTCCTCATTCCCCGATTCACCCCACATGGTAAGGGCTAGTAGGCCCCTACCAGGCTCTGCAGTAGCTCAAGAGAGAGGTGCAGATCTCAGTTTCCAAATCTGGCTTCAGCAGTCTCATAGACTTGGCATGTCTTAGGTGTCAGCACAGAAAAACAAGCTCTGACAGTCTATTTTCTCACAGGTCCTCTTAAAATCCTGGAGAGGATTTTTCCGAGCTGGCCTGGCTAAGTCACAGACCGCAGTCATAACCCAATAGGAATGGGTCCACAATCCACTGAGTCTCTCCTCCGACTGCCCTCGCTGCTTCAAAGCCTGCCAATCTCTTTCCCTCCATTTCATCTCTCATTGGGCAGACAGGGTTGTCTGTCAGTCCTTCTGAACTGTCCTGCCCTCCAATTGGCTCATAAAGCCCCTCCAGTCTAATTGGGATAACCTCTTGCATCATCCTCCCATGATTCATCACTCAGCCTTACTGCTCTCCGATTGGCGCCTGTCTGGATGAGGGGTCACAAAGATGGTGGCCCCTTTGCTTCAATGGAGTCCTGTGCTCCCAAAGTATTATTTTTATTTTAATTACAGTTACCCCCTTAAATGTGCTGTACCCTGGATTTGATGGTAAAGCTGTGCCTAATGTTCCGGTGGCAGGGTGGACAGGGTATGACTCTTGTGCTCCCCATCAGGAACTCTGCTCTCTGCTTCCCCCGTAAGGCTGGCTGACTCTGTGTGTGGCTGGCAGCCACTTGCTTTTAAAGACGCAGCATGCCAAATGTCCCAGTCCTTCTTCCTCCTTCCTCCAGTTCCTCCTGGCCCCCTGATGCCTACTGGTGTCTCTGGGGCTGGAGCTCACTAGCGGAGGTGCTGTGGTAGCCACCAATGCGGTTCTTAGGGCTCCTGGCTGGTGGGCACTTCCTTCACTCAAAAAACATCGAAGCTGGCAAAACAGCTTGCATGTTCAGGCAAGCTGCTGCTTGAACATGCGCACACTGCGGTGTGCAAGTGCTGCAATCTTTCATTGCTGTTCCTCCAGTCCCCTTTCCAGCTTCAGCCCTGGGGCAGGAGTGAGTGAGGAGACAAGCTATGGAGTTCGGGGGTGGCACACCTGCATCCAGGTAAGACCCTCTCCCAAGGAGAGGGCTACACCTAGAAATCTAGATGTGAGACTTCCCCTACTTAAATACATAAGCGGGAAGATCTGATAGGGAGTGCAAAGTTGGGGATACCCACACACTCTGGGCATAGTGAAGCCTGATGCAACAACACTGGAAGTGAGGGTATCCGCCAACCCCGCGCACCCTGAAGTGTATTATTGTGCTTAGAAAATTAGTTGTGTTTGGCCCGACACAACCTATTTTTATTTTATATTAGGATGAGGTCTTCAAGCAGCATAGCACGAGGCTTTCAATGCCACCAGCATAAGCTGCTCTATGGAAATGTGAGCCATATCCCAGCTCTTTTTTCCCCTTGGGTGGCGCTGACTGATACCGGCACCCCTCATGACTGCTGTAAGCCAATAGGTTACAGGAGTTCTGTAACCCATTTTCTAATTCCAAGTTAACTATTGCAGACAGGACCAGTGATAGGAGGTTTGGCTCTGCAGCAGATCAGAACCCCCCCCAGGCCCGCCTTTACTCAAATGGGCTGGCTACAGCCTCAAGGTTAGAATGCCAAGCTGTGAATGAGTGAGCTAGGTTCATCCAGCAGACCTGGGACTGAGTCCCACAACCTCCACTTGCATACTGTATGCAAGTCACTAAACCTCCCCAGTGCACCCAGGTCACCCCTGAAAACAGACATTAGGCCTAGTGGGCCTCCTAGTTACCAAAGCATAACAAAAAAAGAAAACTCTGGAAATCAGTCATTTGATTGACTCCAAGTCTCATGTGCTTCTATATTTTTTTTTTTTTTCATATTTATTCCTCCCCTCAGCTCTGGTCTCCTTGGGAGCACCAAGGAGTTATCCCTCTGCGATCCGCCCTACCTGGGCAGTCTTCCGTTGCCCATGTAGCCACAGATTACTCCCCCTGGGCGGGGACGATGTGGGCTTTAACACCCCGAGCAGTCAGTAGCATTGGTCGGGAGGGTGCCAGGCGGGCGGTCGCAGATCGAGGGCAAGCTCCGGTGCTCCGTCTCCACCGGAGCTGAAGGGTATTTTTCCCCTGTTTCTTGGGGACTGGCTTGCTTCCATATTTTTAGTATATCCCCCTCCCCTGCAGCGTCTCTCTCTCTAACATACCCCCCCATATGATGTCTCCCCTATGGTGTTCTGCCCCCACAAAGTGCCCCCCCCCCACCATGGTCTGCCACTTTGCTATCTTGGAGGGAAGAAAACGGAAGCTAGTGGTTACAGTCTAAAACTGTGAACATGGAGACCCAGGTTTGAATTCCATAGCTTCCACTAACTTACTCACTAGAAACATAAAAATATAGACCCTGAGCAAGACATTTACATCTCTGTGCTCCAGTCTCTCTGCAATCTCTCTCTCTCTCTCTCTCTCTCTCCCCTTCCTATCTTGAATACAGCTCTAAAAAAAATCTCATATAGTTTAATTAAACTTTGAAAGGAGAATGGTAGATACTATATCTATATAAAACCCCTACCTCAGGATGGGGCTTACTGGAAGAGCTCACCTGGAGGAGCTGTAACTGGAGCTGTAATCCGGTGGCAGCATCAGCAGCGGAAGAGTGGGGGTGTTTGATGGCCGTATCAGCAGCAGGGAGAGCATGCAGGAGGGCCGCATTGGCGGCAGGCAGCAGAGGACAGGGGAATGTACAGGATGCCGTGTCAGTGGAGGACGACAGGAGGAGAGGGCACTTTTTCCGGTGGCTGCATCAGCAGTGGGCCAGGACTACAGAGTGGATTCTGGGAGGAAACAGCCTGCAAGGAAGAAGGCCCAATCAAAGGGCAGGGCACCAGAGTTTGAACTTGCGGCTGGGCAATAAAACGGCAAGCCCGGCCGCCTTCAACAGAATCACCTAAAGGAGCTGTAACAGGAGCTGTAAGCCGGTGGCAGCATCAGCAGCGGAGAAGTAGGGGTGTTTGCTGGCCGTATTAGTGGCGGGGAGAGCATGCAGGAGGGCCACATTAGTGGCAGGCAGCAGAGAAGAGGGGAGCACACAGGAGGCTTCATCAGTAGAGGATGACAGGAGGAGAGGGCACCTTTTTCCCAGCGGCTGCATCAGCGGTGGGCCAGGGCTGGAGAGTGGATTCTGGGAGGAAATAGCCTGCAAGGAAGAAGGCCCAATCAGAGGGCAGGGCGCCAGAGTTTGAACTCGCAGCTGGGCAATAAAAGGATAAGCCCAGCCGCCTTCAACAGAATCACCTGGAGGAGCTGTAATTGTTTCCCACTCCCACCCGGGCCCCAACCTCTATTAAATAACCGGTGGGGGAGGAGTCAGGGGTTAGGAGTGGCCTGGACTAGGAGTGAGCTTGTGACCTTGGTCCTTGGAGAAATTTGGTTTTTGGACTGACACTTTGCATGCTGTGTGGTGGATTGTTTAAGTAAAATTGCAAGCTGTGAGGGGGTTTGTTAAATATTATCACTGGGAGTTCCGAAAGTTGTATAGCCACTTGTAGCTCTGATCACTGGGGAACAGGTGGGACTGTTTTTGTATTACGAGTAGGGGCTTTTGACCAAAAATACCTGTTATGATGGGGAAGGGACCTCATGTCACTAGAGCGGGCATCTTTGGGAGGGTGGTTGGGTGCACAGGGTGTGGGGCGGCCATGGTACTTGTCTGGGTTTGGAAGTTTGGGGGTTGCCCAGTGTGCCACCAGCTGGTGCAGCTTAGGGAGGAGGTTGAGGGGATTAGAAGGCAGCTGGGGGATTATGGGGGGATTGGAGAAGTAGGGGGCAAGGGGTTGCCCTTACGTAGCTGCACCAGGTGCTGAAGCCTCTGTCATAGGGAGAGGAGTGAATGGGGTACTGGGGGGCACATGGGGACCCTGGCAGAGGAGCCCAAAGATGGGAACTTCCATAAAAGCAGGCAGGCATCTGGGGTTGTCCAGAGAGAGAGACTCAAGATGGGGGGACGGGTGGGTCCTGGAGTCTGGTCTTAGGCTCACAAATCATTTCAAGCCTCTATGGCTGGTAGTAGAGGAGGGAGTGTTGGGGGAGGATGTAGCTAGGGCAGGGACGGATAGGGTGGGGCAGGGAGAAGAGAGCAAAAGGCAGGGACCGGAAATTAGAGGAATGATGGAGGCATGGCGGGTGAAAAGCAGGGATGGGGGCTCCAGACAGGCAGAGGAAATGGAGGTAGAGGGGGGCAGGGACCGAAGAGGATCAGGTGAACAAGGAGGAGGCTGTAGAAACTGGGGGTCTGAGGGCAGGCCAGGGGGCATGGTAGGGGGCACTGAACATGGACGGACGGAAGCGAGTAAGAACCAAGCTAGATCAACAGATAGGGCAGATGGCTCAGTCAAGGGTGGAGACAGGGGGGTTAGCAGTGTAAAAAAGGGTACTTGGGTGGGGGGGATGCCCAGAACGGGAGTAGAGGGGATGGCCAGAGAAAACAGGGAGAGGGCTACACTTGACACCCAGATTGTGGCAGGTATGAGGAGCCGGCTGGGAGGAGAGGCTGGAAGAAGAGGTGAGGATGGGCATGGAAGGAGGGTGAACCTGAGGGGTGAATATGGAGGCAAGGGGGAGGTTAGCGTACTACTGTTGGGTGACTCCATGATCAGAGGTATCCAGTGGGAGAGGCAGGGGGAGGGTAAAACCTGTCCGGTAAGAACCAAATGTCACCCTGGGCTGACGATGCACAAGGCCAAGCACGAGGTATATTCACTGGCAAGGGAATGCGGGGGATCCCTGGACATACTGGTGCACCTGGGTACAAATGACATAAATGGGAATAGTGAATTAGAGATACAGGCAAGGTTACGGGAACTAGCCAGGGTTTGCCATTCCATAGGACGCTCGATCTCCTTCTTGGAAATCCTGCTGGTGCCAAGGGCTAGTAGGGAGAACAAGCAAAAATCAGTTGGCAAATCAGTGGCTCAGGGAGTGGTATGTGGCCTTGTGGGGACTGGGGGGGGGGCAACCTGGGAGGATAAGGGACTGTACGCTAGGGACAGGCTCCACCTCAGTTTGGAAGGGAGGGAAGTCCTAACGCTGAAGCTAGTTGGGTTCATCAGTGAAAGATGGGATTTAAACTTGTGAAGGGGGGGAGGGATCGTTGAAGAGGGGGCAGTTGCAGAGGCTACATTAAAGGAAGGACCCTGTCTCCACTCCTGTAAGGGGCTGGAGGGAAACGGAAAAAGGCCAACAGGTAGGATGAAGGGGAAGGGGAGCATGTGACCAAACAGGAGCACAAGGGTGGGGAATGGGAGGAGGGAAAAGGGTGGAGGGTGGTCCTGATAAATGCCAGGAGCTTAGGAAATAAGATGCCTGAGCTCCAGATGATGCTAGTGGAGGGGGAAGTAGATGTGGTAACTGTCACTGAGACCTGGGCCACCCAAGGGCACAAATGTGACCTAAACCTGAAGGGATACACTATGTTCAGGAAGGACGGGGGGGGAGGGAAGGGGGAAGTAGCACTTATAGTCAAAAATGGCATTAGTATAGGAGGGGTGGAGGAGGCAGAGGGGAGCATGGAGGCGATATGGGTCACCCTGCAAATGCAGGGAGGTAAGAGAGTAAAAATAGGGGTGATATACAGACCCCCCCACGCTGGCGGAGGTGCAGGAAGAGAGTTTGGTGGCAAACTTTGAGGGTCACTGTGGCTTGGGCAAGGGAAGGGTAGTGGTTGTTGGGGGACCTAAACATGCCAGGAACAGACTGGGGGACTATAATGTCCCCAGTGGCGAAGGAATAGAGATTGCTGGATGTCTTCCAGGACGCATTCCTGACCCAGCAGGTGAGGGAGCCAACTAGGGATACCAGGACACTGGACGTAGTCCTGGCGGACAGTGACCAGATTAGGGGACTGGAGGCGAGGGACCCATTGGTGGGGAGTGATCATGCCACAGTCTGGTTTTTCCTGGCCTGGAGGGGGATGAATGCCACACAAAGATGGTGGTAATTGACTTTAGGGATGAGGATTTCAGGGAGATGGGAAGGATCCTCAAGGGTTGTTTGGACGAGATAAGGCCAGACATGGATGCTGACAGTAGGTGGGAGATCATCAGAAGGCGGGTACAGGAGGCTATCAGGTCCTGTGCAGGAGAGAGGTGCAAATTCAGTAAGGCCAAAAAACCCTGTTGGTGGACCTGGGAGGTTCAGGAGGCGGTGAGGGATAAGAAGGTGGCCTACAGGCAATTCAAGCACTCAAGGAGTGAAAGAGATCAGGGGGAGTATGAGCTGATGGCCAGGAGGGTCACCAGTGCGGTGAGAGCAGCTAAGGTGAGGAAGGAGCAGATCTTGGCCAGGGAGATCAGGAGGGGGAACAAGGGGTTATTTAGATACATTGGGGAAAAAAAGGAAAGTGAGGGGGCAGATCAGCAGGATTAGGACAGGGGAGGGATGGGCACAGGATCTGGGGGGCAGGCCGAGGTACTAAACAAGTACTTTGCCTCAGTTTTTACCAAGGAGGATGGGGGCTACGTCTTTCAGGGGCAGTGGGTAAACAGGGGGAAGGGTGGGACCCTTAGAGAGCAGAAGACCTGACGTGTCCGGGGGGAGGGAAGGGCTAGCACCATCTGGTGGGGGGATGGAAGTACAGGGAGCAAAGGGGAAGGATGAAGAGGTTGAAATCCTGGTAGAGAGAGTGAGGGAAGCCCTCGAGTCCCATTGGATGGAGAAAGCACCAGGGCCAGATGAAATACATCCCAGGGTGCTGAGGGAGCTGGCGGATGTCCTGGTGGCCCCCCCAGCAGAGTTTTTCAACATTTCTGAAGACGGGGTGGGTACCCCATGACTGGAGGGTGGCCCATGTCGTGCCAATCCACAAGGGAGGATCAAGAGAGTAGGTGGGGAACTACAGGCCCATTAGTCTGATGTCGCTGGTGGACAAGGTGATGGATGGTATTATCAAGGAAAAGCTAGGGGAAGTACTGGAGCAGATGGGGTACCTGGATGATAGACAGCATGGCTTCATCCCGGGAAGATCATATCAGACAAACCTTGTGGAGTTCTACAACTGGGTGATGAGTGCCCTGGACCAGAGCAGGCTGGTGGACGTCTTCTTTCTAGACTTCAGCAAGGTGCTTGACTTAGTACCTCAGGGTGGCCTGCTGGCTAAGTTGGGGGAAATGGGGGTGGGGATGCAGATGATCAGATGGATAGAAAATTGGCTCTCAGAACGTACTCAGAGGGTGGTGGTTGGGAGGCTAGTCTCATCTCCAAGGAAAGCCATTAGTGGGATTCCCCAAGGATCGGTACTAGGGCCCCTCCTGTTTAACGCCTATTTCTCTGACATAAGGAAGGGTATCAAGAGTGAAATGAGTCTCTTTGTGGATGACTCAAAGCTGGAAGCAGTGGTAGATGGGGAGGAGGGGAAGGGAGAGTGGCCCTGCAGGAGGACCTGGAGGCTCTGGAAAGGTGGTCAAGAAAGTGGAAACTGAAGTTCAATGCAGGGAAATGCAGGGTTCTGCACACGGGGGCCAGAAATCTGGGTCAAGGATATACCCTGGGGGGAGACACACTACAAATCTCGAAGGTTGAGAGGGACTTGGGGGTGGTGGTGAATGTCAGAATGAACAACTCTGAGACTTGTAGGAGGGCAGCGGCAAAAACAAATAGGATACTGGGATGCATTGTTAGGGGGATTATCTCTAGAAGGGCGGAAGTGATCCTTCCTCTGTATAACTGCTTGGATAGGCCGCAACTCGAGTACTGTGTGCAGTTTTGGAGATGGCACTGAAAGAGGGGACATTGCACTCCTGGAGAGAGTACAAAGGCTGGCAACCAAAATGATCTGGGGTCTGGGGAAAAGGACCTATGGGAGATGCTCGGAGAGCTCAACATGTACACCCTGGAGGAGAAGAGGGACAGGGGGGACATGATAGAGGTCAAGTATATAAAGGGGATTAATAAGGGAGGCTCAGTCAGGGTGCTCCAAAGGAAAGGGGGGCAACTAGAGGACACGGGTGGAATCTGGAGAGGGGGTGGAGACCCAGGGGGGAGAGGAGGAGGAGGTGTTACTTCACTGAGAGGGTGGTGGAACCATGGAATGCACTGACCAAGGGATTGGTGGAGGCAGAGACTGTGGAGGGGTTTAAGAGGGGCTGGGACAGGTATAAGGGGAGGGTGAAGCTGATGAAGTCCAACACAAGAGGATCATCTTGGACTGGGGACAGAGAACCCCAAGGGGGTGGGGACAGCAAAGTCGGTGTCCAGTATGGATGCTGACATCGAGCAGATACGAAAGACCATTAGGCCTCCTCTGCTGGCATTTTAGTATGTTATGCTTCTGCTGCCGCCCTCCCACTGCTACCGAATGCTGCCTGGGACTGCTGCTACTGTCTCTCTCTCTTGACTGCGTGTATGGTGCACAGAGAGAGAGAGAGAGAGAGAGAGCTGACAACTTTGGCGCCTCCTGCATCCTCTGTTTAGTGGCTGTAGTTGCATCTTTTCAGTCCAGCACCCCCCCATCCAGGCAGTGAGGACTGAATACAGTTGGGGATGCCTCCATCTTTAGTGCCTCAGTGTGCCACATGCCACAAACCTGCCACTATTTAAGTGAGTGGGAATATATGCTGCAGGGGCTCCTGCCCAGCACTCACCAGTCCTCTTGACCCTGGCCCGACACGACTTGCAGGCCCGCTGCCTGATGCCCACACTGGCTTAACTGGACATCAGCTGTGAAGGGTCACAACACAGCCCTGGGGACAGCACACAAATAAGAGTGGAGAACAAGACTCCTCTGGAAACATGGCCATGGTTATTTTGTGAGGCTTGGCCCCCTGCAACCGGACAGTTAGAGAACTAGAAAACCCTGTACAGCACCCCAGTGACTTGTGGGGGAATGACATCAGAGGACACTCCTCATTTGTACTGGTCGGCTAAAATGGCAAAACGGGGGGGGGCGGCGAACAGAGCATGACTGATAGACAGCCCTTCTTGACAAATCAGACATTGAAGCTGAGAAAAAAGGTTTCTGGGGTCATAAAGAGCTTGTGGCAGTTGGGAGAGAAATGCTGAAAGGAGCGGCCTTGCTGCTGGGTGAGAAAGTTGAAGGTCTACCCAGGCCTAAATCTTGTGAACCCTTACCTGGGCTCATCCTGCCAAAATACTGTGAGTGTTATCCTGGGCCCATATGACTGCGAGACTGTGACAAAAGGACACTAGCTGAAAGTGAGCGACTGAGAAACTGTGCCTGTGGCAGCATTTCCTGCAGAAAAAAGCTGCAGTGAAAAAGCCTGAGAGACCCAAGCCCAGGGGACGTTGCTGAGCTGGGAAATCAGAGACACAGAACTGCATATTCTTCAAGCTGCTACAAAGCCAGGTAGGTGGCCTGCTAGCCCTTACAAAGTGTGGTGAATCAGAAAACAGGGAGTCACGGGGCACGTGCCCTAAGTATGTGGGTACTCTTGATCCAGAGGGAAGTTTGACTGTGTGGGTCCCTCCTTGGGCACCATGAAGCCACTGCCTAGTGCTCCAGTGATTGTGCTGAGAGAACTGAGTCAGAAGGGCTGTGCTACTGTAAAGTGTTTAAGAGTGAGTCCAAAGTGCTTCATACAAACATATGAATGTATCAGCACCTAAAGGCCTTACAGTCTATTTAGTCTGCTCGAGTGTGCAGTTCCCACTGTGTTTACAGAGGGAACTGCCTTCTTTCCCCATATCTCCCTTGACCTCTCTCAAATACCCCCTCCACCTCTTTTCTCCCCCCTACCTGCAACTTTCCCCCCACCCAGTCCCAACCTCTCTTGAAGCTGTTTACCATTTTTAGAGATACCACTTATTCTGGCAATTCATTCCACTTATCCACCACCCTCTCGGTGAAAAAATGCCTCCTCATCTCCCTCCTGAATTTCCCTCCCTCCCCCAATAGCTTCATCTCAAGGCCATTGGGGCATAATCCTGAATGCTGGCTGATCTGCTGCCTTGTGTTAGTTTCCACCTCAGCTGTGCCGCTGCATCCATGGGTCACACGAGTGCTGGCATTGCATGCTGGGGTCTTTACACGTTTCCTGTTTGCTGAACTTCATTTCACTGTGTGCACCAATTTTGTGTAACCTATTTGCATTGCTTACTGGTGAAGGTAACAACTGTCTCTTTGGTCTTCAGGGGGTGGTCCAGTCCAGTGTATGTAGGTATTGACTCCCAGGGGGTGGTACTGCACGCAATGTCTAGCCCACTTATTCTCTCTGCATGGCAGCTCCATGCTATTTCTTATAATTTTGTTTTTTTTTCACTAGTAATTTTTCCACCAGGGCATGCTGGGGACAGGAACTTCATCCCTACTCAACCTGCCACAGCCAACTCACCTGCCAAGGCCATCCCAGAGACCCCCCACGGATTACCCCCCATGGCGGGGCAAGGAAATAGAACCCCTCCTCCCTGGAGCATAATGCAAATCAGAGCCGCTACTGTAATCACACAGTGGGGCAGTGTCAGAGAATTTCCATAGAGCCCCCAGCTGCCATTTTCTGTTTTCTTTGCCCGTCCGGCATGCAAGGGGTCGTGCACACATGTGGAGCCACATGCACGCCCACACGTACGCCAGCTGGCTTCTTGCCTTTCCTGGCCTACATCGCCCCGCAGCCCCCACTAGGGGGTGATCAACAGGTGGGACAACGCGCCCTCCCTCCACGAGAGAGGAGAGCAGTCCTCCAGACACTCCATTCTCTCTCGCCCTGCCGACCCCAGCAGCCCTGGCTTGTTCCCAAACCCAGGTCGCCGGTGCGGCGCGAGGTGTGGTGTTCCAGTGCCTCAACCCTCAGTGCCACTGGGCTGGCTTATTTCTTATATTTTATGTGACAACCCCCTCCCCCCAACTTGAGAGAAACAAACTCAACTCCTCAAACAGGTGGGCTCTATACAGTCACCAAGTAGGGGTGTGAACCGGGACACTGTAACCTGGGGGTCACATACAAATAAAAAGTTACACCCCAAAAAATAAACTCCTTTTCTCTCCGAGATGCTTCCAGGTTCCCCCCAGTCCACAGCATCTGAGTGAGACAGCCAGCTGGCAAAAAATGAAGTTGAGTGCCTCCCCCCCACACCAATACTGCATGCCCCAAAAGGCATGGAATCGAGGGTGTTTTTGTATTTATCTGTAACTAGGTCACTATGGATGCTGCAGTTACAGTACTTCCCCTGCCTTGTGGACTCAAAGTTGAGGGGCCTGGGTCGTTAGAAACGTAGCATTTAATGGCAGGTAAGGACTGCTTGGCCCGCCCCGTATGTTAGTTTTCCCCTACCTACTCTGTCACCGTAGATACTACTTGATCCCCTGCTCTTTCTCCTCCCCTTCCATTTCACTAAGATTCCAATATGCCTATCCCATGCATTCTTGAACCCCACAACTGTTTTCATCCCTAACACCTCCACTGAAACGCTGTCCAGGAATCCATATTCTTTCTGTAAAGTACTTCCTCAAATCTCTCCTGAATCTACCTCAAGCTACACAGCGTGTCCCCTTGTTCTTGAACACCTTTTATTCTGAAAAATACTTCCCTCCTGTACTTTATTTAGGTATTTAAAGGTCCCTATCATATCCTCCCCCTCCTTCCCCTCTTGCAGGGTGTGCATATTGAGGTCTTTAAGTCTCTCCTCATAAGGATTTTGATGCGGACCCTGCATCATTTTAGCTGTCCTCCTCTGGAACACCTCCACAGGCTCCACTTGTCTATGTCCTGCAAGAAATGTGGTCTCCAGAACTGAGAACAGTACTCTGGGTAGGGTTTTACCAGCAATCTATATAGAGGCAAAACCACCTCCCTCTTTCTACTAGTGAGACCCCTCACTATGCACCCCAGCATCCCAATACCCTTCCAACTGCCTTGTTGGACTGCCTGGCCACCTTTAGGTCATCAGATATGATTACTTCAAGGTCTCTTTCCTGCTTGGCGGTCGTCAGTTCCACTCTGCCCCTTCTGCACTCTGCCCCTTGGTTTCTGTGCCCTAAGTTCATTAGTTTGCTTTTTTGTTTTTTTTGCATAGAAACCAGACTGTCATACCTTGACCACTCCTCAAGTTTTCTCAGGTCTCTTCTCATCCTTTCCACCCCCTGGAGTATTCACCTTATTGCAGATTTTGATGCCATCTGCAAAGAGGCAGACCTTCCCTTCCAGCTCCTCTGCAATGTCAAACTCCTGATTGGGAAGTTCATATCCACAGTTCAAATAAATTGTGCACTGTCTCCATCCAGAGAAAGTTAAAGTGGGCCTGGTGTCTGTACGGTACAACCCCTGGGATATAGTACCACCCAATGGTAACACCCCGACCCATGAACCAACAGAGTGCTGTAGCAGTTGAACAATCAGTATAATCATTATCACTCTACTAATAACATGCACACAAACCAGGATTATGAACAAATGAACAGTAACTTTATTTGAGCAGTAAACCCTAAGGAGAAAAGGAATGGTTAGTCAGTATGAGGTAGGTATCCAGTTGCTGGCCTTCCGATGCCTTAAGTAGGCCCAGGTAAATAAAACAAGTGGCCACTCCTCTCGTGCCCTGAGCAGATGAAGCCAAAACAAATCGTTTTCTGGGCTGTCACTAAAAATACCCATCTAGGCACGACCCTTAGATGCAAGTCACCTCCATATCACAGTGCAAAATACAGTGTAACATTCCCGCTGTTCTGTACTGCAGGCGACATCCCCTCATCACTGGTACCCTCCCAGGTACAGCACATGGACATGTTTATACTGTATTTGTTACACATATTTTAATGTGCCTTTATAAATTAACTTGGTTCTAGTTAAAATATATATATATATAAACTTTATCTATTTGTATGTTTGATTGTAATTGGTGGCTGCTGGATTCATATGCATTCAAACGGAAATGCTACTATTCAGTGCTGAGTGCACGTGTGTGCGCGTACACACACACACACACACACACACACACAACATGCAGTCTGCTTTTTTCAGTAAGGCAATTAATAATCCACAATTTATAGACCTTCTGCTGCAACATCGCATCTAATTACTGTAAGGATTGATTTACACCACAACTAGGTTTTTCAGTTCTGTACTTTTATTCTTTATTTTTCGTTTCTGTTTTATATCCAATTACTTTCGTTATTTATCAACAGAACTGTCACATCCATGTGCAACCTATCTACTTGAAGTGATGTTAATTAAATTAAAAGGCAATTAACAGGTCACATCTACTACAGTGAACTGGCTAGTGATCCAACCGTTCGCTAGATCAAGGATTTCTTGTATAATTGTAATTTTCTGACGAAGGACTCTGTAGTCCGAAAGCTTAAACATTCAGTGAATCTCTTTTTGGTCCAATAAAAGGTATCCAATCACCTATTTTGTTCACCTTTAGAACTCCGTAAGGAAACTCCCAAAGTGTTATTGAATGTCCAGCTATGGAATCAGTATATGCCCTCTGTCATTGCACGTGGTTGGCTGGCAGTGGTGCACTTTCAATAGAAGATTAGCAAGCTCAGTGAAACCGGTGAAAACTCCACACCCAGAGGCCATGTAATTGCAGATAGTAGGGCCCTAACCCTGACAGAAGTTTGCATTCCTGGCTGGATGGCCAAGTGCCACAAATTATTTCCAACTATTTTACACAGAGGAGGTGTTTGCAGGGCAAGTCTTGTGTTAGCTCATGGAGACAGGAAAGGAAAACTAGCTAGCCGTCCTGCTAATCTGGGTGCTTTTAGCAGCACAGTGGGCAAAAATAAGGTTGTGGTACAAACTGGGCTGGGGAAGGTACCAAGGAGGGAGGGCTCACGAAGCCTGCAATCAGCACGAAAAACAAGATGCTAGAGAAAGTAGGGCAGAATAAGGGTGAAAGACAGGTAAAAAAACCAAAAGGACCAGGAGGTAGATGGAAGGGGATCTGCTTTACTGCCAGGAGTCTGGTAATAAAATCAGTGAGCTCCAGGCAATGATGGTGTAACCCACCCCTGCAAATGGGGGTTCCCAAAAGACTTCCAGGAGCTTGCTTGAATGCTCCGAGCCTGAATGGTGTTTGGCGTTTAAAGGGAACATAAATAGATCTGGTATTTTCAGTTCTGTTGAATACATTTTTTAGTACTTCAACTCACATTGTAACATGTCGCTGTGTTAGAAACGTTCACTGAAAGGTGTTTACCTTATTTTTTAGGCCGTTTAACGAGTCCCACCCTCGCGCTGCGCCTGGATTGTTCTAATGATGTGTAGCGGTCACATGACGCTGGCTGACGCTATCTGAGCGACTGGCGTTGTTGTGTGCCCAGATAGCTACAGAAGATGGCTGATGTAGAATCAGATCTGTCACTGGAGTTTGAGTTACATGTGGGGATGCAGCCCTACATGTATGAGCCTGACGCCGATGTGGACGTCAGAGATGCAGGGACCGATTCATCCAATGATGATGAGCCAGCGCTTTTGTCTGGGCACCTCGCTGTGAGAAACAGACAACACATGCAGCCAGCAGAAGCATGGTAAATGCCTAATAGTGTGACTGTCTGAATTTTTTTGATCTTTTGAATGCTGCTGGTGTAGGGTAATGGCATCACTGGTGAGATGCAGTGGAAATGGCAGCCGCTGGTTATGCAGAAGTAATTGTTTGCATAAACAGTTTGTTTGCTACAGCATGGACTGATTTATGTGATAGGGCATTGAGAGACAGCATTTGTTGTGGTACCCCACGTGGCAGTCGACTCCAGGATAAGGCAAAGAAGATTATATCTCATTGGTGTTGCATCAAGTGAAGGCAGATGAGTTGGGGGGGGACTGTGAAGGGATGGAATGTATTGGTTAATAGACGATGGAGCTTGTGTGTGGGTATTGCAGAGTAGTACTGGAGCATAAGTTTCAAACCTGGGGGAGGCAGGAGTAACATCAAAAGGCAAAGTGATGTGTAGGTACTCAACAATAGTTTCTTCACAAGTGCTGACCACTGTTTTTCTAACACTAAGGTAAAACTGACAGGTGTATACTTTCTTGCTTAAGTCTTGATCCCACTTTTATGAAGGGCAACCACATGCACCCACCTTACTTCTTATTGAATTCTTGTGTGAATCCCATTATGCCCCATTGCTGTATCCACCTTCACTTGTGGGAGTCGTTTCACAACCCTGTCTTCTGTGAAAGGGATGATATCAACCCCCGTTATCCAGATTGGCTATTCTGACTTTATGACTTACCTCACCCTCCTCTTCCTTTGTGAATACTGAGCAGAAGTATTGGATCAGTATCCCTGTTTTTTCACTGTTCTTCTCTGCACAGCCACCCTCCTCCTTATTTAGCCTCAGTTTTCCCTGCTTTACTCTTTCAGTGCTCCCTAATGTTGCCATCCCTATAAGCATATCTGCCATGTTCTGTTTTATGTTACATATCAATGTGATCTAAATGTGTTTTTTTTTTCATAAGGACTACATACATCACGTTTGACCCTTGCATGCATGTATTGTGATTGTTTACAATTTTGAATGCGCCCAACATACAGAGTGTACTTGATGGGCCACTATGCGCAACCAGCGTGTTCTGCGACAGAGGGATTATGATTCCTTATGACTTCGACAGTTAATCTGGAGAGGTCCATGGGAATCAGAATCCAGAGTTTGCAGAATGCGCTGGTTATGCATAAGTTTGCTTAACCTGTTTTTGTATACTGTAAATTACTGAATGCATTTCTTTTTCTGTCTCAAAATGAAATTGACAAGTGAAGTAAGTAGAGGTTCTACAATGGTGCTGTACCACAGAAAGGTACAATCACATGCAATGATCTTTGATCTGTGGTACAAACGTATTTTGAAATGGATGGATTTCTATATCGAATAGTGCTGTACTGCATAGCATACTGTTGTTCTGCATAGAATTCCATCCCTTTCAAAATGGTGTTGTACCATATTTGCAGAAGTCATGGAATGTGATTGTACCCCTCTGTAGTACAACAGCATTCTCGAACCTGTACATTACAGATGACAAGACAGAAAAAAAAAATTGATAATGAACAACGGTATGAATAACGTGTGTCATGTCACATCATTTTCCCAAGTACTATGAACATATTGAGCATCAGCTTGTAGCTTACAAGGAATCAGACTCCCTTTTTGACATAATACACTGATTATGAATAGTTGGCCATGTAGTACTTTTGTAAGTACTGTATATAACATCTGTGTGGGATGCAGCGAATCAAAGGTTACTTATTTATTTATTTTTGTTTAATTTTTTTTCCAAAGGTGCACATGCGGTCACTGTGCAGCAATGGCAATGGATCTAGAATGTGTTTGCTGATTTGAAGTTGATGTTGTCAGTGATGTTATGGACAATGAAGAT
Organism: Neoceratodus forsteri; assembly: GCA_016271365.2. Classification (NCBI taxonomy): domain Eukaryota; kingdom Metazoa; phylum Chordata; order Ceratodontiformes; family Ceratodontidae; genus Neoceratodus; species Neoceratodus forsteri. Next base: position 156,494,322 of record CM057449.1, on the reverse strand, counting down.
GCCAGCTGTGTTACTGACATTGACACTTTCCAAGTGAACTGCCTGGATCACAGAGTAATCGAGGTGTCCCTTGTGGAGTATCTTGAGTTGGAGGGGCCTTTTAATGATGGGACACCACTCAATGAGTAATGAAACATATTTTATTAATTTTGTTGGTTATTTAATGTGTGGTCTTGCCTTTTACAGTTAGGGCATCTCACATTGCATGCATATTGTGCTTCATTGTTATGGAGTTGGGTTTGACCGTAGCAGTACTGACTGACAGAGGGGACCACCTGCATAATATATTGACTGAGCGCTCCCGAGACTGGTAAATTGAAGATTTAGGTAGGAGATAAAGAGGCATATTGTTATTGAAAGTGTAGTAGTAGTAGTACAGTAAATTGGACTATCGACAGAGATTGTTGTCTATAAAAAATATGCTTCAAATCGGGGTTGGATTGGTCAACAGAAAGGGAAATGTGTTATTGTGGTATGCTGGTAGAGGTAACAGTGCAATTCAGGAGCCACCAGACATGGGTGCCCACCTGACAATCCAGAACACCCTCCACGAGCAGATATATGAATACTGTTGGTGTACTGTCCCCCCCCCCCATTCCTCCGATTACCATAGTTACATTAGATAAATCTTCCCTGGTAGTGTTGTGGTCCAACCATTCGCGTATTTGACAGTGACATGTACAGTATGTACTGCAAGGCCATTGAACCAATTGGCTTACAATTCTTACTGTACGCTGTCATGCGGCCGGAGGCTGGGCGATATGCAGGTGGGTTGCGGTCTTCTGCCAATGAGGGGGGAGGGATGCTGTGTATGCAGGCGGCTGTTAGGGGGGGTGGTGGTCACTGGACTACCACCAATTTATGGTATATGGTGCACAGCTGAATGTGGACGTGGGCGGTGTGGGTGTTACCGCTGGACTCCCAGTGACTGGGTGGGGGTGCATTCAAAGAGAGCTCTGGGTCCGGGGGGTGGGGCACCAGTACAGCACCAGGGAGAATGAATGTGTGATAAATGCCATGGATTGTTGCTTATGGAGAGGATACCACTGGAGTATAAGGGACTGGTGTTGCCTTTCTGTACTTTGTTTTGGTCTCAGGGAGGGGGGTACCGCGCAACTACCACTGGGCATGGACTGTAATATGTTATGGTCTGCGTGGCTCTGGGCATGGAGGAGGTGTAAGTAGATTGCCAGTGAGATTCAACTTTGTTCTATCAAGGCAATCTGTGGTACAGGGAGTGAGGGGGGACCACTACACTACCACGGTGATCATGTTTTGAACATTGCAGGCGAGTCTGGTAATGTTCAGTGGCGAACCAAAACACTTCCACTGACATTACCACGTGGTGTGCTTGGTGCCAGGTGCATTTTGCTGGGCTGTACTGCACAACACAACTAGGGCCATAATGACTTGTAAATCACCCCATTTGTGCCTTGATGATTGGTGTAATTCATGGTGTCACCCACATGGCAAGTGCCTGCCAGTCACATTACAGATTTGAAAGCTGATTCCTGCCTATTTTGCATGTTGTTATGTGCTCCGCTTCTTGACTGCCCTAGCTTACTTACATCTATTGGGGGTGTGAGGAAGTGTCAGAAGAAGGAAAAGGCCAAGCAGCAGCCGGCCTGGTGGCACAAAGCATTGAGGCACTGGACGCCGCACCTCGCACCACACCAGCGACCTGTGTTCGGGGATGGACTCGAGCTGATTGGGGTTGGCAGGGGAGAGGAAGGATTGGGCATCCGACTGCTCTCCTCCTTCTGGGGAGGGCTGGGGCACTGCAGCCCACTGTAGCAACAGCTGGTGGAGGCCGGTGGCACAGCAGCGGGCAGCAGAAATAAGGGGGAGAGCACGGCAGGGATCAGCACGTAATGCCTTTATACCATTGCATGTCTTGCTCTCGGAGAACACTAAAATCTTGTGGATTATAGCGATGCGCGATCTCTGTGGCTGATGGCCACAACCAGCGTCCCCTAGAACCTGAGAGGATCCTGCATACAGGGTGCATGAGCGATGAAAGGCCGGCCCTGTGGGGTGCCACACCAGGCCCGGAGGGTGCGGGTGCCAGCGTCCAGAGATTGTGAGGGATTCACTTGCACTGTCTGACACAGAAGTAATGGAATCTGGAGAGAAGCCCTGTGATCCCACACTTCTCCAAAGGGGAGGGGTGGGAGATATGCTAAGGCAGCATGTGTGTGAGGGCTGGAGCTCCTACATCCTCAGTGCCACTGTGCGGATGCGTGAGCACAGTATTCCCTCTGCTGGTATTGCACACCCTGCCTCTGGAGGCAGAAAAGGAAAAATTGATCATCTTAGTCACTGTGGATTGATGACCATCCGAGTTTGGCCCACGCCGGCTACAAAGGGACTACCAAGTGCATATCCAGTCTAGGTGTGGGAGTTGGTCGTCCCCTACCAGCATGCCATGGGTGGTTCAGTCGTGGGCTCACTGGTTGGTAACCATCACCGGATACCCACTCGAGGGTGTCATGCTTTGTGTAGCCAATGAGTTCACCACTCATACACTATGTATAATGTTATCTTTGGTTGAGGAATATGTGATGCACTGTTTGTGGGGTGTTGTGCTCCATGGTGCCCAAAATGTATTTTGTATAAACATAACATGACATGGGCTGACTGAGGATATCATCCTTATCTTCAGTTGATGGCAATTATACCAATATATGTCATTTGTGGCTTTTCCACTCGTGATATAAACTAATGTCATTTTCCTCAAGTGAAAATAAATATGATACTGCGAGTCAGACAATGTCATACAGTATATATAGTATGTTATATTGCCAAGGTATGACTTCAGACTTGGTATGTCATCATGTTTTTTTGTTCTGTTTTTTCTAGGACATGCAGACACGTTGCATACCGTCGATTCGTGACATGGATCTGGCAGCGTCTGGGGAAATGGAATCGTAAAGTACTTCCCGCATGTGCAGTCTCAGCAATCTGCACAGCCTTTCCTTCGGACAATTATACCGGTTTCAAGCTACCGCCTTCTGTAGTCGAGTGAAGAAACTGTTAATGAACTGGAATGAACCTTGACATTTTGTTCTGTTGCTGTTGTCTAGCGACTGCAATGCAAACATTCCAGTTGTGCTCATGCCTGTGACTAACTGTGTTGATCTGGTTCTGTTTATTGCCATTAGTTGAGAGAATTGACATATACATGTTATATTTTGTATAAGTTTACCGAGTTCACATGTAGTCATGTGATAGTTTATATACACAGTACGTATGTGTTCTTCACTTACACTAAAGTTTTCCTATAGGCGTTGAGAACAAGTCACATCAAAGTGTATTATGCCGACTACTGTTGTCCATTGAGACTTGATGTACCGAAATGTAAGTCACTTGATTCACAGTTGATATTGTATATTACAGTGGGCCTGGTTGTTAACTAGATCCCAGCACAAGTGCATCCATATACAGTAATTATCAGATTTAGTATCTGTAAGCTGTAAACACCCCTTTGTCCGGTTCCAATTGTTTGTTGGAATTTGGTGACAACAAAAGTCATACTTTATCCTTGGGGATTCAAATTTTTTGGACTGAACTGTTGCCATTGTTTTCACCCCTCACTTAGCTAGTGAGTCAGTGGACAGCAAAGTTCACCCCCAATACCTTTGCTCCTGCTCTCCCCATACCTCCACTCTGTTTTTATCATTCTTTCTTACTGCAATGAATCAGTAATGAGCAAGTTTTTAAAAATGAAGTACAGATCCTCCAGCAGAACAACAGTCCATAGACCAAAAAATAAAACTTGGAAAGTAGGTGGAGGAAGTGTAGTATTACAAAACTTGCTTTAAAGTGATGTTTTATGGAACTGATTTTTGTCTCACACTGCCCATTGTATAAGTGAAATAATACCCTCCAGGGTTGTCGTTATTGTGCTATACTGGACCACCCAGTGGCATAATGAGTACCACAACATTTGTTGTTGATACTCACGCTGATCCAGGGTGCTGCCTTACAGTCCAATACTGACTAGACTGGATGATATTATTGCCGATGGGCCTGATATTCAAACTGCGCCATTCTGTGGTGCAAGGCCTTGCGCTGCACAAAAAAGTTGCGCAGGTGTGTGGCCAGGGTGATAATCAATGGAGTTGCGCTACTCAGCTACTTCTTTGAATATCGCCCCCTGGCCACACCCACTGTGCATGGCGCAAACCGCAAGTGGTTAGAGTGAAGCATTCAGATGCGGTGGCGCAAGTTCCATTGCACCATGTGCAGCACCTGCGATATTCAAAAGGGGACATGCAAATGGGGCCATAATTTATGCAAGGCACATGGGGGGCCATTTGCATCTAATTACGACCCCATTTGCATGCCATTAGCATGCAGGTGCGCCATCCCCGACTAACGCTCATGGCCCTGCCAGGCAGCAGTCATCGGGGACCGACGCCCTGCAGCCCGATCGGGCATAATGTAAACTCCCCCCGTAGCAGCTCGATTGGCGGCATAACGACTGTCCCCCACCCTCGACTCAGCCCGATCGCTGGCAACAGTAAGTCCCCCACCCCCCGACTAGCCCGGATCGCGGCGGTATCTCAACCCCTCACATCCAGAATCCCTGGTGATCTAGTGGCCTTTAGAGCGAGAGATGCACGCCCATTGGCTCTGCTCTGAACCAATGGGCGGCAGCTCTGCGATCTGTCAGTCAGTCGGCGGCGGCAGGCCGGTGGGTGCTGCCACCTCGGCTGAAGGGGGGGGAGCGGGTGGGGCTTCGTGGGCGGAGGGTGGGGGGCACTAGATCACCAGGGATTCGGACGGGGTTGAGGATGATGCCCGCGATCTGGCTAGTCGGGGTGGGGATTTACTGTATGCCCGTGATCGGCTAGTCGGGGGTCGGGGAAACATTATATTATGCCCGTGATCGGGCTGCTACGGGGTGTTACTATTATGCCTCAGATTGGGCTGCAGGTGGGTGCACCGAACAAGTGGAGGGCCATCCACAGGTGGCAGCTGCTGTGTTGCGACCTGTAATGCAGCAGCTCACCTGTTGGTGGCCCTACTTGATCCTTTTTGTTTTGTGCAGGCAGCAGGTGAGGGGTTGTGCCTGCATAACTCTGCAGCCCCAGCTGAATATCAGGCTGTGCAGTTTATGCATGGGCACACCTCCCCACCTGTGCCTGCATATATTACTGATGCGCCCCGGCGGATCGGGATTTGTGCAGGTGCACTTTTCCCTTTTAAATATCGCACCGGGGTGCATCAGTGGGTTGTGCATGGTGTAACACTGTTGCGCTATGCGCAACCCTTTTGAATATCTGGGCCAATGTATATTGTTCCCTCAATAGCCTGCACTGCAACCCATCCACCGCCCATTGCGGCGCAGTACCCTCTCTTGCATACATACCGAAGAGAGTTAAAAATGCAATGCTTCTTCATTGCTATACCTATTATAAACCCTTTCCATGGGTGTAAAATGTCATGTGATCACTGATCTCGCCTAACACAATTGAAGTATTACCCACAACAGGTCATTGCTATTCTATGCATTGCATTGTTGAAACATTTGAAGCATTTTTATGTTTCCTTATTTATTTTGCCATGTAAAACATGAACATTAAATTCAATATTTCAATAATAGGAAATGAGTTTCAAGAACAGTAAAGGCTTGCTTTTTGTAAGTACTGAATGTACTATAACAAATTGCTTAGTATTTTTTTCGCTATCAACTCTTTCCATATACAACTGTATTTTGCCACAGTACTTTGTTATTCAGCAAAATAAATAATATGAGCCACATTTACAGTGGCGCCACAACTTGAAGTATTCTTTTTCCTTTTTATCAACTATTGTATATCTCCATATATATGTAACAGTATTAGACATGCAAGTGCTATATACAGTATCACTTTCTCGTACAAATGCCATGGAAAAGCTGACCCTACTGGCGAGGGAGGAATAAGGGTGGGCACACTCAGACAAATGCTGGTGGCTACTCACTCACACGTGAGTCACAGTTCCTAATTACATGGAAGTGAATGTCACTGCAAACATGGAAAATGAGACCTGTGTTTTTCAATCAATGCCTGTTTGTCAACATCTCCAAACTTGGATAACAGTGGCTCTGGCACAGGTTGATCACTATACAGCTGCCTGGCACGTTGGTATGATGATGGCTGTTCTCTTAGTGTATGAACCCTTGACTGTATGTCACGTACATATCCTGTGAAGGCAATTACAAATATGTTACAAATAAAGTACCGAGTATTGTCTGAACATATTGTAACAAGCATCAATACAGAAAATTACAGTAAGATAGTGCCACCAGTAGGTAAAACAAGTCACTTCCAACCAATGCAAGTCACAGAATTCACAAGCCACGTATTTCCTAAGTCCCATCACAATCATAGCTACAGCCTTTACTTAGATATAGATAACTTCAAGTAGTCTTTAAACATCAGCTACCTATCACTACCACTGTGCCAGATAACTCCCTGCTTTGTACCTGGCTACAGGTAGGAGCGTAGGTTCAGGAATATGCTCTTTAATTCCCCATGCACAGGCAGAACAACAGGAGTAAGGCCTGACAAACTCCGTGAAAAGGGCAGGGTTGAGGTGGCTGACATAATGCGCAGGGAAGTCAGACTGGAAGACCTCAACTACTGCTGCATGCACAGATGGGTGGGCAGAGTGGCCAGTCCTCATGCATGACACAAGGGTAATACATACAGCAGATAGGTTCATGACAGGGATCAGGTAGAGAGGAACCAAGCAAGGATTCAGAAACAGGTGTTCCAGCACCCGCAGAAGAAATTTTACAGTCCCACAGGGTTACTTAATTATGCAAATCACAGAGACAGTGGAAAGCTGAAATATGAACAGCATTCAATGGATAACTGGGATCTATTTCATGTCAGCTGAATGCAGAGGCTTCACAACACTGAAGAATGAATGTTATGTAAGCACCCAGAGGCTGAATGCATGACACCTGCGGTGTCCTTCAGAACTACGCCGCTGGCTGTGCATGTATCTCAGTACTACTGTCACAACGCCATGTATTGCTGCTTACAAAACATCCATTCCTGACTGTTGTGAAGCCTATGCATTCAGCAACAGGCACAAACGACATGACGCAAGATGATATCACAGCACAGCACCATCTCCATATGTCATTATGCCTATAATACCCCACACCTTCTTGTGCTTTATTTCTAATTACTAAATGTCGGTGGAATTCTGACCGGCTTCACAATTGCCTCCTTTTCCCTGCTAGCCTTGGGATATGCCAAGCGGTACTGTACTTCCCCTTGCTGAGTAGTGGCAATGGTACAATCAGCATTTTCATTGTAATGCAAAGCAGCGAGGAGATGTCTATGGGAAAGGTGAAGTAGTAACATATTTTAGTGTTTTACCAAGGTATATGAATCATCAAAATTAGTACTGTTTTGTTTAGCAGTGCACCCATATCACCAATAAAATGTGTCTTTAATACCTTGTATACATGGTATTGTAGAAAAATGAAAGAATTTTGTGCAAATGGCACACCAAGCTATGAAACACTTCAAGGCATAGGTTTGGTATAAAGGAGATATCTGTTTAAGGGCCCCTCAAAAGGTATGAATTTGCTTTTGTGTCTGACATAACTTTATGTACTCTTGTTCCTATGAAGAAAGAAAAGAAATACATTAATTGGGCCACAGTACAGCACCACATTTCAGTACAGTAATAAAATGTATTGAATTAAAGAAAAAAAAACACACACAAAAAAAAATGTTTCTCAATCCACTTTTTGGGCTTCTGAATTTCCCAGTGCATGCAATCTGGAAACTTTTCACCATGTCCACTGTGTATATTGCCAATATGGTTCAAAACACTGAGCCATTTCTGTTGCATCAGATCAGTATCAGTCCCACTGTTGCTGGCCACCCAGAACAAGTGATTGGTGATGGATTTTATCCACGGTTGGATAATGCATCATCCCTTTTTCTTGGAAGCAGCATCTAGTTTTTCCCTATCCCTGTGAAACAAATACACAAGATCACTTGACAGGCTACCTTGCCCATTGCTTTGTTTTACATATGTTTGCATTCAATGATGAGCACCTTTGGAGATATGCCACACGTCAAAATAGTGGGTAATATTAGGATGCTGGAGTTTCATGTAGGCCTTGACCTGCACATGTCTGTCAGTTACAAGTTGCTCAACAGTGCACCCATTCTCCTGCAGGAAATGTAGTGCTCGAATTAACCCCTCCAGCTCCATCGCTGTAGAGTTTTTCACTTCAGTGCTCTGTAAAGACAATGATTTATAACTATTGCAGTTAGGAATACTAAGGAATGCATGATACAACGAGCAGCAATGATACAATAGCTAGCCAGATAAGAGGAAGACAATGTACTGTTGCTTGTAACCCTCCTCTGTCTGTGCCTTAGTCCCTGTGCTATCACTAACAATAAAAGCAACCCCCATCCACTTTCATCCACACTATCCCTTCTGAATGTAGCATACTCAAGTATGTTTAGGTTCCAAGCATGTCTGGATGCCTCACATTGACCCACATTCAGAAACTTACTCAGGCGCCGTGTGTTGGCAGGGAAGAGGACACAAGTGAGTGACTAACTGACTGCTCTCATTTCCTCGAGTGTGTTGTGGGGTTACCTCGTTCGCAAGTGGGACCAAGTGGAGACTGGGGGTACTGCAGAAGCCTGATGAAAACAGAACTCCTCCATGGAGTTAAGTCTGCCTCATCGGCTACCCAGTCAGAATACTTACTGTGCCACTGACCACCTGCACAGATCCCTTCACCATCAAAATAGAGGAACACACCCATCGAATGGATATGAGGGTTTATCATGGGTCAGCTTCAGGTGTGAGAACAGAGGTCTTGAGCGAGACCATGGCTGCCCAAACACGTTGGGGACTCTGGAGTACATAGGGGAATAAAGAGATAAAGAACACAAACAAATAAAAAAGTCACAAGGGCCCTGACAAACTACCATACTGCACTGTCTAATATTGTTTTACAGGGAGTAACCAGGGTAGAACCGGAGAAGCCAGCCCTGGTGGTAAGTGCAATGGGTGGGGGTACTTGCAAGGATTATCAGGGGTATTATAGAAGTAATCATTGTACAGTATTCAGGCCACTAGAGGGGAAGAAGAGTGGTTACAGTGTCCCAGAGTGCTGTACCCAGGTTAGGTTGACCACTACCAACTCTGACTTCTGGGTGGAGGCACCCGTTACAGAACCTAGGCCCCTTAACCTGGTACAAGCAAAGCAGGCAGGAGTAGTAGCCCTTGGGATAGCACCACCTAGAGGTTACATGAAGACTGCACATATCAGTTCACACACAAAAAAATGTTCAAGAGCTAACAGTAGACAGATAATTTGAAGCCATACCTGAATTAGCTGTAGTTCAAGCACTTTCTTTGACTTTAGGTCCATGACGGTAGATAACCCATATTTTGCTGAGTGTCCTGGAGAGTCGCAGCGAGCATCTCCACCTATGCAAAGAGGTGTATCACGGCAAGATTGCAGCAAATACTGTTGCTGCACCCTCCATGCCTCTTTCACAGCAGGTACAATATAAGATCGTTGAATATTATGGTAGGTGACAAGTGAAAAGACAGGTGTGTTTAGACCTTGTAGCAAGCGTTGTGCTTTTGCTGTCATTACTCCACTACAGAATGAGGAAGTTGGCGACATAATGTTACTTAATGGCATCGATCCTGAGGTACACTGACTGTCCCATGTATGAATGTAACCGTGGCGACATGTAGCCTGCACAACAATCATTGTTCCAATTATGCAACTGATAAAGAACTCTGTTTTTGTTCCGCACTTGTGACATCTTGCAAAAAGCTTAGCAAGACTTCTTTCTGATACCAAGAAGTATCTTTCATCTGCGATGTTAATATCCACATTGCCCAACTCATGTCTAACTGTCAACGATTCTACATGATCAAAATCACTGTCTGAGGAATCATTACCATCATCTTTGTCATCCGATGAATTATAATCCGGATCACGGTCATACGCACAACTTTTATTTTCCTGTTCCATGTCACTTGAGTCTGCATCAGAATGCAACTCATTAGCTTGACATGCCATGACATGCTCATCCTCTTCAATGGAGCATTGGATGGCGATAGAACACTTCTGTACTGGCTGTTTCACCTGGACATCTGGGATTGATACCTGGATTCGGCGTGTGCGCTGTGCTGGTTTTAGGTTTGCCTGACACCACACACTTCTGTTTTCCTTTACATAGTAAGAATTAGAAACAGATGGTGCATCGCAACCAATAATTGTGTGTGATGTCATATTCTCAGACACAGAGACACTACTATTCAATTGCTCACATGAAACATACTGTACGTCTGAAGACAGCTGTCGTCAGTATCAATAGATGAACAAAATGATTCGGTGTTATTAGTCATAGCTGCTGATTTCTCCATATTACAGGTAGATTCAATATTGTCATTTCGAGACTTCACATTACTTTCATTTTGTGCAAATGAATGATCTTCGCCAGCAGGAAACAGTGATTGGAGAAACTGTTGAAAACAAAGTTTTCAAATAACGGTTATGATGTACAGATTGAAATTGGCTGTACTTCTAGCACTTCAATACATACATAGAGGATACTGGATGGCCAACTATGCACATCGACAATGTTCTGCTACAGAGTGTTCTGATCCCATATGACTGCAACAGCAGACCTTGAGAGATCTATGAGACTGAGAACACAGAGGTGGCAGAACACCACAACTCTGCACAGAGTAGCTCATCCTACAGTTTGCATTGTGTATAGTAATGTGAGACATATGTGTGCATGAGTTAATCTGATTTCAAAGGAAAACTTAATCATGCTGTTTCTTGAGGTTGTACAATGCTATTTTACCACAGTATGGTATAATGACATTCCATGACATTTGCAAGTCTGGCACAACATCATTTTGAAAGTGATGGCATTCTATACAGAACACAACTGTACTATACACGATACAACAATACATGATTATATATACAAACAACAAAATAAGAAATAGCAGCTAATATAAAGGATAATGTATAGTCTTTGGTTAATAACCACGCTGTTAACTTTTCATGAGGTTGCAATGACATCATTGTAACCCTGAACAGCACAGCTCGAGAGGTTTTCAGGTGTCATGGCCACATCAAGAATATTCATGGCATATGCCCTCACTACTACCACACTGAACCCTAAGGGAAGCCACCAGGACATCCTTCTGCTCCTCCCCTTGCCCAGGTGGTTTTAATATGGCACTCGGGTTCACCTTCTTCCTCCATGGAGCCTGCAAGGTGACACATAATGCCTCCACTGAATCCTCTGCTTCCTCAACTATGCCTATCTCTATGCCGTCACGAATGATAAAAGCTACCCCACTGTCACCGTATCCTACATCCTATCCCTTCTACACATGCTGTACCCTTGTAGGCTTTGATCATGATCATGTCTGCAAATATCCCAAGTCTATGTTACATCTGCCACATACACCCTCCCAACCCCACAGCTCACAGTGGTGGAGACTGGGGGCACTGCAGTTGTGTGAGTGGCACGTAACCATAGCGTACCTGATGCTGGCAGGGTTGCCATGCAGCAAGCATCAGGAATGTGCACACGCTGGGGAGGGGGGGGATCAGAACACAGGAAAATCCCGTCTGGTGGGGGCAGCCAACAGCACTGGTCCTCCATGTCCTCTACTGGGTTTAGCCTTGGCTGACCTTCCAATATCCTCCCCTGGTGCCTATCTGAAGCTGGAGTCTGAATCAGAAGGAGTCCATGAGGCATAGAGCTACCCTCCTCAGGCAGGTTAAACTGAGGGTTGCAGCTGCAGGTGGAGGAGAGAGGGAAGGTACAGTTTGGAGGGGGCCTCAGGCAGGCAGGACAAGGACCACCTGCCTGAGATAGGTCCTCACGAGACGCGACCAGAGTGGAAGAAAGGTGAAAAAAAAACTCAAGGGTTCTCACATTGTAACAGGTCTTCCTACTCACTGACCCATCCACCTCAGCAGCTTCTCTTCCCATGCTATGCCCCAGGACAGTTACCAGCTCAGCAACGTGCTCCTGACTATTCTCCCATCTGTCACACCTGGGTACAACTGCGTAGAAGGTAATTATCATCCCTGCAACTTATGTTACACTATATAGTGACTCAGCTGTCTTTCCCAAACACTGGTCTCTGGCGTTGCAGACTGAAATCCAAGCACTGCGCCAGTGGGACGGCTAGCCAGCACATTTTTGTTTTACACAGAGGTACTATGTATAATGGCAAGACAATCAGAAGTCTTTCATTTACTATTGCAAGTGCTTGAAACCCATGCCCACTAACCACTGACCAATCTGCTTCCATCTATCATACATTTCTTACTTGCCACAAATCAAGTTAGTAAACCTTATATGTGTACCTGTATTCGTTGTCGCTTCTTCACTACACTCCTTGACTTCTTTGCAGGGGTGCTAGCAGTAGCAGAACATGGTGGCATGAATATAGATGGAACGGCTTCTTTTTTTAACTTTGGCAAAGCATTCAGCCGTCCGAGTGATGCCAACTTCTCAGGATCGCGGTCGTAAGCAGCATGTTCAAAATGTGCGCAACATATATGACTATATTTTGAAGGTTTAAAATCCTTCCTACGAAAAATGAATCCGTGCTTTCCTGATAACTTTGTCAGTTGGAAAACTAAAAATGCAGAACACATCCTTTTCGACTTTCATTTTACAACCAAAAATTCACTAGGAAGGCATTGTCACAGACAAAGTAAGTATAAAGAAAAGAAATTGACAAAAAATACAAATATACACCAAAAAAAAAGGAATTTCAGTACTATATGCTTAGGTAATCTGTCATAAATTATAAGAAAACGATTACTAAACAGTAGGATTCAATACAGTACATATGAAAATCAGTGGACTTCAACTTACAGGAGGTAGCTGTCAAAACAGTACACTATTCCCTTCAAATCAGAACAGGAGGTCAAAGGTAGAAGCAGTACACACGGACCACGGTTCATGGCAACTGAAAATATTGCTGCAAAAAAAAAGACACAGACACAGAGTAAAACAATTACTTTTATTACAAAAATAAAAAGGACACTTAATTTATTTTTACATATGTTCACACAGAACCATCATGAGGGGCATCATGGGGAATGTAGTTTTCAGCACCCATATTGTCTTTCATTCATGGCCAGCAAATAAATACTTTGCATAACCTTTGCATAATGATAGAACCATTCATAATATTATTGCACTTGAAATTACATCAAAAAAGTGTGCATTATGTTCATACACAAGCTCAATACATGCCTCTGAACACACAGAAGCAGAATACATCAAATGTCAGTGCGATCCCTACTACCACTGTACAACACAGTACTTTACAGAGTATCACAGTTTGCTTAGCCTATGCTTATGAAATGCTGCTGCACACAGTCAATCCACAAAATCTGAAAATAAATGAAGCACACTGGCTAATAACTTCAGGACAGAAGGAAGAACATGACAAGTGCAGGAGGTCTGTCCGGGAAGGGGGGGAAGGCGCGTCAGACTTGATTTACATATAGTTCATGCTACCTTTTTATTTTTAATTACAACCAGTCACAATAATGATACAGGCATGAACATCGCCAGTATGTTGACTTAGCAAAGGGATACAGATCAGTATTAACATTGTTCTGAGAGAGGCAGAAAGGGTTCCAGGACAGGGTTTTCCCTCATCTAACACATATTACTTTTTGCTCAGTAAACACAGAAGAAGGGACAAGAAGACATGATAGTGGGCTAGTTTAGCAACAAAATTACACAGGAAGGCGATAAAATTGTAAAACAAGCTTTTATTTCTTCAAAAACTGGGGTGAAACACACAGTGAACACAGGGGAAACTAGGGGCTTCTGAAAGGCTGTCTCGCTCAGATTACATCATCGCCTGTTAGCCGTCCACGTGATCAGTCAGCCCGATGCCGAAAATGAATACAGAGCGCTTTCATGCGATGCGGGTTTAAAAATGTTATTTTTTTCAAAGCTAGCCGCTGAAACCATAGAAAGGCATTGCGATTCAACACAGCACAACACAAAGCAAGACCACAGTAAGTGTTGGGCCATTTTAAAGCATTATTTACAGGTCCTTTAAGCCATTTATCTGTGAGTGCTTTTAGAGCCTCTGGTACTGTCTCTTTAAGAGCTGTCTGCTTGCAGACATAATTAGTTTGTATGGGGGGACTATGTGTTTCTCTGCTTGAGTCCCACTCGAGCTGCTGCCAATTCACTTCGTTTTTGCAGTCACTAGGAGTGCAAAGGGAACCTATCTGAAAGATGTAACTGTTTGCCAGAAATCATTTAGAGTAATAATGAAAATACAGTTTGCCTAACCTGCTTTTCTTTGCAATCAGAACTGTGTTTGCCTAGTTCCCCATTCTAGTTTTGAACTGCTGAACTGGACCAATCAGTGTGGGTTAAGGGAGCTCTAAAATGGTGCCTGTGGACGATTCAGAACTTGGACTCATAATCTGAGCCAGCCACAAGAGGACTGTATGGGCAGTGACTCTGGGAAATGTAGTCTGGACTTCGGCGCCTTTTTGCACCAACAGGGGGAGGCTATTGTGAGTGACAGCCAATCCAGCCAAGAACTGGGAGGAACTCAAAGGAAGTACCTGTTTTTTTCTACTGGAGTTTCAGTTTAGCTCTGGCAGTGAAGAGGGAAGGAGCCTTGTGCTCCTTCGGTGTGCAGTTTTAGTCAGGAAACGCGTATAAGGCCACAAGTTTCGGTCTGTAGCTTGTGCAACTGCTTGTTCGGACTGAATCCGTCCTGTGAAGAGAATCAAAGGATATCTGAAGAGTAGAAACCAGGCTCACCCTGTAGAAGACTGGAGAAATTGCTGAATCATGCTCAGTCTGTCAGGAACTGAATCTGCTGTGTGTTTTCCTGGGTATTGTGCAGTAATTGCGATCAGGATAGAGAAGCAGCCTGCCTGGTATAGTACTTTCTTTTTCCATATAGATGTGTGTAGTGCTTGTGGTCCAGTCACAAGAACCTTGTCCACATGGTCTGCTCCTCCTGGCAATCCAGGACAATCTGCCTTCCATTCAGTTTCAGCATTGAATTTGTGAGTACAAATCAGGGTAGCTCCCTGCCATCATCTAATTGCAAGTGTTCCATCTGATTACTTTTCCTTTCTTTCTCCACGAACTGAGCCTACCGGCTCCGGATTACAATTTGGGTATTGTGTATGCATTTTCCATCTTCAGGGCCCCAACCAGCTGCATCAGATAGGCTAGCCTCTTATTGCCTGCGTACCCAGTAAGAGTGACATTTGGGACATTTGGGATTCTGAAATATGTGCACAGTACTGTGATTATTAATGCGTTTAAACTAATTAACCTGATTTGCCCCTGTCCTTGTTATATCTCCCTAAATAAATCAGATCTGTTTGTTTCAGCAAAGTTACACTGCCTGAGGTATTCATCTATGTTAAAGTATTGTACTGTGGATTTTGCACTGTATCATCTTATTTTACAGGGAGTCCCAGGAGTCACACTGCCCGAACCAGTCCTGAGGGTAAGTGTATACTGTGAAGGTAATTCTGATATATTGTGTGGGCCACTAGTGGGAAGAAAGGGGGGTCGCAGTGTCCCAGAGGGCTGTGACCAAGTTAGTTTAACTATTGCAAACCCTGACCTCTGGGTGGAGGCACCCGCCATCGGATCCAGGCCCCTTAACCTGCTAGTGACAAATCAGGCAGGGGTAGTAGCCCTTGGGATAGCGCCATCTAGGGGTTACAATAGCAGACACTAAGATGGACCTTGTAGTCTTCACAGAAAATTGGACCTCTGAAAATAACAACTGGGACCTGACCGTTCTTGGTTACACAATGCTTAGGAGGGATAGAGGAAAAGGTAAAGGTATGGGCTTAACCCTATATGTTAGTAAAGGCACTGAGGCTGTGGAAGACACATCACACTCATTTGGCTTCTACTGCAAGTAGGCAAATTGCCTTACCTGCACAAGTATTGTGATCTGACTCTCCTGCAGATTGTACAATGGAAAACCCAATAATACTACCTTGTAACCTACTCCACCCAGTCTTTTTCTTCCTGCTCTGTGGCTGGTCAGATGTATGGCTGAACAAAATTTATTGATATAAACATCACAATTGTCTAAAAACTCACAATGTAGCCTCTCTTCCTAGCATCTAGGGGTATGAATGATGTTATAAATGGGGAGGACAGCACACACGTTGCTTGTGTCACTTACTTGACCTCTAAGCAGTTGGTGTCCTCTGGGCACTCAGTAATACGTTGGTGCATTCAGGCTGCAAAGGAAGGGGGTTAGCAACACGCATACATACATAATGTTGGAAGATAAGAACCTATATGGCCAGCTAGTCTGCCCAGTATTACCCCTGCATTGAGTTCCCCTAACCTCCTCCCTCCCTAATCTACTTCCTTCCCTCCTCTCAGGATTCCAATGTGCCTATCCCATGCATGCTTTAAACCTGATAGTGTTACCTGTTAACATAGAACAACTTTCAAAATTAATGTAATATCCAAACAGTGCAGAACTCCAAAACCAGATCCTTTTTATTTACTGGAAACTCATGAGGCAGGCGGCATGTATCTCACTGTCTCTTTATTTCCATGTCCATAGGCAGTCTCTGAAGTTGAACCCAGTCACCAAGGAAGTGACAGTAAAGGCATTGTTAAAACAGTAACATAGAAACATAGACTTTGACAGCAGATAAGGACCGCTTGGCCCACCTAATCTGCTCATTTCCTTACCTATTGGATAAGCTGCAGATTCTAGTTAACTAACAGCCTACTTCCTCCTACCCCCCCCACTATAATTGCTTGTCTGTCCCATGCATTTTTCAATTCCCCCACTGTTTTTGACCCCACAACCTCTTTAGGAAGGTGATTCCATGCATCTACCACCCTCTCCATGAAAAAACATTTCCTCACGTTGCCCCAGAGCCGTCCCCTCTCTATCTTCAAATTTGCCCCTTGTTCTTGCGCATCTCTTTTTCTGAAAGATGCTACCCTCTTGGACTTTGTTGATTCCCTTGAGGCACTTGAAAGTTTCTATCATGTTCCCCCTCTCCCTCCTTTCCTCAAGGGTATACATATTAAGCGCTTTTAGTCTCTCTTCATATGTCTTCTGTTGCAGACTCTGCACCATTTTAGTTGCCCTCCTCTGGACCGCCTCCATCCTGCCTATGTCCTTGCAGAGATGGGGTCTCCAAAACTGCACGTAGTACTCCAGATGGGGCCTCACCAACTGTCTGGACAGAGGGATAACAACGTCTTGTTTCCTACTGGTGATACCTCTCCCTATGCATCCCAGTATCCACCCAGCTCTCCTTACTGCCTTCTCACATTGCTTGCCTACCTTAAGGTCATCTGATATGACTACCCCCAGGTCCCTTTCTATTTTTGTTGTTGTTAGTATCCCTGCCCCATTGTGTACTCTTCACCTGTTTTGTTTCCCAGGTGCATTACTTTGTACTTCTTTGCATTAAATCTAAGCTGCCATACTTTTGACCATTCCTCTAACCTTGCCAAGTCCCTTCTCATCCTTTCCACCCCCCCCGCCTTGTGTATCAACCCTGTTGCAGATCTTTGTGTCATCTGCAGTGAGGCATACTTTTCCTTCCAGACTCTCTGCAATGTCTCCTATAAAGACATTATAGAGGACTGGTCCCAGTACTGAACTCTGTGGTATCCCACTAGTAAACCCCCTTTCTTCTGAGTGAGTTCCATTTACTATTACCCCCTGTGTCCTGTTGTGCAGCCAGTTTGTTACCCAGGTTACCAACCTGGGACCCACTCCCAGGCTGGCTAACTTGTTTATAAATCTTTTGTGTGGGACTGTATCAAATGCCTTGCTAAAGTCTAGGTAGGTCATATCCACAGCCCCTCCCTGGTCTACTACTTTGGTCACCCAGTCAAAGAAATCTATTAGTTTCGCCTGACATGACCTTCTTGTTGTTGTGAATCTGTTGCCTTGGGTCCTGTGCCTGCTGGCCTCCAGGTACTCAACAATTCTTTCTTTCAGAAGTGATTCCATCATTGTCCCTACCACTGAAGTCAAACTAACAGGTCTGTAGTTTCCTGCCTCTGCTTTGCTCCCACTTTTGTGAAAGGGGAATCACATCTGCCCTCTTCGGGCACACAAGTGTAGATTTATATATGGCTCTTCACGAGCTGAAACACGTCTGCTATTGTAAAGGATGCTAAGTCAGGACTGGACAAGGGTTCTAGGGTCCCTATAGCCCTGACTCATGATGGGGGTCCTTTTTCAGGTCACTTCACATTTTATACCACAGGTGCAGTTTACATTTGACTTACTCTGAGCATCAGACTTCACCCTGCACAGTCCTTCTTTTGCAGCAATGGGGTATTTCACTCCTTAGAGGTGCCTGGGGATAAGCACCAACCAAACTCCCCTAAACCCTGTCCCAGTGTCCCACTGACTGCCCTCCGACCATAGGGCATTTATGCTAGGGCCCCAGGCCCTTAGATTCACACTTGCTGCCCAAGCCTTCTTGGCAGACTAAACACAGATACGCTTGGGAATGTATTCCTCACGCAATTTACACAGCAAGGAGAGGCATACACTCTCTGGGGGTCCAAGGGTGGCAGCAGTGATGCTGCCCACTCTCCTCCAAGACATAACCACCATGGGTACATGCATATGAACTTGCCAGCAGATAAAGGCCTTTCGGTCACTCAAGCCTGCTCGATTGTGCAGCTAGAAGCCCATATACTGCAGCTGTCCCTCACACCCCTCTCCCCCCTCCAGTGACCCTCCCCCTTACCCTGTCCCATCTCCTTTTGAAACAGCCCACTGTATTACAGGATACCACTTCCTCTGGCAATGCATTCCACCATGTCACCACCCTCTCCGCAATAAAGTGTCTTCTCATTTCCCTCCTGAGCCTCCCCCCTTCCAATTCAGATTGTATCCTCGGGTGTCCCTCCCCCTCCTTAACTGGAAAAGCCTCTCCATGTCCATCTTATTTATTCCCTTCATGCACTTAAAGGTTTCAATCATGTCCCCCCAGTCCTCCTCTTCTCCAGGGAGTACATTTTCAGCTCCCTCAGCCCTACTCTCATAGGGCAAATCCTCTAGCCCCTGGATCATTCTTGTTGCTCTGTGCTGCACCGCCTCCAGTAACCTAATGTCCTTCTCCAGGTACTGCCGTCAGAACTGCATGCAGTACTCCAGGTGTGGTCTAACCAGTGACCTCTACAGCGGCAGGATCACCTTCCCCTCCTGGAGGATATGCCTCTGGTAATACAACCCAGCATGCTGTTAGCGTTTGCAGCTGCCTTATCTACACTGTGTGGAGTTGTTTATTGCTCCCGTTATGATCGCCCCCAAATCCTTCTCCTCCTCCATCTTGGCTAGTTGAATATTCCTAGCTGGTAGCTCCTCCTTGGGTTCTTTGCTCTGAAATGTAGCACCTTGCATTTCTTGGCATTGAACCCCAGCTGCCAAGTGTCTGACCAGTACTCCAGTTTTGCCAGATCATCTTGCAACCCCTGCCACCTCTCTAAGTAATCCACTGCTGCTCCCATCTTGGTGTCATCTGCAAACAGACTGATATTGCTCTTGTTGCCTATTGAGATGTCTGTTATGAAGATCCTAAACAACACTGGCCCCAGTACAGAGCCCTGTGGCACCCCACTTGTCGCTGCCCTGGGTGACGAAAGCTCCCCTCACACCACCACACCTGTTGTCTCCCTTGCAGCCAGTTCACTATCCATCCCACCGTCTTTGCACCAGCCCCTATGCCTTCCAGCTTACTACCTAGTCTCCCATGCAGCACCGAATTGAATGCCCTACTGAAGTCCAGGTACAGGACATCCACTGCATGGCCCCTGTCTAACTGCCTGGTTACCCAATCATAGTACTCCACCAGGTTGGTCTGACAGTATCTACCCAAAACAAACCCTTGCTGCCTGTTGTCCTGCAGCTCATTAGCCTCTAGGAGGGAAACCAGCCTCTCCTTCACAATTGTTTCCATCAGCTTCCCCACGGTGGATGTGAGGCTTACTGGTCTGTAGTTCCCTGGCTCATCCTTGGGGCCACTCTTGTGGAGGGGCAGCACATGTGTTATCCTCTAGTCCTGTGGTACACTCCCCAAGTCCAGGGAGGCATTGAACAGGTCTGTCAGGGGTTCTGCCAGGACTTCTGCTAGCTCCCTTAGCACCCCGGGGTGTATGACATTTGGCCCAAGTGCCTTGTCCACCCTCAATGCCCCCAAGCCCACCAGTACCCTGCCCACTGGGATTTCCCTGTCTGTCTTCTCCTCCTCCCCTCCCGTGCCTACCCCCCCAAACCCCTCGGGTAGTGCTCCCCCTTTCTCCTTAGTAAATACTGAGCAGAAGTACTCATTTAATGCTTCTGCCTGTTCTGCCCCTGAATCCACCCACCCCCATTCCTTTTAATCCTTACTATTTGGTCCTTGCAGCTCCATTTCTCCATTATGTACATGAAGAAGTCCTTCTCCCCATCTTTAATGCCCTGTGCTAGCCTGAGTTCCCAGGACACCTTGGCTCCATTGACTGCCCTTGTCATCTCCCTTGACTCCTTCAGGTATTCCTCTCTGTCCTCCCCTCTCCCTGTTCTTTTGTACCTTCCAAAGGTGGCTCTTTTCTTTCTTACTTTCTCCATAACCCCCTTGCTCACTCAGCTAGGCTTCTTGGCCCTAACCCTCTTACTCTGGACCCTTGTACATGTTGCGGTTGCCTCCTCAATGCACCATTTAATTACCTCCCACCTCTGATTAGTGTACATATCTGGATTGATCCTGGCCAGATACCCCTGTACTATTTCCCTCATCCTCCTGAAGTCAGCCCTTCTGAAATCTAACACCCTTGTGCCCGATCCTACTACCTCTTTCCCCATGTTTATCTTGAACCACACCAAGTGGTAGTCACTCCCCGCTAGTGGTTCCTCCACCCTCAGCTCCCTCACAAACTCACCATTTGCAGCACGAGGTCAAGGGTGTTCCCTAACCTGGTCGGCTCGTTGACCATCTGCAATAGGAAGCTGTCCTGGAAGGCGTCCAGAAGTATCTGCTCCCTCCTATTTGTGGTGATTGGGGTACCCCAATCTACTCCTGGCAGGTTAAAGTCCCCCACAATCACTGTACTGCCCCTTCCACAGGTCCTTCTGATCTGTCCTGCTAGATCCGTGTCTAAATCCTCAGTCTGGGATGGTGGCCTGTGTACCAATCCGATCCTGAGGGTCCTATTTTTGGAGTCCTGGAGCTACACCCATAAAGACATAAAGACTCTGTGTTGCCTTCCTCCCCTTCCTCCCTGACACACTTCAGACCTTCCCTCACATACAGCGCCACCCCCCTTCCCTTTCACCCTGTCTCTCCAAAATATTCTATATCCTGGTACTGCCAGGTCCCAGCCATGGTAATGGGTGGAACATGTCTTGGTTATGGCTACCATATCCACCTTCCCATCCACCATGAGAGCCTGTAGCTCTGCTGTTTTGTTTCCTAGACTCCAAGTGTTCAAGGTTACCACCCTCCACCCCACTTCCTTTGCCCCTCTCTCTACTTGCTCTCCCATTGTAGCACCCCCTCCTGACCTCTTCCTAAGTCCCCTGCTGCCATCATGGGGAGTAAGCTTGTTCACCTTCCCTGCCTGAGAGTCCAGCTCTGAATTATTACTTCTACTGGCTTTGTCCCCACATGAGGGGATCACAATTTAGGGGCAAACAGAAGCGGACACCTGCTGGGAGGTCCGATGCTGACACAGGTTGCCACCTCCCACCCTCGTCCAAGACATGACCCCTGTGGGCAGAGGGTCTCAGACTGAATTGGTGCTACAAGGGCATACTTTCAAACCCTTCTGCCTAGTGCAGGAAGGGAGTGCACCAGTGGGTGCCCTGTGCAGTTCTGATATTAAACAGTTCTTATCACCCCCCATTTCTCTAACTACACATTGCTGTTAGTTCTTCAGATCCTTCTCTTCTCTCAGCTTCTGAATGATGGATTACTTAGGAGATATCCCCCTCCCCCCCCCAGGGTCCATGTTGATGACAGCCACCACAATATCTGCAAGATATTTCTGGGCCTTCCATGCAAGAACACAGATTTGGCAAAGGGAGCAGGAATACATGCCTGGCAATACACCTCCCCAGACTGAGGCCACTTCCTGCAGCTCTCTCTCAACTACAGTAAGCTAACTCCTCCCCTCAGAAGGCTGATGAAGGCCAGCTGGTGCAGCCCACTGAGACATTAGGGGATTAACCCTTTAGAGGTTTCTAACAGGTTTCGAGATCAACAAAAGGAGCAAAGCTCCTTATAAGGGCTACACTTGTATTACAATCTTAAGTACTGTTATTTTGCATATTTTTTGGCTTTTGGCTGCTTATAATATGACCATCCTTTAGGCAGAGAAAAGTTTAGAAAATTGACATACACCACCTTCTGTTTAGAGGTTATGCATCTGCCAAACATGTTGAACTTGTGTTCTGTATGTAACCCCTAGATGGCGCTATCCCAGGGGCTACTACCCCTGCCTGATTTGCCACTAACAGGTTGAGGGGCCTGGATCCAATGGCGGGTGCCTCCACCCAGAGGTCAGGGTTTACAATAGTTAAACTAACTTGGTCACAGCCCTCTGGGACACTGCAACCCCCCTTTCTTCCCACTAGTGGCCCACACAATACATCAGAATTACCTTTACAGTATACACTTACCCCAGGACTAGTTCTGGCACTGGGACCTCCTGGTGAAATAAGATACAGTGCAACAATCACAGTACAGTACTTTACACAGACAAATACCTCAGGCAGTATAACTTTGCTGAAACAAGCAGCTCTGATTTATTTAGGGGATATAACAAGGACAGGGGAAATCAGGTTAATTAGCTTTATCACTCTAATAATCTATCTATGGCTCTGTGCATAGGCCTTATCCCTATCAGTTACTGTCCTGGGTACCCAAGCCCTAGTGGCTAGTCCAAACCGTGGCAGCTGGTAGGGGCCCTTTCACACAGAGAAAAGGAGAATTAAACAGTCAGCAGTACAGTAATTCCATTTGGATTTAATGTGGCAATTCAACAGGGAGCGACCCTGAATTAGTACTCACGACCTCCAAATAAGATAGGGTCCTTCAATGTCAGCAGGGCTACTCTTGAGCTCCACGAGACTCTTCACACTTTTATATGGTAAAAAAAAGAAAGTACTATACCAGGCAGGCTGCATCTGTATCCCGATCACAATTACTGCACAATACCCGGGAGAACACACAGCAGATTCAGTTCCTGACAGACCGAGTGCAATTTTCAGCAATTCCTCCAGTCTTCTACAGGGTGAGCCTGGTTTCTACTCTTCAGATATCCTTTGATTCTCTTCACAGGACGGATTCAGTCCTAACAAGCTGCAGACCGGAACTCTGGACCTTACACATGTTTTTGACTAAACTGTGCACTGAAGGAGCACAGGGTTCCTTTCCTTCACTGCCAAAGCTCAACTGAAACTCCCAACAGACAAAACCGGGCACTTCCTTTGAGTTCCTCCCAGTTCTTGACTGGATTGGCTGTCACACAATAGACTGCTGCTGTTGGTCCAAAAGGCGCAAGTCTAAACTACATCTCCCAAGTCACTGCCCATACAATCCTCTTGTGGCTGGCTCAGATTATGAGTCAAGTTCTGATTCGTCCAAGGCACCATTTTAGAGCTAGCTTACCCCACACTGATTGGTCCAGTTCAGCAGTTCAAAACCAGAATGGGGAACTAGGCAGACACAGTTCTGACTGCAAAGAAAGCAGGTTAGACAAACTGTAATTTCATTATTACTGTAAATGATTTCTGGCAAACAGTTACATCTTTCAGATAGGTTCCCTTTGCACTCCTAGTGACTGCAAAAATGGAGTGAATTGGCAGCAGCTCGAGTGGTACTCAAACAGAGAAGCACACAGACCCCATACAAATAATTATGTCTGCAAGCAGACAGCTCTTAAGAGACAGTACCAGAGGTTCTAAAAACACTCACTGATAAATGGCTTAAACGCCAAACACCATTCAGGCTTGTAGTATTCAAGCAAGCTCCTGGAAGTCTTTTGGGAACCCCCATTTGCAGGGGTTACATGTAGTTAAAGTCACAGGAGATTAAAGTTTGCAGTACGTGCAACATTTTATTAAAAATGTGTCAGTGTTTAGTGGATTATAACTCAGCTCCCTTTAAAGCAATGTATTTGAAACATGGCACACATATCCATGCAGTGGGCATCCAACATGTCATATTTAATGGCATTTGGACAAGACGTTTTAAAATTTTGCTAGATTTTGTTGAAAGTTTACAAAATTTCACAAAAGCAGAAATTGTGGTTTCACCAGAATTCCACTGACGGAAGTTAAGTTTCCCCCAGCCCTAGTTATAACCCCCCCCCCCCGAGTTCATACAGGTTGTTACATCTATCCAAGATGATTTACAGGTGTATTACTCAAAAGGTTCCCCATTACATCCCAGACCTGCTAAAGGTCAAAAGTAAAATCAGCCGGATAGATCTTCGTTCTGCTGGATTTAAATTTGAATATATGATTAAAATCAGTGTTGGGAAACAGAGCTTTTCTATTACAGGCCTGAAATGTTGGAATTAGTTTTACACACACACACACACACACACACACACACACACACACACACACACACACTCCGGATTTCACCAAATTGAAGTCGTCCCCGAAGAGAAGTCATGGTTTATTTTTTTTATTGAATTTTATTGACCGGGTAGGCCCACAGAGACTAGAAGTCCCTTTTTCAGGGGTGACCCAGGTGGGGGGAAGGGGTACAGATGGTAACAAACTGAAAATGAACCAGATTAAGCTGTTGGTGGTATTTTTAGTGAATGGGGGAAATCTGGCCAGGACACCGGGAAAATTCCCCTACTCGTCAGTAGGGGGAGCCGGAGTTCCAGTTACCAACATGGCATCGGAGGAGAAATGTGGAGATGGAGGTGCGGCTGGTGAGCGCTTTGCTGCTGTTGGCATGGATGAAACTGAGAGTGCTGCACCTGTGGGGAACATCCTCTATGGGCCAGCTTTTGATGGAGGGGCTCGAGTGGCTGCTTTACAGGAGGGCGAGGATGATCACTCGGAACCTCATTTGTTGGAGAGGGAATTTGTTTTGTTGGAGGCACTGAAGCAGAAAGTGGATTACTTTTTTGAACTGCTGCATACAGGAGAATTAGAGGAGCTTGCTGACCACAGGGAAGTGTTGCTGCAGAGGACTCCGGAACCAAGGGCGCAGCGAGGAAGGTCGCTCAGGAATAACTGGAAGGCGGAGAGTGCTGCGAGGGATGCAGTGCCTGGAGACAATGCTGTGCAAGAGGGTTCTTCAGAATCAGTCTCGATGTCAAGGGACTGGGAGGCTGCTGTGCTTTCTTCGGCAGGGTTCTGGATGTGGGGATTACCTGAACTGTGGGGTTTGAGGGTGCCTCCACTGAACAGGGTGGACGGGAAAGTTCTGGGGTGGGGTATGGGATGGTTGACAATGGTGTCCATCTGAGAGGCCCTGACACATCAGGCAAGCTGGCTGTAGTTACATGACCTGAAAGTCCGATCTACAGAGAGGGGTTTGTACCCACCAGGTGATTGGTCTCCTATTCGTGCTTTGCTGGAGGCTGGCTGGGAGAGGGACATGGTAAGACAGTGGCATTCGCAGAGCCCTATGGAATCAGTGGCGCCTGTCTTTCAGGCTGATATGGTGGATTTGCTGTCCCTGTTGGGGGGGGGGTCGACGGACTGTTGCTGAGTCGAGGATTGGGTATGGGAAGGCAGCCCCTGCAGTACCTAGGGCCCCTGGGCAGGTGGCCCCTGAGCACAAGGAGCAAGTTCTTCATGAGGTATTGGAGGAAGTATCAATCCCTAGAGAGTCTGAGAACCAGGCCTTGCCAATAGCCTCTCATGGGACACTTGGGCTCATACGGAAATCATGCTGTCCACTTGCTGATAGTTCACCCCCTGATGCTGATCTTTCTTCCCCAGCTGTGCTACGCTCTGCCCCACCGATAGTGCCTATCCTAGGGGTGTTTCCAGTACCGAAGCCTGTGTCAGGGACTACACCTCATTCTTGGGTGGATCAGATGGATATGGAGCCTGCCCCCCCCCCACCATCGGCTCAGTTCCCTTATTCAGGACAGTCATTGGATGATACGACTGCAGCCCAGAAGTGGTCACAGTTTCTAAAATCTGATAACTTTTCTAATTCACCGGCCCCAGCCCACAGGCGTAATGCTGTTTGGCTTTTTTACAAAGGGAGATTAGATCCGAAGCCAGATAGGTCATATATGGGTCGATATCTTTTGAAAGAACCTCTCTGTGTGACCCTTCATGAACTTTAGGCTTTCCTTCACGCTCCATTGGATGGTTACTTTGATCTCAGTTTTCGTTCTCCTGTATACATGGACAGGTTTTGGACTTCCTGCAACCAGTTAAGACACTCTGCTGTCAGCTGCCTTCCAGGCTGTCCCTTTGACAAAACCCACAATTCGAACTCTTACTGTTATGCTGAAAAATGAACGGGTTAGGTACAGGATGTTCATTATTGGCTCTCTCAATGATGTGACGTGATGGGACAGCCAGAGCCCATCTTGGATTCAGAAATATTCTGAACTGGTCACTGGCACTCCAAAATCAAATTGAGACACTCTACATCAGGCCTGCAGCATACTGCAAGTGTTTTCTATCTGGGTTGAGACAGAGCCCAATGTTTCTACCCTGGACAACCGTAAACCTGCTTTCGGTGTGGCTCGGACACCCATTTGAGTAATACGAGTGACAAACTGCACCGTAACCTGTGCTTATCTTTGGGACTTGTTGGCTCTCATTGTACAAATGTCTTGTTTTGCAATTTGTGTGAGGAGACAGGGCACTCCTTCTGGATATGTCCACGGGCATCGTGTAATAAGGAAGAGGAGGATACACGAGATATTCTGGAGCGAGTGCGTCATACCCTATAACAAAAATGAAACAAAGCACTGGCTGCCACCATAGTGCATGAGCTGGACTTGGCTGAGGACTCCCTGTCCCAGACAGGAATGGAGACTGACCCTGTGCTGCAATCTGATTTATCTGATGTTTCTACTCTGTGCTGTCTTATGTGGCCTGGGTAGTGCCTGAAAACGGTCCCTGGGATCAGTGCACCTACCCGGTTAACAAAGTCATAAATAAATAAAAATCTGGAGCACCCCCTTTGTCAGGAGTAGTTTCTGACCCACCCGCTTCAGCAGATGGGTCATTGGCACCGTCTTCTGGTGACCTTTGGTCGGCAGACATTCCTGTGGTAGAAACAGACTCCATGGACTTGGAGATTATGCCTCCTCCTCCCCCTACCCCGATTTTAACTTTGGTCAGCAGGAAACATTCTCTGAGATCTCATAAAGCCTTGTTGGCAGCTGCGATAGTGATGCAAGAGAGTGACCTTCTACCTCCGGATAACAAGTTTTCGGTATTGATGGAAGATGGTGAGGACTGGAAGATCAGCGTGAATTCTGAATATTCATTTTGTACTTCCTCTCAACTTTTCATTACCTCAGATCTGGAGGATGACATCCCCAAGGTTAAACCAAAGACAAAGATTAGGAAGAAATTGAAGATGGTTTCACGGCAATGGAAGGAACAATCTATGGATGTTTCCTAACTTGTGTGTTTGTCTCTTTTTTTTCTCCTTTTCTTCTCCATAGATCATGGTAACAAGGATTTGCCTAGCTACTTTGAATGCAAATAACATTAAGTCTGTAGCACGGAGGCTTTTTTTAATTTTCTATTCTTAAAGAGTTAAACTATGAGCCGGCCCGGTGGCACTGAGGGTTGAGGTGCTGGATGCCAAACCTTGCACCACGCCGATGACCCGACTTCGGGAGTGAGCTCGGGAGTCGGGGGTCGGCAAGGGAGGGAGACGGATCGAGCACCCACTGTGCTGCTCTCCTGTCCGGGTGGGAGGGCATGGGTTGTCCAGTGTTCTGGCAATCCCCAGTGGAGACTGGAGGGCACCACGAGCTGCCAGGCTGCACGTAGGGAGCGAGGCTGATGCAGGCAGGGTTGCCGTGCACCTCGCACAGGTGAAGGGGGGTCTTGGGCTTACTCCACAAGAAATACCTCTCCAGCCCTGGATAGGCGATGGCCCTGCCAGAGCCACTGCCACACACCCAACCCTGGTTCCCCGCCACTGCCCCCTTGGTCTCCCTGGGTTGCAGTCCCCCAACCCGGGGAACTGAAAATGAACTTGAAGATGGCGGGGGAACACAGCGGGTGGTAGAGCAAGTTGGTGAGTGCAGTGGCCTGAGAGAGTTCCAGGCTGGAGGGCTACAAACAGAAGAGTAAAAAAAAAAAGAGTTAAACTATTATATTATTTTCCTCCAGAATACCTGTTTGCATTCATTGAATGATGTTTACCAATCCCAGAGGCATTGGTGTTGGGGCCCGTCCTTCTGGTCCATTGGCACTGACCTTTGTGATGGGGTGGGAATCATCTTTTGGGGCTGTTCCTACTCTGCCATGTGGTTGGTGGACCTAGATTCTGGGAGAGCTCTCCTTTTGGATGTTACATCCCAGGACTCTCAGTTCAATTTTATTGTCTATGCCCCACAATCGAAAAAGGACCAGATGGACCCCTTATGATTACTTCAGCCTTTCTTGCACACCTCAAGGCATGTAGTGTTCAGGGAAGACTTTAACTGTGGCTTGTCCTGTTCAGATAGAGGGGGGACTACTGAGAAATTATTTTGCAGTATGAATGCCCTGAATGATGTCTTGAATTTGGCATCTCTGCAGGTTGCTTACCGATTGGTGAATAAGGAGGGTGGGTGTACTTTTCATAAGTCAACTCTGGCCTCCAGAATTGATTACCTTTTTGTATCCACATTTTTGACCCCTAGTACCATAAGTCTGGTCCCCATTGAAATCTTGGATCACTTTTTATTAGGAGGTACCCTTGGGGAGTCATCATCAGTCATTCCAAGGAGGTGGTATTGGAGATTAATTAGCTCTCTCCTTTTGGATACATATCTGAGATGGGTGATTTTGAACTTCTTATGGGCCAGGCAGTCCATGACTTGTCTTACTGATGATGTGGGGGACTGGCAGGAGGCTACAAAGGCTGAAGTGCAGGTCCTTAGTACTCGCCTAATTTCCATGCGGATTACTGACTCCAATACCTATCTCTGTGGGTACAGTTTTATTTATTTATTTAGCTTTTCTTTACGGGTAAGTGCACTAGCCATAGCAATGACTATTTTTCAGGCCCGACCCGGGAGGGTACCGAGCAACAATACAGGGAAACATTTCAATACAAGTACAAAAATAGTTGACAATAGTATACAGAGCAATTAGCAAAAAGTAGCTATAGAACAAGGAGGTTGCAATACCAGTGCAGAAAAAAAATAAAAATAAAACAGGAACAATACAAAAACCAAAAACTACACCACAATTTGTTTTGAGGAAGAAAAACATGACAGATTGAACATTTCAGTGCTAAATAGGGGATTGAATATAGAACTTAGGGGAAGGATAATAGTAAGTGATAGAAGTAAGAGCCAAGAACAGAGGGATGAGAGTGAAGTAAGGTGGGAAGTGGGACAGATAGGTAGGTAGAGGAGAAATGCATTTCATGTGTTCATACAGTTCATGAGATTACTCTCTCTTTACAACAGGCAACTAGTGTGGATTATTCCTCTCAGCTGATTATTGTTTGTCAGAAGATGAAGGACTTGCAGTATGACAAGAGTTTTTCTTTTTATATGGAGCACATGAGTGATGCCGGGGGTTTGCACAGTATGGGTGATCCGTTTAAGAGCCATAAGGCCCGGGTCACCTGCAAGACATTGACAGGGGTGGCCACTTCTTTGGAAACATAGAAACATAGACTTTGATGGCAGATAAGGACCACTTGGCCTACCAAGTCTGCCCATTTCCCTACCGACTGGATAAGCTGCAGATTCTAGTTAACCAACAGCCTACTTCCTGCCACCCCCCACTACAATTGCCTTGTGTCTGTCCCATGCATGTTTGAATTCCCCCACTGTTTTAGCCCCAACAACCTCCCCAGGAAGGCAGTTCCACGCATCCACCACTCTCTCCATGAAAAAAGATTTCCTCACATTACTTCTGAGCCGTCCCCCCTCGATCTTTAAATTGTGTCCCCTTGTTCTTACGCATCTCTTTTTCTGAAAGATGATACCCTCCTGGACTTTGTTGATTCCCTTGAGGTACTTGAACATTTCTATCATGTCCCCCCATCCCTCCTTTCATCAAGGGTATACATATTAAGCTCTCTCAGTCTCTCTTCATATGATTTCTGATGCAGACCCTGCACCATTTTAGTTGCCCTCCTCTGGACTACTTCCATCCTGTCTATGTCCTTGCATAGATGAGGTCTCCAAAACTGCACACAGTACTCCAGATGGGGTCTCTGATTACCCATACTAAGGGTATTTTGGAAAGGTCTCAGGAGCATTTTTTTGACATATTTCATTGCTCTGTACCAGTTGGACCATTAGAGGCCTTTCTGACTCCTATCCAGATCCCTCCTATTCCTGAATGGGAGTTGACTGCCCTAATACAGGATGCCAGTTCCTCGGAGGTTGATCAAGCTATTTCAAGTTTACATTTAAACACAGCCCCGGGAGTGGAAGGGCTAATGGGCAATTTTTATAAATCCTATAGGGGAAACCATGGTGGATATTTTGCCTGTTGTCTTTAATTGGAGCCTGCAGAGGGAACGTTAACACCTCTTTCAAAGAGGCGATATAGATACTTTTGTATAAAAAGGGTCCGACCACTGATTTACTTAACTGGAGACATTTGTGTTTTCTGAATAATGATTTGAAGATTTTAATGATGATCTTAAATGAGAGATTGGCGATTATTGCAAATATAGTGATTTCTCCAATTCAGACCTGTGCTATTCCTCACAGACACATGGTGGATAACCTCATCCTGATTCAGGAGTTGTTTCTGAAGGGGCAGAGGGAAGGAGGAAGAGGTGGCATCCTTCTGTCCCTTACCCAGGAA
Organism: Neoceratodus forsteri; assembly: GCA_016271365.2. Lineage (NCBI taxonomy): Eukaryota > Metazoa > Chordata > Ceratodontiformes > Ceratodontidae > Neoceratodus > Neoceratodus forsteri. The sequence continues at coordinate 156,463,293 of CM057449.1, read as the reverse complement.
AGAGTTTCTTATAGGGTTTCATATGAATTTTTGTTTACTGTATTGTCACATTATGTAGTTCCCTTGACTTTTTGTTCTTGTACTCGGACCATTTAAGAATTGGCTTCCATTACACCCCTTATTAATGGGTATAAGGCAGGGTGCATTGCTCTCCACTGAGGGGTTCAGCAAGGGTGCCCTCTAAGCCCCTTGTTGTACACTTTTTGTATAGATCCCATTCTTCAGAAGATTATGCTACTCCCACAAATCCAGGGCATTGTGAACCCTACCTCAGCACTTGAAGTAAAGGTTGTGGTACATGCTGATGATGTCACATGGTTTGTACAGAATGTCTCTACGGGCTGTATGGCATTGGACATCTCTATTCATTTCAGCCCATTTCTGGTGCGAGATTAAACCTCCAGAAATGTGCCGAGGTGTTTTTGTGTGCAGGATTGCCTCCAGTGTGCTCCATTGGTGGTGTTCACTTGGCCACTGCCTCAATCAAGATTCTGGGTATTACTTTTGGTATGGGGGATTTGCTATCCAAAATGGGGAATCAAAGATTGTCTTTTGTGCTACTAAGGTTGCCCGATGGAAGCATGGATGCAAACGAAGAAAACGAGGGTGTGGTTATGAAAAGATTTTTATCACCCATTTTTACTCATATATCAGGTTTTTCCCCTGCCTAGGATTTTGGAAACTACATTTTACAGCCTTTTCTTTCAGATGATTTGGGGAAGCTGGTTGAATACCATTAATATTGGTTACAAGGGGGACCTTAATATGACCAACCTTGTGGTTACAGTTTTCTGTCATTTTGTTAAATGGAATTTAGGATGTTATAGGGACCACATGGATCGGGTGTGGAAACCATGGGTAAAGACATGGGTGTCCCCTATACTGGAACAGTGGTCCTGTCTGAATTTCTCTCCAGTGCTATCCAGCGGGGTTTCCACCTTTGTGCAGTCTCTGTTAGAAAAATTGAGAAGGCAGAGAGGAGTGCTTTTTCTTCAGTTTTTGACTAAGCTGAGCCTTCTGTATCAGGAAACTTTTAATTAATTTTTCCAGTATGCTCCCGTATACCCTAGCATATCAACCGAGCACATCTTTTTGATGCACGACTCCTTGATGGATAACAGCACTCTGTCAAAGATGTGGGATATTCTTTGGTTGTGTTGCCATGGGAAACTCAGTGTTAAGGCTAATGCAAAACTTCAGAAAGTGGATGAACGTTATTGTCCGAGGGAGGGGTGTGGGGGTGATTTGGAGACAATGTTTCACTTCCTGTTAGAATGCCCCTTTTCTGAAACTTATTGGCAGACTTTGGCCAATAAGTGGCATGACCCTGGGTGGACCTGTTTGTCTCACAAGGATATATACTGTATATATTTTTTTAACCAGGAGTGACACACTAAGCTGAAAGCTTGTTTACAGGTGCGACCTGGGAGCACAAGGAAGTTAAGTGACTTGCTTAGGATTATACAGTATGCAAGTGGGAGCTGTGGGACTCAGTCCCAGGTCTCCAAGGTTGCAGCTCAGAGCCTTAAACCACTGCGCTATACTGCCTCCTTATGTTATATTGGGTTTTACCCCTTCGGCTTGCCGATATGACAAGGGGATTTTGAGACTGGTCTTAATGGTCTCAAAATACTACTTGAGGCATGCTAGATGTGTTTTCCTACTCCAGAATGTTGGTATTTCCCCTTTGGCTTTACTGGTACTGGCGGAAGGAGAATTAGTGGCTTTTTATCATTGAGATTGTAAATTGGTCGCACTTGTTTTTTGTCCTCCTGGGTAGAGAAATGTTGGTAACCATTTTGAACCACTTTGAGTGCCTTTTCTTTTTTGTTCTGGTTCCCCTCATTTTCTTTTCTCCCTTCTTCCTCGCAGTTGGGCAGGGTGGGTCTTTTGGGGTCTCAGGTGTGAGGTTTATTCTTGTACGCTGTCTTTTTGGGGGGGGGGTTGTGGTCTGCTAGATGTTTTAGTTGGATCCTTGTGACCCCTTTTATGTAGTGTTTTTTTTTCAGGCTTGTACAATACTGCTGTATAATGTATGGTAGAACACTGTTAACCTTAGGAAATCATCATTTCCTAAGGTTGTCAACCTATCGATGTGACGTAGCAATGTTGTTAACCTATCGATCTTTACGTCCATCGATGGAGTTCTTCTTTCTTGATGATCTGCGCGTATGCAGCCTTTTTATGGCCAGACAGTAGATGAATGCAGCAGTTGGGGAAGGACTGACGGCCACAACAGTGACTATTTGTCAAAAAGTGAACACGCTTTGTTTTTATGATGTGTAACCTCTGCAAATGGGGGGTTCCCAAAGACTTCAGGAGCTTGCTTGAATGCTCCAAGCCTGAATGGTGTTTGGCATTTAAGCCATTTATCTGTGAGTGTTTTAGAGCCTCTGGTACTGTCTCTTTAAGAGCTGTCTGCTTGCAAACATAATTAGTTTGTATGGGGGACTGTGTGTTTCTCTGCTTGAGTACCACTCGAGCTGCTGCCAATTCACTCCATTTTGCAGTCACTAGGAGTGCAAAGGAACCTATCTGAAAGATGTAACTGTTTGCCAGAAATCATTTAGAGTAATAATGAAAGTACAGTTTGTCTAACCTGCTTTCTTTACAGTCAGAACTGTGTTTGCCTAGTTCCCATTCTAGTTTTGAACTGCTGAACTGGACCAATCAGTGTGGAGTTAAGGTAGCTCTAAAATGGTGCCTTGGACGAATCAGAACTTGGACTCGTAATCTGAGCCAGCCACAAGAGGATTGTATGGGCAGTGACTCTGGGAGATGTAGTTTGGACTTCAGTGCCTTTTTGGACCAACAGGGGCAGTCTATTGTGGTGACAGCCAATCCAGCCAAGAACTGGGAGGAACTCAAAGGAAGTGCCGGTTTTGTCTGCTGGAGTTTCAGTTGAGTTCTGGCAGTGAAAAGGAAAGCCCTGTGCTTTTTTGGTGTGCAGTTTTAGTTGGAAGCGCGTGTAAGGCCCGAGTTCGGTCTGCAGCTTGTGTAACTGCTTGTTAGGACTGAATCCATCCTGTGAAGAGAATCCAAGGATATCTGAAGAGTAGAAACCAGGCTCACCCTGTAGAAGACTGGAGAAATTGCTGAATTGCGCTCAGTCTGTCAGGAACTGAATCTGCTGTGTGTTCTCCGGGTATTGTGCAGTAATTACGATTGGGATAGAGAAGCAGCCTGCCTGGTATAGTACTTTCTTTTACCATATAAATGTATGAGGAGGCTTGTAGCTCAAGTGAATCCTGCTGCCATTAAAGGACTTTTGCCTGTGACTGTTTACCATATAAATGTGTGAGGAGGCTTGTGTAGCTCAAGTGAATCCTGCTGCCATTAAAGGACTTTTGCCTGTTACTGTTTACCATATAAATGTGTGAGGAGGCGTGTGAGCTCAAGTGAATCCTGCTGCAATTAAAGGACTTTTGCCTGTTACTGTTTACCATATAAATGTGTGAGGAGGCTTGTGTAGCTCAAGTGAATCCTGCTGCCATTAAAGGACTTTTGCCTGTTGCAGTTTGTCATATAAATGTGTGAAGAATCTCGTGGAGCTCAAGAGTAGCCCTGCTGACGTTGAAGGACCCTATCTTGTTTGGAGGTCGTGAGTACTAATTCAGGGTCGCTCCCTGTTGAATTGCCACTTTGAATCCAAATGGAATTACTGTACTGCTGACTGTTTAACTAATTTTTCTTTTCTCTGTGTGAAAGGGCCCCTACCAGCTGCCACGGTTTGGACTAGCCACTAGGGCTTGGGTACCCAGGGACAGTAACTGGTAGGGATAGCTAATGCACAGAGCCATAGGTAGATGAGTAAAGTGATAAGCTAATTAACCTGATTTCCGCCCTTGTTATATCCCCTAAATAACTCAGAGCTGCTTGTTTCAGCAAAGTTATACTGCCTGAGGTATTTGTCTATGTTAAAGTATTGTACTGTGATTGTTGCACTGTATCTTCTTATTTTACAGGGGGTCCCAGTGCCTGAACCAGTCCTGGGGGTAAGTGTATACTGTGAAGGTAATTCTGATATACTGTGTGGGCCACTAGTGGGAAGAAAGGGGGGTTGCAGTGTCTCAGAGGGCTGTGACCAAGTTAGTTTAACTATTGCAAACCCTGACCTCTGGGTGGAGGCACCCGCCATCGGATCCAGGCCCCTCAACCTGTTAGTGGCAAATCAGGCAGGGGTAGTAGCCCCTGGGATAGCGCCATCTAGGGGTTACACGTGGGACCATACACTATAAAAAATAATGTATGGTCCCTGTCACAGGGTGCTCCTGTGAAGGGTTTAGAGCCCCGAGCTGTTATATATAAAAATAGGAGGGAACCTACAAGCTATGTTGAATTTTGGTCTGAAGGTGCTGTCTATGTACTTATAGTTTTCAGTTAGGCTGTCAGTTTGAAGTCTGGCAACTGCTAATTTCATTAAAACAAAAGACAGCATCTGTTTAGTAACAGTGTTTAAAAGAATGTAATGAATAAAAATAAAATCAAACGAAGGATAGTTGTTAGATTAAAAATATTTCATGACACTTTCTCTGGGTGGAGAAACTGAAGTGTAGAGCTTTTGTGAAAGCATGCTTAAATTCAGTCTCTTGCCCAGGGTCAGTCGTCATGCTGAGAGTCCGGTCGGCGTCATGAATTGCTGGTAAAATTACTGTGTGAGGGTATGCACCTTTGATTAGGTATTTTTCCCTTGTGATGTAGCCTTGCAGTCTTTCAAGCTATGATGTCCGGTTTAAAAATGGTGTGGAGAATTATCTGGTTCTCCTTAATATTCTCCGTTATGTTCTTTATTCTTAAAATGTATTTAAAATATGCTGTCCAGTGTTAAAATTGCTTTAGGGCTTTAAGCGCAACAGTAATAAACAAGCGGCTTCCCTATCGACTGTCATGAAATTCGTGAAAGGCATTTAACCTTCTATGGTGTTTAAATTTCATGTTTCCCTTGAAAATCAATGGGAATGTTCTACTTGCCCTCGGAGTTGAGGTAGGCTGTTTGTGGGTGGTTTTGGGACTTTAGTAGAGCAAGAGGATTTTTGTATTTACGGGTGATTTTGTAAGCCCAGGGGTTTCATTTAACTTTGGCTCTGGTTTGCTCGCTAATATGAGTCAGCTGGTCTCATTAGTCTCACATTTATTTGCTGAATGTATCGTGGCTAAAAGGGTCAGGAGACCTTTGGGGGGGGCTCCTTTTCTGTGTGCTCTTCTCTCATGGCTAATAGCTATTTTGAGTCACTTTGTTATTCTCTGGGTGAGTGCCTCTTGGTGTTTAATATAATTTTGTAGCATCTGTATTCTAATTTAAATACAGTGGAAACATCCAATGGTTCAGTTTAAAAGTGTTATATTTTAGCCATAAGCCAGTGCCAGATTGAATGCCTTTAAATCAGTGTTATATTGGCTCTCTGTATAAAAGGGTTTTGTTATATATTTCTGAGCTTTTTCCGATGTAGTGCGATTGTAAGCACTATCACAAAGATATTAACTTTTAAAACCTTCTTTAAAACGGATTATTCAACAAAGCACAATTGTTTTGAACTTCACTAACCTTTTGAGTTAGAGTGTGGAGGTTTGGAAGTGATTCCAGACTCTTTCTGGAACAAGGGTGTTTGCAGTGGTAATGGAGTCCTGAGTTCGAGTCCTGGCTCCTTCTTCTTCTAGGAGCCAGCCGACCTTATTTCCTATCCTTTTATCAGGTATAGGAAGGGGAGGTGCTATAATTTTCAGAAATAATGTTTAAATCACTATTAAAAGAGTTTAAACTGCTGGTAGCATAATAAATGTTTTGCTTTGGTAATTTAAAGGAGCAGTGTGTATATAAATAAAATAAATCCTTGGCAAATAAAGATTTAAAGTTTAAATTAAAATATTGGGGAGGAGTTGAATGATCACATGACCCTTTTGGGATATAAATTCAGACTCTTTGGATTAGAGTCAAGTTTTTGTTTGAGATCAAGGGAGAGTGCAAGGTCATTCTGCTTGCTGTGGGTCTGGAGCTATGCTCTGGAGCTAGTTTTCAAAGTGCTCTATGGAGTCATAATGCTCTGTGCTATCTACTGCTCTGAAAGGAAGATTTATAAATGCCAAATGAATTTGTCTGCTGTGGTATTTCTGCTGTGAGTTCCAGAAAAGCTTTGACAAAGTGCTCTAAAGAGCGAAGGTATACAATTTCTGTACTAAAACTGAGAACCTGATGTTGAACTGATGCACTAAATTAAGTATTGATCTGCCTCTGAATAATTTTTCTGGAGAATTGAAAATAAATGTGGAACTTTGGAAAGAGGCTACATGTGTCAAGCTACTTGATTTGCCCACATAAACCTGCGCCCTACCACAGTCCCTCTATCGGTAACCGGTCACTGTTAACCGTCTTGAGGTTGCCATGGCGACGTAAACCTCTCGAGCTTCGCTCTCGAGGTTTACATGGTCCTGGCAACCTCTCATAGTTAACAGACTGTTACTGATAGAGGACCATACATTATCCTCTATGTATTTCATGTTTTTTTTTTTTTTTGTTGTTGCTTCTGGCCACGTGCCATGTACCAGCTGTATTGTATGTATCCCTATTGGTTATTTTGTCCAAATAAAGCTTCCCCTACTCTTTTTCGAGAAGTGCCACGGGATCTTTAACCTCCACCTCAACAACCACCAGAACAGGCAGAAGGGACCTCGGTTTAATGTCTCATCTAAAGACAGCACCTCAGGAGTGTAGCATCCCCTCATGATGCACTACAGCATCAGTACTGGGATTTACTCCACATACCTGGTGTGGAGCAAGAACCCATAACCTTTTGATCTTCTGGCCTCAGAGGCGAGTGTGCAACCTGCTGAGCTGCTGACACTGTTTTGAAACAAGTGGATTTAATAGAAGCCATGGCTTCAATTTGGCTAAATGCGGTAACACACATATATATATAACCCCTCCATGTCTCTGTCACTCCCCTCCTTAATCCCATGTTCCTGACTGCCTCTGTCATTTTTTTGTATTTAAATTTTTATTGAATTTTCAGTAGAAATACAACAATAATGAACAGAACATATATACATAGATACATAGAATGTGATGGCTGATGAGGACTGCCCGGCCGATCTAGTCTGCCCAAATACCTTACCCCCAAGTGTCCCCTGCCTACCCTTTCCTTTTTATCGCCAGAGTCCCCTTATGTCTATCCCATGCATTTTTTAATGCTTTCACTGTCATCACCACCACTTCCATGTGGAGGCTGTTCGATGCATCCACCACCACCCTTTCTGTGAAGAAGCACTTCCTCACATTCTCCCTGAGTCTCTCTCCCTCTAGCCTCATATCATGGCTCCTTGTTTTGGGGCATTCTCTTTTCTTAAAGAGGCTCCCCTCCTGGACCCTATTAAAACCCTTAACGTATTTAAAAGTCTCTATCATATCCCCCCTCTCCCTTCTTGTCTCCAGCGAATAAATATCCATCCCCACCGCAGGTCAGGTTTGTTGCCGGCCTGCAGAAAAACACATGCACGGAATTCAGGGGTTAATCAAATCACTAGACCCAAATTGCTAAAACCTAAATCACAAGTAACACTCACATCCTTAGCAGGCTACGGAGGCAGCGTACAATACTCACTAGCTTTGAGCCTCCACTCATCACCAAAATAGTGGGAATTATAAACCAGGAAAAGATAAAAAACACATCTGGGTCATCATAAATCCCGTATGCTTTCCTGTGCACACTCAATTACTTAATTTTCAGACACCAATGTCCTCTTGTGAGCCCTACTGAGGGCATATTAAATACACACCCACTTAACTTCGGGCCTCCATACAGACCAGGTATCAAATCACAAAGATTCTACTGCGTGTCGCACATAGTTACACACATAGTCAGATGTCCCATTAGGGATTACCTTATTTCCAGTTATACCTAACCTACTTGGTGAATACCTGGAGACGTTCTGCCTCAAATATTGCTCCCTACCTCTGAATAATGCCAAGTATATGGAGGCAGTATAGCGCAGTGGTTTAAGGCTCTGAGCTACAAATCTGGTGACATCCAGCAGACCAGACCTGGGTTGGAATCCCACAGCTTCCACTTGCATACTGTGTGACCCTGAGCAAGTCACTTAACTTCCCTGTGCTCCCAGGTCGCTACTGTAAAAAAGCTTTCAGCTTAGTGTGCTACTCCTGGTTAAACAACTAAAAAAAAAAAAAAAAAATATAGTGAGAATTATATACCTGTAAAAAAAGTATTCACCTCAGATCACTATGAACAACCCTTACCCTCCAATTACCAGAACATTGTCTTCCACTAACTAGCACACTTTCCCAACATTAGGCAGTGGGCCTTATTGTCCTCGTTAAAATCATTAATCAAATAATTATTCTGCAAACTACTTTAACACACCTTTACTAACTCATCAATAACTTATCTGTATCTATGTTGTTACTTAATTTTAAGGTGACCAGCTCTAATGGAATCCTAAAAAAAATTTCAACAGTTGACACATTTGAATTGTGAATTGCACAAATAAAAACAAATAACACATAATTTTATATATAAAAAAAACACACTAATAAACTGGCGAAGCCTATGTATAAGAGGAAACAGCAGAAATTCTCTATGAAAGTTCCAACTGCCGTGGCAAAAATGTACCTGAAAGGCAGTCACTCCAAAATCTCTGCAAGATGAAAAACTAATATACAGTTTGTGAAGCAACATACTACAGCGCTCCTAAACGAGGAGTCCTGCTGGTTTAAAACATTTGAATAACTCTCAAATATCCATGTACATTTGAGGCTCCTTGTTTAATTAAAATCACTGTAATAGCCAGGAAAAAAACAAAGCGTTCAAGGCGCCATTTTGCTTGCCAGCCAGGATAAGTTTATGGGGATTTTACCTCCAGCAATACTAAAGCAAAACTGAGGCAGCGTTCTTATATAGTTTATAGATTGATATGTGCTAATTCTTTGATTTAATGCTTGGAAATAAAAGAGTTGTTCACATCCATACATAAATGTACTCACGGCTACACCTCGTTTGCCTTCTTTTCAAGTTTCTTTAGTAAAGTATTTTTCCAAAGCGTCAGAGCATCAGTCTAATTTTCAGGGGCCTTCTCATAAAAATGTTTTCAGCCATCTCAGCATGGACAGTGCTCTTTAACTTTCCATGGCCGCTTAATCCAAGATCATCAACTTAAGCACAGACACCTGGATAAAAAAACACAAACAATGCGCTCCTCTAAGAACGGTAAATTTAATACGCTTTCACAAAAGACCCCAAGCCCTAGGCAAGGATGGCATACCTTTTGAAGGCATTTTAAAAGCCTTACAGCATGTTTTATCCCATTAGTCTCCTCACTCCAGTTCCTTACGAACAGTCGAAATTGAAGTCATCTCCGAAACTTTTCTCCAAAAATCTCACAATTCCATGATTTTCCATCGCTTCCCCGTCCAGAATCACTCTGAATAAACGAGGAGTGAATAAGCACATAATTCGCTAGGTGAGATTAATATCTCTAAAAGCGTTCTTAGTCTAAAGATGACAACATGTCAACTTTGTATCCTAGATAAAGAGACAAGCGAACCGTCCGTATCACAAAAAGCTGACATAAAGCAATCACTTGGCTAGAAAGTTGTTGGTGTCTCTCAAAACGCCAAGAACAAACGGTCACTCGTCTAAACTGCCTAGAGGCTCCCAACAACATGAAATGGCTTATGAAGCTTGATTAAACAAATACACTCAGGGTTTCATACATAAAAAATAAAAGAGCCTCAAAGGAATAATTTTAAAACTGAGAACAAACTTGGAGAAAGACAGCCAAAAACGTAACGGAGCGGAGCAGCCCTGCAGCCATCTTGCTACCCCGGCCCCTATTTTGTCTAACCCATTCATATGGAGCAAAGCCAGTCTCAACGAGGCTCTCATGCACAAATTAGTAGCTTCATCTATGGGACATCCAGTATCAGTGCTCCAGTCTATGTCTGGCATATTGAAGTGCCCCAAAAACTATGGTTTCCACTAACTCCTTGTCTATCTCCTCCTCCTGTCCTGCAGGTCTGTACCTGAATAACTATCCCTGTCCTGTCTCCAGTATGATCCAAAGAGCCTCTGCCACTTCCTTACAGCCCTGTACCTCTGTCACTTTAATTCCTTCTCTAACACACAGTATATAGCCACTCCTCTCCCCCGTTTTCCAATCCTATCTCTCCGGAATAGGGCATACCCTGCTATTGATGTGTCCCAGGCATGGTTCTCTGTGTACCATGTCTCAGTGACAGCTACAATGTCTAGCTTCACCTTAGCCATTAAGGCTGTTTGGTCTGTAATTTTATTCGCCAGGCTACAGACATTTGTACACATCACCCTCCAAGTCTTGTTTTCCTTCCTTTTGGTGTTTTCACCTTTGCCCTTGTGTATTCTCTTTAGTCCTTTTTTGTTACCACCCTCAGTAGGCATTCATACCTGTTCCTTTACAGATTGGGCTCTATGACTGCCCTCTGTGTATCTACTTGTCATATTCTGCCCACCATGTGAAATACCTGCTTCCGGGGGATTGATGGCCTGGTTCCCCTCCTCACTGGGGACCTCAGTCTCAAGGTCCTTCCTCCTAGTTTAAATGTCTGTTAGTGACATCAAACCTTTTCCCTAGTGTCAGTACTCCCTCTCTTGTTAGGTGCAGGCCAGAAGAACTTCCTCTCCTAGAAGTCTCCCCATGCTCCAGTGTAGTGGTAGCCTTTATCCTGACACCAACTTTGTAACCATGCCTCAATTTCCTTGTTTCTTATCTTTTGCAGGCTACCACCTTTGCTTCACATGGGAAGGACCTTGGAGAAGGCTAGGGATGCTGAATGAGTGGCCAAATGTTCACCTAGCTTAATTAGGTTCTGTATGGCCTCTTCTACCACCTAGTTTGCCAGATCATTTGTCCCAAGGTGTACAACAGTTATGTCCTCCCCAGCTCCTTCCACTACTTTCCTAATGTGATCGGTGTCCCATTTTGCTGAGGTACCTGGGAGACATCTGACCATCTCTTCTGATTGTGCACAGTCCCTTAGGTGGGTTTCGACTCCCCTTATCATGCAGTCACCCACTGTAAGTATACTTCTTTTCCTTGTTTTGTTTTTTAATGCTCTCCTGCCACTGTTTGTCCCTACATGACACCAGTCTGCTTTCTCTGTTGGCTTGTTCTCCTCCTTCCTGTGGCTGTCCTCCCTTTCCATAGTTAGAGGCTGGCAGTGTAGCCTAGAGGTTAGAGTAACAAGCTGTGAATGAGCTTGGTACATCCAGCAGACCTGGTTTGATTCCCACAACTTCCACTTGCATACTGTGTGACTCTGAGCAAGTCACTTAATCCCCCAGTGCTCCCAGGTTGCCCCTGAAAACAGGCACTTGTGCCTAGTGGGCCTTACCTGGTTACCAAAGACAAGTAAGAAAGAAAGAGATAGAAAGGAAGGAAGGAAGGAAGGAAGGAAGGAAGGAAGGAAGGAAGGAAGGGATTTGCTGTTGGAATGGGATTCTCTTGGAATGAGTGCAACTGAACCCTCCTGCTGATTTTTCCACCTCTCCCTTGCACCACCTTCCATCCCCTGAACCAGATTGCCTTTGTGGGAGTGGTCCTCCAAACAGGATCTGAGGTCTTAGAGAAGGAGGGTGTGATGTCCTATCCTTGTATAGCTTGTTGTGCAGTTGGGAGATTTCTGCCCATGCTACATTTAGCTGCTCTTTTAGCTCGCTTAGGGTTCAGCAAATGGGGCAATGCCCTATTGCCCAGAGATGTCCTCTGTGGAAGAGCACTCCGCACCCCTGGCAACCAACGATATCCATCCCAGTGGATATCATTCCTTCCCCTGGGCCCAGATTTGCTGTCCCCCCCACCCACTATTTTTTATGTTGGCTCGCGCTTGTGCGCCAGCCAACATATTGCATTAGTAGCAGATTTGGAGGCGCAGTCACTGTTGGGCAAATGCAGTGCATATATCAGTAGGTGCGTCCCTCATTCCCCAGTAAGCCAGCATGCACACCAGGAATACATAATGTGGCGAGCACATCTAAGGAAAGGTCCACTGCAATGAGAGCAAAGCTCATCATACGCAGCGGCACCTCCCAATGTACCTTCCCTGGTGAAACATTAGAGTAAACATGGTGGCATGCTGCTTGCCACAATGCTGACTTCAGGGGTACCCAATCCTCCTGTCAGCATGCCCTGATCCAGTTTATGTGCAGACAAGGGAGCCCACTCCCCATCGGCATAATACACCCCCCCATTTGTTATGTGCCAAGGGGGGTGCCCAATCCTCGGCTTTGCCCCCCCTTCGGTATAGTAGCTGATGAGGTTGCCAATCCCCATCAGTTAGCCCCCAAACACTCAGGTGGCATGCTGGGAGCCCACCCCAGCAGGCCAAATGTCCTGTAAAAAAAAAAAGTCCTGGTATGTTTTTTTTTTTTAACATGTAAAAGAAGAAAATGGTCCCTCGCGGTCTGTCTAGCTCCCTGCCCCAACCCGCACCTACTCTCTGTGCACCCTGCCTCCCCACACCCCCCCTCATCCCATACTTACCTCCGGAGTCCAGCACGATGATCTTCGGTGGCCCGGGAATAAGTCTGCACTCTTCAAAGCCGACCGCGAACTGAAGAAATGCCGGTAAGCTGTATGATGGCCTGATCCCAAAAATCACCTCAAAGATAGTAACTTGAATCTAAATGATTTCACCTACTCTAACATGCTAATCGTACCAGTAAGAGGCCTTGATGTGACTCATGCCCTCCTCCCTAGACTACTCATCTACTACACTGCTGCATCTGTTGCTAAATGGTGGTGTATTTATAGCTGTAATAGCCCTCAATTTGCCCTGCATAAGTTAGGGTACATCATATTGTTGGTTCTCTTGCTGTCTGGGGACATTAAGTTGAACGCTGGACCAACGCCAAGTAAATTACCTCTAAACTGCACTGGCTATGACATGAACGGTCTACACATGGTCCATCTAAATGTTAGGAGTCTTCTCCGTAATCATACAGAACTTGAAGCCTGGGTGACGAACCACCACCCTGATGTGCTCTGTCTATCTGAGACATGGCTAAAGCCCTCTATCCCAGATACTTACTGCCTGCTCCCAAACTACAACCTTCTTAGGTGTGATAGGCCACCTCCAAAGCATGGTGGGGGTGTCGCAATCTATTACAAAAACAATCTAAACCTAACTATGATAACTGACAGGAAAAACTTCTTGTGTGAATACATCCATGCTATACTCAGACTAGGAGTTAAGAAACTCCACATTGTCTGTGCCTATAGCCCCCTCATGGTGGACTAAATGGCCTAGTGGACTTGCTGGATCTCATGGCCGCATATGCGGGGAAGAATGAACTTATTTTTCTCAGAGATTGAAATTTAAACTGGCTTAGCAAATCTCGTGATACCTTACAATCCCCGATATAGAGCTACAGTTTACACCAAATCATTACTGACCCTACAAGAGTGTCTGTTACCACAGAGTCCAGCACCCTTATTCATTGGGTCTTAATGAATCACGTGGACAGAATTGCAGCAACCGGAATGCTACTGGACAATGCCAGTGATCATTCCCCTGTTTTCTGCATATGGAGTTAATCTACACCCTTCACATCCCCCCAACAATGTATATGCTTCAGAAACTATGCAAACTTAAACCAGGCTCACTTCTTATATGATGTGTCTCATACTGATTGGTCCCCTGTCTACCAATCAACGAATACCGATGCCACCCTCCATGCTTTCCTGAGTAGGTTCGTGCTCCTACAAGATAAACATACTCCAGTCATCACTCGGCACATTCGTGGTAAACAAACCAGATGGCTACATAAAGACCTCCATACAGCCCTCAAAAACAGGGATAAATGCTGGAGAAAGTTTAAAATCTCCGGTCTCACAGCAGACTTTAACATCTACAGAGAACAGCGATCAAAGTGCAAAACGCAAATAAGACATGCAAAAAGCCAATACTGTAAGGGCCTTTTGATGGAAGCAGCTGGTGACCCTAAGAAATTTTGGTCCCATATCAACACTTTCCTTGGATCTAAGCAAACTATCCTAAACATTGATATGAAATTGAAAGGTGTTCATTGTAATGGTTCGGGCACAATTGCCAATGCATTTAACTCTCACTTCGCTGACCTCTCCAATTACACTACTGTTTTCACTTCCGATAACCTAATGTCCGAATCCCCCACCTTGAAGGACACTACAAATACTCCTCCTTTCTACTCTAAAGCTATCTCAAAGAAGGCTTTCCTTAAACATCTAAATTCCATATCTGACAGTACCGCTGTTGGATCTGACTGCCTTGAACCTAAACCGTTAAAGCTTGCGGCACCGTTCATTGCAGGACCGCTGTCCAGAATACTCAATTTGTCCCTGAGTGAAGACGTGGTGCCCGATATATGGAAACTGGCCTGAGTCACACTGGTGTTTAAAAAAGGTGACAAGAAAGATATAGCCAACTATAGACCAATAGCTATACTGTTAGTATTAAATAAAGTCCTTGAGAAGCTCGTCTCAGCACAGATCTCAGACCACCTTACTAAGTATAACCTTCTCCACACTAACCAACGTGGTTTCAGAAAAGGCCATAGTACTCAAACTGCTCTTTTACAGCTGACAAATGATGTTCTTCTAGCCACGGATCAGGGTCATCAAACCAGTGCAGTATTTATCGATCTGACGAAAGCTTTCGATCTGTCAACCACCCTCTTCTGCTTGCTAATCTTCAAACCCTGGGTTTTTCGACTGGAGTTGTAACCTGGTTCCATAGCTACCTATCAAACAGAACTCAACTGTAAAATTCAACTCGGCCAACTCCAAAAAAGCAGTCATTAATGTTGGCGTACCACAGGGATCTATCCTCGGACCCCTCCTCTTCTTGATTTTTATTAATAACATAGCCCAAAACATATCCTTCTGTTCATTGTTGCTATATGCTGATGACCTTGTTCTTTACACTAGCTCAGATAATGTCCACTCTATTAATCATAAGCTCTCTATGGACCTACTAAATATTCAGTTCTGGATCACCAGAAACAAACTTGTTCTCAATGCTAGAAAGACCCAGAATATGCTCTTTGGATCCTCTATTAAACTAAAGCAGTGCCTTGAATTTTTCCAGGTTTCCTGGGCTGATGGTTCCCCACTGGAGATGGTAACTTCCTTTAAATATCTGGGTGTCTTGCTTGATGAATCCCTCAATTATGACACCCATATAACCTCTACATGTAAGGCTGTCAATGTCAAACAGGGCTTAGCCTACAAAACAAGTCGCATTCTAACTCCTTCTGCTAGGACAGCCATTGCTAGAGGAATCCTACTTCCGTCACTCTCTTATGGATCCGTAATCTATACTAATGCATCCAAGGCTACTCTTCATAGGTGGGATACAACTTATAACAGTATCTGCCAATATGTCTCTGCATCCTCCAGACTAAGACATCACTGCCTACTGTATTCAGACCTAAACTGGCCCTCCCCCATTGTATACTGGCTCCTCTCTCTTGGGAACCTTCTGGACAGTATACTGCGGTCCGGTATGCCTACCTACCTCACCTCCTTGCTGACCCCTCAGCCCATCTCCTACAGTCTCTGATCTTCTGGCCTTTTCTTGCTTAGCATTCCTAGATGTAGAACTACTACAGGGAAATCAGGTTTTTTGCATGTAGGTCCCTCCTACTAGAATTCACTGCCCCTAGATGTACACCTGGCCCCTAATCATGCTACTTTTAAGAAGAGGCACCGCTCCCTCTTTACCGCAGGTGCTCGTTGCACCTGCTTCAACCCACAGTAGATCTTGGCTGCCTTTGCTTCAGCTGCCCACAGTTCCCTCCTACCTTCTGTGGTGTGAGCTGGCACCCTGCTCCCTTCAGACTCCCCATTAATTCTATCCTCCCTCCCTCTTTCCCTTCCCTTTTTTCCCTTTCTCCTCCTCTCTCTCTCTCTCTCTCTCTCTCTCTCGCTAGGCTATATCTTAGCATTACCTCTCTCCCTGCCTCCTCCCAATAGCTGTTTTTCTCAGTTTCAGCCAGATGTATCGATACCCTGTGGCATTTTTGCATCTTAAAAGTGATATTACTATTACTGTTTATACACGGGCACTTACCTTCTATTTGTATAATTACTTCTTTACGTGCCTTAATACCAATATAATTACTGGCCACAATTTTTTAACACTGGCACAGCGAGTTATAATTTTCGTTATAACTACCTCGGCTGAATTATAACGTAAACCTGTACTACTCTGCTCTAGAAACTGGCCTTGAGACATAGAAGTAAACGACTTATAGGTCTCGCACCGTGTCCTGTCAGATCTACCGTTCTGAAACAAACAAATACGACCACTTTTAAAAAAAAACGGATGTAAATAGCGACAGCAACAGCACAAGATTCTTAAGAAATGGAGACAAGATTTTAAATCGTAGACTCCCTATAACAGAACAATTTACAGTAGAGCAGCATAATCTAAATACCAAAAGAAAAACAGACAGTGATCTCTGTCTCAATTTTTTAACAATAATCTATTGAATTTGCAAATAAATGATAAGGCAGTTGAAGAAACACGTTTTTAAAATAATTAAAACTGCAATGTTGTACAACCACCACAAATAAATTCTTCATTATACCACAACTGCCTTATTCATTTGTTGGTAATTCAATAGATTATTACTAAAAATAATGACCAACAATTATAAAAATAAAGTAATAAGCAGGTGGTTGTTGTGAAATTTTACACACCCTCAGTGTGGGATGCCTATATAAACCCTGGGGCTTCGCCTCGGGGTTTATGAGGCATCCACACCTGAATGTGTAAAATCTCATATACTCACCTGCCTATACATTATTCTCTATATTGTAAACATTTTTGTTTCACTTTTGATTGTGATGTATTGCATATTTCTTGACACTGTACTCCATGTACCTGTTAGCTCTCTGTGTTGTTAACCTCCCGGGTCGTGCCTGAAAATAGTCACTTTTGTATCTAGTGCACCTACCCGGTCATCAAAAAAAAAAAAAAAATAAACAAACAGGTTTTTTTTCAACTTTGGTGAATATCTTGGGCATTTTTTGGAATTTTTGCACCAAATTTTCAATATGGGGTTATCGGGGCCCCTCCTCATGAATTCAGTCACTGTCATGGCGTTATTCAGTCCTGAAAGGTGATTTCGCAGTCACTGCATGGAGTCACCTTTCGGGACTGAGTAACAAAATGACAGTGCCACTATTCATGAGGGGGCTCTCAAAAAGCCTATGTTGCAAATTTGATGAAAAACCAAAAATTGGCTGTTTTACAAGCGTGCATTGCGCTGTTTCCACGCACGCACGTAACTTCGTGAATTTGTAATATTTTCACTCCAGATTTTCAAAATTGGCATTTTTCCACACCTCCTTATGAACAGTACAGCTGTCATTTTACATATCCTGGCCGAAATGTGCTTTCAGACGTCTGGTGCAGAATAACACGTTCGCTGTGCGAAATCAGTTTTCAGGACAGTTTGAGAAAATGACGGTTACACTGTTCATGAGCAGAGGTCCTAAAATGCCTATGTTGAAAATCTGGTGATAAAAGTCCATAAAATGACTGTGTTACAAGCGTGTGTTGCGCAGTTTCCACGCACCCTTGTAACTTTGCAAATTTGCAATATTTTCATGCCAGATTTTCAACACTGACATTTTTTCACACCTCCTTATGAACAGTACAGCTGTCATTTTTCACAGCCTGCCCAAAATGTGTTTCCGCACCTGTGGTGCACAATGGCATGGTCGCTGTGGGAAATCAACTTTTGGGACAGATTAACAAAATCACAGCACCACTGTTCATGAGGGGAAGTCCCAAAATGCCTATGTTGAAAGTGTGGCTAAAAAAATCCCAAAAATAATTGGGTTACGGACGTGTGTTGCGTAGTTTATATGTATGCTTATGACTTTGTCAATTTTTCATATTTTCACTCCAGATTTTCAAAGTTGCCATTTTTTTACACCTCCTCATGAACAATACAGTTGTCATTTTCCACATCCTGCACAAAATGTGTTTTCATCCCTGTGTCGCCAAATGGCATCGCCACTGTGCAAAACCACCTTTCAGCTAACAAACTGATTATGCCGCTCTTCATGAGGTGGGGTCACAAAAAGCCTATGTTGAAAATTTGGAGTGAAAATACCAACAAATGCCTACAACATTAGGGTTTCCAACTGTAACACCCCACCCTGTAGAGACTGCCAGGTGTCAGGGGTGTGACTTGGGATCATTGGCTATAATGCTCATGCCATTCCACCCCCACACCCACCCAGCAGCCAGTGACAGGCATCGAGGTGTGCCTTGGAGTGTTTGGCCCTAAAGTTCACCCCATTTTCCTATACTGCACCCGTTTCAGCATATTTCCTTATGGAATGGGGTAAGCATAAGGCCCAAAGACCCCAAAGTACACCACAACACTTGTCAGTGTCTACAGGGTAGGGTGAGACCCACTCTCCTCTACTGCACCCATCTCAGTGTATTTCCTTATGGAATGGGGTAAGTATAAGGCCCAAAGACCCCAAACCACACCACAACACTTGTCAGTGTCTACAGGGTAGGGTGAGGTAAAATGGCATGAGCGTTATAGCTGACGCCCCAAAGGCACACCCCAGTGCCTGTCAGTCTCTGCTGGGTGGGGGTGGGGTTGGTGTCAGTTCCATACTTTACTGCCATTCCTATTATGCATCTCTAACTCATGCACTACCAATGCCAATGCCAGCGAGACAACATTCGGCATTGACAAATGCTTGTTTTTTATTCAATTCACTGTGTCCAAGCTTAGAGTCCTTATGCTCAGCCCAGTGACCCTGCTCTTGTCACCGAGAGCCTCTGTAGTTTCCTCCTGCCTGTGGGAGGGACCAATCAAATGTCATCTTCCTGGCCCTGCAGGAAGTCCCTGCTGTCAATCAGCTATTGTACTCCATATATTGAGCAACACCTGGATTGTCAGGTGGGAGGAAAATTTTATATAGCCCAACTGTGTGTTTGTCAGCCCTTCTGCTGCATTACCTTAGGGCTATGCTTCACTCCACGAGTCCTAAAGAAGCTCCAGAAAGTATTCCCACACCCTGCAATGTCAAGCAAAAGCAATCCCAAGTCTCTACAAAGCATCAAAAAGCAAAGTCAGTATACAACGAGATATAGTAGCTATTCTCTATCTACTAATTAACTTAGCATTTATACATGGAAGAAGTAAACATTGAAGAAATACAAGTATTATATTCTTTAAGTCTTATATCTATATCCTTGTAGTTACAGGTGTATAAGCTGCTAAAGTGACATTAATCTTCAGTGTTGTTTTTTCTTGTCCATGTCCCAAACGGAGTCCTGAACAGCATCACAGGAGCCTGCTCTCAACAACTACAGGCTGTCCTGCAATTCAGCTCCCAAACAGAGCTCTGAACAGCATTGCAGGAGCCTGCTCTCAACAACTATAGGCTCTCCTGCAATTCAGCTCCCAAACGGAGCCCTGAACAGCATCGCAGGAGCCTGCTCTCAACAACTACAGGCTCGTCCTGCAATTCAGCTCCCAAACGGAGCCCTGAACAGCATCGCAGGAGCCTGCTCTCAACATCTATAGGCTCTCCTGCAATTCAGCTCCCAAACGGAGCTCTGAACAGCATCACAGGAGCCTGCTCTCAACAACTACAGGCACGGAGTAGCCCTCTGAACTGCTGCACATTTACCTTGCTGGAATGGTGTTTCTGTAAAATGATTTAATTAATTTCTTATTGGCTGAGTATTGATGATAGTTTAATTTCACACTGCCTGACCTACATTTACTAGCCTGTTTGTGTGATATTGCAGCATTGCCTTAACTCCATTTTTAATTTAAATCTGTTTGTACTTAGCAGTTGCCTTTAATCCTCTGACATGCCTGAGCTTTAAGTTACAGTGCTTTAGTATTTGAATTTCAGCCTGTTTGTTTGCTGATGTAATTTGCTTAATTCGGAGTTACCTCTGTGTCAGCACCACTGCTCTTTGGCTGCACATAGACAGTCTCCCCTCCCCCTCTGCTGAACCTCTTTCTGATCTTCCCACTTCGGCATCTCTTTACTTTGTTTCCCAAAGCTACACCCCCTCTAATTTCTGAATATCTCCTTCCCTTCTAGGGGCTCTCCTGCAATTCAGCTCCCAAACAGAGCCCTGAACAGCATTGCAGGAGCCTGCTCTCAACAACTACAGAAACAGAGGAGCCCTCTGAACTGCTGCACATCCACCTTGCTGGACTTGTGTAGCCTGTCAACACACAAGCACATCGACTTCCCCACTCACCCTAGCTCAACCCTAAATTTATAGGCCTCTGTGGTCACGTGATTTAGTCACATGACCACCTATTCTCAGATTTCTAAGTCCCCATTTTTCCATTAGTTGGTTACACACTCTGACCAGTAGGAGCTACTAGTGCGCACTTCCTATTACTCTCCTCCCTAGTTATTTCTAGCCCTGTTCTTTCCCTTTTTCCGATTGTTTCTCTCTGGCCTGCCTTTCAGTTTCCTAATTCCCTCCCTATTATTACCTCCTGCCCTTCCAGGGTTTAGAACCCTTGACCCCTTACACCTTAGGCAAGCACACTACCTCTGTGCTACCTGGTGGGAACAAAGAAAGGTGTGCAATTATCTGTGTTATCCAACTCATTCAACTGCCCTTCAGCCTTCACCCCTATTCCTACTCCATCCCTCCTCCCTCCTCACTACTGGCAACACTCTTGACAGCTTTACCATCCATGCCCCACCCTCCCCACAAACACAACTTGTGCACTGAATTTCCTAAATCCTTGGACAGATCTCTGGGTCAAAGATGTGGTCCACTGAATACCTGCTCCCTCCTGCCATCATACTGTTACTAATTATCCCCTACGACCCTGTATATCCTACTGTCACAAATACCCTCACCACTCCAATCTGACTGGATACAACATGGCCTTTGTGCACCTTAAGTGAACGTGCAACTCACCTTCCAGCACCCTACCTGTCTGATAGTGTCAATTTGTGCGTATGGCCCACCCCAACTCTCTCTCTCTAGTATCACACCTTGCCACACTCCCAGTGCTCCTGTCATCTATATCTACTCCCAAACATCCAGTTATCTTCAAACCTAAACTCCTAAAACTCATGCTAATCCATCAGGCCCTACTACTCCTGCTTCTCTTTGGAAATGTTCACCCCAACCCTGGCCCTCTGCAGCAAACACCTAATAAACATTCTAACCCTATCGGGCTAAAGATTGCTTTCCTCAACATCCGTAGTCTACTTTCAAAATTGGATCACTACATGTCTGGGTTCAACAGCACAAGCCTGACATCCTGGCAGTTGCTGAAACTTGGCTCTCTCCCAAAACACCAGACTCTGCCACTACCCTCGCTGGTTACACTCTCTTCAGAGCTGATCGGCTTGGTAAAGAAGGTGGAGGCTGTGCCATTTACCTCTTGGACACTCTACAGGGACATGTCTTTCCAACTTTGTCAGCCGGGAATAATGATCAGGCTATTGCAGTTAAAGTCACCTTGTGTCACAAAGGGAAGTTACTCATCATCCTGTCCACTTACATCCCACCAAGGGATATGGCTACAGGCTCTGACACTGTCATTGACTATATCTCCAAATTACCCAGTTGCTCTGAGGTTATTGCACTAGGTGATTTCAATATCAATTGGCAAGCGTCTGAGGCTGGCCCTTTTAAGGATGCCACTGCAACTGCTGGCCTCTCACAACTGGTACAGTCCCACACTAGACTTATCTATAGAACTGGTACCCACACCCTATTAGACCTCATTCTCATTAACCAGCCTGAAAGTATTAAGGACACTCAGGTTCTTCCCGACTCCCTTAGCGACCACTCCCCAATCATGTGTCAGTGGTTAAGCCAGCATTCCAAACCCCCTAACAAACTGTCCTACCAACGTGCACTTAGGCATGGACAACTTGAGCAATTTCAAAATTATCTTCATATGTGCAACTGGTCTTTAATCGATACAGCAACAAGTGCTGACCTAGCGCTAGGACACATCATCTGTTTAACAAGGCATGTGACGTCTTTGCCCCTTTTAAAAAACAGAAGAGCAAAAAGTCCAGCAACCCCTGGATTACACCGCACCCCTCCTAAGCCTCATGGCTACTCATGATCATCTTTGGCACGTAGCACAGGCCACAAAAAAGACTAGAGACAGGCCACGCTACAAGGAGGCAAGGAATGCCTGCACCTGAGCAGTACGCCGTGCTAAAATTTTCCACTTCCAAGATTAATTTGTGAACTCCTGGGGAAATAGCAAAAAATGCTGGGAGAACATAAAAAATCTCACTAGCAAGACCAATAAATCCCCTCCCTCGGTGCTCAATATTAAGGGTGCTACCACTCAGGACCCCAAAGAAATCGCAAATGCTTTTAATACCGCTTTTACAGACCTGAGAGAAGCACTCCCTCCAACTTCTTTGATGATCCTCCCTGCTTGAACAACGTTAGTAAAGTGTACCCTACCCCAAATGCACCCCGTTTCTACTTCAAGACAATAACTACCATGACAGCTAAAAAATACTTACTGCATGCCCTTAGTAAATCCAGATTTAGTTATGGCACCCTAGATCTAAAATTGCTCCGTCTAACCCTTGACTCTGTTCTGTCACCCCTTACCAAGATAATCAACCTATCCCTCTGTTTTGGCCAGTTCCCCTTGGTCTGGAAAGTGGCAGTTGTGATGCCTGTTCACAAGAGTGGTGATAGGGCCACTTGTTCTAATTATCATCCGATCTCCATCTTGCCACCCCTCTCCAAAGCACTGAAGTGAATTGTTGCTGTCCAGTTGACTGACTACCTTGCCACCTATAATATACAATGTGTTCAACAACACGGATTCAGAAAAGGGCATAGCACCACCACGCCCTTCTTGAATACACAGATTTCATACATAAGTCATTCAATCGTCGACATCTTTTGGGATCAGTCTACATTGACCTCACAAAGGCGTTTGATACCGTTTTACTCGGTCCTTTCCCTCCCTTGGTCTATCCCCTGATGTTACTGCATGGTTTAAAAGTTACTTAGAAGACAGAACACAAAGAGAGAAAATACAAGATACTCTCTCAACCAGCCACCCAGTACGCTCAGGAGTCCCCCAAGGCTCTATTCTGGGTCCCCTCTTATTTAGCCTCTAGCTAATACTCTTCCGCAAGTCTGCTCTACAAACCTACTCCTCTAGGTGGACAATGCCATGCTCTTCACCAGCCAGCCTGATCCCTTACATCTCGTCAACAGTCTGCAAGATAGCTTCACGACAGTTGAATCCTGGTTCACCAAACAAATTAATAATGAACTATAAAAAACTAAAGTGATGCTCTTTGTCAGCCATTACAACAAGTAGAAAAATGCCCAGCTTCTGATCTCTAACAACCACAGCTCACCCCCTTGAACAAGTCTACAACTTTAAATATCTAGGCATAACACTTGACAGTCACCTGTCCTACAATGAGCATGTAAACTTAATCTCCAGAGCCATAAGCATCAGGGTAGGGCTTCTGTACAGACACAGGAGAAGCATGTCCCAAAAAGTGCTCTGCCTAGCCATCTCCAGTTTTATCCTTTCAGTTATTGATTTTGGACTAATAATCTATGGCTCTGCCACCAATACCACACTTAAGAGGTTAACTGTGGCCCTTAACAAGGCCTGCTGCCTTGTCACAGACGCCCACCTTTACACCCACCTCTATGACCTCTACGCCACAGCGAACTTATTGAATCTTCAGGCAGACTCTCCTACCAAACCTGCCTCTTTGCGAAGAAAATTAGCCTTGGACTAGCCCCCCCCCCCCAACACTGTTGCAGCTTCTCAACAGGACCAATAAACATCATCGTACTAGAAGCTCATCCAACCCCACCTTTAAAGTCCCTTTCTGCCAGACCGCTCAGGCTCAGCGCTTCTTCATGTCTAGGGCACCTTCCTGGCTAAATAACCTACCACCAGACTTCCTATCGGACACTAAAATTGGATCCTTCAAGACCAAACTTAGGCAGCATCTAATGAAAGGCAGTAGGTGTGAATGTCCGACCTAACTGACGCTGATTGCCTCCTACCCCTAACCTGCACTAACTACTTACTTGACCTCTCTACTCCCTTACTACCCCTATCCTCTCCCCTTCCCTTCCTGACTATATTCACTTTCACCACACCTCAGCAATTTGATTCCATCTCCTTTCCCCCCTGCCCAGGCAATTGTAACCTCTTTATTACCCTTTAACATTGCCCCTTAGCCCCTCCATTGACTTACCCCCACAACAATGATACACCACACCCCCTTTCCTCACCCCTCCTGCATTACCCCTTGATAATCCCCCCCTTTCTATGCATATCCCTATGTCGTACTTCTATTTCTTTTTGCCCTGTTCCTTGCTCATAAGTAGCTTAGCTTGGTTGACACCATCCCCTCTGTTTGCTGCTGACCTGCTCTCAACCTTACTCTGGAGTTGTCTTATAACTACCTCTACTTTTCAGCTCCCTTTTCCTCAACTTCTGTGGTCTACTGACAAGGTCATTCCCCTCCGACCGCTCCTACTAAATGTAAAATAATGGTAACCCTGTAACTCATGTAACCTAGTAGCACTTACTAAGCACCTGAAATTTAATTTTCAGGCTATCTGTTTGTATTATGTATTGTTAGTAATTTTGTTTACTTGCTTTGCCCTTTTACCATGTAAACTGTCCCTGTGTTCCTTCCCTCCTTGACATGGAGCCTTAGTAAATGAGCCTATGGCTCAAAGGTAATGTAATTCTGAGATTTCAATAAATAAATAAAAATGTCACTATCACAGTAGTTTTTCTTATGATAGAGGAGCAGAAAGATAGATTGTAAATGCAAGCTAAATACCAAATTGTGAAGACTTCAGAGAGAACTAGAGATGAGAATGTAGTAGGATTAAAAGTAAGAGGCAAAGAGAGAGCTGGGGGGGTTAGAAAGAGTGGCCAACTTAAGGTACGAAGGTGGAATATATTTGTAGAAGGTAGTTAACCCATCTTCTCCAGGCTTGATGAAAAGTTAGGAGTGTACAGTATTATGTATGGAGTATGTCGGTCTCTCCATAACATATATTTCCTTTGATATTGTTTGCCAGTCATCTAATGTGGGAATTTTAGGAATTAACCATGCGTGGGTAAGGGCTTTTTTGGCAGCCAGTATTAAGGTAAGAAGAAGTTTTAAGGTTTGTCCTCTAAAGAGGCCTTTTTGAGGTGGAATAGCTTGTAAAATGAGCGAGGATGTTATAGCACCAGGAGAATTGAAGATTTCCTCTAGGTCCTGTATCACCACCATCTAAAATGGCTGTATTAATGGAAAGGACCAAAAGATGTGGGTGTGGTTTGCTGGAGTGTCCCACAGTTCCTGCAACACTCTGTCTGGTTAGGATTAGTATATTTGGCCACTACCTGAGGTGTTCGGAAGAATCGGTACCTACACTTCCATGAAAATTTGCGCCACATTGTGGCTGCTGTTAGTTGATGGGCTTGTAAAGCAAATCTATGCCAGAATTGCATGCTAATGATTTCATTTAACTCTTGATTCCATTTCTGGAGTATAAGTTCTGTAGTTTCTGGGTAGAGGTCTTGAAGGGCCTTAGTCAGATGGCTTAATGGATGGGGGACCAGATCACCATTAACGTGTAATTAAAGGTTGCATCAGTGGAGGTAGGGGTTCCTTTAAGACTGAGTACATTTTATCTTTATTACTAATATAAGAGTGGATTTGCAGGTACCGGTAATGATCTGTGGTTCTATTATAGCGCGTCGACAGTGCTCATGCCGACATCCCCGACAGCGATAGACACTATGCCGAGTGTCAGCATTGTACTGTTGGGGATATTGGCACTTTTCCATCGGGGAGCTTTGCCCCCCAAACCCCCCACACCCCCAGGTCTCTAAATATCTAACTCTGAGTCAGAGTTGGACCGGGGGGGGGGCGCAACACTGGGAGCTGAACTGCCGGTGTCTGCAGTGTTCCAGCACAGTGACTCGCCACATCCAGGCAAAATCTGTCGCTGTGCTGGACTTCGATGTTGTGGTATCAACCTTGTGTCAGTACACCATGATCTGTAGATGGTAAATTATATTTAGAATGAAGGACCTCAAAAGGTAGAACTCCTTGGAGGTCTAAAAGTTGAAAATATAATTGTAGGCCCTGTCTGTTCCATCTTTTTATAGAGGAATTGAGAGTTTAGCAGGAGGGTCCGATCATATGCTATCGCTTGAACCTGAAACTGTTAAGCAGATGTAAGGTAGCAGGACACTATTGTCATCCAGTTTTTTATTACAGTAGCTGTATAGGGAGTGAACTTTGATGTGGGTTTACTCTGTGAGGGGTTACTAAAGAAGTAATAATCCACATTGTGTAGGTCATTTGTGAGGAATTCTATTTGTTTCCAAGATGGGCATTGCAGTTTGGATATCCAGATAGAGAATGTACAGAGGAGAGCTACCTGTGCAAACCAAAGCATATTCAGTAGATTAACTCCTTCCCCTATTTCGTGAAAGGTTTAAGGCCGAGTAACGGAATCATGGTTGTGCTCCATTTCAGATGAAGCGAGACAAGATGCATTGCCAGGACTGAAAGTAATACAGGGCCGGCATTGATGGGTAAAGTCTGGAGGTAGTATAAAATTCATGGGAGCATATTTTGTCGGATTACCTCAATGTGGGAGAAGAAGCCCAGTTGTAATTCTGACCACTTAGACAGGTCGGCGGTGATGTGTTGGGTTAACAGTTCATAGTTCAAAAGGGCTAAATGGTCAAGGCTTTTTGTTAATTTAATTCCTAAACATATTATTGCTCCTTTATTCCATTTAAAAGGGAAATATTTTTTAAGGAAGGAGGTGAGGCATAATTATAGAGCAAAACCTCGGTCTTTTGTATGTTTAACTTTTATCAGCGAGCTCACCAAACCATCCAGGACATTTCCACAATGCTGGGCTGGAGTCATCTGGAGATGTAAAGGTCAGGAGAATGTCATCCACAAAGAGAGAACATTTATATTCCTTCACCCTAATGGAATACTGTGTTTGTTTTTGTATAGCTCTGTATCTCAGCCGCCAGGGGCTCCAAAAACAAGGCAAAAAGAAGAAGGGAGAGATGGCAGCCCTGGCGCATACCTCTCTGTAAAGCAAAATGAGATGTAAGGGATCCATTTACTTTAATATAGGCTTGTGGGGACATATAGATACCTTGGAGCATTGAGACCATTTGGGTGGGGATACCAAAGGTGCACAGGGTGTTCCACAGAAAAGTCCAGTTCACCCTGTCAAAAGCCTTCTCTGCATCTAGGCTGAGAAGGGCTACAGGTCTTTGTCTGGATGTGATGTGCTGTGAGCACAATAATCAGTAATTAACTTCGTCTCTTATAAATTTAAAAGGGGAACTATCTTTGGCTGTTGGTGAGAAAAGTATACTGTATATTGCACTCATCAATTTTATGGTGGCAATCACTGAGAAGTCAGACTTCTCTTGGATATGGATTGCAATCAAAGCAGTTTATTTTCTAGTATCAGACACCATAGACACAGTGACATTTAAACAATCCTAGGATATTTGACTAGACTCAGTCAGTTGTGTGTTTTTTAACCCTACACCCTTGCAATCTTTAATCATAGATATATAGCCTTTTGTCCCTTGTCTCTGGGTACTAAGGCAGTGCTCTATGAAGAATAATCTTAATTAACACAAGTGCACAATTCTTTAATACTAATAATCTGTTGCTAGCTTTAAACAATACCCTATTGCATTTTATCTTTATGCATTTAATATGGAACCATGATTCTTAAAAGACACGCGTTAGGTAAATACCCTGAAAGTCTGCAAATATATTCTGCCAAGAGTCCTTCCAGCCTTTTCTCCCCTTCATCCGAAGATGGGATATGGAGGTTGGATGATCTGTATCTTTTCTTTGGTTCCTTGGAGTGAAGTCCTTGTTCTTCTTCTGTAACTGAATGTAAAATTAATTTGAACAAAGTTAATAGAATATTAGAACTCTTCTTTCTCTTGGTATTAGCCAAAGTTCTTTGCAGAGTTTTAGAGGAATAACAGTCTTGAAGTCAGAGGGTAAAGTGGAGTTGATGATTCTTCTAGAGAAGGAATAGTGTAGTAGAGATAGGGTGCAAGGTGACAATATAAGGTTCTGCCTTTCAAGATCCTTCTTTTTTGCAAGACTGTCTCATTGCAGATGACGTAGTGTTTCCAAGTGGTGTAGCAACAGATACTTGCCAATCTCTCACTGGCCTAGCCATAGCTCCAGGCAGATGTTCTTGCCTGATTGGCAGGTTCTGGAGCCTATGTGTTGGGGTTTTCCAGCCACAAGGCCTCAGTCAGTATCTTCATGTCTATTGTACTTTTGACCTACCAACAAGATGACAATTAACAGATTTATGACCACAAGACCTAACGCTGCACATGCTTGAGAATAACGTGTTCAGAAGTTATGTCACTTGTGGTTAGGGTGCTGCAGTTTGTAGTAGCAGATGGTCTTTGGTGACAGGCAGTTGTGGTCGTTTTTGAGGAACCTGGCCATGAGGTGACTGTCTGAAGAGTCTGGGGTTATTGTAAACTTGTAGTCTTGGTCCTGTGACAGGACTAATGCTGAGTTGTGATTTTTAAAATAAATCTTGGCTTGTCAGCTCTCCACAAAGTTCACCAGTTTATTTAAGCCAAGTATGTTCAGTTAACATTTACCAAGGTTCTTGAAGCTGAAAGGCCTGAAGAATATCTTTTCATATGTCATTTTAATATCTGTGTTGTCCAGTGATCTCTTTACTGAGGTGTGTCCATGTACCTGGATTAACTACTTGCAGGACTGTTAGGCTATAGAATGTTTTGAAATAAATGTTTTATGACATGCTCTTCAATGCATGTCTGTTGCTGTTTAGACTGAAGTATATACCTTTTCTTACATTTTGCCACAATCCTTTGGCTTATGGCCAAATTGTGCCTACAGTGCTCAAGCTACAGCAGCTTGCGGTGGACGCTATCATGTGCCTGATGGGTTCTATTAAATCTCATCTGGTCTTTGTCAGCTAGTTTGGGCATAAGAGACTCCAGTCACTTGGCCCAGACTGCCATAAAAAGTTTATAGTTACAATTTAAAATGGAGATAGGGTGGTATGAGTTAGGATGCTGAGGGTCCTTATCAGGTTTTAAGATAGCTGAGATGATTGTGTAGTTCCAGTTGGGAGGAGGGATACCTTACATTTGTATCTCTTGGAATGTTTGCAGTAGTGGAGGGAGTAAGACATTCTCAAAGTTTTTATCAAATTCTGCTGGATATCCGTCAGGGCGTGGGCATTTCTGGGCTTTAGTTACCTTTAGGGCTGCTGTCACTTCCACCAGCGAGATAGGGAGGAGTAATTTCTTAGCATCTATTATGGATTTTTTGGGGAGGGAAAGACAGCTAAGGAAGCCTTGAATGGATTCAGTGGAGGGTGAGCCATCTGAGGAATAAAGAGTGTGATAATGTTTTGACATGATATTATGGATATCTTGTGGGTGTCCCTTATAGGTATGCATCTGTGGATTATATAGTTGAAAAATGCATGCTTATGTTTTCCATGCTCGAAGTTGTCGTGCCAGGGATTTTGCATTCTGAGAGCCTCCTTCATAGTATGATTGTTTTAAATATTGCAAAGCTTTTCGGTGCTAAGAGTTTTTGTAGTTCTTATTTTACTTGAGCTAACTTTGGCCTTACCGAATCATCCCCTTGTTGTATGAACATCTGTAGCGTTTATAAGGTCTGCTGGAGTTATAAGTATTTTGCATCATGTTTTTTAGTTTGGGTGGATGAGTAGGCTATCAGTTCACTGCACAGAATGTTGTAAGTGTGTCCCATACAATGGGGGGGATAAATCTTTAGTGGTACTGTCTGCGAGAATTTGGGGTATATGGTCTTTTAGTTGTTGCACAAAGGCAGGATCTTTTAATATAAATGTAATCTCCAGAAGTTAGAACGTTGTTGTTTTCCTAGGGACAATTTGGCAAAAACTGGGGAATGGTCAGAAAGTAAAGTAGTACCCAAATAGATATCTTGGACAGAATCCAGAGGTTCAGCTGTAGTGAAAAGATAATCTAAATGAGTCACAGCATTTGTTCTTGGGGCATAGTGTGTATACTGTCGAATCGTGGGGAATGTATACCGCCAAATATAAATCAGTCATAGATGGGCAGAGTAATTTGCAGGTATTTTTGTATTGGTGGTATTCAAAAATTCTTAGGGCCAGTGGAGTCTAAGGTGGTGTTCAAGGCAACATTAAGGTCTCCACTGAGAATATGTTACCATTGTAACACAGGGAGAAGTTTATTAAGAAAGGATTGTGCTGTATGCTTGGTAAATCCTGGCGGAAAATATACATTTGCTATTGTAAGAGGGGTGTCATATAATGTTCCCATGAGAATGATGTAGTGACCATCTGGGTCTAGTACTTGGTCCTGAAGTAAAAAAGGAACTCCCCATTGAATTAAGGTGATCACTCCTCTCCTGTGCCCAGATTTGTGGGAGAAGCCTATAGCTATTCAAGGCCAGATTATGGCAACCTGGGGCCCTAGGCCCAAGAGAAATCTGTGGCCCCCTCACTGTAACCATGCCCCTTCATCATGACCCCACCTCTTGGCTATTGCATATCAGTTACTGAAACATGAAAACAATGTTCTTACTGTCCCTAAAAAGTGGCATAAAATGCTTCAAAATTAATTAAACTGGCTGGCCCTGTGGCACTGAGGGTTGAGGCACTGGACACCACACCTCACACCACGCCAGTGACCTGGGTTTGGTGACGGACCCAGGTCACTGGGGGTTGGCTGGGTGGCCATTGGGAGAAGGACTGAGTGCCCAATGGCTGCTTTCCTTCTTCAGGGAAGGGTGGGATGCTGGCCTTGCCGCTATACCGCCACTGCCTGGGTGACCCTAGGTGGTGCTGGTGCAGTTGGGAAAGCAGATAGACAGGGAGGGGCCGACGTCAGCCAAGGACTGGAGAGGAGGCACATCTCAGTGTGCCTCCATCTCATTGGTCCTCCTCAAGTGCAGAGGATGGACCAGAACAAGGAAAAACACCCTGCGGCTGATGTAGGCAAAGGGTTCCCGCACAGCTGCAACCATGGAGGAATCAGGAAGGAGCTCTGGTTGCACATTCCACTGAGGATCGGAGGAGGTAGGATGGACTCTTCCGCCCCACCTGGGAGGGGGGTCAAACTGGGTCTCCAGAGTTGTATAGGAGCGGGCACCTATGGGAGCATCCTCCTGGTCCTCATGGTGCAGACTGGGTGCATTGGGATGCCTGTAGAGAGGGACCAGTCACAGTGCAAGGGGTAGTATAAAGAGATAGTGAAAAAAAAATTAATGAAACTAACACTATCAGTATGGAAAAATAGCAATAGCCTGAGTTTTGATAATTTAGAGAAAATAATTATTAATAGACCTGGTAAAAATAATTTTTTGTAACCAAAATGTCATGATTTGCACTTATCCAAAGCCCCCACCCCCAAACACACATGTGTGCATTCACAGTCTGGGTGTTATCATACTGTCCTGGCAGGTAGTATGAACCAGGATGTGGAAGTTTTGTTGGGTTTGGTAGGGACCAATCTCTAAAACAGGCTAGGTACTGGGTGGTGTAGGAGTTACATTTGTGGTTTACTAGGGGGGTTATGAACTTTAGAGATTATACTACAAAGCGAGTGATTATTGGAAGAATTTGAAATCATTCCCAGGTTCAAACATTTATGTTACTGATAAGTAAGCCAGGATCCATAAATGGCAAGATTTACTGATGGGAATCTTGAAATACATTCATTTGTTCACCCTGAAAACAGAGTTGTATCAAGGTCAGAACTTCAGTATAAATGAAATGAGAGAATTAAAAAAAAAGTATGATTTTTAATGTATTACTGAAACTTATTGTAGATTTCTTAATTTTAGGAGTGAGATTAAATATTCATTTTTGTTTATTAAGATATCGGAATTACAAACCTTTGAGTCAGAGACACCTTTACAGAGGCTTCACATCATGGAAGTACAAAACAAGAGAAATGGACAATACAGTGAAAGGTATTACAAATGAATGCGCAGGGTAAAACAACCCAGAGTCAAGTATGGTACAAAGGTAATGAGCAATGCATTGAAAGGTATGTTATCTGAATGCGGAGGGTAAAACAACCCAGAGTCAAGTATGGTACAAAGGTTTCAAGCAAATTAAGCTACAGTATTGCTTACATTCAAATTTCAAGGATGATACAAGGTTTCCTAAGCCAATAAAATATAAAGCATACACACTGAATTGCACTGTTAATTTTGTATAGTTAAGAGTAAGATTCTAAGCTGGGATTCTAAATGGATGAAGGAGACAAAGCAAAGGAAATGGGCTTGTTCACACCTTAAAAGTCATCCTGGCTGGGGCTCCTGAAGCTGTCGGCTGAACTTAACACCTAATCAGGAAGGTGAGAGTCATGTCACAGTTCAGCCCCTGACTTATTCAGTGGCTGAGTCCTTTACAAAAAACATGCAGGTCAGGCAGAAAGAAAAGGATATATAGTAAATGGATGTTGGGGATTGCTAGGGCACACCTGGCAGGCAGGGGCCCTAGGCCTGTGCCTAAGTTGCCTATGCCTTAATCTGGCCCTGTAGCTATTGGGAAGCCCAAATATAACATTTTTCATGCTCTGTTTTGGAAAGATGCATTTCCTGGAGCATAACAATTTCAGGCCATTCTCATCATATATATTGGAGTAGCCTTTATCTTTTTATGGGGCTATTGATACCGTTTACATTAAAGGTAAGTATCCTTGTAGTATTAGCCATTTATGTTTGTAATAAGAAGTGGTCCATGTAACAGTTGGCACCTCCTACCTAGCAGAAGGAGGGTGTTTTTTTAGAATGGGAGTATAGTAGGGAAGATAAAGTATAGTGAATACAATTTGGTATAGGAGTGAGAGCCACAGGGGAATGGGAGTATAGTGGGTGAAGTGAAGTATAGTGAGTGAAGTGAAGTATAGTGAGTGAAGTGAAGTATAGTGGGTGAAGTGAAGTATAGTAAGTCTCAGTAAAGGAGTGAGAACTACAGAGAAATAGGAGTATAGTATATAAAGTAAGACGAGAGTACTCGATGTGGAAGTGAGAAATAAAGGGAAGAATATCGTTTGTAAAATACATTGTAATATACATTGATCTGATCTGGTATTTAGAAGTTTAAAGGGACACTGTCAACCTGTTTTTCATCATATCATTTTCAGTTAAAAACTCACATTTTATGATTGCTTACATTCTGTGAAGTTCATTGATGTTGCTGTTTATTTTGTCTGTCTCCTTGTTTAGCCTCCTAAACTCCTACTGTGTTACAAGTGGCTAGACTGTATTGTGGGTGTTCCCAAGTCCAGGAAAGATACAGTTGGAGCTGATCAATGAATGTAAACAAACCTGTGTTTGTGTGGTAACACCAGTATGGTGGGAAGTCTGTTTTTCACTTTTTCTAAGAAAGAGTCATAATCAAACTACCAGCTACATCAGCAATCTTTTACAGAATGTTGGCAGTAATAAAATGTGTTTATTAAACTAGGGACACTTTGAGACCTAAGCGGGTTGACAGTGTCCCTTTAATGTAAAACAGAAATTCTAACCAATTGCCAACAAAGCAAAATACAACTTTCTAACAATATTTAAATAGGAAGAAAAACCACGAGTACTTCCAATAAGGGAGAGTGTAATTACTCTCCTTTAGGAAATGGTGAGACCGTTCCTGGAGGAAAGTTTGCACACTGAAGTGAAGCAGGCCCTTGTGACAGATAATACTATCACTAGTATGGGAGGTGAAGGGTGACATATGGTATGTGGCACCTCTGGTTGATGTAAACAATCACCAAATAAGTACTCACAGAGGGATACTGGCTCCCCATCAATATCTGATAAAAGAACTAGCTATGAGAGAGCAGAAATTTTAGCCTTGAAGAGACTGTTTGGAGGTGCAGGTTTCAGGATTCTCCTAATTTACCGCCCCCCTGGGGTGGCAGGAGAGTTTCTGCAGGAAGTAGCTGATTTTGTCATATGTGAAACACTGCAGGCCCCCAGATGTTTAGTTCTGGGGGACTTGGGCCGATGATGAATCATCTAGATTGGGCTATCACTTCCTTCAGATGATGGCATCTCTGGGCCTGTTGCAAGAGGTTTCAACAATGACTCACCAGGGTGGTCAAATGTTAGACTTGGTGTTCTCACTGGGGCTTGAGGTTTATTTATATATTTTATTTATTTATTTTTTGTTAACCGGGTAGGTGCACTAGCCATAAAATGACTATTTTCAGGCACGACCCGGGAGAGTACAACAAAAGGAGAACAGTTGAACAACAGCAACATGGGTACAATAATACAAATAGAGGAACAGTACAGCAGTGCTGCAAAAATACAATGGGTAGAAACAACAAAAAATAATGCAAGCATTATACAGATAATGGCAGTAAGATATATAATAAGTGCAGAAACCACGGACCCGACCTGTGGAGTGAAAGGGTTAATAAGATAGTAAGGTTATATAGAGAGAAATTTGAGGAATGTTCAAATATAACAAGAAAGACTGACAGAAGGAAGGTCAGGGGTGGTAACTGGCAAAACAACAGTGGATGGTCAGCAACAAGGTTCGAGAAGGAAGAGAGCTACAGTAGTAGTCAAGAAGTTATTTACAAAGAGAAGGAAAAATATGGGGAAGGGAAGAGGAGACAATCTTGGAGCTGAATTAGAGCAGGGGTGACATTACTGGTAAGTCTCAGGATCTTCAGGTTGGGTCAAAGCATGTACAAGCATCAGCTAAGGATAGATAACGACGATATTCACTTTTAAATCCAAAGTGAGACTGAGACAGCCGGAGGTTGAGTGGAAGAGCATTCCATAGCCTGAGAGCAGAGAATTGGAAGGCCCCTGTGCCTTTAGTCGTCTGACATCTCGGAACATAGAGCAAAGATTTGTCAGCTGATCTCAGGCCATGGGAGGATGGTTGAGGGACCAGCAACGCCGCCAGCTGGGATGTTTTTTTTTCCCGGATAATCGAGTCCATTAGTGATCCAAGGTAGTATTGTCTACTGGCAGAGGGTGAGAGCCAATTCAGATCCTTATAAAGAAGGCAGTGATGTTTGAGTCGCGGTGACGAAGAGGCAAATCAGCATATATTGTTATAAGTTACATCCCATTTTAGTAGGGAGGTTTTATGGGCAGAGGTAAGAATAGAGGCACCATAAGTAAGGGTTGGGAGCAGAATACCTTGGGCAATTGCTAATTTGGCTGAGGTGTAAAGCATGTAGCTCTGTTTTATGGCTACTCCTAGTTTCGAGTTTACAGCTTTGCACGGACTGAATGTGAAGATTAAAATCCAGGGACTGGTCCAGGAGGATCCCAAGGTACTTGAAGGAAGTAACATTTTTCAAGCGTAAATCCTCCTGGGTGAAGAACCTCCAGCAAACTAGAACAGGTCTTAATCTTTGGTGCAGAACCTAGGAGCATGGCTTTTGTTTTCTTTTCATTTAGTAAAAGCTTACGGTTCAGTAGCCAGTCTAAGACCTTATTGAAGTCTGAGGTAAGTGATGTGTTTATGCAGGCAATACTAGAAGAACTAGTGTAGATGATCAGGTCATCAGCGTAGAGAATAGCTGAGCAGGATTCCAGGACCTCAGCTGCATTGTTGATAAAAATTGAGAACAGAAGGGGCCCAAGGATAGAGCCCTGGGGGACCCCAAGGTTGATAGTAGACATGTTGGTCAGGGTGGAGTTAAATTTGACAGCTTGTGACCTGTTTGACAGGTAGCTACAGCACCAGTCCACAACAGGGGTAGAGAAATGGAATTTATGGAGAGTAGAGAGAAGCAGGGCATGGTCTACAAGGTCGAAAGCCTTAGTGAGGTCAATGAAGATGGCACCTGTGAGTTTTCCAGAGTCCATGTTGGACAGAATATCAGTAGTTAGTTGAAGAGCCGTGGTGGTGCTATGACCTTTTCTGAAACCATGCTGAGTGTCTGAGAGGAGATTGTAGCGTGTAAGGTAGTCAATGGTCTGTGATGCAGTTATTTTCTCTAGGATCTTGTTAAGGACAGAGAGAATTGCTATAGGTTTGTAATTGGCCATGTCCTTGGGTCACCTTTTTTAAAGACAGGCATTACTCTTGCAGATTTCCATAGGTCTGGCACAGTGCTATGGATAAGGGACAAAGTGTAGATTCTGGCAATCAGAGAGGCAATGAGTGGAGCAGCCAGCTTAAGAAGACGAGGTTCCAATGAGTCAGAACCAGAGCTGGTATTGGCAGATATGGATCTCAGTAATTTCAGAACTTCCACTCTTGATATAGCCTTGAAATAGAATGGTGGCGCTGGAGGAGCATCATACGATAGGGCAGTATGGTTGTCTGATGGTAGTGTGGTAGGTAGATTGGAGTGCGATCCACTAGGATGTAAAGCCAAGGTATAGTATGAAAGATCAGAGAAAAGATTGTTAAAACTGTTTGAGATGGTCCTAGGGTCACATAATGTGCCCCATTTATGATCATTTCATCAGGAGGACCGATCATGGTACTGAGAAATGTTTTGACATGGGCCCAGAATTTCCTCGGGTCGCAGACTGAGTTTTGTAGAAGGTCCTTGCAGTATTTGCTTTTAGAAACTCTAACTTGTCTCTTACATCTGTTCCTTAGTTCACGATAGACAATAAGATCTGACTGTAGGCCGGTTTGTTTGTAGTGAATCCAAAGCTTGTCCCTCTGGCACAGATTAGCAAGGAGGTCTATGCAGCCACCTCATCTGTTTTCCTCTGACCCTCCTAGTA
Source organism: Neoceratodus forsteri (assembly GCA_016271365.2). Lineage (NCBI taxonomy): Eukaryota > Metazoa > Chordata > Ceratodontiformes > Ceratodontidae > Neoceratodus > Neoceratodus forsteri. The sequence goes on along the minus strand of CM057449.1, from coordinate 156,426,480 downwards.
GTCTTGGGGGCATGTTTATATTGAATGGAAAGGTTGATGATCTTAAGACTGATCAGGTCGTTTGGTCCGATCATTGCACAGTGGAGTTCTTTGTCAGAGTCCCCCCACCGTTAGCCCTCCCCCTGCAGAGAAGGTAAGCTACCTTCCTTTGAGGAGGTTGACCCCGGAGGGTTTTCTGGCAGTAGTTGACCTATCTAGTCGTAGGACAGAGCATGCATAGGGGGTGTGGGTGAAGCAATCGCTGCCTATAATGAGGCGATGTTTGGGGCACTCAACTCCCTTGCACCAGTCCATGTATGACACAGATCTTCTCACTTGAGATCCCTGTGGTTTGATGGGGAGCTCAAGGCGATGAAGCTCAAGAGTCAGAGGTTGGAGCGCTGCTGGCGAAGGTCCAATCTGGAGGTGGATAGACTGGCCCTGCGTGCACATTATGTTGTGTACCAGGAGGCAATCATCTGTAAGAAGGCAGTGTTCCTGTACAGGGAGATTGCTGCTGGGAAGAGCTGACCAGCTATGCTTTTTTGGACTGTGGACAGGTTATTACAATCAGCTTGTCTACAACTGAAAAAAGGCATTTTCTGATGCTTTATGCAATGAGTTTGCCCGGTTCTTCTTAGACAGAGTGTCTGCCATCAGGCAAGGAATTCTGTCAGTGAGCCACAGCATGACTGACAGTGTTCGCTTGGATTGTCTGAGGTGCACTCCGCCTGGTTGGGGGGAGTTTAAACCAGTGGAGGTGGTCATGGTCATTGAGATTGTCTCGAGGCTGAAGCACACATATTGCAAACTGGACCCAGTGCCAACTTGTTTCTTAATGAGATGCGTTGACACTGTAGGCCTGGTGTTCGCCTTGATTGTCCAGTGTTCTTTGTCAGAGGGAGTCTTCCCAGATGCCTTGAAGGAGGCACTGGTGAGACCCCTTCTGAAAAAAACATCTTTAGACCCTGACAAAAAGGCAAATTACTGTGCTGTCTCCAACCTTCCATTTTTGGGAAAGGTTGTAGAGAAGATTGTGGTGCAGCAGCTGGGAGAAGACCTTGTGGCCTTTGATATCTATGAGTTGATCCAGTCTGGGTTTTGTGCTGGGCACTGTATGGAAACCACATTAGTTCAGGTGCACAATGATTTCCTCAGGGTGAGAAATCAAGGGGACGGAACAATTCTCGTCCTCTCCTCAGCTTTCGACATGGTGGACCACTGTGTGTTACTTGACTGCCTGAGGGAATTTTGTTGATTTGTTGGCACTGTCATCCACTGGTTTGAGTCCTATCTCACAAACAGGAGGCAAAGGGTTGTGATAGGGAATTTCTCCTCCTCCCCTAGCCTTCTGTCTTGTGGAGTACCTCAGGGTTTGGTCTTGTCGCCAATGTTGTTTGCTGTGTATATGCTGCCCCTGGTGGGATCATTAGGAAGTACAGTCTGGAGTTCCACTGCTATGCCGATGACACTCAGCTGTATCTATTCTTTGCCCCTGGGACATCCGATGCAGTTGATGTACTTAACTGCCTTGCTGAGATTAATGACTGGATGGCTTCTAGCTGGTTGCGACTGAACCCCGATAAGATGGAGGTACTAGTGGTGGAGTCGAACAGGAGGCATGATAGGATGGCCTCTGGTGCAGAGACTGGATTATTTCTGAGTTCTGTGCCATTGAAGGCCTCCTCTAGGTGTGCAAACTTGGTGTTTTCCTTGACAGCGGATTGACATTTGCATCTCAGGTGTTGTCCATTGTCCGGTCCAGCTTTTTCCATCTAAAGAATATCACTAGGATCAAACACCTGGATCCGTCCCTGGACCTCCCCACCTTGGCATATGCATTCGTGACATCTAGGCTTGACTACTGTAATGTGCCCTACCTCAGGGTTTCTGAAGGTACCCACCAGCGATTGCAGCTAGTGCAGAATGCAGCTGCCAGGCTGTTGATGGGACAGTCTAAATTCCGTCAAATTAGCCCGGTGCTGCGCAAACTGCACTGGTTGCCTGTTCAATGGAGAGTTCTCTTTAAGGCGGGCTTGCTCACCTTTAAGGCCCTACATGGACTGCGCCCTGGCTACCTGTCAGACCTTCTAACACCTGCTGCCCCGATCAGCTCCCTCCAATCCTCCTCTAGGGGCCTCCTTGCTATTCCCAGGATGAGGTTAAAAGCTGCCGGTGACAGAGCTTTTAGTGTCGCTGGCCCCATCCTGTGGAATTCGATTCCTCCATCAGTAAGGGAGGCCCCTTCAGTTGAGGCATTCAAAGCCTGCCTCAAGACCTTTTTATTCCATATGTTGTTATGTGTCCTCCTCCTCTCACCTAAAACACCGCTGTCAGCTTTATGATGCCCTTGGATGGCTCTCCCCTACCGCATCAAGGCAATATTATCTTGGCTTCCTTATTGACTCAATTGTTAGGCTCAAAACCCCAAAATTTCTAGCAGAGCTGCTAACTCCTCACACAGCCCCTCTTGGACTGAGGTCTGCTGACAAATCTCTATTAAATGTTCCCAGATGCTACACCTCAAAGGGCACTGGGGCTTTCAAGTACATGGCTCCTCAGTTTTGGAATACACTTCCCCTTGAACTCAGATTGACTGGTTCCCATCAGTGCTTCAAAAATGAATTTCATCGTTATCTACTGCATGCTGACCCCTGTACTTGTTTTGATCCTACCTGATATCTTGGTTATACTTGTCTGCCTCTATGCCCTATTATCCTTTTCTCTGTACGTGTCCTGTCCCCTTTTTTCCGGTCTTGCAGGTTTCTGCCTGGTAAGTCCTATACTTCTCTCCCAAACCCTTCTCCCCCCTGTATCTCCTCCACTCTAGCTCCCCTCAGCCTCACTCCCTCTATCCAGCTTGCCCATGGCTCGCCACCTATCTTTTTCACCCTTCCTCCTGTATATATCCTACCCTACTCCCGTTCACCTTATTCCTACTCCACCTTCCTTTACCTTCTTATCACTTTGCTGCCTCACTGTTTCTCCTACCTGCCCACCTCCTCCTCCTCTTCCTCTATCTCTCAACTTTATTGCTGAGATAATTATGATAGCTGAGTTTTCCCAATACTGTATCTTACTTGTATTATCTTATGTTATATCTCTTCGACATTTGCTACCTGTCTTGATTGCTTGTTCAATGAAGTCTACTGAGTTGCTTTAGTTCCTTATACTGTTTCCCATCTGTAAAAAATTGTTTCTCTACTAGGGAATTTGTTATTGCTGCCCTCTCCAGTCCTTATGTTTTATCCCCAACTGTCTTGCATCTGTGTACATTGCTCTCCACCTTGAAAAGTGTATTGTTTGCTCCTTACCTTCTTGAAATGTACTTGTGCTTGCTCAAGTTGTTCTGTAGTCTCCTAGGTCGTGCCTGAAAATAGTCATCATGTTGGCTAGTGCACTTACCCGGTAAACAAAAACTAAATAAAATTCAGCCGGCCATTCCCAGACACTGTCTTTTAGTTACTATCTCAGAGATAATTGCATAATGGCACTTTAAAAAAAAATTCTGTTGACAATTTAGACTCTTATTTTAGTGTTTTGATTGTAAATACCTATTAGGATGTTTATATCTTATTTATTGTGTTTTAATTGTTCTGAGACTTCAGAGGAGCTGACTTTGATAAGATGGCCAACAGAGTTAAGCTAGCCCTGGCAAAAAGAAATACAGGTGAGGGGGTACAGGCAAAGTGGGCAAGCATTAAGGATGCAATACTTGAAGCAACATCCCATTGTGTTAGAAAGAAAAGGAAGTGCAAAAGAAGAAGGAAACCACTTTGGTTCTCAAAAACAGTAGCAGAAAAGGTCAGAGCCAAAAGGCTGGCCTTCAGGAAATATAAGGGAATGCAGCGGGATGAAGATAGGGAGACATACCAAACTTTCCTAGGGGAAGCAGGGAAGGCAGTAAGGCAGGCAAAGGCCCAAACCGAGGAAACACTAGCACAGACAGTAAAAGAAGGTGACAAGACTTTCTATAGGTATGTAACCCCCCTGCAAATGGGGGTTCCCAAAAGACTTCCAGGAGCTTGCTTGAATGCTCCAAGCCTGAATGGTGTTTGGCATTTAAGCCATTTATCAGTGAGTGTTTTTAGAACCTCTGGTACTGTCTCTTTAAGAGCTGTCTGCTTGCAGACATAATTAGTTTGTATGGGGGACTGTGTGTTTCTTTGATTGAGTACCACTCAAGCTGCTGCCAATTCACTTCATTTTTGCAGTCACTAGGAGTGCAAAGGAACCTATCTGAAAGATGTAACTGTTTGCCAGAAATTATTTAGAGTAATAATGAAATTACAGTTTGTCTAACCTGCTTTCTTTGCAGTCAGAACTGTGTCTGCTAGTTCTCCATTCTAGTTTTGAACTGCTGAACTGGACCAATCAGTGTGGGGTAAGCTAGCTCTAAATGGTGCCTTGGACGTAATCAGAACTTGGACTCATAATCTGAGCCAGCCACAAGAGGATTGTATGGGCAGTGACTCTGGGAGATGTAGTTTAGACTTCAGTGCCTTTTTGGACCAACAGCAGCAGTCTATTGTGAGTGACAGCCAATCCAGTCAAGAACTGGGAGGAACTCAAAGGAAGTGCCCGGTTTTGTCGGTTGGAGTTTCAGTTGAGCTTTGGCAGTGAAGAAGGAAGGAGCCCTGTGCTTTTTCAGTGTGCAGTTTTAGTCAAAAAACGTGTGTAAGGCCCAGAGTTCCGGTCTGCAGCTTGTGTAACAGCTTGTTAGGACTGAATCCGTCCTGTGAAAAGAATCAAAGGATCTCTGAAGAGTAGAAACCAGGCTCACCCTGTAGAAGACTGGAGGAATTGCTGAAAATTGCACTCGGTCTGTCAGGAACTGAATCTGCTGTGTGTTCTCCCGGGTATTGTGCAGTAATTGCGATCGGGATACAGATGCAGCCTGCCTGGTATAGTGCTTTCTTTTATATGGATGTGTGAAGAGGTTTGTGTACCTCAAGTGAGCCCTGCTGACATTGAAGGACCCTATCTTATTTGGAGGTCGTGAGTACTAATTCAGGGTCGCTCCTGTTGAATTGCCACATTAAATCCAAATGGAATTACTGTACTGCTGACTGTTTAATTCTTCTTTTCTCTGTGTGAAAGGGCCCTACCAGCTGCCACGGTTTGGACTAGCCACTAGGGCTTGGGTACCCAGGGACAGTAACTGATAGGGATAGGCCTGTGCACAGAGCCATAATAGATTATTAGAGTGATAAGCTAATTAACCTGATTTCCCCTGTCCTTGTTATATCCCCTAAATAAATCAGAGCTGCTTGTTTCAGCAAAGTTATACTGCCTGAGGTATTTGTCTATGTTAAAGTACTGTACTGTGATTGTTGCACTGTATCTCATTTCACAGGAGGTCCCAGTGCCGAACCAGACCTGGGGGTAAGTGTATACTGTGAAGGTAATTTGATATATTGTGTGGGCCACTAGTGGGAAGAAAGGGGTTGCAGTGTCCCAGAGGGCTGTGACCAAGTTAGTTTAACTATTGCAAACCCTGACCTCTGGGTGGAGGCACCCGCCATTGGATCCAGGCCCTCAACCTGTTAGTGGCAAATCAGGCAGGGTAGTAGCCTCTGGGATAGCGCCATCTAGGGTTACATCTTGGAGGCTCACCGCTGGGATTGTGTGTCCTCTAGTGGCCATATTCACGAACCACTGTTAAGAAAAATGGGTACCCGACAGAAGTGGCTGTGCGGCTGGTGGAGTGGTGTACTGGGAGGAGATCGATCCCCAAATGCTATGCTTATCCTGGACATCCCCTGGGTATCAATACGGACACTGTGCAGGAGTACTTTCCAAGGTGGAAGGTTTACAAAACCCTGTGGTGGTGGGTCGGCATGCTAATCTGCTCACCCACACTTTCCTGGCCCTAGTAGAGTTTAAGGATCCCATAGATAGCTCCAAAGTGCACAGACCATTACCCCAGAGGGAGCCCTCACTGCTTGAGAGTGATAACTAAGGACAGTAAAGACCGGGGAATCAGCCCCACCACTATCTGAAACTTTGAGGAGAAATTTGCTGAATGGTTGCTGGAGAGGGAAAACTGTGGAGGACTTGAAGAAACTATTCTTGCCACCTGGGGTGTTCCTCCCAACACCCTCTCCTGCTCCAGTGCTTGTAATGGTGGCTGAACCAATGCAGACTCCTATTTCTGCACCTGCCATTAGTCACGACTCTTACCAGAAGTTGAGGATCTTCTCTGGCACCTCCCACCCCCAAGGGAGGATGACTGGGAGACCTGGATAGATTATGTTGCCCCCAAGTGCTAGAATGGCAATGCTCGAAGGCGAAAAGTGAAAGAGGGTTAGTGAGAGCCTCCGAGGTCCTGCCCTGGCTACCATCTGTGCTAAATGGGCCAGTAACCCTGAAGCGACTGCACAGGCCTATCTTGAGGCCTTGGAGAATGTGTATGGGAGCCCAGATTCTGATGAGGACCTATGGTGGAGAGTAAGAAATGCACAACAGTACCAAGGGGAGTTGTTGTCTGTGTATGTCTCTCGGCTGGAAAAATTGTTGCAAGAATGCCTCAGAAAGGGTAGTTTGCCAGCATTGAACTGGACCGAACCAGACTGGACAGAATCTTAAGTCTCCCCCTTCTCAGAACTGCTGTTGCTTCAGTTACGCCTGGCAAATCGACTGGAATCCCCACCCTCCTATGATGAGTTAATGAGAGAAATTCGAGGAGTTGAGAAAAGGCGACCTCGGGAGGTACCTGCACCAACAGCTGTGGCTACGACCCGAGTGACTGAGGGTGACCCATCAAGTGAAGTTCAGGGGCAGAGGTTGACAGTCAATGAGTGCTCTGACAAGGAAAAAGATATGCCACAATGGGGCAAACTGTTGAGAGAGATCCGGGAATTCAAAAACAGTCCCTTTATGAAGGCCACGCCTGCAAGTACGGGCCCTGACCTATATCCGACTGCATCTGCTATGGGGTGGGGTACCCACCATGTATCTCCTACTGATAACAGCTCCAAACTCAATTCCTTGACCATGGAAGTGGAGAAACTGACGAGATGTCTCCAAATGCTTATCACGCCGCAGACAGAGATGGCACCCAGGTTTCCAGTTAGTAATACCCCGCCCTGGCTCCCAGTGTGGCGCCTCGGCCAGCTCAAACTCCAGAAAGTATGTTTTGCTATAATTGTGGGAAAGATGGGCACATGAAAGGAATGCCAGTCCCCAAAAGACACTGACAAAGTTGCATATAGGCTACAAGGAGAGCTTGGAGAAGAAATCAGTGGTTAAGAGGTGCCGCGACATGATCCCAGTGAGGGCACCAAAAATGCTAATTCACGTCCTTTGTGGCAAGGTCAGTTGCCCAGGCCCCCACTACCGCCTCTCCAGACTGGTCCAGAATAGTGGGTCCCTCCATGGAGACCACTGTAAAGGTGAATGGAGTGTCTACAAGAGCTGTATTAGACAGTGGCCCCAAGTGACAATTATGTTCCAGGATTGGTATCAGAAGCATTTGTCAGACGTACCCTTACAACCATTAGAAGGACTGCATGTATGGGGGTTAAGTGAGAAGGCCTACCCCTATTCCGGGTATATCCGAATTTGGCTGTCTTTCCCCACCTCCGTGGCTGGAGTGGCCGAACAAGTAGAGACCCTAGCCTTAGTGTGTCCCCCCACTGGACTATATGATGGTGTTCCTTTGTTGATTGGAACAAATGCTCATATGTTCGGAAGGCTGGCACAGTTGTGTTATGAAAAACAGGGGTCAAAGACTAGTAGAGCTTTAAGAGTTCCGGCTTTAATTAAGAGGGCCTATGAGGCACAGAGAGATGCTGAAAAACAGAACCAGAGGAACCGGTCGGAATTGTATGGAAGAAGGATCCTGAGTCTCTGATCCTGGCGCCAAATGCCCAGTGTACCTTACAGGGAGAGGTCCGTATCAGAAAGGATGTTAAGAATAAAATATTAATGTTGGATGCACCAGGCGATGGAAAATTGCCAGAGGGACTGCTGGTCAAGCCTAGTATTTTGCCCGCTAGAGCCCATGCTTATGCCAGAAGGGTAATGGTCCAAGTTCATAATGTGTCTGAAAGAGACATTCGAGTAAACAGAGGTTGCATCCCAGCTAATGTGCATTGTGCAGACACTGCAGTGCTACCCAGCAGCAAGAGTTCAAGGAAGAATGACAGAGTAATGCCTGACTTGTTTGATTTCGCGACTCCCCGCTGCCAGCTGAATGGAAAGTGAGGATCAGTAGAAGCTTGCCCAGAGAGACCAGGTGTTTTCTTTAAAGGAATGGGATGTAGGATGCGTGCAAGGAGCTGAGCACAATATCCGGCTGCATGACGAAAGACCATTTCGTGAGAGGTCTCGACGCCTGGCACCTGCTGACATAGATGATGTGAGACGGCATCTGCAAGATATGTTAGCTGCTGGTGTAATACAAGAATCCAGAAGCCCTTATGCTTCCCCCATTGTGGTAGTGAGGAAAAAGAATGGAACAGTAAGGATGTGTGTGGATTATCGCACCTTAAACCGGCGGACTATCCCTGATCAGTACACAATGCCCCGCATTCAGGATGCTTTGGACTGCCTAAACGGGAGCAAGTGGTTCTCTGTGCTGGATCTCTGCAGTGGGTACTACCAGATCCCGATGGCCCCAGAGGACCGTGAGAAGATGGCCTTTATCTGTCCACTTGGCTTCTATGAATTCATGAGGATGCCTCAAGGATTTCAGGTGCCCCAACCACTTTCCTACGATTGATGGAGCGTGCAGTGGGGACATGAACTTACTAGAGTGCCTGGTATACCTAGATGATGTTATTGTGTTTGGCAGCTCACTGGAGGAACATGAGAAGATTATTTAAGGTATTGGACCGACTGGAGGACTTTGGCCTTAAACTGTCCATTGATAAGTGTCAATTCTTTCAAACATCAGTAAAGTATGTGGACACATAGTATCCAGCGAGGAATGAGACCGACCCAAGTAAAGTTGAGGCCTTGACCACCTGGCCACAGCCCAAAAATCTAAAAAGAACTGCAAAGATTCCTGGGATTCTGTGGTTATTATCGGCGCTCATCAAGGACTATTCAAGAGTGATCCGCCCTTTACTTAACCTTACTCAAGGGTATCCCCAACCCACAAAAATACCAAAGTCAAGCGTCCTCAAGACTGAAAGAGTGTATTTTCATCCGGTGAAGTATTTGGGGCCCGCTGGACTCCTGATTGTGAGACTGCTTTTCATGAGATCATATATCAACTTACCCATGCTCCAGTGCTGGCCTATGCCGATCCAAGAAAACCTTACGTCCTGCACACTGATGCTAGCTTGCAAGGGTTGGGGGGTGTTGTACCAAGAGCACGAGAATGGCCTGAGACCAGTGGCCTTTGCCAGTAGAAGCCTGACCCCATCCGAAAAGAACTATCCTGTACATAAGTTAGAGTTCCTAGCTTTGAAGTGGGCTATTGTTGACCAATTCCATGAGTACTTGTATGGGGCTAAAATACTAGTAAAACTGACAATAATCCTTTGACCTATGTGCAGACCTCAGCTAGTTGGATGCCACTGGCCATAGGTGGCTTTCTGCATTATCTACATATGACTATGCTCTCGAATACCGAGCAGGTCTGAACCACATAGATGCTGATGCTCTCTCCCGGAGGCCTGTTTCCCAGAATGATTGGGTCCGATTGGCAGAACCTGACATTCGGCACTCTCGCGGAAGTTTGACAGGGAGGAACAAATGTCCACGGACGCAGTGGACTGCATGGTGGATTGCTTGGGAGCCTCTGAGAATTGCATACCTGCCTTATTGCCACTTTTCTGCAATAGACATTGGTGCACTGCCTCAGCTGGACAATGACAGTATTCAAGGGCTCAATCCGCGATCCCATGATCAAAGCAGCTTTAGAAGCCCTCTATGCAGGAAAAGATGTGTCCAAATTACGCTCCACTGATTTGAGAGACTGCACTGTTATACAAAGAAGGTCCTAAGTTGAAACTGATCAATAAACTGTTATACAGAGAAACAGTAGACAGAGGGGGACAAGTAGACAAACAACAACTAGTGCTGCCCACTGCCTTTCGAGACTCAGTACTGAGGTCCTTGCACAACCACATGGGGCACCTTGGTCTAGACAGAACACTTGACTTGGTGAGATCCAGATTCTATTGGCCTAAGATGGGGGCTGATGTGGAGCAACACATTCGAACTTGTAGTCGCTGCTTACAGAGGAAAGCTTTGCCCCAGAGGGCTGCCCCCCTTGTTAACATCACCACCAGTGCACCCATGGAGCTGGTCTGTATTGATTTTCTGAGTTTGGAGTCAGATCAAAGAAATATCAGTAATGTGCTGGTGGTCACTGACCATTTCACGAGATATGCCCAAGCTTTCCCCACCAAAGACCAGAAAGCATCCACTGTGGCCAAAGTACTTGTAGAAAACTTTTTTGTTCACTATGGGGCTCCACAAAGAATCCATTCTGATCAAGGGAGAGACTTTGAGAGTCGTCTGATCAAAGAGATGCTTTCTCTGTGGGGAGTGCGAAAGTCCAGAACCACTCCTTACCACCCCCAGGGGGACCCACAGCCTGAACGTTTCAACCGCACTTTGCTAGATATGCTAGGCACCCTGCACCCAAAGGACAAGCCTAGATGGAGCCAACAAATTAGCACCCTGGTACATGCTTATAACTGCACCAAAGTGATGCCACTGGATTCTCCCCTACCGCCTGATGTTTGGAAGAGAAGCTCGACTACCAGTAGATGTGTGTTTGGGGTCTCTCCTGATGGGGTTCAAGCTGACAACTATTTACAGTATGTGCAAAGTTAAAGGCCCAGCTAACTCATGCTGCCAACTGGCTCAAACCATGGCTGCCAAAGAAATCTGGCCAACAAAGAAAGGTATGATAAAAGGTGAAAGCACAGGAACTCCAGGAGGGAGATCGGGTATTGCTAAGAAATCTGGGACTGCATGGCAAGCACAAGATTGCTGACAGATGGCACCATCTCCCTCACATTGTAGTGGGCAAACTAGATGATCTGCCAGTGTACAAAGTAAGGCCTGAGAATAATTCAAAAGATGTAAAACAATGCATAGAAATCATTTACTGCCCATTGGACAAATCTTAATTGAGTCTGAGCCCCTAGAAGATGCCCCTCTGGACCAGTGACTGAGCTGCTGCTAAGAAAAGATCAAGAAAGTCTGCACCTACAGAAGCAAAATTAAAGTGTTCCCCTCCACAAGTCCCAGTTGAGCATGACTGTCAGTCTATATCGGAAGAAAGTGAGAGTGACTTTGAATACTATCCTTCTTACGAACTGAGTCAATTGTTTCGGGGCAATCCCCTAGTCAATACTGGAGATGAAGCTGGGCCTTCTGGACTGTCTAAGCCCCCAGCTTCATCCCTGGAGCCAATGCTCCCAGAAAGTGAAGTGCAAAGCATCAGATCAGATGAAATGGAATCATTGTGCATGGTTGAACTGTTTGAGCTTTCAGGAGGAAAATGATAGATTGGGGCAGACTGGTGATACACCGAACAAGAAGAGTATTTTGAGTGCCCTGACAGTCCACTGCCAGTGTCCAAAGCTCTCCATGCAAGCCAAATGTTGTGGACTCAGAAACTGTAACTCCTGGAGCTGAAAGTGCCCCAAGTTCTAGCCTCTCTACCCCATGGAGACTCCCTGACAAGTGAGGACAATGCTGAAAATGAGGCTCAGAGTGCAGAGACTATAACAGTTCCCCTAGAAAGACTGGTCGAGCTGTAAAGCCTGTGGTGCACCTCAGTTATGATTCACTTGGGAGGCCTGTGGACTTGCCTCTCAATGTTGTCCATAAAGGAGTGTATGTGTCCCGAGCTCATTGCCCAAACTGAGCATCAGTGCTAACTCCAAGTTACTTGTGTTGCCCTCTCAGTATGGTGCCCTTGCCCCATCCAGCCCCAAGGTAACTGATAGGAAGGGCCCTCTCTTCAGGTTTCATGTACAAGAGGTAATAACTTGAGTTATGGTACAATGTATGTAATACTGTGTAAAGAGTGACGTACTGCAATGTTTCAGAAATGTGTTCTTGGTAAAATGATATATTGACTGATGATTACATGTGCGAGCCTAATGCAAATGTATATGGTTGCAGTTGAAACTTATGGGTACTTGCTTGACGCGACGCCAAGCTTTCCCAGGCCAGGAAGGTGTAACCTCTGCAAATGGGGGTTCCCAAAAGACTTCCAGGAGCTTGCTTGAATGCTCCAAGCCTGAATGGTGTTTGGCATTTAAGCCATTTATCAGTGAGTGTTTTAGAACCTCTGGTACTGTCTCTTTAAGAGCTGTCTGCTTGCAGACATAATTAGTTTGTATGGGGGACTGTGTGTTTCTTTGATTGAGTACCACTCAAGCTGCTGCCAATTCACTTCATTTTGCAGTCACTAGAGTGCAAAGGAACCTATCTGAAAGATGTAACTGTTTGCCAGAAATTATTTAGAGTAATAATGAAATTACAGTTTGTCTAACCTGCTTTCTTTGCAGTCAGAACTGTGTCTGCTAGTTCTCCATTCTAGTTTTGAACTGCTGAACTGGACCAATCAGTGTGGGGTAAGCTAGCTCTAAAATGGTGCCTTGGACGAATCAGAACTTGGACTCATAATCTGAGCCAGCCACAAGAGGATTGTATGGGCAGTGACTCTGGGAGATGTAGTTTAGACTTCAGTGCCTTTTGGACCAACAGCAGCAGTCTATTGTGAGTGACAGCCAATCCAGTCAAGAACTGGGAGGAACTCAAAGGAAGTGCCCGGTTTGTCGGTTGGAGTTTCAGTTGAGCTTTGCAGTGAAGAAGGAAGGAGCCCTGTGCTTTTTTCAGTGTGCAGTTTTAGTCAAAAAACGTGTGTAAGGCCCAGAGTTCCGGTCTGCAGCTTGTGTAACAGCTTGTTAGGACTGAATCCGTCCTGTGAAAAGAATCAAAGGATCTCTGAAGAGTAGAAACCAGGCTCACCCTGTAGAAGACTGGAGGAATTGCTGAAAATTGCACTCGGTCTGTCAGGAACTGAATCTGCTGTGTGTTCTCCCGGGTATTGTGCAGTAATTGCGATCGGGATACAGATGCAGCCTGCCTGGTATAGTGCTTTCTTTATATGGATGTGTGAAGAGGTTTGTGTACCTCAAGTGAGCCCTGCTGACATTGAAGGACCCTATCTTATTTGGAGGTCGTGAGTACTAATTCAGGGTCGCTCCTGTTGAATTGCCACATTAAATCCAAATGGAATTACTGTACTGCTGACTGTTTAATTCTCCTTTTCTCTGTGTGAAGGGCCCTACCAGCTGCCACGGTTTGGACTAGCCGCTAGGGCTTGGGTACCAGGGACAGTAACTGATAGGGATAGGCCTGTGCACAGAGCCATAGATAGATTATTAGAGTGATAAGCTAATTAACCTGATTTCCCCCTGTCCTTGTTATATCCCCCTAAATAAATCAGAGCTGCTTGTTTCAGCAAAGTTATACTGCCTGAGGTATTTGTCTATGTTAAAGTACTGTACTGTGATTGTTGCACTGTATCTCATTTCACAGGAGGTCCCAGTGCGGAACCAGACCTGGGGGTAAGTGTATACTGTGAAGGTAATTCTGATATATTGTGTGGGCCACTAGTGGGAAGAAAGGGGGGTTGCAGTGTCCCAGAGGGCTGTGACCAAGTTAGTTTAACTATTGCAAACCCTGACCTCTGGGTGGAGGCACCCGCCATTGGATCCAGGCCCCTCAACCTGTTAGTGGCAAATCAGGCAGGGGTAGTAGCCTCTGGGATAGCGCCATCTAGGGGTTACAGGTACATTAGTGAAAGGAGAAAGTCCAGAGGGGGTATTGCTAAGATCAAAGGAGATAAGGGGGCATGTGAGGAGGAGGACCATGTAAAAGCATCTATCCTAAATAGATACTTCTGCTCAGTATTTACTGAAGAGAAGGTAGGGCAGGGCCCACAGCTCAGCACCATCGACACAGGGGGAAGAGAGGTGAGCACTAGTCCCTTCACAAAAGAAAAGGTCCTACAAGAGCTCGATAAGCTCAGGGTGAACAAGGCAATGGGACCTGATGGCATACATCCTAGGGTACTAAAGGAGCTAAGGGTGGAACTAGCAGAGCCATTATCAGAACTGTTTAGTGAGTCTCTGAGCACAGGAGAGGTCCCAGAAGACTGAAGAAGGGCTCATGTGATCCCGCTCCACAAGAGTGGAGGCAGAGAGGAGGCAGGGAACTACAGACCAGTCAGTCTTACCTCAGTAGTGGGAAAGATTATGGAGGCACTCCTTAAGGAAAGGATAGTGCAACACCTGGAATCCATAGGAGCATAGGATCCAAGACAGCATGGGTTTACAACGGGAAGGTCCTGTCAAACTAATCTCATAGACTTCTTTGACTGGGTAACTAGAGTGGTGGACCAAGGGGGAGCAGTTGATGTCACCTACCTTGACTTCAGCAAAGCTTTCGATACTGTTCCACACAGAAAATTGATTAATAAGCTGGGTAGGCTCGGTGTGGGTCAGAAGTTGGTCAACTGGGTGGCAAACTATTTGATGGGCAGAAAACAGAGAGCGGTGGTAAACGGTATACAGTCAGAAGAGATGCAAGTCACAAGTAGGGTACCTCAGGGATCAGTACTGGAGCCAGTCCTTTTCAATATCTTCATCAGTGACATTGCAGATGGACTGGAGGGTAAGGTTTGTCTGTTTGCAGATGACACCAAAATCTGCAGCAGAGTAGATGATCCAGATGGGGTGGGCAGAATGAGAAGAGATCTAGATAAACTGGCAAAATGGTCGGAAGAGTGGCAACTGGGGTTTAATGCAAAGAAGTCCAAGATCATGCACATAGGGAAGAGAAACCCTGAAGCCACCTATAGACTGGGAAGGGAGTTGCTAGAAGTCACAAGAGAAGAAAGAGACTTGGGCATCATCATCACCGATGACCTGAAATCATCCAAGCAGACCACTAAAGCAGTAGGTAAGGCTAGGGGATGTTAGGGTGTATTAGTAGAGGTATCACAAGTCGGAAGAGGAGGTAATAATCCCTCTTACAAGACACTGGTTAGGCCCATCTGGAGTACTCGTGCAGTACTGAGGCCACACCTCACAAGGACATTAACCAAACTGAGGCAGTCCAGAGAAGGGCAACCAAAATGGTGCAGGAACTGCATCAGAAAACATATGAGGACAGATTAATGGAGCTCAATATGTATACCCTAGAGCAAAGGAGGGAGAGAGGTGATATAATCGAAACATTCAAACACCTTAAGGGAATTAAAAAGGTGAAAGAGTCTAACATGTTTCAATATAAGAAAAATAGCAGGACATGAGGACACAGTATGACATTAGAGGGAGGCCAATTAAGGGGTAATGTGAGGAAGTTATTTTTCACAGAAAGGATGGTGGATGCATGGACCGGCCTACCTCAGGAAGTGGTGGATATGAATACAGTGCAGGGCTTCAAACAGGCATGGGATAGGCATAAGGGAGCAATACAGATGAGTATCAATAGATAGGCCATTGACAGAGCAAAGGCCGATGGCACATTTATAAGGTAGAAAAAGAAATGGGCAGACTGGATGGGCCTTGTGGTCCTTATATGCCATCAACTTCTATGTTTCTGATGTTGATTGTATGGCACTCAGATCCTCCGGGATTGGGCGCCCGAAAAATGAAATTTGACTTGCCTTGCCTAGCGATATGTCCTGTTTGGAAATATAATGTCAAGATGGGTGTGTTGCATCCTGACTTTCTGAAAGATGACATGCCATAAAAGATGTATCAGTCCTATAGCCTTGCATTGTGTATATGAGCTGGTCTGCAGGGAATAATGAAGGCAACTAACCTCCATTGGAGTACAATCTAAGTCTCTGGCACTGTGTAATGTAGTGCTGTGTGTATCATTATCCACAGAGATGATACTTGTAAAGGCAGGGATATTATCCAAGAATTCAATTACCCTCTAGGGTGTCAAGGTTAGGGCATGATCCCTTCAAAGTACATTTAACTCTTACAACGTAAATTGGCTAAGGGTGGATAAGAATAAGGGTGGTATATAAAGTTTTTGCTGACCTGTTAGATTTGGTTATCCATTCTTCCCACCACATATCTTCAGCATCATCATATAGTATTTCTAATTTAGAACAGTCTCAAGAAGCAAGCAAGATACAGGGACTGTTACCTTACCTATAGTGCAATCCCCTGCTAAGACTGAGGGATGGTACACAAAAAGCTCACATCCAAGAGGAGGTCTAATGCCATAGCCTTTCTGATAGAAGCCCATTTAATTTTGACATAGCTGATTCATACGGTGTTTGGATCAAATATTTTAGGCATATAGGCTGTATCAAATCAGCCAGCATCTTTAGGATGTATGTGCTCAGTGCATCTAAACCATTACTAACTTCAACATAGGAAAGCAAAGGGGAATATCTACCTATGGTAGAATTTGGGGGTCCCCAATTTAAGTCAAAAACCAGAATTATTCTCCTAAGGTTTTCAGGGGAGAAAAAGCTAAACAAGATAACCTAATACATCTTCGTGGGAGAGAGAGAGAGCGAGAGAGAGGGAGAGAGAGAGAGAGAGAGCTTGTAATCAATTAAAAGATTAGATTAGGTCTCCCCCTACTGGACGATGATAGGCATAGCCCCTCTCTTTTCAGGATTACCTTAATAAAGAAAGAGCCATTATGTTTCGTACCCTTTATAGTACTCTGCAGTCAGAACCATCGAGGATTCCTCGTCCATCCTATAGGTTGATGCACGATCCAATCAAAAAACAGGCTGGCTGACGCCAGCCCCCTTGTCCCTTCTGAGGATCTCCAGTTTACTTCATGCATCAAAAGAGGTTGGTCGCGATCCAGATCTGCTCCCAACAGTTCTAGTTCAATTTACAAGGTAATTCATATTTTCACATTTTTTTCTCCCACGCCTGGTAACCATCAGGGTTAGCTAAATGGTTAGCCTTTTTAGAAACAGTACAGAATGTGCATCTATTCAAGTGGTTCAGGAAGCTTAGAGGGTAAAAGAATACATCTAGAGAACACAAGAGGCACAGCAATTCTGGGAAGGATACCCTCCCACAGCGTCTCCTCCCCATACTACCAGCATGACTGTGCACCCCTCTCACCAGCAAATTTTAAATCAGATTTTAAATCAATTGGAGAACCTCTGTTCCCTGCTGCTGAACACCCACAGTTCAGGGGTCCCTCACGGAGAGCCCTCTGCACAGTACCCACACGAGAGTGTGGATGGGCACACTGATGGTGAGGTCCCTCCTGGAGCGCCCTCCCCAACCAGCCCAAGCATACCCCAAAACGATCCTGTAGTTGTCCCTATCCATCCGCGTGGACTGAGGACCTCCCATAGCCTCCTCAGTCCACTGCAACTAACCTGACTGCTGAGGGGAGCATAATTCTCATAAAATGCCTGCTGTACCAGTGATTGGCTCCCGGTTCATTTTTCCTCCGAAGCAGCCTGATGAGCAATCGATCAGGAGAGGTGAGTGAGCCACATTTCTAGGGGCCATCCCCGAGCCGAGTCCTGAAGTCCTTTTGTCTCAGTGGGCAATAAATTAACATCTGCTCCGCCCACCAAGACTCTCAGCAGCCATACTGTCCCCTCTACTCCTTTTGGCCCGTCCCATAGTGCTTTGAGCTCCCGTGAGACTGGGGAGCTACTGCCAAGGCACACAACCTTTGCAGATCTTGCGGGAGCTCTCGCGATAGCGCGGCAGCCATCTTGACTGGGACCATTCACCTTAATAGGGCGATACCAAGTCGCGCTAGTTCCCATGAGATCTTCAGGCAGCCATCTTACCTGGGGCCTCAGTATTACCAACCACATGCTTGATCCCTTCTTTTTTTTTTTCTTGTATCTATTTTTTCTCCCTTGGCCACCTGACTTACTCCCCTTACTTTGCCCCCGCAACCAGCTCGGGGACATCCAGCTGCCAACCACCTCTACCGCAGGAACCCAGACTCCTGCAGCTTGCCCCCTGCAGCGGGGCCACAGGGAGTCCCCAACTCCCTGCAGAACATGGATCCAGGCAGGTGCTGCGGCGAAACTGCGGACGACCATCAAGCCGCTCGCTTCAGGTGCCATTTTTCCCTGGTTTTCGGTGTCCACTTTGGTGCATGCTGAGGTAGTGCCTCCAGTCTCCACTGGGGGCCACTGCTGAGTGATGCATCCCCTGATTCCACCCCTGAAGAGGAGAGCAGTCCTCCGGATGCTCAATCCTCTCCTCCGCCCCCTGCTGACCCCCAGCACCCTGAATCCGTTCCCAAACCCGGTCATCGGCGTGGGTCGAGGTAAGGTGCCAGCGCCTCAACCCTCTACACTACCGGGCCAGCATGCTTGATCCCTTCTTAAAGGGACAACGCTTCCTTTAAAGTGGTGGCAGCATTACCTATTCAATGGAGGGGAATTGTTTACCGCCTATGAGACTGGGCAGGCTGATATACTGTATGTACTTTTCTATCATGCAGAGCCCTTATCTGATACAGTTCTTCTTATCCCAAACCAACAGGTTCAAGGATAAATCAGGCATCATGAGAAAATGCAGGGAATGTGGAATACTGTTCCCAGAGTCCGACAACAGGGACACGGCCTGTGCAGTATGCGTGATAACGGTCAATGGGGACATGGATGAAGGGAGATTGGACTCCAGAACACCAACACCACCACCAACCACCCCAATAGTGCTGGACACCAGCCTGGCACAGCTATTATTTCAGCATCTGGAAACATTTAAAGTGGGCAATCCCATGCCAACCCCCAACAAACCAAGAGGTCAGTGAGAAGACACCACAAGAAAGTGCCAAAGATTGGACACAGACAGTATCACGTCAGAAACTCCAGCAGATCCGGATGAAGTCACCGCAGATAAATCAACCAGGATGTGCCATGGTGATAACATTGATGAACTCAAAAATGGTCAGAGCGGCCATCAAAATAGTGGAGCAGCTGGAACAACCGTCCACGTCGAACCCTCTACTTTCAATGGGGGAGCCAGCAGAGAAGACTCACTTCCCTACAAGTAAACTATCAAGAATATCTTCAATAAGGAATATGACACCCCAGAACCCACCAGAATGCCCAAACGAAGCATGGTGGGTAGCTGGCACCCATTGTCTCAGACACGGAATGAACATTGGGGAAAAGTGCCTAAAGTGGACCAGCCAGTGTCGGAACTCTCCACCACCATCCCCACTGAGAACACAGCGGCACTCAAGGATCCGATGCACAAGAAGATTGAGGAGCACATCAGAAAAATTCACAAAGTGTCAAGCTCTGCTCTGTCAATATGACAATCTGGTTCACCAATACAGCCCTTCACAGATGGCTGGATGTCCTAACCGAGAATGTCCCGGATGCCTCTCCACAGGCTGACATGGCTGAGTGTGCAATTCAGGCAATCAGGTACATCATGGATGCCTCCTCTGACATCCTGAGATTTGGTTCAAGGATGACTGTCCTAGCAAACAGAGCTAGGAGGGCCCTATGGCTCAAATTGTGGCAGGCGGACAACAAGTCCAAAAGCACACTGATGAAGTTACTGTTCAAGGAAGGCACCTTATTTGGCAAGGGCTTAACTCTATACCTCAAGAACAGAGAGGGCAAACACTCACAAGGGAACAAAGACGTCTACTTGCCCTCAGACAGGTCCTTTTGACCTAAAGAAAACATTTTCAGACAGAAAAAACAAACTTACAACACACAGGTATCCAGACAATGGAATCAAAGACCCAAATTTCAAAACAGGTCCTATGGAAATAAAACAAAAAACAACGCAGGCAGACAGTACAGCAGTGGCGGGCACAAGCCAAAATTCAAACACCATGGCAAAAAGCAATGAAGCCATGAGGGCCCATGCAAACCCACCAATAGCAGGGAGACTGCAGGAGTTTGCAATGCAATGGGCCCACACAACAACGGGCAAATGGGTGAGAGAAGTGATAGCCAAGGGATATGCCATTGAATTCACCAACAAACCAACCCAGCACAGATCGCTGGTCTCCCCAATCCCAAAGTGTCCAGAAAAGGCACAAGCAATACAACTGGTAATTCTGGACTTCCTACAAAGGGGCTATTTCGCCCATCCCCACAGAGGAGAGAGACACAGGGGTTTACTCCTTGTGCATGGCTTCGAAGAAAACGTGGGGAATACATCCAGTCCTCTATCTAAAGTATCTGAACAAATTCGTAGCCTACAAAATGGAAACACTGCAGTCAACCCTGCTGGCTGCCCAACCTGGGGACAATCTGTCTTCAATAGACCTGAAGGATGCCTATCTACAAATACCAATTCGGAAGTCCTGCCACAAATACCTGTGTTTCAACATACAGGGGGAACATACTAACATACTATGAAGACAGCAGAATAGGCCCCATGGTCTATCAAGTCTGCTCGATGGTCAGTGCCTATGCTGGGCACCAATTTGTAGCCCTCCTCCCACCCACACAAGGACCCCTATTTTCAAGAAGGGATCCTGATGTACCCTCCCACTGCACTTATACCAGCCCGTCTTGAACTCCTCCACTGTAGTAGCAGCCACCAGCTCTCACGGCAACGCATTCCAGGGCTCCACCACTCTCTTGGTGAAGTAGCGCCTCCTTGTTTCCCCTCAACCTCCCCCATCCAGCTTCATGGAGTGTCCCCTGTGGCCCCCGGTTCCCTTAGCTGTAGGACCCCCTCAAGGCTTACCCTATTGGCCCCCTTGAGATACTTGAAAACCTCTATCATATTCCCCCATCTCTTCTCTCCTCCGAGTATAGGTTGAGCTCCCCCAGTTGCTCCTCATAGGGCCCTTCCCCTAGCCCCAGTACCATCCTAGTCACTCTCCTCTGTACCCTCTCCAGTAATGCAATGTCCTTCTTTAAGTAGGGATGCCAAAACTGCACGCAGTATTCAAGGTGTGGTCTAACCAGACTATTGTACAGTGGATGGAGTACCTCACTACTCCTTGAGGTTATCCCCCTGGCTATGCACCCAAGAATTTTATTTGCTTGTGCCACCACCCTTCTACACTGCTCTGAGTTGTTCATTTTGGTATCCACCACCACCCCGAGGCCTCTCCCCCCCCCCCAAGGTGTATATTTGAGTCGGGTTTTTGACTCCCAGGTGAAGAACCCTGCATTTTACAGCATCAAACTTTAGTTTCCAGATTCTTGACCACCTCCCTAGAGTCTCTAGGTCCTCCTGGAGGTCCAACTTTCTCTCCTCCTAATCCACCACTGGCCACAGTTTAGAGTCATCCGCAAAGAGACTCATCCTTCTCCTGATACCAATTCTGATGTCCTTGACATAGGCATTAAATAGGAGTGGACTCAGCACCAACCCTTGTGATACTCCACCTATGACTAACCTTGAGGATGAGACCTCCCCCCCACCTTCACCCTCTATACCCGCCCCGCCAGCCAGTTTCCTATCCACCTGCCCATCCTCCCCCCCCCCATATTCTCCAGCTTCTCCAGTAGCCCATGATGTGGCATGGAGTCAAAAGCCCTGCTAAAGTCCAGAAAGAGGACATCCACTGACCTGCCCTGATCCAGCGCCTTTGTCACCCCTTCATAGAACTCCACCAGATTTGTCTGGCATGATCTGCCATTAACATTAATGTGCTGGTGAATGTCTATGTGACCCCGAGCCCTCAGCAACCCTCTATCCTTTCCTTCAGGATGCTGTCCATCACTTTGCCCACTACCAACATCAGGCTAACCGGCCTATAGTTACCTGGCTGCTCTTGTGGATAGGCACAATGTGGGCCATACTCCAGTCCTTAGGTACCCACCCAGACTGCAGGGAGGAGTTAAAAAGATCTGCTAGGGGGGTGGCCAGGGTATCCGCCAGCTCCCTGAGCATCCTGGTGTGGATCCCATCAGGGCCCGGTGCCTTGTCCCCTCTTAGGGCCTTGAGTGCATCCAACACCCTACCTCTGGGTATTTCCTCATCTTTTCCCCCTCTTCGCCCACCGTATCCCATGCCCCCTCTCCTACTGGTGCTGCTTCCTCCCCCTTGGTGAAGACAGAGGCAAAAAGTCATTTAGTACCTCTTCCTTCTCCCCACCTCTTCCACCCACCCACCCCCCCTCCTGAGCCAACAGTCTGCCTTCCCCTTTCTTCTTTCCTGATGTACCTAAGAACCCTTTTCCCCTTTTATCCTCTGTACCAATCTCAGCTCCACCCCCGCCTTAGCTGATCTCACCACCCTGGTGACCCTCGTGGCTGCCATATCATACTCCTCCTTGAATATAGCCCCCCGAGAGCCTTTATAATGGTTATAAGCAGCCTTTTTCTCTCTCACTGCATCCTGGACCTCCTTCGTCTACCAACTCGGCTTCCTAGCTTTGTCCCCCTTACGTTTTTCCCTCGTGCAGGCCTTGGTAGCCTCCAGGAGCCCTTTCTTTATTACTTCCCAATTTACCCCCATGCCCATGCTTGGCCTGATCCCATCTAGATAGCCCCTCAGGATCCACTCC
The DNA here is from genome assembly GCA_016271365.2 of Neoceratodus forsteri. Classification (NCBI taxonomy): domain Eukaryota; kingdom Metazoa; phylum Chordata; order Ceratodontiformes; family Ceratodontidae; genus Neoceratodus; species Neoceratodus forsteri. Next base: position 156,404,055 of record CM057449.1, on the reverse strand, counting down.
ATCCACCCCAAAGTCCGCCCCTATGAAATCCACCACAGTCATTCTTGTGTGCTCTACCTTGCCCCCTAGCTCTAGGGAGAACCAAACTGAGGCATGGTCACTACCCGCCAGTGGGTCCCCGACAGCCAGGTCCCTGATGAGCTCCCCGTCTGACAGGACCACATCCAGGACGCGCCCCTCCTTTGTTGGCTCTGTCACCAGCTGGGTAAGGAACACATCCTGGAAGATGTCCAACAGGCGCTGCTCCTTGCTCGATGAGGACGCCATGGTTCCCCAATCTGCTCCTGGCATATTCAGGTCCCCCATCACCACAGTGATGTCCTTACCTCCACCACAGTGGTCCTTAAGGTTAGCCACCAGGCCAGTATCCTGTTCTTCCTCCTGCCCAGGGAGTCTATACACCACCCCCCATCTTCACCTATTTTCCACCCTAAGCCTGCAGGGTGACCCAAAAGCCTCTACCTGATCCCCTGCTTCCTCCACCTTGCTTATCACTATGTTATCCCTAATGATAAAAGCCACCCCCTCCCTTCCTTCCCTCCCCCCATCCCTTCTGCAAGTGGTGTACCCATGTATATTTAGGTCACAGTCATGTCTGGATGAGGCCCATGTCTCCGTGACTGCCACCACATACCCCCCCACCATCAGCTCCGCATCTTATTTCCCATACTCCTGACATTTATCATGACCACCCTCAAACCTGTCCCCTTGCCTTCTTTTCCCCCAACCTGAGGCCACCTTGCCTTCTACCTACCAGGACCAACACTTGCACTATCTGCTGCTCCTCCTGCCCTGTGTCCCCCCCCCCACCTGTTTGAGAAGGCCAGGGCCTTCCCTTCTCCCCTCTCACAAGTTTAAACCCCATCTGGAGTGGATAAACTCTGCCAGTCTCAGCTACAGGACCTCTTTTCCCTCATTGCTAAAGTGCAGCCTGTCCTTAACGAACAGATCCTTGTCCTCCCAGGTTGCTCCCCATTCCCTTACCCACCCATGTTTCCTGGTCTTGCACCATTTGCAGAGCCATGCATTTATATCCTGTGTCTTCTGCTTGTTTTCTACACTGGCCCTGGGCACTGGTAGGCTCTCAGAGAAGGAGAACAAGCACCCCACATCCTGACACACTCTGAACACTATCAATATACCTGCCTACCATTCGACCTGGCCTCAGCTCCCCGAGTGTTTACCAAAACACTAATTGTACTGGCAGCATACCTGCAAAAAGAGTGCATACACATCATCCCCTACCTGGACAACTGGCTGTTATGAGCAAGAACAATGGAACAGGCCTGTCGCAACATAGGTCTGGCAGTGCAATGTCTGCAAAAGCATGGTTGTGTGATCAACAAAGTAAAGAGCCAGCTAATTCCATCACATTCACTTGTCCACCTGGGGGCAATAATAAATACCCGGCTCAACCAGGTGACCCCGACAGAGAAGAAGGTGAACAACGTCTGCTCTCTGGTCAAAGGGATCCTTTGCAGGCCCACCAGGGCAGTCTGGGGCTACCTCCAGATGCCAGGAGTGATGGTGACCCTAATACACATGGTACCATGGGCCAGGCTACACATGAGATTACTGCAGAGGTTCCTGATCGAGACGTGGGATCAGCCCTCCCAAAACTTCAGAACCAAAGTAACTCCCACTGCAAGAATTCTGTCCAACCTGAGGTGGTGGACCATACGTCAAAACATAAGGGGACATCCGCTAGCTCAACCGACCTCAGCAGTCATCACCACGGATGCGAGCCTGATGGGCTAGGGAGCAACCTACCTCAACCACGTCATGCAGGGACTATGGTCTCAGGGTGTTACAACTCTACCTATCAATGTCTTGGAGATGAAAGCAGTACACCTAGCACTGGCGTTCTTCCAGCCACTCACTGCAAACAGGGCAGTTCTGGTGAGATGTGACAATCAGGTGATGGTAGCATACCTAAACGAGCAGGGAGGCACAAGAAGCAAATCCATGATCAAGGAATCTCTCAGACTTTTAAGATGGGCCGAGCAAAACGTGCTGTCAGTCTCTGCAATTTACCTGGCAGGTTCAACCACCACAGAGGCAGACTGGCTGAGCAGAGTAACAATAAATCAAGCAGAGTGGAAACTCAACCAAAAGATATTCTGCAGGATTCAGAAGAAATGGGAACCACTACAGGCAGAACTCATGGCCTCATGGCAGAATGCGCAACTGCCCATATACCACTCGAGATTCTCGGACAGCAAGGCATGGAAAATGAACACTCTGTCAGCAACATGGCAATTCAAATGGGCCTATGTGTTCCCACCAACTACCATGCTGAACAAGGTTCTGCACAGGATTCGAGCCATGGGGTCAACAGTTGTCCTTGTAGCACCGGACTGGCCCAGGAGACCATGGTTCTCAATAATTCAGGCAATGGCAGTGGACTCTCCAATACCATTATCCCGCTGGCAGAATCTACTGCGCCAAGGCCCAATCCTACATCTGAATCCAGCAACACTGAAACTAACAGCTTGACTGCTGAAAGGGGCAGACTACTAAACCTGGGCTACCACAACCGAGTAGTTGAATGGCTGCTACAATCTAGGGGACAATCTACTAACAAAATATATCAAAGACAATGGCACATTTTCCATAAATGGTGCAAGGAGAAGGGAACATCTCCTTCTGTTGCAGGACAACCACACATTTTGGACTTCCTCAATGATGGAGCAAATAAGGGACTCAGTCCGGCTTCACTCAGGGTACAGACTTCTGCCATTTCCTCCATAAGGGGACCATTACCTGAGGTAGGTCCTATAGGGTCACACCCCAACGCAGTCAGGTTACTCAAACCAGTCACGCTGGCATCACCCAGGGTCAGACCAACATGAGCACCCTGGCAACTAAACATTGTACTAGAAGCCCTCCAAGGTCACACTTTCCAGCAGGACTCATTACACTGATGTACACTTAGAACAATATTCCTTGTAGCTATATGCTGAGCTTGAAGGATAGGGGAAACACAATCGCTATCATGCAGAGAGCCTTCTCTCACATTTCACGACGACAGGGCAACATTCAGAACAGTTCCCTCCTTCCTCCCAAAGGCAGCAACTACATATCACACAACACAGGAAGTCCAACTCCCCTTCCTTGGGACAGGGCAGAATCTCGACACAGGGACACCTCACCCCCTGGACGTCGGACACCAACTAAAGAAATACCTCAGTGTGACGGACTGTTCATGTAGAACTGACAGGCTATTTGTTCTTACCACAAGAAAGAGAGTGGGGCAGGCAGCATCCATAGATACCATAGCTAGGTGGATAAAACAAACCATATTCACAGCATACAGAGAAATAGGTCAGGAATCACCAGAAGGAATAAAAGATCACTCTACCAGTACGATTGCCACATCCTGGGCAGAGAAAGAGGAGGCCTCAGTAGCAGACTTATGCTCAGCAGCAACATGGTCCTCCAGACGCACCTTCACCAGACATTATCGCCTGGATGTGGAGTCTGCTGAAAAAAAACTCCTTTGCCAGGGCAGTTCTAAGAGCAGGTACTCAATCTAGATAACACTCAATCTGCCTTTACCTCATCGCACCCAAGACATATACTATAACCTCAGTGCTACTAAGGTCCTGATGGTTCTGACTGCAGAGTACTATAAAGGGTACAAAACACAATGGTATTTATTCACCTGGTAAAGCTGATTATTTGAGTACCCTTTATAGTACTCCGCAGCCCCACCCAGAGCAGCAGATAGAGTGGACTTTTACTTGTTTACCAGACACCGCCAATCACTCAAGTGACGTCATAGGAAATGTAAAGGGATATGCAAATGTTTTGTGGTTCCTGATTACAAGTCACAATTGAAACATTGTTAATGTGATTGTTTCTTTGTAAAATAAAAAGATGAAGTGTCTTGATAATACCTCCAGTGGTATTTCTTTACTATGGTATGACAGTCAGGGCTACCAAGCGATATTCAGAGAAGGCAGCATGTACCAAAATACGGTTATTTTCTCTCTGTCTTATTTTCTTTTCCGTGTGTTTTTTCCTATTCCAGCATACCTATAATTGCTATGGAAGATATACAATGGAGATCCTCAGATGGGACAAGGGGGCTGGCCTTAGCCAGCCTGTTTTTTGATTGTATCGTGCATTGACCTACAGGATGGACGAGGAATAACCAATGATTCTGACTGCGGAGTACTCAAATAATCACCTTTACCAAGTGAGTAAGTACCATTATAGTTTAAGATTTAGGGATCTCAGTATAGTGAGATAAGTGGCTGTTTCTCCTAGGAAGTAGAAGAAGAAGAAGAATCAGCATTTATATAGCGCTTTTCATACATCCAAAGCACTTTACAAGCAATGCTAGACTGGTAGTGCAGTGACTGAATGTGTGGTGGTGGCCATATCGCACATCATCACCCACACACAGCCTGAATAATTGCATGAACCGGTTTACGGGAAGGGGAATGTTGGCCAGGACACCAGGAATGTTCCCTACTCTTTGCGAAGAGTGCCCTGGGTTCTTTTACTTCCACCTGGCCACCCACTAGGACAACACCAGGATGGGCAGAAGGGACCTCGGTTTAACGTCTCATCCGAAGGACGGCACACCCCAGCAGTACAGCACCCCCCAATATTGCACTCAGATGCCAGCGATTTTTAGGTGCAAGTCCAATCCCGGTGTGGGACGAGAACCCATGACCTTCTGGTCCAGAGGCGGATGTGCTACCAACTGAGCCACGCTGACACAGTAGTCACTCATCAAGGATTGATGACACTGTGCTTCAGTGTATCTTAGTCCAAAGACAACGTCAGATACTCTCCTTCTGGTTTCCCAGTTGCTGAAGGATTGATCTAAGCAAAAAAGGCATCCTGTCTGTTATACTAAGGTCGGGGAGAGGGGGACTGTAGAAATAGTTTAGTTATTGGATGTCCATGGTACAGGCGAGGCGAGTGTGTTCCGGGGGGAGGGGGGCTGAATTTCCAAAAGGTCACAGTGTTTCAGTTGGTCCAGGTTTCTTGCTCTCCTTCTCTTATCCAACACCACTGTTGCGTTAAATGATATACTGTTTGCACAGTGAATGCATTACTGCGAAGACCATTACAGCAACAAGATCCACAGGTCACTGTAATGGTCATGGCGGAACGCTTAGTTTTTCCCCGGTGATTGCGCCCCCTTCCCGACACATCTCCAATGCAGAGTTGATTATATAAAAGTCAGTGGGGTGGTGCAAGGGGCAAAGCCCCCCCTGCAGAAAAACACTTTGTTACAGTGATGGCACAAAGTCAATTGTCAGCATGGTGCAGTCACTGTAATGCCATTCGGCAAAGTTCATGTCGCTGTGGTGACATGGAACTGCGTTAAACAGCCAGGGGTTGTTAACTACATTGTACAAGCTCCTTTTAGTAATCTTCTACTCATTCAGCTAGGAGTGCTTCTCTATTTTCTTCCCATATTACAGACATTGATGAGATTCATTGTAGTTTGAAAAGTTAGACTCTTCGGGGTATAGCCTACTGATTTCCAAGACGGTGTAAATGACCTGCAAATAGAGCTGAGGTGAGAGTCGTCAGGTAGTATCACCCGAGGCATCAGATTTTATATAGGTTTGCAGTACTCAAAGCTATAATGGACAGTCGTCTTCAGATTAGGGGGGGTACACTCCGCCTGACCTCCACAACCGTATCAAGAGCTCCTCTAATTACTGAGGTGGTCTCTTGGAAGCGTTTCGCTGAAGTTAAACTGCATGGTTACTAATGCAGTGGGAGCAACCTTTTTCAGGTAAGGTTATAGACTTTAATTCAAACATTTAACTTTGAGTAGTTTATTCCCATCCCTCAGTTTGGGCTCTTGCACCACCAATCACAGTTCATGCAGCTGTCTGGGAGATTAATCAGCCCAGTGTTATCGCTTTTACTGTAGCTATAGATTTAGGCAGTCTCCTATTGACAGGGAACTACTGAAGAAATCCAACATAGCTTGCACATTTAGCTGCTGGTGTGCTTATTCCTTTGTCTTGTTTTTTTCCGATTCTTTTTCCCTCCAGTCACGGATCCAGGAGCCTCTCTCAGGCATCCAACCTTTGTCCTGTCCTGCCTGAAGTCCCCCCGACCGAGCCTTCCTCTCCTCCGCCCCTGTCTCACAGCTGGCACCCCCAGCTTAACCCCTCCGGGGTGGGGCCGCCCCTCCTACCTTGGGCACTCTTCAATTTGTAGACTCCAGCTGCGGACATGGGCCTCTGGGCAGAGGGTCTATGAAGGCCTGCCGAGTTGGACCCAGTCGTGGACATGGGGATTGGTGCCGTCACCTACCCCTGGAACCGGGGTTTTCCTATGTTCTGTTTCACCCACCCCTATCCCTGCATGAGCACCCCCCAACGCTATGGCGCAAGGCAACCCTGCCAGCATCAGGCACGCTATTACGTGCAGCCCAGCGCTACTACAGCGCCCCCCAGTCTCCGCCAGGGGCTGCCAGAGCACCAAGCTCCCCAATGCCCTCCCCCCGACAGGAGAGCAGCCCAGTGGGCGCTCAATCCAGTCCCTCCCCTGCTGACCCCCGGCACCTGAGCTTGCTCCCGAACTCGGGTCACCGGCATGGTGCGAGGTGTGGCATCCAGCGCCTCAACCCTCAGCGCCACCGGGACAGCTCCTTTGTCATGTTAAGCTACCTAAAGGGTGATCTGCACATAGAGCCTTCAGACCTTTGTGGCTTTTTTTGTTTAATATGGGAAGTTGGAGCCAGTGAATGGAGGGGAATAGCAGCTTCTTAATACTGTGCAGGTAAGCTGGAGGAAAGGGCTGGTTGTGCGGGTAGCCACTTGAGTTATTTTTCTATCTCCGATCAGCTTCCTCAGTTGACAGGGAGTGAAAGAGCAGCTCCAGCATTGTTATTCAGGGCTAAATTTCCAGTGCATGCACCAACTACTTTTAAGGTAAGCCCTGGTGCTGTGGGAGAATGAGGTATGCTGAAACCTGATGTGGAAACGGGGGTGGTACCTTCAAAAGTATGGTAATTCCGCTATTACAATAGAAAAACACTCTGGCTAACTAATTTTTTAAGGAGGTAGTACATACTGGGGGGGGGGGAATGGAAATTTTATTTAAACAGGAACTACCTAGTAAAAACATCCAGGTAGGGGAGCCCAGAGCTAGTCCGCCATCACCCAGTTACCCTAATCTACAGAATAAACTGAGTTGTGCAACAATTGCATTGTACTTAGCCGACTCATGGTGCAGGGGTGTGTTGAATGCTTCATAAGAGCTGCTTAACATCCTGAAGTGCTGACAGAGAATGTGTTCTTTTTTTCAGCTGCTGTCGAAGAAGAATGCCAGATTTCTTGGGAAAGGGTTTGTGTGTCTGCAGCTAGCACTGATCTGCGTGGAAGTGGAACATCAATTTTCCTAGCCTGTAGTTCCTGCGTGGCTTCTTCTGGGGTGGAAAAAGTGCATGGGCCATCTGGGAACATCACCACAATACAGGCAGGATATGGAGACAGGAACTTCAACTGTTGAGCCTGGAGAGTTCTCAGGATCAGAGCATAGGCCTGTCTTCTTGCTGAAAATGCTGGTGAGTAATCGCTGTGTAACCCCTAGGTGGCACTCTCCCAAGGGCTACTACCGCTGCCTGCTTGGCTAGTAGCAGGTTAAGGGGCCTGGGTACTGAAACGGGTGCCTCCACCTGGAGGTCAGGTGTTGTTAGTGGTCAAGCTAACCTGGGCACAGCCCTCTGGGATACTGTAACCCCCCTCTTTCCCTTCTAGTGGCCTGAACAATATACAATAATCACTTTCACAATGACCCTTATTCACCATGCAATTACCCATACTGTTTGCACTTACCACCAGGGCTGGTTCCTCTAGCTTGACCCTGGGGACCTACTGTAAAACAAGGTTATGCACAGCAAATAGCAACAGTACAGTACTCTTGGCACAAACTGGAACCACAGTCAGGTTAAATGCAAAAAGTGTTAGATCTGATTTATTCAGGGGACTTGAACAAGGGAGGGGCGTAATCAGGTTGATTGGCTTAAAGGTTAAATCAATCAGACAGTTATGCATGCACTTCAGAGTCCCTACACAGTCACACACTCAGGGTACCCAGGTAGGAAAAAGGTGGGCTAGCCAGGACCGTTGCCTGGGGTAGGCCGGCGTCGCAGCTGGTTGGGGCCCTGTGATGAAAGAAAGCAACATGCACAACACACACTATTTGTAATCCGGAGCCGGAGGGCTCAGTTCGTGAAAGAAAAGACAACAAAGCAATCAGATGACAACACTTTAGATTTAGCTGTTGTTGCAGGGAGCTACTCTGATGTTTACTCATGATACCCAATACAGGACACAGGCAGGATGAAATCGAGACTGCAGGTTGTTGAGCTGGAGTGCCAGGAGAAGCAGGGCCCACATGAATCCCTGAGGCGTCGTTCCTGTTCAAGGAGTTGAGCAGGGGGGCATTGAGCAAGGGGCTGATCCTCAGACAGGTCTCTCGTCGATGGCTTTCTCTGTGTAGCAGGTAGTCTGACTGGGCCAATGTGGCAAGCAAATGGAGATGCAAATGGATTTAGTCTGTTGGAGCTGGATACAGCCTCCAGCAAGCAGAACACAGTTCAGCACATAGTGGGGAACCAAATCATGACCCACTAACAGCACACAGCATATTTACATGTAAGAAATTCTAACGTACCAGGCAGATTGCTATCCGGTCGCAATTAAAGAGTCTTTGCACAAACCGGGAGTTCAAAGGTGGCTGGAAATACTGACAGGCCGATCGCATTCAGCAAATCTTCGGTCCTCTTCAGGTTAAAGCCTGATCACAGTTCTGTGGCTTAAATCGTCCTCACAATTCAGATTCAGTCCGAATAAACTTCAATTTCCCTGTCAGGGACAGCAGGCAGACAGGCAGGCCAAAACTCAGCCCTTTCACAGTTCTCCAGCGCGAATCTATGCAGGATTACTGCTCGACTATCTTGAGCTATTACTTCTTTCACTCCCCAACTCAAACTGAAAGTAGCTGCAAGCAGGTTCGGTTGGCTGGTTTCTCTGTCAGTCACAAGGGCTCCCCCTCCAGGTTCATTTAGGTGCAAAAAACCCAAAAGTACAATTCCTACAGAGTTTTGCTCCCACAAGACCCCTGGGGACAGGCTCCATTTTTAAGTCCCCAAAGGTACTGATTGGCCCATTTCGGCAGTCCAGGACCAAGATGGTGGAAATAAACAGAACTGTCCATGCTGCAAAGAAGGCAGGTTAGACAAATTACAATATCTTTACCACTCTAACAGATAACCAGCAAACAAGCACATCTTCTGACAGAGCTCCCTCTGCGCTAATAGTGATGGCAGAAATGGAGCAATTATCTGGCAGCCCGGGCAGGACTTGAGCATGGAAACACTCAGCCCCCTCCCAGATTAATTATAACTGCAATCTAGGCAGCTCTTAAAGAGACAGTACATGGAGGCTATACAGGCACTCTCTGACAATAACGTTTAAACTGCTAAAATGCAGGACACCAGCCTGGCAGTGAGCATTTAGGCAAGCTCAAGGAAAACTTTTTGGGAACCCCCATTTGTAGGGGGATTACAGTTGTTAATGTAGATTCTTTTCCCTTTGTAGTTAATCTGCTTCATTCTCCAAGCCCGTGGGGGAAGATCTGGTTTTGCAGTGAAGTTTAGTAAGTGCAAGACAATAGAATGGGGTCAATCCTCTGGGTGTTTGGGCTTAGGCAACAATGCTCTGTGGGCCTACTCTATGTCCAAGGGAAGGGCTGTATCAAGCTGTAGAATTTCACGTAAAAAGAGTCCATAAATGCAGTTTATTTATTTATTTATTTATTTAAGAGTTTAACCAGGCAGGCATGCTGAGCGGCTAACCACTCATTTCCAGATGCAACCTGGGGGAACAGGGGAAGGGACAATGAGGGGACAACAATACACAAATACTTTGTACAGTTGAGGAGGCACAATATGAGAGACTATACACATAGGTAGCTAGGGCAGACATGCAACTTAAAACTAGGCCGGCACAGAGACAAAACATTGCAAATGCCATTACATTGTACAGAGAAAATTAACACAACTAGTGGTTTGTAGACTTTAAAGAAGGATTGCGTACCATGCCAGAACGTACGGTTGATATAACATGGTATAGTAGCCCAATAGGGCTTGGGGCCTACTAATGTGTAGGCCTGGTGCAGGAGCAGACCGTGAGGAAATTTTCGTGGAGGCGGGTGTTGAGGTGTCTAAGATTAGAGAAGTGGTGGATATCTGTTGGGAGGTCATTCCATAGTTTAGGTAAGTGGTAACTAAGCACAGCCTGGTCCATAGAGGTATGCATACGAGGGATATGGAAACGCCTTGTATCCGAGTGCCGCAGCGAGTAAGCCACCGGGGGTTGAGAAGTTAAGGTAGAATTCAGGTAGGGAGGAAGGGTATGGCACCAGTATTTAGCAGCAACTCTAGAGCAGTGGATTAGTCTGCAGGCCGAAAGTGAGGGAAAGGCCAGGGAGCTATATAGGTCACAGTGGTGAGTCAGTTTAGGACTTTCCAGTATGAAGCGGCAGAAGGAATGAAAGAGTGTGTCCAGGCTGGTTAGAGTGGATGGTGAGGCGGTACCATAGACTACATCCCCGTAATCAAAAATCGGAAGTATAATTTTTTGCACAAGTTCGCGCCTGACCAGGGTGGGCAGACAGCCTTTGTTACGATAGAGGGCCCCCAGTTTAGGAAGCAATTTTTTGTGAAGGGAGTCAACATGGGTTGAGAAGTCTAGATATTGGGTGAGCCAGATGCCTAGGTAGCGGAACGAGGTACAGGATTCTAAGGGGGCAAGGTCCAGGGTTGGGAAAGGGGGGCGGATGGTGAGTCAGGAGAGCCGTGGTTGCGAGCCAAAAGTTAGTTATGTCCCAACTCTCTTCACTCTCCAGAACACCATTAATACGGAGGTTGTTGCATTAGGATCTGTTTTCCAAGCCATCACATTCAGCTTAGAGTTGTTTGTTTTCTTTGATGAAGTGAAGCATGAGGCACTCTAGCGATCTGTACAAAAGTCAACATTCGTGGCCAGTGTCTCCAGATCTGTGACTCTGGTGTTGACTTTTGTTAGGTTTTCTTTTAGCTCTGCATACTGAGTGCGGGTTTCTGCTCTGAAATATCATAGCTCACTTAGTAGAACTGCATTCGTGGGTTGTACTTTGGATGAGAGGTAGGCCTCTGCTCCTCGCTGGTATCGTGGTCCGCCGGTTCCATAGTTGGTGTGGATGATCGGCTGCAATGTGCTGTTGTTTCTACCATCAATGTCTTTTTGAGTCTGCCCATTGGAAGTGCACCACTTCGCCGTCTGTTTAGTTGTTTTTATTTAATCTGAAGATCGCTTATGGAGTCTGATGGATCGGGAGTCGGAACTGAAATCTCAAGTGTCCATTTCTTTTGGTGACGTCACCAGACATCCCACCCATGTCATATCTGATTTGTACAACAGGTGGTAGGTGGTTTTGTGACAGAAATGATAAAAAACTTACAAAAGAAAAAAAGTACAAAATGTAAAATGTGCCCCTCTGATCAATGGCTCAGCATAAAAGAAGCAAATCAATGCAGCACAAATTAATGCATTAAAAATCAATACAGGTGCAACTAGAAAGCAACTAAGCATCTGACATCTGCTGGCTTCAGTGCTGCAAATGGTTATTGTGATGCCATTAGCATTGTTAAAGCTGCTCTTTGATTGGTTCGGTACTCCACTGTGACATACACAGCTTTTTAGGATAGTAGCACTGTTTTTGGAACATGCGAGATAGTAGTACTATCTTTCAAGTTGGTCATACAATTAAACAATAATGCATGACAGGGGGTGTGTTGTTGTCAGATTTACACACACCTTGGGTGTTGAGTTGCACAAGGCCGCAAGCCGAGTGTCAGAAACCAATTCGATAAAGGACATTTCACAACCCCCCGAGTGCATTATTGTGATTATGAAATTGAATAAATTGAATAAACAAAAAACTGTTTTTTAAATGTAGAATACATATCATTATTAATTCCTAGAGAGAAAAGGTTTCTTCTTCCACTTCTGATAAAATAGTCCTTTCTCTCCCAATTCTCTATCCCCTGAACAGCCATTTCTGTTAATGAAGAGGCCACAGCTGAGGGCAGAATTGACAACGTGTCACCTCACCTGCATTATACTGTACTTATTTACATCAGGTGACAGAGTACATGAGGAGCCATCATCACTGCAGAAGGTTTCTCACCTTAGCCCCCCCACCAGTGTGCCAACCCGCTCACTCTACTGATGGACCATGCTCCCCCCAACCACATCTCCCCCTATTGGCGCTGCTGTGGTACAGCGGTGGACGCTAATCAGCCTTGCCTCTCCCTCTCTACGGGACCTACCCATCCCCATCTCCATGCACTGCTCTTCCCCCTCCCTACTGGTGCCTAAGCTGGTGAAGAAGCGACTAAAACTGGCATCCTTGTGCATCCTCCTGCTCCTCTTCTCCGGAGACGTCCACCCCAACCCAAACCCACCCAACCCCCGCAGGTTGCTGCTCCTAAGGATCTAATAGTTGCCTCCATTAATATATATAGCCTCAGCAAATTTGACTCTTTTCAGGGCTGGGTTGCCCAGAATCACCCTGATGTCATCTCAGTAGTTGAAACTTGGCTCAACGACCACACCCCAGACTCAGCAGTCTCACTCCCTGGTTTTACTCTATACCGTGCAGACAGAACCTCTAAAAAAAAGAGGCGGATATACACTGTATGTCCAGAACTCGTTACAGTGTCATGCTCTCCCATCCCCAACCCTTGAACATTGGGCCCAATGCTCTCACTCTGAAAATCACTCTTGCACCTAACAGAGCCCCCGTTCCTCTTCTCTGTATACATTCCTCCCCAAAATCAGAACAGTGCCTTCCACTCTGTCCTTGCCCACCTCCAGACACTCCCTGACAGGGCTGAAATCATTGCTCTTGGGGATTTTAATATAAATTGGCTAGCTGACTAATTGGCTCCCATTAGGGATGCTGCAGCATCTCAACGCCTGTACCAACTTGTGACCAACTTGTGTCTCCACTCTGTCCTCGCCCACCTCCAGAAACTCCCGACAGGGCTGAAATCATTGCCCTTGGGGATTTTAATATAAATTGGCTAGCCAACGCATCAGCTCCCATTAGGGATGCTGCAGCCTCTAAAAATCTGTCCCAACTTGTGCCCACTGCCACTAGAATCAACCAGAAGACTGGTACTGACACCCTCCTTGATCTAGTGCTCACCAATGCACCCCACAAAGCAACCCAGGTCAGGGTAGCACCCAATGCCCTGAGTGACCACTCCCCAGTGCTTTGTCACTGGTCATATATTGTTAGAAAAGCCCCCCCCCAACTATACTCCAGTGCCACCTCAAACCCAGCAAACTTTGGTCCTTTAGACAGTGTCTCTTAGCTAGTGACTGGTCCCCCATCAAAACCGCTTTGAACATTGACTCTGCCCTCAACCACTTCATCGACACCTTCAACTCTGCCTGCAACTGGTATGCACCCCTAAGCAAAAAGACAGTTAATGGGGTTGACACACCTTGGATGTCACAAGTCCTGCTGGACCAGATGCGCTAATGTGACAATCTATGGCACATTGCTCTGGATACTGGTCAACCCGCTGATAGGCAGCGCTACCAAGAAGCGTGTAATAAATGTACTTGGAATATTCGTAAGGCAAAAGCTGAGTACTACCAAACCTCGTTCACTGCCACATGGGGCTCTGGGCGCAAGTTCTGGGACTCCCTCAAAGAGCTCAGTGGCAAAGCCTCCACTACACCTCCCTCCCAACTCAGGGCCAATGGGCCTATCACCACAGACCCTGCCCTGATTGCAAATATGTTTAATGTCTCCTTCTCTGACCTTAGTAGTGTTCTCCCCCCCAATTTCTTCTCCCCACCCCCAGCACCACCTTGCTCCCTTTCCACCCCCCATTCCTCTTTAAAGCAATATCATGTGAAGCTGCCCCCCTTCTACTCAAGGCCCTCAGCAAATCACGCTTCAGCAACGACACACTAGATCTTAAACTGCTTAGGCTCACCTTTAATGAAGTTCTCCCCCCCCCACCATGCTTCTGAACCACTCCCTATCACTGGGCCGGTTTTCCTCTAAATGGAAATCTGCCCTCATCACACCCATCCGTAAAAGCAGTGACCGCACTCTGCCTGGGAACTACTGCTCCATCTCAATCCTACCTCCCCTCTTCAAAACCTTCGAGAAGACTGCGGCCACCCAGCTTATGGACAACCTTTCCAAATAAACAGGGTCAGACTGGGGTACAGAGGGCCCACCTGGAAAGAGGATACAAGGGCCCACCTGGAAAATCAATACAGGAGGGCCCAGGGTGACACACTCATATCAATATTCCACTTCAATCTGATACATTAGCTCTGTCTTTGCATCTTACATTTATCTGCAGTGTCCCAGATACACCATTTAATTAGAAAAAAGATGATAAATGCAAAAGTTTTCAGAGTTCAGAAGGTGACCAGGTAACCAGCTGAGGGGGACCCACCTGGAAATTTCCAGGTATCCAGGTGGGTCAATCCGACCCTGCAAATGTAGCCTCCTGTGTCCTGAGCAGCATGGCTTCCGCCATAACCACAGTACCACCACAGCCCTTCTGGAGTTTACAAACACCCTCCACACATCTCTTGACACTGGCCACATTGCTGGTGCTGTTTTTATAGAGCTTTCCAAGACATTTGATACAGTGCACCACACACTACTCCTGCATTCCCTCACACACATATAGGCCTGTCTCCAGAGACCACCAGCTGGTTTGCCAGCTATCTGCCTGAGAGAACCCAGACAGTCAGGCTTGCCCAAGCCCTGTCCTCCCTCCTCCAAGTCAGGTTGGGGGTCCCACAGGGCTCTATTCTCGGCCCCCTACTTTTCTCCCTGTTCCTCAACTCCCTGCCCAAGGATTGCTCTGAGAAACTACTCCTGTATGCGGATGATGCCGTCCTCTACAGCTCCCACACCGATCCCACAGCCCTCCATTCTGCACTCAAAAAATCTTTCACGGAAGCTGAATCCCAGTTCGTTTGACATAGGCTAGTCTTAAATTACAAAAAAACTAAATCCATGGTGTTTGCACACTCTCAAAACAAAACATAGGACAACCCCTGCTCATATTGAACTCTCTAAATGACCCCCTTGAGCAGGTTACCTCATTCAAATACCTAGGTATCACCCTAGACTCTGGGCTCACCTACCATGACCACATCCGAAAACTGAGCACTGTTGTCAATGTGCGTATTGGCCTACTTCACTGGCACAAGCACTGCCTCCCACCAGAAGCTTTCCACCTAGCTGTCTCGGCATCAATACTATCATAAAATACGGAATCATTATCTATGGGGCAGCCGACAACATGCACCTAAACAAAATTAGGCTGGCCCTTAATAAGGCCTGTAGAGTAGCTACTGGCTGCGCCAGACTAACACATACCTGCACCCTTTACACCTCAACCAACTGGCTAAACTTTGACGGGAGGCTCAAATATCAGACCTGCCTCTTTGCTAAAAAAATAACAGCAGAGCTACTCACACCTGCTCTCACCCCCCTACTCCAGGCACCATTGTCCACCCGCCTCACTCGACAATCGGCGACAACCTACTTCAGGATACCTCACTGCAAGACCACCTCGGGTCAAAGAACTTTTAGGTACTTGGCCCCTAGCTGGTTTAACTCACTCCCAAACTCCATCCTCACAGAACCCAAACTTGGTCAGTTCAAGTCCCAGCTAAGAGACCTAATCTCTCATGACACAGTCTGTGACTGTCCTTGATTTCTAGCCCTACCCACTCACCCCACTCCCGACTATGGACTTAACTCTGGTCCAGCTGCCCCGGGGCATGCCTATATTTGACAATGGACACCTCAGTCCAGCCTAGGCCTGCAAATAACCACCAGGGCATGGCTGGCGCCATCGCCCTGCAGTGTATGTTTCTGTTACCTGCTACCGTCCGTACTATGTACCTATGCTTGGCAACATTCTGTATCTTTGTATCACCAGCTGCTTTACTGTGTTATCTGTAACCATTTCTGTAACTATTGTGTCTAATTGTTGCCGTTGTCCCTGATGTCTCTGTTTTCAATGACGTGGAACCTTTGTAAAGGAGTCTTCGACTCAAAGGTATGTTATCTGATATCTTCAATTAAATAAATAAATAAAAGAAGGGGTAAACATGTAAATGTAATTCCCTACCCTGTTCTCTGTATGCTCTACTAATGTCATGCCTGAGGGTGGGGTCAACCATGCGTCATCAGTAGCGCAGCCAGTTTAGCATCAGCGTGGTCAGTCACAACAGGCAATACAGGACTTCGAGGATCACCGGCAATATTTAACGGCTCCTATTTCACTGTTGGAGATTGCTGGGCAGGGCTCAATGTCGGTATACCGTGCCACTTCATTGAGTGCTAACAGTCCCAATTGCTGCCTTTCACACTTGCTAGGTCCCGGCACCATAACTTACCGATCACTGTAGTCATAAGAAAACCTGTTTAACAACTCTTGAATGGCAGCACTGTCACAGAAATGAAAGTAGATGTCTGACATTCTGAGTGGCTTTTAAAGCTTTCTGAAAATAATGTGTTGCTTTTGAACTTTTTTAAACCGCGGTTTCACAGCGGTCATATCGCAAATGGTGGCTATGATGATTTTAAAAAGTAACATTCTATGATCAGTTGATCTACATGTCTGGAAGCTTTCCATGATAAATAAAATTGTTTTTGAGTGTCCGTTTCTCTTTATAGGTCTATGAATGTTTGTGCAGAGCAAAGTGCTGTCTTGGAGAAGTATCAGCTAACTTAAAAGAAATGGCAGTTTTCCAGCTTACCAATGTTTGGTCAATTGATACCTATTTGGTGTAGAGAAAGCACGTTGTGTGAATCGCATCAGGTAGCATAGTACGAGAGCTATCAGGTGACAAGGAAGCTGTGTTGGAGCAGGGTAGTGTTGGATCGTTTGGCTTTTTGGATTACTTTTTATTCATTTAATAAATAATTTGAACTAAAACCATAACAAGGTGAAAGAGTCTAACATGTTTAAATATAAGAAAATAGCAGGACAAGAGGACACAGCATGAGACTAGAGGGAGGTCGATTAAGGGGGAATGTGAGGAAATTCTTTTTCTCAGAAAGGGTGGTGGATGCATGGAGCGGCCTACCTCAGGAAGTGGTGGCTATGAATACAGTGCAGGGATTAAAACAGGCATGGGATAGGCATAAGGGAGCAATACAGATGGGTATGAATAGATAGGCCACTGACAGAGCAAAGGCCGATGGCACATTTATAAGGTAGAAAAAGAAATGGGCAGACTGGATGGGCCTTGCGGTCCTTATCTGCCGTCATCTTCTATGTTTCTATGTACTGTTTCATCCATTAGCCTGGTGAGTCTACACACTTCAGTGGCTATTCATTCAGTTGGTATTCACTTTATTGAACAGCATAGTTCCGTCTTTTGTGTAGGCAGTAGTGCTGGTCTTCTTTTTCTCTTTTTTTCATGCATCCATTTTATAATAGTAGTTTTATCTTGGCAAATGTGGACCCACACCTGGTGTATAAATGTGTATGGCTATATTTACACACTGTACTGTAATTTGTGTTACCATGGACTTATTCTGAACAATACACGATTATAAATGAGCATGAGCTCAATGGTCTTTCCTTTTTTGATGAGTCGAAAAAATTTGTTGATTATTGACAATAAAACCACTTCCACAGTCATTACAATAAGGTTCTCTATTACATCCTGAACTTGCTAAAGGTCAAAAGCAGCAGACTGGATCTGTGCTCTTCTGCTGGATTGAGATTTTGAATATCTGACTAAAACAATGTAGGGAGATGAAGCTTTGCCTTTACAGGCCTGAAGTGCTGGAATCTGTTCTGTTACGCACATGCACACGCACACACTTACACACACACATGCAATGTATAATATACTGTATATACATATATATATATAGAGAGAGAGAGATCTTTATTAACCTTTAAATTTTACTTGTATGAAACATTTATTTTAATACATGTGTATGGATTTATTAACACACTGTACCATACTACAACTTATGTTACCATGTACTTATTCTAAATAATACAAGATTATAAATGATTATCAGCTCAATAGTCTTTCCTTGTTTGATGACTCAAATAAATCTGTTGATTACTGATAATAATCCTCTTTCCACAATCATTACATCTAAAAGGCTTCTCCAGTGTGAGCTGAATGGCTAGTAAAATCTGATTTATACATTCAACTTCTGCCACAGTCTGTACATTTAAAATGCTTAACCCATGTGTGTACCTCCTGTTGGGAGGGGAGTTCAGCCTTCCTTTTAAAACACTTCCCACATTCAGTACATTTCAAAAGTTTCTCTCCTGTGTGCACCCTGTGATGGGCTTTGAGTTGCTCCTTCACTCTAAAACTTTTTCCACAATCATTACATCTAAAAGGCTTTTGTCCTGTATGAACTGACTGATGTCTTGTTAGGTCTGATTTATATGGAAAACTCTTAACACAATCAGTGCATTTAAAAGGTTTTTCTCTCGAGTGGACAAACTGATGTCTAACAAGATCTGATTTATATATGAAATTCTTCCCACAGTCTGTGCATTTAAAAGGTTTATCCCCCGTGTGCACCTTCTGATGGGATGTGAGTTCACCCTTCACTCTAAAACTCTTTCCACAGTCATCACACCTAAAAGGCTTCTGTCGGGGGTTAGTGTCTCCAAATGTTTAGGGATTTTTAATACCGTGGCAAGAATGGACCCCATTCTTTAGCCAGGGCATATTCAAAACTCAAGAAATTAGTACTCTATTAATCTTTGATGTTTGCTGAGAGCGCTCTTCTCAGCACACGCAACGTCCCCAAAATAGCTTCCTTTTGAAGTTCATAAGGTGTCACAAGTATTGGAAGCATATTTAAATGTGCCTGAAAGTTCTTTTTAATTAGTCCCATTGCTCCAAGCACTACTGGAACAATCTGTGTGTCCTTATTCCACATCAGTTTAGTTTCTGACTGCATATCTTGGTATTTCATGATTTTGTGTCTCTCTGTACGCAGCACACTGTAGTCACTAGGAGTGGCTATTTCAATCAGTAATGCTACCTTTGTTCTCTTTTCTTGTATTACAATATCAGGTTTTCTTGCTTCCACTTTCTTGGCTGTTGATATTGGGTGATCCCATGTGATCATTACTTCTTCATTCTCTGTGATACTTTGAGGTTCATGTTTCCAGTGTCTCTCTGCTACCTGTATGTTATAGTGTTTGCACAGTTTCCAGTGGATCAATCTTGCTACATTGTTGTGTCTTTCAGTATACAGGCCTTCTGCCATGAGTACTTCACATCCAGCCACAAGATGTGCAACTGTTCTAATTCTGTACTACAGAACCTGCACTTGTCTGTTTCTCCTGTTTTTCAATGGATTTTGTAGAACCATCTTGTGCGTAGCCCACTATCTTGGCTGCCATTATTAGTCTCTCATCTCGTGGCCTAAATTCACCTCCTTTAACCACTCATGGGTCAGAGCTTGATCGACCTGTGGTTGCTCCAGTAGCTCTCTGTATTTTCCACTATAATTATGGACTTTCCAATTGTTTTTCTTTTCTGTTGGTCTTTATCCTTATACTCCTTTTTCTGATTCTTTGCGTTTTCTGTTGCTGACAGTTCCTTATCTACTTTTGGATTGACATCAATCTCTGCTACCCTTCTGAAGGCTTCTCCTAATTTGATGAGTGAAGTCATTTTAGGCTTATTTTCTTCATGATGTAAAACCTTGGCTATATTTGGGTCCAAGGATGTCAGTATGTATGTATGTAACCCCACTATTGTGGATCTATATGTGTAATCAATCTCAATGAGGCCCATGCCTCTTTCTGCCCTTGGGATGTATAATCTTGGCATGCACTGATTTTTGTATATTAATTGGTGAGCATGAAACATTTTTCTTGTTTTTATATCTAGCTGGTTCAACACTTTCTGTGGCCAGTCTATCACACCAAAGCTGTATGATATCACTGGAAGGGTGGAGTTGATTTAAGCTTGCACTTTATTTCGTGTTGTCAAGGCAGTTTTCAAAATTAGCTTTAACCTTCTAAAATATTCCTTGCTTACTTTTAACTCATTTGTTCATGTTATGCTGTTGTTCCTTCATCTATTCCCAGATATTTATACACTCCCTCTGTCAAGTTCTTTATGTCACAGACCTCCCAGATTCAAGTTTTCTTTTTGAGTTAATCTTCCTGCTACAAATGTTGCTTTGGCACATTTGTCTAGGCCAAACGTCATCCGTATGTCATCAGAAAAGGTCTTAACAATTTGTAGTTGTTCTTTCAAATGTTTGTCAGATGAACTGTAAAGTTTTAGGTCATCTACAAATAGAAGGTGAGATGTTAGCTGTTGATTATTTTGTTTCTGGGATTCAAGCTGTATCCATAGCCTAGGTTGTTGATTAGGTTACTCAAGGGATTGAGGGCAAGGCAAAACAGAAGCGGTGACAAAGAGTCACCCTGAAATATCCCTCGTTGGATACTTATATTTGGGATGGTGATTTGACCTTTCTCATGATTTAATTGCAGGGTGGTTTGCCACTTTGTCATTGTTGTTCTGTCCTGTATGAATTGACTGATGTCTTGTTAGGTCTGATTTATATGTAAAACTCTTGCCACAATCAGTACATTTAAAAGGTTTCTCTCTCATGTGAACTGGGAGATGTCTAGTAAGATCTGTTTTATTTGTGAAACACTTCCCACATTCTGTGCACTTGAAAGGTTTGTGCCCCAAGTGGTTATACTGGTGTTTAGTAAGAAGTCATTTTGTTCTATAACACTTCCCACAGTTAGTACATGTAAAAGGTTTCTCTCCTGTGTGCCTTCTCTGATGAGCAGAGACTTCACTCTTCCCTCTAAAACTCTTACCACAGTCATTACATTTAAAAAGCTTCAGTCCTATTTGGACTGACTGGTGCCCTGAAAGGTCTGATTTAAATGTGAAAATGTTACCAAAATCACTACACATAAAAGGTTTCTGCACTTTGTCTATCTGCTTTTGCACCAAGAGATTTTCCCACGCTGTAAAGCTCTTCCCATCAGTTGTAAACTGAAAATGTTCCTGAGCTGTAAGAGAACCCTGGCTTCTCTTCTTTTTCTGAAGCCACTGATGCTCTCTAATCTTGTACTTCGTAAACGTCAGTTGATCTGGGAACCTCCTATCAAACACAGTGCACTTAAAGCCCTTCTCTACTGGGAAGCTTTGCTGGTATGACGGAAGCAACAATTGTCGATCTTTCTGATAACTAGTAGACTTAGGGACTAGAATTAGAAGAAAAAGAAATCTGTATTATTTGGTTTGCAGAAGACAATGAAACCAATGTGTAGTGATACATTCACTGAGAATAGAACTTTTTTGCTGCATAATGGACAGAAAACATCAAACATATAAACTTTTTGGTCATCTTCTGCGTTATTACACATTAGTTATACAAAAATCAACAATTAAATAGGGTAGCAAATACAGATATCCTAAAGTGAGTAAATATTAGTCTGCAAAAATTTAGAAAACAAACCATAACCATTCAGACACTTAAATAACTATAAATATAACAAATATCATAATCTTGAAATCTGTATAGATTCTGATTTGATTATATAGTGTCTGTAATATAAATATGAACTTAACTCAGATTAAATCAACCGTTGATCTAATGCATTTTGTAGTGGCAGCCATATTTCCCAGTATTTCTCCATGTTTATTACCATAATAAAAACTTTTTTCAAGTCGTATGGACTCTAGAAGTAAATTCTTCAACAATTCCCAAATTGGGGCGTACAGGTTCTTTCCAATGGTGTGCTATGCAACGTTTTGCATTCAGCAAGGCAATGCGTAATAAATTTAATTTACTTCCTTCAGGGAGAAGTTGTTATGAAGAAGTACCAATTGAGCATAGCTCTGGTTCAGAAAACACCCTAGTATCAAACACTAAATAAATAGTACATGAAATCTTCTCACAAAATGGTTTAACATTGGGACATAAGGCTATCCCATGTATTATAGCTGAAATATTGCCATATCCTCTGTTACAATAAGGTGAGATATTAGAGTTAAATTTAACAAATATGATGTGTAATAAATCCTGTGGCGTATATAAAATTGAACTTGATTTAGTCTGTTACTGATAGCTGTATTCCAGGTTGTACATATCGATTCCCATTTTTCATTTAAAATTCTAATTTAGAAGTCTTTTTCCCATTTTCTCCAAGCACATATGTATCTACAGTCCTGTTATCCAGTATAAATGTATTTATGCCATACCTGTGACTATATTTAAGGGCACCTATCTGAGACATTTTTGCTTCCAAGGGACCTCGAGTGAAAATATCGAAATATTGTCACTCTATGTCCCAATATACCTACAGTAGATCCCCATTGGCTGGAGCCAGCCGCACAGGCCTCACAATCCAGGGGCTGCAGCTGCCTTGCCGCCATTTCCTGTATCACTTTCATTTCCTCGCCACAGCCGAACAAGCACTTTCACTTTCTTAGCCAATTTCAATCGGACATAATATGGCTTTAAAAAAATTTAAACTCAGCACAAAACCCCTCTTTAACAGTGATTGAGTTCCCCTGCCTCCCAAAGCAATGCCCAACCACATTCTGTCTCCTTAACTCCCTCCCCATACCCAAGAAACACACCTTCCATCTCTGACCTCCAGTCCTCCATTCAGGACACCAGCAGCAAGTGATCCTTGAAGACAACCACTGCTCCTTCCTCTGGACTTGATTGCTATCAAGAATGCCACAATTCTAACTGTGTGATGTATGCTTGCACACTAGTATCGCATTCATCAGAAAACAGTAGCCACTACTTGGCCATCCAAAAATGATGCTCAGTCATCCTGAAACTAAAGAAAAAAAAATAAAGAGCCCCCCAAATCAATATAAAACCCCACAAAAACACTGACTGAGGTATGGCATAAATGGAATATGTTACCCCCACTAGAAATATTGCCAATAATTTTTTGTTCTTTTGCTGATTGACCAGAGCTCACCACTGGCTTACCCACCGTGATTTTCATCGGGTCAGTCAGCATTGCACACAAAAATACTGGCAATATTTCCAGTGGGGGGGTATATACATGGACTGACTGGTTTACCATGATTGATAAAGGGCACATTCCATTTTGCAGATTGGAAAAAAACACTATTGTCACTGGTGTCTGCAACGCCAAAATCCATTTTTAACCAGTGTTCTATCCTTGTACACTTTTAGTATGTGTATAAATATTCAGAAAAAAGAAGGCTAAGTGTACATCAGATTAAATAAAGCAAAATGAAAATAGTACAGGAAAGAATTTATAGAAAAATACAATTTCTAAAGATTCACTGATCTGGTAAAAAAAAAGTCAGATTCTGTGAAATGCTTTGTTTTTACCAGTGTATAGAAATACCAAATTCCATAATTTTACTTGATTTCTGGTCAAAACTGAAAATCAGTGTCCTTGCATATCTCTTATATATTTTTAAATTGGTTTCACACGATCAGGCACCTCTTCAATTATTGCAAATAACTGATTGCTAGTGGTCTTCTTTCCATGAAAGATTTTTGGAAGACTGGGATCTTAATTGTAAATAGGTGAAAGCAGCATTCTAGTTAACTGATACTACTCTTGTACTTGTTGAAATTATTTAATTATATTTCCTGTAAAAAGATATGCCAGATTAAATATATCAAATGATAGTGAGCTTTTAATGGATGAAGTTTGAAAAACCTGATGAAAATTATTTCCATAAAAACTGGTGCCTTTTTATTAATTTCATTCTTAATTCCCAGTTGAGTGACAACTTTTTTCAAAACCATTATTACATTTTTGTAAAATAATTAAAATTTCCTAATAAATTGTTTTTACTATTCAAATTTTGAAAAAGAAAAGCATTTAGATTCCTATATGAAGTCTGACTGGTTTCAAAGTAAACCCCCAGTGGAGGGCTTTTATTAAAATTTTATTTTAATGGAGCTAATACCACAGCCCAGTGATAGCTTTGAAAGTTGAGAAGCTTTAAACTCAAATTATTATAGCTCATTAGAGTTTTTCCTGTTTAATTCTTGCTCTGCCCCCCTTCCAAATTAATTTTGGGATTATTTTATCTAGAGAGGTAAACTTTAAAGCACGTATCATAACTGGCAAAGTCTGAAAAAGATATAAAATCTGGGTAAAATACTCATTTTTATGTTTGCTTGCACGCATGTGCAAGAAACATAGTGCCATCATCGGAGATTTCGGAGGTGTGTCACCTCCTCCTCCAATTCAGTCAATGTGTTGGCAGGTGCGGCCCCTGTAAGCCAATGCATGCCCTAGCTGTCTATGACAAGCTCCAAAATGCAGTGGCATACAATTGAAAGGGGGAGCTACGCTTGAGTGAGCAGCGATAAGATATCGGCTGCTCACGCACAGCCCCCCACACCAGACGCCCACGCAGGCGCGCGCCCCTGCTCCTCGCAGACGCGATCATAGCCGACGGGTGCCCAACCTCGCCTGCTGAGCTGCCTCCCCGCCTCTCCCCCAAAGCCTTCCGAATGCCACGCTGGTGCCCACCCCAGTGTATCAACTAATGATATAGCCGATGGGGGTGCCCAATCCCCGTCGGTTCCACTGTCCTAACCCCCCCAGTAGTAAGTGCCACGCTGGGAGCCCACCCCAGCGTGGTAGCAAACTTAGCCGACGGCAGTGCCCAATCCCCGTCGGCTGAACGCCCCCAATCGTCCTCTGTTACGCTGGGAGCCCACCCAGCGTGGCAAATGATCCCACATCGTCTGCTTTTTTTTTTTTGTACCTGTAAAGAAAAACGGGTCCCACGAGTCTCCTGGCCCCTCCACAACCCGCACTCCACCCACTGCGCAGCCAGCCTCCCCACCCCTCCTCACCCCATACTTACCTCCGGAGCTTGACGCGACGATCTTCGTGGACCGGGAACACGCCTGCACTCTTCAAAGCCGACCGCGAACTGAGGAAATGCCGGTAAGCTGTATAATGGGCTAGATAGGGGTTTCAACTTTGTTGCATTTTTCAGGTATTTTTGATTTTGCACCAAATTTTCAACATGGGGTTTTTGGGACCCTTTCTCGGATTGTTAATTGTCATGAGCAAGTATTCAGGTTCGAAGGGTGATTTCGCATACCGCGCAGTCACTGCATCGAAATCACCCTTTCGCCTGAATAATGCCAAAGACAGACATCATTCATGAGAAGGTGTTCCAAAACCCATGTTGAAAATTTGGTGCCAAAATTCCAAAATGACTGTTTTATGAGCGTGCGCTGCGCAGTTCCTACGCACACTCGTAAGGTCGCGAATTTTCAATATTTTCACTCCAGATTTTCAACATTGCCATTTTACCACACCTTCTTATGTGTAGTACAGCTGTCATTTTTCACATCTCACCCAAAATGTATTTCCGCCCATGTAGCGTACAATGGCGCAGTCGGTGTGCGAAATCAATGTATGGGACAAATTAAGAAAATCACAGTGACATTGTTCAAGAGCAGAGGTCTTAAAATGGCTATGTTGAAAATTTGGTGAAAAAATTCCTCAAAATGACTGTTTTACGAGCATGCGTTGTGCAGTTCCTACGCACGCTCGAAAGGTCGCGAATTTTCAATATTTTCACTCCAGATTTTCAACATTGCCATTTTACCACACCTTCTTATGAGTAGTACAGCTGCCATTTTCATATGTCACTAAAATGTGTTTCCACTTATGTAGCTTATTACGGCGTAGTCGGTGTGCGTAGATCAATGTATGGATAAATTAAGAAAATCACAGTGACACTGTTCATGAGGTGAGGTGTTAAATGGCTATGTTGAAAATTTGGTCAAAAATTCCAAAATGACTGTTTTACTTAGCCATGCTGTACAGTTCCTACGCATCAGAATTCACATTTTCAATATTTTCACTCAGATTTTCAACATTGCCATTTTACCACACCTTCTTATGAGCAGTACAGCTGTCATTTTTCACATCTCACCCAAAATGTGTTTCATTCCATGTAGCGCATATGCCCAGCAGTCGGTATGTGAAATCAATGTATAGGGACAAATTAAGAAAATCACAGTGACACTGTTCATGAGCAGAGGTCTTAAAATGGCTATGTTGAAATTTGGTGAAAAAATTCCTCAAAATGACTGTTTCTGACGTCGCTCTGCATAGTTCCTACGCTTTCGTAGGGTCATAATTTCAAAATTTTCCTCCAGATTTTCAACATTGCCATTTTACCACACCTTCTTATGCGAGTAGTACAGCTGTCATTTTTCACATCTCACCTAAAACGTGTTCCTGCTCATGTAGCTTACAATGGCGCAGTCGATGTGCGAAATCAATGTACGGGGTAAATTAAGAAAATCACAGTGACACTGTTCATGAGCAAAGGTCTTAAAATGGCTATGTTGAAAATTTGGTGAAAAAATTCCAAAAAATTACTGTTTTACTAGCGTGCGTTGTATAGTTCCTACGCACACTTGTAAGTTCGCAAATTTTCAATATTTTCACTCCAGATTTTCAACATTACCATTTTGTTACACTTCCTTATGAACAGTACAGCTGCAATTTTTCATATGTCGCCCAAAATGTGTTTTCGCACATGTAGCGCACAATGGTGCTGTTGGTGTGCGAAAGCAATGTTTAGGACAGATTAAGAAAATCACAGTTACACTGTTCATGAGCAGAGGTCTTAAAATGGCTATGTTGAAAATTTGGTGACAAAAGTCCATAAAATGACTGTATACTGAGTGAGCATTGAGTGAGTTTCCACGCACCTCATTACTTCATGACTTTGTAATATTTTCAGTCCAGATTTTCACCAGTGGCATTTTTCCACACTTCCTTATGAACAGTACAGCTGTCTTATTTTTCACAACATGGCTGAAGTGTGTTTTCACAGTTTCAGCGCAGAGATGCGTGGTCGCTGTGGGAAATCATTGTTCGGCACAGATAAAGAAAAACACAGTGACACTGTTCATGATCGGAGGCACCAAAATGCCTGAGTTGACAATCTGCTGTAAAAAATCCCCAACCTAATAATATTACGGGTGTGCGTGACAGTTTCTATGTACGCTCGTGACTTCACCATTTTTTTAAATATTTTTACTACAGATTTGCAACATTGCCATTTTTTACACCTCCCCATGAACAGTACAGCTGTCATTTTTTACATCCTGTTCGGAATGTTTTTGCACCTGTGGTGCTAAATGCCGTAGTCACTGTGCATAAGCAGCTTCGCCAACAAACTGATATTCCCCTGTTCATGAGGTGGGGTCACAAAAACATATGTTGAAGATTTGGAGGAAAATACCAACGAATGCCTGAGGTATTAGGGTTTCCAACTATAACGCCCAACCCTGTAGAGAATGACAGGCATCAGGTGTGACTTGGGATTCTTGCCTGTGATGCTCATACCATTCCACACCCTGCAGTCAGTGAGAGGCATCGAGGTATGCCTTGGACTCTTGCCCCAAACTTCACCCTATTCTCTATATCGCACCCACATCTCACCATATTTCCTAATGAAATGGGGTGCGCTTAAGAACCAAAGACCCCAAGGAACACCACGACACTTGTCAGTGTCTGCAGGTTGGGGTGTGGTGAAATGGCGTGGCCGTTATGCCTGACGACCCAAACGCACACCCCAATGCCTGTCACTCTCTGCAGGGTGGTGGTGGGGTTGGCTTCAGTTCAATACTTCACTGCCATTCCTATTACGCAGCTCTGTAACTTCTACACTACCACTGCCAATGGCAGCAAGCAAACATTCGGCATTGACAAATGCTTGTTATAACTTGAATTCTACCCAGTAGAGTATGGGGGTAGGTCTCTCTGTTTTTGAAGTACTGACCAACCGAACTGATCAGCGGATCACAATTAGTGTTTAACAGTTCATCAGCGTCATTTGACTGTATTCCTAGCTTTGATTTTTAATAGTTACTGAAATGTGTTCTAAGTTAACCTCATATTTAAAAGAATGGATTGGTAATGCCTCTGATTTCTTTCCCATTACCTAGGTATTCTGAATGTAAACCATAGTTTTGGACATACTTAAAATGATTTTTAATGCTTTTTCTGGGTATCTAAGGTATAGAAGTACACTGTCAGCAACTAGAGAACCCTTTACGTTCTTGTTTGTACTGCACTCAAATCCTTTAATCTCTGGTGTGTTCCTAATTGCATTTGCCGAGGATTCTAGAACCAAAGTGAATAGTATGGGAGCAGAGGACACCTCTGTCTTGTTCCTCTATGCAGCTGAAACAATTAAGTACAATGCTGTTGGTCAGGACCTCTGCTTTAGGAGTGTTATAGATGGCCCTTATCCATGAGAGAATTTTTTTCTCCCACATTAATGGTTTTAAGCATATTGAATAAGTAAAACCATTGAACCCTATCAAAAGCCTTTTCTGCATCCAGGGACACCACCATAGCATTGTCATCCTGCACATGATGAATGATATTCAACGCATTTCTAATGTTACTGTGATCCCTCCTTCCTTTGATGAAGCCTGTTTACTCAAGATCAGTTACAGAGGGCAGAATCTGCTCCAGCCTGGCTGCTAAAATATTGGTAATGAACTTATAGTCAACATTAAGCAGAGATATAAGATGTAACGATAAGCAGAGCAATTTTTCTTCCCCCCCCCTTTTAGATAAGACTATAATCAGGGCTTCATCAAAGGAAGGGGGGGGCACAATTTAAAGTGGATTAAATAAATCAACCAGGTATTGAGTTAAAGCTGAAAAACTTTATAAAAGTCCACAGGTATTCCAGGGGCCTTTCCTGGTTTTAGTTGCCGAATAGCTTTCTCCATTTCCATAACAGAAATTGGTTTGTTCAAGGCTTTTTGCTGGATTATGTTTATTTTTGGAATATCAAGATAGGGTACCTCAAATAGAGGTTTACCTTGTGTCTGGTATGACCTGTCATAATACTGAGCAAATTCAGCATAAGATAGTTTTTTCATTGTTAGTGATTTATCCCTGTTGGATTTTCATTTTAATTTCTGAAACAGATCTTTCTGTTTTTTCTTTTGGGAGCATATATGCTAAAAGTTTGCCACTGCAAACTGAATGGCAAGGCAAGGCAATTTTATTTATAGGGTACCCAATCCCAGAGGCTCTGGGTGCCTAACAATATTAAAACAAAACATAATAAGAAGCAGCATAAATAAATAATACAATAACAATACTAATTAAAAATATAACAATTTAAAAATAATTAAAAAGGTATTCAGACTATCACAGCAGGGACTAGCACAGATAGTACTCATAACTGGAAAAGCCAGGCCAAAGAAGTGGGCCTTCAGCCTCTGCTTAAACACCACCACTAAGGGAGCCTCCTGGGCAGAAGATGGTAATGAATTCCACAGGGTTGGCCCAGAGATGCTAAATGCATGATCTCCTGAGGTCTTGAGCCGAATCCTGGGAATGTCCAGGAGGCCCCTCGAAGAGGAGCAGAGGGAGTGAGCAGAGGTCACCAGTGTCAGAAGTTCTGACAGATACCCTGGACCCAGTCTATATAGGGCCTTAAAGGTGAGAAGACCCACCTTGAAAAGAACCTTCCACCTGACCGGCAGCCAGTGCAGAGCCCGCAGGACCGGAGTCACATAACTGGACCTCGAAAGGCCAGTCAGCAACTGGGCCACCGCATTCTGCACTAGCTGAATTCTGCAGAGGGTTCCTCCCATGACCTCAAAGTATAGAGAGTTGCAGTAGTCAAATCTGGAGGTCACAAAAGCATGTACTAGCGTCGGCAGGTCCTTGGATGGAACAAGGGGCTTAATCCGGGCAATGTTCCACAGATGACAGAAACCGTTACTGACAACAGATGACACCTGATCTTCAAAGGTCAATCTACTGTCAAAGATCATGCCCAGATTTTGCAGCCTCGGGGCAGTCACCAATGGAGCAGAACCCAAGAAAAGCCCTGAGTCAGCCCCAGGTGGCAGCGCATCACGTCCGTGACCAGGCTCGATTACCAGTACCTCCGTCTCAGCCAGCTGGAAGCCATCCAGTCATTGATTTTAGCCAGACAGTTGTTAAGCACAACAACCACTCCTGATGTTCTGGGGGCAAATAACAAGTACAGCTGGGTATCATCTGCACCACAGTGAAACTCCACGCTGTACTGTCAGGTGATCTCACCCAGGAGCAGCAAGTACACTGCGAACAGCTTCAGCGACAAGATCGAGCACTGCGGTACTCCACAAGACTGGGGCATTGGGGAGGAAAAGAAGTTCCCTATCCCCACCCACTGCACCCTGTTTGAGATAGGACTCAAACCACCTGATGACAGTACTGACGAGTCCAAAAAACACACAGAGCCGATCAAGAAGCACAGTGTGGTCCACAATGTCAAATGCTGAGGAGAGGTCAAGGAGAACAAGAACTGACTTGTCTTCTCTATCTCTAGCCCTGAGTAGATCATTATGCACTCTCACTTGAGCTGTTTCAGTGCTGTGTCTAGCACAAAAACCTGACTGAAATGGCTCAAAGATGTCCAAGGACACCAGGCAATCCTTGAGCTGATGTGCCACTAACTTCTCAACAACCTTGCCCAAAAAGGGCAGGTTGGAGATAGGATGGTAATTCGCCAGGGCGTCAGGGTCAAAGGAAGAGTTCTTAAGGAGGAGCCTCACCAGCACTTCTTTCAAAGCTGCAGGGAGGATGCCCTCCACCACTGAACACCTGGCAATCCTGGCAAACACCGGGCCAACAACCTCGACACATCCCATTAAGAAACACATTGGTGCTGGGTCCAGTTCACAAGAAGTGTGCTTCAGCTCTAAGATCACCCTAGTCACTTCAGACACCTTCACTGGCCTAAACTCCTCCCAGATAGGCGGAGTGCCTCTGAGACCCCCAGCCCGACCACTGCAAGGCACTTGCCTCCCTGGCGGAATCCCCGACCAGATGGCCTACACTCTGTCGGAGAAAAACAGAGCAAACTCCTTACACAAGGTGGATCACAATGCTTTTCTCGGCTTCAGACAGGCAGGATGCAGAAGCCTGTCTACAGTCTGAAATAGCTGAGATGGTCTATTTCTCCCTGCAGCAATTTCCCTGGACAAAAATTCTGCCTTCTTACAGGAAATTGACCCTTGGTACTCCACATAGTGGGCACATAGGGCCAGCCTATCGGCCTCCAGATGGGTCTTCCACCAGCAAAGCTCCAACCTCCAACCCTTGATCTTCATCTCCTTGAGGTCCCCATCAAACCAGGGGGAACTCAAGTGAGAAGATCTGGGTTGTATATGAACTGGTGTGAGAGGATCCAGAGCTTCGGAAACCACTCTATTATAAGTGGCCACTGCCTCTCCGGCACCCATCACACATGCTGCGTCAACCCAAGATAGGTCAGTTAACACCAACAGTCCCTCAGGGCGCACACCCTTTAAAGGGCAGAAGCTGACCATCTCCACTATGGGGGGGGGACTACTGGGTGGGGCCCCAAAAGTGAACTTCACGGTACAATGGTCAGACCAAACAACTTGATCAACCTTGAGGTTATCAAACTCAAGACCCAGCTGGAACACCAGATTGAGTGTGTGGCCATGCTGGTGGGTTGCAGAAGCAACCGCTTGAGACAGGCCCAGTGAATACATCAACTGGAGGAGATCGTAACCAAAATGCGAGGCTTCATCATCGATCCAAGCATTGAAGTCCCCCAGGATTAAACACCTGGGGGACTCCAACACCTGGTCGACAATGAAGTCTGCCACCTCCTACAGGAAATCTCCCCCCTGGCCCTGAGAGGGCAGTAGACGAGGAGGATCCTGCAACCTGCACCTGCACCCCCATGCAGAGCAACGCACTCAAAAGATCGGGTGTCGCCAACCGGGTGCACCATGAAGCCCAAGTTGGCTAGAAAAACAATGGCCACACCACCTCCCCTGCAATCCTTCCTCGGGCAGCGCACTATGGAGTACTAGGTCCACAGAAATAGAGGTCTTGTTCCTTATCGACCTGGCATTGCAAAGCCCTGCCCGAAGAGGATGAGAAGACGCGGCAGGACCTCTAGCTGCCTGCCCACTCGGTCCAGTGGAAACCCTTGGTACGGAGACCAATCACATCTGGCCTCTCCCTCGGCTCTGTTTAGACCCCGGGTGTCTCCTGAACCAGACAACCTAAATGCAGCTCACCACAGCTTCCTCAGCTGCCCTCGGCTTCCTGCAGATCCCTTGCCTCCTAGCAATTCTGACCTCCCTGCAGCATAATAATATTTTGCTTGAGAGAAAAGCATTAACATTTCTATCTTTTTGTTTTTGATTTTATTATATTATATTCATGTTTCGTTTTTTTCTAATAACGTCAAATACATTGAATTTTTAGATTCTGAATGCAGTTGCTGATTTTTTATGTCAGTTTCTAGTTATTTCCATTTTTCAGATTGTTTCCTTATGAGATGCAAATGATATACCTGTTAAAAATGCTTTATAAGCATCCTATACTGATTTTTTTGAAATATCTGCTGTATCTTTATTTTCATAAAACAGCTTTGTCTCAGAAATAATTTTGCCCTGAAATTAAGTGTCTTTTAATAATAAAACATCTAATTTCCATGATCTTTGCTTGTTGGTGTCCCTGGATGTGAGAACCAGGCTAACAGGTGAGTGATCCAGAATAATAACAGGGTTGTACTAAATTGTTGCTGTGGCATGATACAAAGTTTTTGATCCCAGAATCAAGTCAACATGGAAATAGGTATTGAAAACTCCTAAGTCAGTGGGTTCTGTAATGAGAATAGCACTCCGATTTGAGTTTCAGACTGTAATGTAAAGTTGTTTGTATTCTGTTCATAGATATGGGTCTGGCTACTGTTAAAAGTAGAGATGTTAATGTCACTTTATGCACTCTGTAACCTAACTTCCCTTAAGAGTGATATCTCTGGAGAAGTGGACTCTTAAAAAGCAAAAGGCAATTGTTTTTGTTGGGTACCCTTTATCGGAAGCTTAGAGCACAATACAAGGAAGTGAACAATAAGGAAAGCAAATAAACACAAAATAATTTCAGTCTCTTCTCCTCATATGTCTTGCCCTGTTGCTCATGAATCATCTTTGTGGTCCTTCGCCACACTGTCGGTAATCTATTCCTATCTTTCCGTAAGTATGGGCCTCAGAACTGCACACAGTGCTCTAGATGCAGCCTGTCCCGTGATCTACAGAACACAGTGGCAGCAGTGCCTCCGTACTTCTGCTAGGAATCCTTCTCCATATTTATTTATTTGAAAATTGGTAACCGGGACTGGCATACTGAGCCAAAGCTCATCTCCAGGTGTGACCTGCGGGAAGGGGAAGGGGAGCACAATAATACAGCTTACACAACATCAGTGAAAAGGTACAAAGTAAAGTGCATAACAGTGCACACGATAACATGATAAAAGTACAATGACAACGGATGGACCCAAACAGTGGTACACTAAACAGCACTGATGTACAATTAACGTGCACTCCACATGTATCCATATGCACCCCAGCATTCTCTTAATCCTCCCGTATACCTTTGTAACCCCTACATGGTGATATCCCAGGGGCTACTACCCCACCTGATTTGCCACTAACAGGTTGAGGGGCCTGGATCCAATGGCGGGTGCTTCCACCCAAAGGTCAGGGTTTGCAATAGTTAAACTAACTTGGTCACAGCCCTCTGGGACACTGCAACCCCCCTTTCTTCCCACTAGTGGCCCACACAGTATATCAGAATTACCTTCACAGTATAGACTTACCCCCAGGACTGGTTCAGGCACTGGGACCCCCTGTAAAATAAGAAGATACAGTGCAACAATCACAGTACAATACTTTAACATAGACAAATACCTCAGGCAGTATAACTTTGCTGAAACAAGCAGCTCTGACTTATTTAGGGGATATAACAAGGACAGGGGGTAATCAGGTTAATTAGCTTATCACTTTACTCATCTACCTATGGCTCTGTGCATAGGCCTATCCCTACCAGTTACTGTCCCTGGGTACCCAAGCCCTAGTGGCTAGTCCAAACCGTGGCAGCTGGTAGGGGCCCTTTCACACAGAGAAAGAAAAATTAGTTAAACAGTTAGCAGTACAGTAATTCCATTTGGATTCAGTGTGGCAATTCAACAGGGAGCGACCCTGAATTAGTACTCACGACCTCCAAACAAGATAGGGTCCTTCAACGTCAGCAGGGCTACTCTTGAGCTCCACGAGACTCCTCACACATTTATATGACAAACTGCAACAGGCAAAAGTCCTTTAATGGCAGCAGGATTCACTTGAGCTACACAAGCCTCCTCACACATTTATACAGTAAACACTAACAGGCAAAAGTCCTTTAATGGCAGCAGAATTCACTTGAGCTACACAAGCCTCCTCACGCATTTATATGGTAAACAGTAACAGGCAAAAGTCCTTTAATGGCAGCAGGATTCACTTGAGCTACACAAGCCTCCTCACACATTTATATGGTGAACAGTAACAGGCAAAAGTCCTTTAATGGCAGCAGGATTCACTTGAGCTACACAAGCCTCCTCACACATTTATATGATAAAAAGAAAGTACTATACCAGGTAGGCTGCTTCTCTATCCCAATCGCAATTACTGCACAATACCGGAGAACACTAGCAGATTCAGTTCCTGACAGACCGATAGCATCCAGCAATTTCTCCAGTCTTCTACAGGGTGAGCCTGGTCTCTACTCTTCAGATATCCTTTGAGTCTCTTCACAGGACGGATTCAGTCCTAACAAGCAGTTACACAAGCTGCAGACCAGAACTCGGGCCTTACACACGCTTTCCCACTAAAACTGCACAACCTAAAAGCACAAGGCTCCTTCCCTCTTCACTGCCAGAGCTCAACTGAAACTCCAGCAGACAAAACGGGCACTTCCTTTGAGTTCCTCCCAGTTCTTGGCTGGATTGGCTGTCACTCACAATAGACTGTCCCTGTTGGTCCAAAAAGGCGCCGAAGTCCAAACTACATCTCCCAGAGTCACTGCCCATACAATCCTCTTGTCGCTGGCTCAGATTACGAGTCCAAGTTCTGATTTGTCCAAGGCACCATTTTAGAGCTACCTTAACCCACACTGATTGGTCCAGTTCAGCAGTTCAAAACTAGAATGGGGAACTAGGCAAACACAGTTCTGACTGCAAAGAAAGCAGGTTAGACAAACTGCATTTTCATTATCTAAATGATTTCTGGCAAACAGTTACATCTTTCAGATAGGTTCCCTTTGCACTCCTAGTGACTGCAAAAATGGAGTGAATTGGCAGCAGCTTGAGTGGTACTCAAGCGAGAGAAACACACAGTCCCCCCATAAAACTAGTATATGTCTGCAAGCAGACAGCTCTTAAAGAGACAGTACCAGAGGCTCTAAAACACTCACAGATAAATG
The DNA here is from genome assembly GCA_016271365.2 of Neoceratodus forsteri. Taxonomy (NCBI): domain Eukaryota; kingdom Metazoa; phylum Chordata; order Ceratodontiformes; family Ceratodontidae; genus Neoceratodus; species Neoceratodus forsteri. The sequence goes on along the minus strand of CM057449.1, from coordinate 156,368,645 downwards.
GCTTAAACGCTAAACACCATTCAGGCTTGGAGCATTCAAGCAAGCTCCTGAAGTCTTTTGGGAACCCCCATTTGCAGGGGGGTTACACCCTTCCTGGCCTGGGAAAGCTTGACGTCCGAGTCAAGCAAGTACCCCCATAAGTTTCAACTGCAAACATATACATTTGCATTAGGCTCACACATGTAATCATCAGTCAATATATCATTTTACCAAGAACACATTTCTGAAACATTGCAGTATCACTCTTACACAGTATTACACACACATTGTACCATAACTCAAGTTATTACCTCTTGTACATGAAACCTGAAGAGAGGGGGCCCTTCTCTATCAGTTACCTTGGGGCTGTACGAGGCAAGGGCACCATACTTAGAGGGCAACACAAGTAACTTGGAGTTAGCACTGACACTCAGTCTGGGCAAAGAGCTTGGGGACACATACACTCCTTTATGGACAACATTGAGAGGCAAGTCCACAGGCCTCCCAAGTGAATCATAACTGAGGTGCACCACAGGCTTTACAGCTCGACCAGTCTTTCTAGGGTGAACTGTTACAGTCTCTGCACTCTGAGCCTCATTTTCAGCACTGTCCTCACTTGTCAGGGGAGTCTCCATGGGGTAGAGAGGCTAGAACTTGGGGCACTTTCAGCTCCAGGAGTTACAGTTTCTGAGTCCACATTTGGCTCGCATGGAGAGCTTTGGGACACTAGCAGTGGACTGTCAGGGCACTCAAAATACTCTTCTTGTTCTGGTGTATCACCAGTCTGCCCCAATCCATCATTTTCCTCCCCTGAAAGCTCGAACAGTTCAACCATGCACAATGATTCCATTTCATCTGATCTGATGCTTTGCACTTCACTTTCTGGGAGTATTGGCTCCAGGAATGAAGCTGGGGGCTTAGACAGTCCAGAAGGCCCAGCGTCATCTCCAGTATTGACTAGGGGATTGCCCCGAAACAACTGACTCAGTTCGTAAGAAGGATAGTATTCAAAGTCGCTCTCACTTTCTTCTGATATGGACTGACAGTCATGCTCAACTGGGACTTGTGGAGGGGAACACTTTAACTCTGCTTCTGTAGGTGCAGACTTTCTTGATCTTTTCTTAAGCAGCTCTAGCCACTGGTCCAGAGGGGCATCTTCTGGGGGCTCAGACTCAATCAAGATTTGTCCAATGGGCAGTAAATGATTTCTATGCATTGTTTTTATATCTTTTGAACTATTCTCAGGCCTTACTTTGTACACTGGCAGATCATCTAGTTTGCCCACTACAATGTGAAGGAGATGGTGCCCTCTGTCAGCAATCTTGTGTTTGCCATGCAGTCCCAGATTCCTTAGCAATACCTGATCTCCCTCCTGGAGTTCCTGTGCTTTCACCTTTTTATCATACCTTTCTTTGTTGGCCAGATTTCTTTTGGCAGCCATGGTTTGAGCCAGTTGGTATGCATGAGTTAGCTGGGCCTTTAACTTTTGCACATACTGTAAATAGTTGTCAGCTTGAACCCCATCAGGAGAGACCCCAAAACACACATCTACGGTAGTCGAGCTTCTCTTCCAAACATCAGGCGGTAGGGGGAGAACCCAGTAGCATCACTTTTGGTGCAGTTATAAGCATGTACCAGGGTGTTAATTTGTTGGCTCCATCTAGGCTTGTCCTTTGGGGCAGGGTGCCTAGCATATCTAGCAAAGTGCAGTTGAAATGTTCTAGGCTGTGGGTCTCCCCTTGGGGTGGTAAGGAGGAAACTGACTTTCGCACTCCCCACAGAGAAAGCATCTTTTGGATCAGAGGACTCTCAAAGTCTCTCCCTTGATCAGAATGGGACTTTGTGGAGCCCCATAGTGAACAAAAAAGTTTTCTACAAGTACTCTTGGCCACAGTGGATGCTTTCTGGTCTTGGTGGGAAAGCTTGGTATATCTTGTGAAATGGTCAGTGACAACCAGCACATTACTGGTATTTCTTTGATCTGACTCCAAACTCAGAAAATCGATACAGACCAGCTCCATGGGTGCACTGGTGGTGATAACAGGGGGGGGGCAGCCCGCTGGGGCAAAGCTTTCCTCTGTAAGCAGTGACTACAAGTTCGAATGTGTTGCTCCACATCAGCCCCAATCTTAGGCCAATAGAATCTGGATCTCACCAAGTCAAGTGTTCTGTCTATACCAAGGTGCCCCATGTGGTTGTGCAAGGACCTTAATACTGAGTCTCGAAAGGCAGTGGGCAGCACTAGTTGTTGTTTGTCTACTTGTCCTCCTCTGTCTATTGTTTCTCTGTATAACAGTTTATTGATCAGTTTCAACTTAGGACCTTCTTTGTATAACAGTGCAGTTCTCAAATCAGTGGAGCGTAATTTGGACACATCTTTTCCTGCACAGAGGGCTTCTAAGCTGATTTGATCATGGGATCACGGACTGAGCCCGGCACTCACTGTCATTGTCCAGCTGAGGCAGTGCACCAATGTCTATGCTGCAAAAGTGGCCACAAGCAGCAGGTATGCAATTTCTGAGAGGGCCAAGCAATCCAACATGCAGTCCACTGCGCCGCGGACATTTGTTCCTCCCTGTCAAACTCCTCCGCAGAGTGCCCGAATGTCAGGTTCTGTCAATCTGACCCAATCATTCTGAGGAACAGGCCTCCGGGAGAGTATCAGTATCTATGTGGTCTGTGACATGCTCGGCCCAAGAGCATAGTCACATGTAGATAATGCAGAAAGCCACCTATGACCCTCAGTGGTCCAACTTAGCTGAGGTCTGCACATAGGTCAAAGTGATTATTGTCAGTTTTTACTAGTATTTAGCCCCATATAAGTACTATGAAATTGGTCAACAATAGCCCACTTCAAAGCTAGGAACTCTAACTTATGTACAGGATAGTTCTTTCGGATGGGGTCAGGTTTCTACTGGCAAAGGCCACTGGTCTCCTGCCATTCTCATGCTCTTGGTACAACACAGCCCCCCAACCCTTGCAAGCTAGCATCAGAGTGCAGGACGAAGGTTTTATTGATTGGCATAGGCCAGCACTGGAGCATGGGTAAGTTGATATATGATCTCATGAAAAGCAGTCTCACAATCAGGAGTCCAGCGGGCCCCAAATACTTCACTCGGATGAAAATACACTCTTTCAGTCTTGAGGGACGCTGACTTTTTGTATTTTTTGTGGGTTGGGGGATACCCTTGAGTAAGGTTAAGTAAAGGGTGGATCACTCTTGAATAGTCCTTGATGAAACGCCGATAATAACCACAGAATCCCAGGAATCTTTGCAGTTCTTTTAGATTTTTGGGCTGTGGGCCAGGTGGTCAAGGCCTCAACTTTACTTGGGTCAGTCTCTATTCCTTGGTGGATACTATGTGCCCTCATACTTTTACTGATGTTTGAAAGAATTGACACCTATCAATGGACGGTTTAAGGCCAAAGTCCTCCAGTCGGTCCAATACCTTAAATAATCTGCCTCATGTTCCTCCAGTGAGCTGCCAAACACAATAACATCATCTAGGTATACCAGGCACTCTAGTAAGTTCACGCCCCACTGCACGCTTCATCAATCGCTGAAAAGTGGCTGGGGCACCTGAAACCCTTTGAGGCATCCCTCATGAATTCATAGAAGCCAAGCGGACAGATAAAGGCTGTCTTCCCACGGTCCTCTGGGGCTATCGGGATCTGGTAGTACCCACTGTGAGATCCAACACAGAGAACCACTTGCTCCCGCTTAGGCAGTCCAAAGCATCCTGAATGTGGGGCATTGTGTACTGATCAGGATAGTCCGCCTGTTAGGTGTGATAATCCACGATATCCTTACTGTCCTGTTCTTTTTCCTCACTACCACAATGGGGAGCATAAGGGCTTCTGGATTCTTGTATTACACCAGCAGTTAACATCTTCTGCAGATGCCGCCTCACATCATCTATGTCAGCAGGTGCCAGGCGCTAGACCTCTCAATGAATGGTTCTTCGTCATGCAGCCGGATATTGTGCTCAGCTCCTTGCACGCATCCTACATCCCATTCCTTTAAAGAAAACACCTGTCTCTGGGCAAGCTTCTCACTGATCCTCACTTTCATTCAGCTGGCAACAGGAGTCAGTTTAATCAAACAAAAGTCAGGGCGCATTCTGTCATTCTTCCTCGAACTCTTGCTGCTGTGGTAAGCACTGCAGTGTTCTGCACATAATGCACATTAGCCAGATGCAACCTCTATTTACTCTAATGTCTCTTTCAGACACATTATGAACTTGACCATTACCCTTCTGGCATCAAGCATGGGCTCTAGCGGGCAAAATACTAGGCTTGACCAGTAGTCCTCTGGCAATTTTCTATTGCCTGGTGTATCCAACATTAATATTTTATTCTAACATCCTTTCTGATACGGACCTCCCTGTAAGGTACACTGGCATTTGGCACCAGGATCAGAGACTCCAGGATCCCTCTTCCATACAATTCAATCGGGTTCCTCTGGTTCTACTTTTTCAGCATCTCTGTGCCTCATAGGCCTTCTTAATTAAAGCCGGAACTGTTAAAGCTCTACTAGTCTTTGACCCCTGTTTTCATAACACAACTGTGCCAGCCTTCCAAACATATGAGCATTTGTTCTAATCAACAAAGGGACACCATCATACAGTCCAGTGGGGACACACTAAGGCTAGGGTCTCTACTTGTTCGCTACCCAGCCACGGAGGTGGGGAAAGACAGCCAAATTTTGATATACCCAGAATAGGGTAGGCCTCTCACTTAACCCCCATACATGCAGTCCTTCTAATGGTTGTAAGGGTATGTCTGACAAATGCTTCTGATACCAATCCTGGAACATAATTGTCACTTCAGAGCCACTGTGTCATCACAGCTTTGTAGACACTCCATTCACCTTTCTAGTGGTCTCCATGGAGGGACCCACTATTCTGGACCAGTCTGGAGAGGCGGTAGGGCCTGGGCAACTGACCTTGCCACAAAGGACGTGAGTTAGCATTTTTGGTGCCTCACTGGGATCATTTTGTGCACCTCTAACCACTGATTTGTTCTCCAAGCTCCTTGTAGCCTATATGCAACTTTTGTCAGTGTCTTTTGGGGACCGGCATTCCTCTTCATGTGCCCATCCTTCCCACAATTATAGTAAAACATACTTTCTGGAGTTTGAGCTGGCCGAGGCACCACACTGGGAGCCAGGGCGGGGTACTACTAACTGGAAACCTGGGTGCCATCTCTGTTCATGGGCGTGATAAGCATTTGGAGACATCTCGTCAGCTTCTCCACTTCCATGGTCAAGGAATTGAGTTTGGAGCTGTTATCAGCAGGAGATACATGGGTGGGTACCCCCACCCCCATAGCAGATGCAGTCGGATATAGGTCGGGCCCGTACTTGCAGGCGTGGCCTTCATAAAGGGACTGTTTTTGAATTCCCAGATCTCTCTCAACAGTTCACCCCTTTGTGGCATATGTTTTTCCTTGTCAGAGCACTCATTGACTGCCAACCTCTGTCCCTGAACTTCACTTGATGGGTCACCCTCAGTCACTCGGGTCATAGCCGCAGCTATTGGTGCAGGTCCCTCCCGAGGTCGCCTTTTCTCAACTCCTCGAATTTCTCTCATTAACTCATCATAGGAGGGTGGGGATTCCAGTCGATTTTCCAGGTGTAACTGAAGCAACAGCAGTTCTGAGAAGGGGGCAGACTTAAGGATCCTGTCCAGCCTGGTTCGGTCCAGTTCAATCGCTGGCAAACTACCCTTTCTGAGGCATTCTTGCAACAATTTTTCCAGTTGAGATACATACACAGACAACAACTTCCCTTGGTACTGTTGTGCATTTCTTACTTCTCCACCATAGGTCCTCATCAGAATCTGGCCCAATACACATTCTCCAAGGCTCAAGATAGGCCTGTGCAGTCACTTCAGGGTTACTGGCCAGTTTAGCATGGATGGTAGCCAGAGCAGGACCTCGGAGGTCTCACTAACCCTCTTTCGCTGGCTCCAAGCATTGCCATTCTAGCACCCGAGGGGCAACATAGTCTATCCAGGTCTCCCAGTCATCCTCCTTGGGGGGTTGGGAGGGTGCCAGAGAAGATCCTCAACCTTTGGTAAGAGTCATGACTAATGGCAGGTGCAGAAATAGGAGTCTGCATTGGTTCAGCCACCATTACGGGTACTGGAGGGGAGAGGGTGTTGGGGAGGAACACTCCAGGTGGCAAGAATAGTTTCTTCAAGTCCTCCACAGTTTTCCTTCCCCAGCAACCATTTAGTAAATTTCTCCTCAAAAGTTTCAGACAGTGGTGGGGCTCATTCCCCCGGTCTTTACTGTCCTTAGTTATCACTCTCCAGGCAGTGAGGGCTCCCTCTGGGGTAATGGTCTGTGGCACTTTGGAGCTATCTATCGGATCCTTAAACTCCACTAGGGCCAGGAAAGTGTGGGTGAGCAGATTAGCATGCCGACCCACCACCACAGGGTTTTGTAAACCTTCAACCTTGGAAAGTACTCCCTGTACAGTGTCCGTATTGATACCCAGGGGGATATCCAGGATAAGCATAACATTTTGGGGGTCGATCTCCTCCCCAGTACACCACTCCATCAGCCGGTGCACAGCCACTTCTGTCGGGGTACCCATTTTTTTCTTAACAGTGGTTCATAAATATGGCCACTAGAGGACACACAATCCTAGCGGTGAGCCTCCAAGATGTAACCCCTAGATGGTGCTACCCCAGGGGCTACTACCCCTGCCTGATTTGCCACTAACAGGTTGAGAGGCCTGGATCCAATGGCGGGTGCCTCCACCCAGAGGTCAGGGTTTGCAATAGTTAAACTAAATTGGTCACAGCCCTCTGGGACACTGCAACCCCCCCTTTCTTCCCACTAGTGGCCCACACAGTATATCAGAATTACCTTCACAGTATAGACTTACCCCAGGACTGGTTCAGGCACTGGGAACCCCTGAATAAGAAGATGCAGTGCAACAATCACAGTACAATACTTTAACATAGACAAATACCTCAGGCAGTATAACTTTGCTGGAAACAAGCAGCTCTGATTTATTTGGGGGATATACAAGACAGGGGAAATCAGGTTAATTAGCTTATCACTTTACTCATCTATTTATGGCTCTGTGCATAGGCCTATCCCTACCAGTTACTGTCCCTGGGTACCCAAGCCCTAGTGGCTAGTCCAAACCGTGGCAGCTGGTAGGGCCCTTTCACACAGAGAAAAGAAAAATTAGTTAAACAGTCAGCAGTACAGTAATTCCATTTGGATTCAATGTGGCAATTCAACAGGGAGTGACCCTGAATTAGTACTCACGACCTCCAAACAAGATAGGGTCCTTCAACGCCAGCAGGGCTACTCTTGAGCTCACGAGACTCCTCACACATTTATATGACAAACTGCAACAGGCAAAAGTCCTTAATGGCAGCAGGATTCACTTGAGCTACACAAGCCTCCTCACACATTTATACTGGTAAACAGTAACAGGCAAAAGTCCTTAATGGCAGCAGAATTCACTTGAGCTACACAAGCCTCCTCACACATTTATATGGTAAACAGTAACAGGCAAAAGTCCTTTAATGGCAGCAGGATTCACTTGAGCTACACAAGCCTCCTCACACATTTATATGGTAAACAGTAACAGGCAAAAGTCCTTTAATGGCAGCAGGATTCAGAGTTACACAAGCCTCCTCACACATTTATATGGTAAAAAGAAAGTACTATACCAGGCAGGCTGCTTCTCTATCCCGATCGCAATTACTGCACAATACCCGGGAGAACACACAGCAGATTCAGTTCCTGACAGACCGAGCGCATTCAGCAATTCTCCAGTCTTCTACAGGGTGAGCCTGGTTTCTACTCTTCAGATATCCTTTGATTCTCTTCTACAGGACGGATTCAGTCCTAACAAGCAGTTACACAAGCTGCAGACCAGAACTCGGGCCTTACACGCTTCCAGACTAAAACTGCACACTCAAAAGCACAAGGCTCCTTCCTCTTCACTGCCAGAGCTCAACTGAAACTCCAGCAGACAAAACCGGCACTTCCTTTGAGTTCCTCCCAGTTCTTGGCTGGATTGGCTGTCACTCACAATAGACTGCCCCTGTTGGTCCAAAAAGGTGCTGAAGTCCAAACTACATCTCCCAGAGTCACTGCCCATACAATCCTCTTGTCGCTGGCTCAGATTATGAGTCCAAGTTCTGATTCATCCAAGGCACCATTTTAGAGCTACCTTAACCCACACTGATTGGTCCAGTTCAGCAGTTCAAAACTAGAATGGGGAACTAGGCAAACACAATTCTGACTGCAAAGAAAGCAGGTTAGACAAACTGTATTTTCATTATTACTCTAAATGATTTCTGGCAGACAGTTACATCTTTCAGATAGGTTCCCTTTGCACTCCTAGTGACTGCAAAAATGGAGTGAATTGGCAGGTGCTCAAGTAGTACTCAAGCAGAGAAACACACAGTCCCCCCATACAAACTAATTATGTCTGCAAGCAGACAGCTCTTAAAGAGACAGTACCAGAGGCTCTAAAAACACTCACAGATAAATGGCTTAAACGCCAAACACCATTCAGGCTTGGAGCATTCAAGCAAGCTCCTGGAAGTCTTTGGGAACCCCCATTTGCAGGGGGGTTACACCTTTATTGCACTGAGAAACCACTTTCTGGTAAATTGCTCATCATTGCTCCCAGGTCTGTCTCTTTGTATGTGTCCTCTATTGGTGGCCAATGAGTATTGTGCACTGTTCCAGGATTCTTCATCCCTATGTCCATACCTTGCTTATTTGCCTTGAATTTCAACAGCAATACACTAGACTATTTCTCTAGTCTCCTCTCATCCTGCCTCCTAATCTTAAATCCCTCCTCCCTATCAACCCTTCTGCAGAGCTTGGTATCATCTAAGAATAGGCTTACGTTGCCCTGGATACTGTTGCTTATGTCACTAATAGGGGTGGCACTGTACATCAGGGAGGGCATGGTGTAACCTGACTGCCTATTTCTATGAAGTTCTCTATGCCACTCCACTTTGCTACGGGCACTTACCATTGTATTCATACAGTGGGGTCTTACTGTAACTTCACTATTTTGCACAATGCACCCTGTATCACTTTTGACTTTGCACTATTTCTGTATTTAAGAAGTAGATATGTGACAGTATGCTTCCCTATGACCATCTCTACCCCCCTCCCCCCCGTCAGAACCAGAAATGAGCTTCCTAGACTCTGCTTGTTTACCTGGTAAAACATGTTTAAATAATTAAATAAATTACAGCTGCAAGGGAGGGCATGGGGAGGAAGCCATTCTGGACCTGGTATTAACAAACGGTAATTATGCTCGGGACATCGTTGAGGAGCCACTGGGAGGTTAACGTGATCACCAGACAGTATGGTTCCATGCTGACATGGGAAAGGAATGAGAGACCTTCAAGTTCCTATAAGGAATAAACACAGTAAATTGTGAGGAACTGTTTAGCACAAGTAGTGGATCAAGGACATGGGGACATGAGTGGAAACTAATGGGCAGGGAGGTTCAAGAGGGAAGTGAGAACATTTTATTTTACAGAAAGGATAGTGAAGCCATGAAATAATCTGCCAGCTGATGTGGTGGGTGCCAAAACTATTAATGGTTTCAAATAGGGCTGGGACAGAGTGAAGAGCTTAGTGGTTACTCAGAGTGGTAGCAGTACGGTGGGGAGTGCAGGGGTGGATAGAGTAGATTAGAATCCTGTACGGACAACAGGTCCTAGGTTTGTTTGGGTTTTATGGGCAGATTGGATTGATTAATGGTCTTCTTCTGCTGTCAATGTCAGTGTTTCTATGAATCACTAAGCATGAAGGCATGAATACTGGACTTCAGGATGGCTGACTACGTCAACATGGCTGGAATATTAAGAGGGTGCCTAGCTTGCCTTAGGGAAGATGAGGGAAATGGACCAAAAGTGGACCTTGATTAGAGATGTGATCAAGGATGGACCGGAGGGTAAGGTTTGTCTGTTTGCTGATGACACCAAGATTTGCAACAGAGTAGATGATCCAGCTGGGGTTGGCAGAATGAGAAGAGATCTGGATAAAGTGGAAAAATGGTTGGAAGAGTGGCAACTGGGGTTTAATGCAAAGAAGTGCAAGATCATGCACATAGGGAAGATAAACCCTGAAGTCACCTATAGGTTGGGAGGGGAGTTGCTGGCAATCTTAAGGGAAGAAAGAGACTTGGGCATCATCATCACAGATGACCTGAAATCATCCAAGCAGACCACTAAAGCAGTAGGTAAGGCTTGAGGGATGTTGGGGTGTATTAGTAGGGGTATCTCAAGTTGTAAGAGGGAGGTAATAATTTCTCTTTACAAGACACTGGTTAGGCCCCATCTGGAGTACTGCGTGCAGTACTGGAGGCTGCACCTGCACAAGGACATTAACAAAATGGAGGCAGTCCAGAGAAGGGCAACCAAAATGGTGCAGGGACTGCATCAGAAAACATATGAGGACAGATTAACAGAGCTCAAAATGTATACCCTAGAGTAAAGGAGGGAGAGAGGTGATATGATCGAAATATTCAAACACCTTAAGGGCATTAACAAGGTGAAAGAGTCTAACATGTTTTGATATAAGAAAAATAGCAGGACAAGAGGACACAGCATGAGATTAGAAGGAGGCCGATTAAGGGGTAATGTGAGGAAGTTCTTTTTCACAGAAAGGGTGGTGGATGCATGCAATGGCCTACCTCAGGAAATGGTGGATATGAATACAGTGCAGGGCTTCAAACAGGCATGGGACAGGCATAAGGGAGCAATACAGATGAGTATGAATAGACAGAGCAAAGGCCAATGGCAGATTCATAAGGTAGAAAAAATGGGCAGACTGGATGGGCCTTGCGGTCCTTATCTGCCGTCAACTTCTATGTTTCTAAGGCAGTCACTGAAACCTGCCTTAATCAGAAGGGGAAGCAAAGCTAGGAGGCTAATTTGGTTCACTGGGAAGGTAGGCAAGGCAGTGTGAGGAGAGCCACATACAGGAACTTCATGAAGTCTTGTAAGGAAGAAGACGAGATATCTTACTTGCAAAAAGTCAAGGAGGCCAGTAGAGTGCTCATGCAGGCCAAGGCTAAGAAGGAACTGCAAAGTGCAGAAGGGATTAAGGAAGCGGAGAAATTTAATTCAAAAAAGTGCAAGATTATGCACCTGGGACACAGAAACCCTGGGGAAAGTTATGGGATGGGGGAGGCGGAGTTGCTGACAGTCACAAAGGAGGAAAGGGACCTTGGGGTTATTACTTCAGACAACCTGAAAATGTCAAAGCAGAGTACTAAGGCAACTGAGAGGGCCAGTGGCATGCTGGGGTGCATAGCGTATCACCAGCAGAAGGAGGGAGGTAGTGATGCCACTATATAAAACCATGGTCAGGCCTCAGATGGAGTACTGTGTGCAGTTCTGGAGGCCGCACCTTCGTAAGGATATTAACAGGCTGGAGACGGTCCAGAGAAGGGTGACTAAAATGGTACAGGACTTGCAGCACAAGACTTTTGAGGAGAGATTAAGGGACCTCAATATGTACTCGCTGGAAGAGAGAAGGCAAAGAGGGGACATGATAGAAACATTCAAGTACTTCAAGGGCATAAACAAGGTGTGGGGGGAGATATTTTCCAGTACAGGAGGAGCACAAGAATGAGGGGGCATGACATGAAACTGTAAGGTGGGAGGTTAAGAGGGAATGTGACAAAGTTCTTCTTCACAGAGAGGGTGGTGGATGCATGGAATGGTCTGCCTCAGGAGGTGATGGGAGCGAGCAGCGTGGATGGATTCAAGCATGCCTGGGACAGGCATAAGGGAACCATAGATTGACAGCAGCAGGTGGGTCGGAAACGTAATCCAGTACAAGGGCTCACGGGCAGACTAGATGGGCCAGGCAGTCCTTATCTGCTGACAGTTTCTATGTTCCTTCAGCTATATTAGCGATAAGAGACCTATGAAGAAGGCATAGACCATTAGTTCTCAGACTTTGCAATAGTGAGTCTCACCCAGGCCATGTAAAAGATCTTAAGTCTCCCCCAAAGATGGAAATATTTTTGGTCCTCCCTGCAGAATAACTACTGTATCTTCCTTTATAACATGGGTTAGGAAACAACAGAAATGCAATTGGTGAAACAGCATCAGGTGGCCGTGGATTAAATGTCTATATGCACAGTTGCTGTGATGCTACCTGAATCAATAATAATAAATAATAAACATTATTTATAAAAAGCGCACTTCACGTATATCAAAGTGCTTGTACAGTACTAGAACATATTAAAATCCATAAATAATTAAAATACAGTAACTAAGCAACAACATTCAATGGTGATACTCTGAAAATGCATGCTGAAATAAGTGAGTTTTCAGTGCCGACTTAAAGCTCTCCACAGTCAGGCACTCCTGTACCCGATGAGGCAGAGAATTCCACAGGGTGGGGGCTGCAAAAGCAAATGCTTGAGCCCTCAAAGTCTTCAAGTGAACCCTGGGAATCTCTAGCAATCCCTTGTCAGTGGAATGGAGCGGTCAAAGGGGGCAGTAGGGGCATAGAAGCTCTTGCAGGTAACTCGGTCCCAGTCCGTGTAGGGCTTTATAGGTCAGCAAGCTGACCTTGAAAGTGATCCACCACTGAACTGGCAGCCAGTGCAGACTACGCAGCACAGGAGTGACATGGTTAGATCGAGAGAGCCCAGTCAACAGCTTGGCTGCAGCATTCAGCACCAGCTGCAAGCGGCAGATGTCAACTCCCGGTAACCCTAGGTGTATGCAGTAGCCAAGGCAGGAGGTCACAAAGGCATGGACCAGTGTCGAAAGATCATCGGGCGGAACCAGGTGCTTAATCCGGGTGATACTCCTCAGATGGTATAAAGAGGTCTTGATGACGGACGACACCTGAGATATCAGGGTCAGTCCCTCGTCAACAATAACGCCCTAATTCCGCACCCGTTCAGAGGTCATCAGCTGGCTACCTCTGAGCAAAAGCCCAGAGGCCTGCCCAGCTGCGCACCCCTCTACCCGACAACCTGGGTTCACTACCAATACCTCAGTCTTGTCGGGATTCAGCTTCAATCAGCTGGCACTCATCCAGTCCTGGATCTTGGAGAGACAGTTATTAAACAACAAGACCACACCATCTTGACTGGGTACAAAGGACATGTATAGCTGAGTATCATCTGCATAGCAGTGAAAACTCAGACCATATCACCTTACAATGTCTCCCAATGGCAGCAAATACACCGCGAACAACATGGATGACAGCACCGAGCCCTGCGGACTCCCTCATGGCAAGGAGAAAGCATCAGAGGAATAAATCCCTGACACTACTCTCTGAGACCTACCAGTGAGGAACGACTGAAACCATCTGAGGACTGTCCCTGACAAGCCACAGATTACCCGCAGGTGCTCTAGCAACACGATATGGTCTACAGTGTCGAATGCTGCAGAGAGATTCAGAAGGACAAACATGGAAAGACTCCTTCCATCTCTCGCTATCAGAAGATCATTGAGCACCCAAACTAGGGCAGTCTCAGTGCTGTGCCTCTTCCTAAATCCTGACTGGAGAGGATCATAGATGTCATGGATGGTAAGATGGTCATCCAGTTGCAGTGCAACCACCTTCTCAATAACCTTACCCACAAAGCGTAGGTTAGAGACAGGTCTGTAGTTAGCGAGGCAATCTGGGTTGAGAGAAGATTTCTTAAGGAGGGGTGTCACCACCGCCACCTTCAGGGAGTCAGGGAAACTCATCTGTCTCAAGCGAACACTGGACTAGCTCAGCCAGGACCGGGGCTGATGACCTCAACACACCCCACAAGGAGGCAAGTTGGGTCCACATCCAAACTACAGCAGGTCAGCCGCATACTCTGAATGATCCTCATGACATCTACGATTGCCTCCTGATCAGAAGCCGACCAACCAGACCGAGGCACTGCAACCCCCCCCCAAACTGATTACCACTGCACCTGCTGGAGCAAGCTGTGCAGATCTCTGACCCAATGTTGGCAACCTTATCTGCAAAGAAGCGAGCAAACTCATCACACTTCTACTGTGACAAAACTCTCTGAAACTACAGACAGGCTAGATTGCACAGTCTGTCAACAGTTTGGAAGAGCTGGGCTGGTCGGTTCTGTGCAGCGGTAATCTCCCCGGACAGGAACTCTGCCTTCTTACTGGAGATCACCAACTGATAGTCCGCATAGTGAGCCATCAGTCTAAGTCTGTCGGCATCAAGGCCCGATTTCCACCAACAACGCTTCCATCCTTCACCTCACTCTCCTCATCTCCCTCAAGGTCCCATCAAACCAGGGGGATCAAAGGTGAAGGGTAATGGGGCAAACACGGACAGGAGCAATAGAATCCAGAGCCACCACCACAGCCTTATTATAAGCCTGCAGAAGGTTGTCTGGACCCATGCTAGAACTCAGAAGTCCTGACAGGTCCAGCACCACCATCAGGCCCTCTGGGGCCATGCCCCTTAACAGGCAGTACTGGACCATCTCCAAAGGGTCAGGCCTATGGGGGGGTGCCTGGAAATTGAACCTGATGGTGTAATGGTCAGACCATCAGACCGGTTCCACCACCAAGTTGGTAGTCTCCATTCCCAGTAAGAAGACCAGATCCAATGAATGACCAAAATTATGGTCGCAGAGGTAATCACCTGTGTGAAGCCCAATTAATTTATCGGCTGGAGGAAGTCTTGACCAAAAGGTGAGAGTTCGTCACTGATCCAGGCATTGAAATCGCCAAGCACCATCACTCTGCTGGGGGACTCCAATACTGTGTCGACAATGAAGTACGCAACTTCCTGCAAAAAGTGCTTCCTGTCCGCAGGTGGACAATAGACAAGAAGAATTTTGCACTCCACACCTGCACCCTGTGACAGGGTAGAATAGGACCCTGTCCCATTTGTTTTGGAGAAAATTTGTAAATGCAAGGATCTGTATTCTTTCCTTTTCTGTCTCTTCTGTTTGGTTGCGCAACCAAATTTTCCTGTGAGACTTCGGACTTGATCAACCCGAACAGTCTCACAATTCTTTGCCTCCCAAACAGTCTCACAATTCTTTGCCTCTCTCTGTTTTCTCTTGCTGTCTGTTTTCCTCCCTTGCATATCTACATCTGGTAATATAAGAATATGTGCAAATCAATATATGGAAATGAAACTGATAATGGGATTACTTTTGTTTAGAAAATATGGTGTTACTGTTGAAATGTGTATGTATATATATATATATATATATATATATATATATATATATATATATATATATATATATATATATATATATTTATGATTTCATGATGACTGTAGAAAACCAGAGTTACTTGAATACAAATGTCTTAGCCTTTTGCAGTTGCTGTGGGGACCTCAGGAAGTTCTCAATGTTCTAGCTGCTCCTGAAATTTACAAAGAACAGGATGTTTGCTAGGGATGGGTGTTGGAAAAACTTATAAAACAGCTAAGCTGAGCTGCAATAAAGGAGATTACAAGAGATTTTACAAGAAAGATATGTTTTTTGCTTCTGTACATAGTTATTCTGAACGGGTTTATTTTTATGTTGGCTCACGCCAGCCACCCCAGCGTGCCAAATCCCACCTGAAAAATGGAAACCGTCCAGTGATTTTTTTTTTTTTTTAAACCCTTAAACCAAAACGTCCCTCAGCGTCTCCCTGCCCCCTCCCCAACCCGCACTCCACCACTGGGCGCATCCTGCTCTCCCCACACCCCTCACACCCCATACTTACCTCCAGAGTCCGTGCAACGATCTTTGGTGGACTGGGAATATGCCTTTCACTCTTCAAAGCCGACCGCGAACTGAGGAAATGCCGGTAAGCTGTATAATGGAGTGAATAGGGTTTTTTCAACTTTGATGCATATCTGGGGTATTTTTTTGAATTTTGGCACCAAATTTTCAACATGGGGTTTTTGGGACCCCTCCTCATGAATTCTGTCACTGTCATGGCGTTATGCGGCCCCGAAAGGTGATTTTGCGGTCACTGCACGGAATCACCTTTTGGGACTGATTAACGAAATGACATTGCCAGTGTTCATGAGGTGGGCTCTCAAAATGCCTATGTTGCAAATTTGGTGGAAAATCTAAAATGACTGTTTTACTTTAGCGTATGCACAGTTGCTACGCACGCCAGAATTTCGGCGAATTTGAAATATTTTCATGCCAGATTTTTAAAGTTGGCATTTTTGCACATCTTGTGAACAGTACAGCTGTCATTTTTCACATCCCAGCCGAAATGTGTTTTCGCGCTTCCGGCGCAGAATAGCGCAGCCGCTGTGTGAAATCAGTGTTCGGGACAGATTATGAAAATGACAGTGACACTGTTCATGAGCAGAGGTCCTAAAATGCCTATGTTGAAAATTTGGTGATGATACTCCATAAAATGACTATATGTTAATAGCGGCGCTGTACCAGTTTGTATGCACGCCGTAAGTTCGCTAGTTTACAATATTTTCACTCCAGATTTTCAACATTGCCATTGTTCTGCACCTCCTTATGAACAGTATAGCTGTCATTTTTCACATACTGGCCGAAATGTATTTTCGCAGTTCCGGCGCAGAATAGCGTGGTCGCTGTGGGAAATCCGTGTTTGAGACACATTATGAAAATGCCAGTGACACTGTTCATTAGCAGAGATCCTAAAATGCCTATGTTGAAAATTTGGTGACAAAAGTCCATAAAATGAGTGTTTTCCGAGTGTGCTTTGCACAGTTTGCATGCACGCTCGTAAACACCCCAATGTCTGTCGCTCTCTACAGGGTGAGGGTGGGGTTGGCATCACTTCAACACTTCACTTCCATTCCAATTATGCATCTCTACTTTTGCC
Source organism: Neoceratodus forsteri (assembly GCA_016271365.2). Lineage (NCBI taxonomy): Eukaryota > Metazoa > Chordata > Ceratodontiformes > Ceratodontidae > Neoceratodus > Neoceratodus forsteri. The sequence continues at coordinate 156,351,849 of CM057449.1, read as the reverse complement.
ACTACCAAAGCCAATGCCAGCGAGACAACATTCAGCATTGACAAATGCTTGTTTTTTATGTTACTACAGCTACAAATAAACAGTTTTGTGGAATTTTACAACTGCTCCTGGGTTTTCCCTATGCTTCCTGACCTGTGCCTCGACAACACACCCAAGATACATTCAAAGGATCAGGTCTTCCCCACTGGCACATCTACCAGGTCCAATTCTATTCTAAAACAAATGGCTACACCCCTGCCCCTACGATCCAACCTCGGGCGGTGTATCACCAAGAACCCGACTGGAATAGCCGACTCAAGAATTGGGCCGGTATTTCCATCCAGCCAGGTCTTGGTGATGCAAGTCAGATTTGATGACCTAACAAGATCAGCAATTACTGCCATCTTGTTTTTAATGGACCTGGTATTGCACAACACTGCTCGGGTAGGATGAGACTCCGAGGCCGACCGTGTCATCTGCCCACTCATGGTGGAGCCCTTGGGTATGGGGACCAGACAGGGATGACCCCTCTCTAGTTTCCATTTCGCCCCAGGGCATCTTCTCATCTCCACAACCCTAATTTGGCCACTCAGCTCCCATCCCCCCCCCGAGGTCCAGGGCTCCCACCCCCTCACCTCCTTTCAGCAATCCCCAATGCCCGACAATGACCATAAACATCGGCAGGCAGTGGAGAACAATTAAAGAGATGGAGGCCCTAGAGCTCTGCGGAGGAATAGCGCCTGACCAGGAGAGCCACCCGCTAGCACATATTCACTGTCGACAAGCACTAGCAATCCCACCGTTCTAACTAACAAAACTATCAGTACTAAAATGACTAAAATTAACTATGACTAATCAGCTAGAATAACCCCACTTCCCCTCGATTAAACTGATAATAAACTATCCCAGCCAGTTTGGTACATGAAAGTCCAGATGAAAACAGATAAAAGAACCAGAATCTGTACATAAGAAACATGCCAAAAGCTTCCAAAATATGTCTTAGCGCAGATGAGGCTCCCACCCTCACCCAGTCCTTGCAATCCAAAGGTCAAAATTGCTCTCCTCTCAATCCAACACAATGAACAAATTTATAATGTCACAAACAATCCATGGAGGTACTCTCACTACCTCCCCAGATCTGACAGCCAAGTCCTGCAAATATATGGAAGCCTCAGTCTATCATCTAAAAAGAGAAACCAAAAATCTTCACCACTGTTGCAGGTCTTCGTCCTCTCAACATTCCACAAATCTCCAGGCCAAAAACTCACACCTCTCATGGGCTACAGTCTGTAAAGGTCCTCAAACCAGGAATATTCGGGGTCCTCCAGATGAAGGCCCACCGGCACCCACCTCAGGGACACCCCCAGAACTCTCGGGGAACACACTACCCACTGGCCGGCACCTCCTCGAAGTCCACTCTGGATGTGGGCCAATCAAGACAACCGCCCCCGAATCAGTGCTGTAGCCCAGAACAACAGAGGGCACTGTTGCCTCTTAACCCCAAAACAGCGATCGGTAGTATGCAAAGGCCTACTCAGGCCACCCAATTAAGGGGGTTTCAGAGACCCAGCCATCCTCTGACAGCTGTCGTCACCACCACCAAACATAGCCACTGGGGGAACCAGCCCTCCGGTAGGTGTCCTCTGCACCCATCCCACGAGCAGCCCAACACACACCAGTCGCCATCCCAGGGACTACACCAGCGGTAATATTTCCAGACAGTAGAAGATGCATAAAATCCATACGATGCTCTGTGTAGCCAGTCGGCCGGCAACCGGTCCACCAGCAGACCTATACAGTAGAGGCCTATTTCTTCTGATTTAAAACCTATTTGGTGGGATTTGCTTGGGCCTGGTTCTTTGGCTGCTGGCCTTGGAGGGGAGACACAGGGCTGATACACTCTCTCTCGAGTCAGGTGTCTGCCCAGGACCCACCCTCCCCCACCCCTCCCTCCCCAGAAGTCTGCAAATTTATAGGGGAACACCTGCCCTGCAATTGGAGGAAAAGGCTGCAGGTGCAGCTCATGTAGTTCTAGCCACTGGGGTTGGATTTAAAGGCTGGGAGAGAGGAGCTTAGGGGTTGTTCATTTCCTTATAAGTTTATGTGTGTGTACTGCACCTAGTAACAGGGTTACTGGTGTACAGTGGGACTGTCTCTAAGATTACTGGGTGACCTGATTAGGCAGTGGGGTTCTTGGACTAGGGGGAACCTGGTGGCTCACCCAAGGAAACCTATTTGGAAGGGGATGGAACCCACATCATTAGGGCCGCATCTTTGGGAGGGTGGTGGGTGCACAGGGTGTGGAGCAGCCATGATACTGGACTGGGCTTGGAAGTTCGGTGGTTGCCCAGTGTTCTACCAGCTAGCACAGCTTAGGGAGGAGGTTGCGGGGATTAGGAGAAAGCTGGGGGAAGGGGGGTGGTATGGTTGGGGAAGAGGTCTGGGAATCTCCCACAGGGTTGCGCCAAACACTGGGGGTGGGGGCATAGGGAAAGGAGTGCAGGAGAATACTCAGGGGTCACATAGGGACCCTGGCACAGGGGGTCCAAAAGGACACTACCAAGGAAGCAGGCAGGTAACTTGGGACCCTCAAAAGGGGGGACGGAGGGACAACATTCTCTAGGGAAGTAGGCAGATGGCCAGGGCTGGACAGAAGGAGCAAGGCGGGAGGTGATCAGACCTTACACTCAGTAACCTGCCCAATTCTCTTCTTCTGCTCAAGGATGAGGGGGTGATGTAGCCACGACAGAGGTGGTTAGAGACGGAAAGGGAGTGGGAGGCAGGAGGCAGGGGCCAGATAGCAGGAAGAACAGGGGGGGACCTGGAATGCAGGAGAATGGGGGGAGCAGTGAATCGGAGCAGAAGGGGCAGGGGGAAGAGGGAGGAAAGCGCAAGGAGAAGGACCAGTTGGGAGGAAAGGTAATGGAGAAGGACCAGAAGTACAAGGAGGATTCAGTAAAGGGAGCTGAGGGTTTAGGCCAGGGGAGCACGACGAGCAAGGAGGAACTAAATGGAGACAGGAAGGAAGGGAGGATGAGCCAGGCTAGTTTAGCAGATGGGGGAGAAGGACCAGTTGCGAGCAGTGAGGGGAATTAGCAAGGTACAGAAGGATACTCAGGAGGAGGAGAGGCATAGGATTGGAGGGGAGGGGTGGCCATGGGGCCAAGGAGGGGTGGCATGTGTCACCCAGATAGGGGAGGAACAAGGAGCCAGCTGGGTGGAGGGGCCTGTAGAAAGGATGAGGGACATGGAAGGGGGGAGAATGGAGGAAAAGGAGTGGTCAGAGTGCTCCTGCTGGGGATTCTATGATCAGGGGTATCAAATGGGATAGGGAGGGAGAAGCCTGGCCAGTTAGAACAAGATGCTTCCCTTGACTAACAGTGCACAGGGCTAAGCACAAGGTATATCAGCTGGCAAAGGATTGTGGGGGTTTCCCAGACATACTGGTCCACCTGGGTACAAATGACATTGAGGGAAATAGCGAGCTAGAGATACAGGCAAGATTCAGGAAGCTCACCAGGGTCTGTCATGACATAGGATGCACAGTTTCCTTCTCAGAAATCCTGCCAGTGCCAAGGGCTAGTGGGGAACACAAAAGGAAAATTAGGGAGATAAACCAGTGGCTCAGGGAGCGGTGTGAGGCCAGAGGGTATGGGTTGATGGGGGATTGGGGGGAGACCTGGGAGGATAAGGAGCTGTATGCTAGAGATAGACTACATCTCAATTTGGAGGGGAGGGGAATCCTTAAGTTGAAAATAGAGGGGTTCATTGGTGAAAAGTGGGGTTTAAACTTGTGAAGGGGGGTGGGATGGGAGAAAAGGCTGTCAAGGGGGTGCCGATAAAGGAGGGACTCTGTCTCCACCCCCCTGGGGACCAGGAGGATTGCAGGAAAAGGTCAACTGGCAAAGTGCAGACCAGGGGAAACAGAATCCCATGGGAACACGAGCAGGGAAATGGAACTATAGGGAAAGGGTGGAAGGTAGTCTGCGTTAAATGCCAGGAGCTTGGGCAATAAAATGCCTGAGCTCCAGGCGATGCTAACTGAGGGAGCAGTGGATGTGGCAGCGGTCACTGAGACTTGGGCCACTGCAAGACATGACTGGGACCTGAACCTGGAGGGTTACACTCTGTTCAGGAAGGACAGGGGGGAGGGAAGGGGAGGAGGGGTAGCAATGATAGTCAAAAACTGCATTGGCATAGGGGGAGTAGAGGAGGCGGAGGGAACCGTGGAGGTGATCTGGGTCACCTTGATAACAAGGGGGGGCAAGAGAGTAAAAATAGGAGTGGTGTATAGACCCCCTGCCCTGGCGGAGGAGCTGGAGGACAGTCTGGTGGCAGATGTTAGGAGACACTGCAGACTGGGCAGAGGAATGGTGGTGGTGTTGGGGGACTTAAACATGCCAGGAACAGACTGGGAGACCATGACATCCTCTGTGACCAGGGAACAGAGGTTGTTGGATGTCTTTCAAGACGCGGCTCCTAACTCAGCAGGTGAGGAAACCGACCAGGAGGCACGGGTACTGGATGTGGTCCTGGCAGACAGTGAGCAGATTGGGGGCCTGAGGTAAGGGACCCATTGGGGGAGTGACCATGCCACGGTCTGGTTCTGCCTGGACCTAGGAGGGTAGAAGGCTGCACAAAGACGGAAGTAACCGACTTCAGGGGGTGGATTTTAAGGAATGGGAAGGCTCCTTAAGGAGCACTTGGATGGGATTGGGTCAGACATGGACGCCTGATAGTAGGTGGAAATCATCAGGAGAGGGGTGCAGGATGCTACCAGCACCTGTGCAAGAGTAAGACGAAAATGCGGTAGGGCCCAAAAACCCTGTTAGTGGACCAGGGAGGTCCAGAAGGTGGTGCAGGGAAAGAAAGCAGCCTATAAGCAATTCAAGTGCTCAAGGAGTGAAAGGTCGAGGGGAGTACGAGCTGATGGCTAGAAGGGCCACTAGAGTGGTGAGGGTGGCTAAGGCAAGGAAGGAGCAGAACCTGGCCAGGAAATTAGGAGAGGGAACAAGGGTTCTTTAGATACATTGGGGAAAGACTGAAGGGTGAAGGGGCAGATTAGCAGGATTAAATCAGGGGAGAGATGGGCACAAGACCCGGGGAGCAGGTTGAGGTACTAAATGAGTACTTCACCTCAGTTTCACCAGGGAAAATGGGGTGCTGCATCATACATGGGAGAGACAGAGATACTGAGGGGGACCCTTAGCAGTCGGCAGGTTTTCGGAGAGGGGAGGCATCACTGACAGGTGGGGGAGGGCTAAGCAGGGAGAGAGGCACCGAAGTGGAAATCACAGCAGAGAGAGGAGGGAAGCCTCAGCCCCTTTAAGACGGAGAAAGCACCGGGGCGGATAAATTACATCCCAGAGTGCTGAAGGAACTTGTAGATGTCCTGGCATGAAACCTCTGGCAGAGCTTTCACCATCTCTCTGAGGACAGGTGGGTGCCCCAAGACTGGAAGGTGGCGATATAGTGCCTATCCACAAGGGGGGACCAAGGGAGGTGGTAGGGAATCACAGGCCCGTCAGCCTGACATCGTGGTGGGCAAGGTGATGGAGGGCATTGTCAAGGAGAGGCTGGGGGGACCTGGATAAGTCAGGGTGCCTGGATGATAGACAGCATGGATTCATCCCAGGGAAATCAGTGTCAGACAAACCTGGTGGAGTTCTATGACTGGGTGACGAGTGCCTTGGACCTGGGCAGACCAGTGGATGTCCTCTTTCTAGACTTCAGCAAGGCATTTGACTCTGTTCCTCCGTGGGCCTGTTGGATAAGCTGGGAGAAATGGGGTGGGGAACCAGATGATCAGATGGATAGGCAATTGGCTCCAGGACCGGACCCAGAGGGTCGTGGTTGGTGGGATAGTCTCATCCCCAGGAGGGTCATTAGTGGGGTCCCACAGGGATCAGTCCTTGGGCCCCTTCTGTTCAACGCCACATGATCTGACATAAGGACAGGAATCAGGAGTGAGATGAGTCTCTTTGCAGATGACTCGAAACTGGGGCGGTGGTGGATGGGGAGAGAGAGGTGGTCTCACAGGGGACCTGGAGGCTCTGGAAAGATGGTCTAGAAAGTGGAAGCTGAGGTTCAATGCAGGGAAATGCAAGGTACTCCACCTGGGGGCCAGAAACCCAGGCCAAGTGTACACCCTGGGGGAATGCTACAAGTTTTGATGGCTGAGAGGGACCTGGGGGTGGTGGTGGATGTCAAGATGAACAACTCTGAGACTTGTAGGAGGGCAGCAGCCAAGGCCAACAGGATGCTGGGATGCATCGCTAGGGGGATCACCTCCAGAAGGAGGGAAGTGATACCCTCTGTATAACTGCTTGGTGAGGTCACACTGAGCATCAAGGGCAGTTTTGGAGGCCACACTTAAAGAGGGACATTAACCTCCTGGAGAGGGTCCAGAGGAGGGCAACCAAAATGATTTGGGGCTTGGGGGACAGGACCTAGGAGGAGAGGCTCGAAGAGCTAAATATGTACACATTGGAAGAGAGAAGGGACCGGGGGGACATGATAGAGGTCTTCAGGTACATGAAGAGGGTAAATAGGGGAGGAACAGTCACGGTGCTTCGAAGGAAGGAGGAAGGGGCTACTAGAGGGCATGGGTGGAAGCTGGAGGGGGGAAGATTCAGGGGAGAAAGGAGGAGGGACTACTTCACTGAGAGGGTGGTAGAGCCATGGAATGCACTGCCTAGAGGGCTGGTGGAGGCAGAGACAGTGGAGGGGTTCAAGAGGGGGTGGGACAGGTACAGGGAAGGGTTCTGGAAGCAAAATCCAATGCAGCAAGAATATCCGGAACTGGGAAGGGAGAAGCCACAGAAGGCGAGGGGGACAGCAAGGTCAGCACCCAGGGCGGGGGCTGACCAAACGAGCAGACACGAAAGACCCGTTAGGCCTATTCTGCTGGCATTTTAGTATGTTAGTATGTTAGCTTACTCCACTCATTGCTAATTGTTCAGGAGGTAGCTCTTCCTCTCTTCACCTCACACATCCACCCCAATCCAAGCAGCAGTTGCTAACAGTGGCTCCCCGATAGGTCTCCACATGGGTACAGGAGGCAATCAGAAAACAGTCGCGGTTTCACCGCAGTGCAGTTCACCATGAAAAAAGTGGCAACAGAAAAAATAAATGATCACAGCAAAGTGATCCACAAACACGGAATGTAAACGAAGTAAGCTAGCTGTGCTGGTGCAAGTTAGCAATTTGGCGTACAACGATATTAACAATAAACAATGAAAAGTTCTAAATTGGCCCTTCTAACTACAAAAAAAACCCCGAAAAAACACATTTCCTCACTAGTCTACCTCACTACAAAACCCTGACTAAACTAAGTACACACAACTTAATAATAAAAGAAAAAAAAGGAAGGCTCAAAGAAACAATAAATGAATAAAATAATTGGAATAGCTAAGCTAGCAGCTCAGGCAGCTTACTCTCAGCCGCCATCTTGCTCAACACAATCAATCAATCAATCAATCAAACTTTATTTTAGCAGGCAAAATCACCCTTGAGCAAGCTCATTTACAAGATGGTCCTGGACAATTAGGACATATACAGCTACTGAGAACTAACAGAGTTGCAGAATACATACATGGCACAAATAATCGCCAGTTACAATATAACAAGAGGGTTCAGGGCTGAGGAATGCATACAATGCACAACTATCCACGAATAAATATATAACTGGGTATACAAGGCTTCAACAATGGAGGGGCTTTAAAAATCAGCTACCGCATTGTTACAAGAAACTGAGAGAAAACAGGAACAGTGAGTGAGGGTACCACACAAAGAAGGCCCCATGGGTGGAGGAGAAAACAAAATGGGGGTAGGTAAAAGTGTGATTACGAGTATGGACAGAACAAGTAGGGAGGAGAGGTGGACAGTTTAACAGGGCAGTGTGGCACTCGTTATGTAGTAGGAGAATCAAAAGTAAAAGGCAGCCATTTAAAACAGTACCAAAGCGAAAGAGTGCCGCATTCTAGTCATCAGGGATAATGGGAAATTATAAGTAAATTTGGGCATATAATTCACGTTCACCTGACGGTGTGTCAGCAGTTGGATTTAGTTTTTTTTTTTCCATATTTCATGTTATTGCCAAGAGCGACTGCCAAGAGAGAGTGACAGCAAGAGCGGTACATATGATTAATAATGTCTGTTTTGGCAGGCACCCCCCCACCACCCATACAAGGTGGCTGAGTTTGACAGAGTGACATGTCCGTCACCGTGATACCCCCATGCCAATAATAGATGAGACATGCTGCTTCAGTGCGCTTACTGGGTCGGCCAGCCTCCCGAGTCCCCGCCAGCATCTGATGGCGTGCTGCAGTTAATCCGTAAAAACCAGTAAAGAGAGAGAGAGAGAGAGGGAGTGTAAAACATTCAAATAGCCAAGGTAACCCAAGTGTGTGCATTGCAGCAACACTGTGCTACGGACTGTCTAGGTAGATTTGCACCCCCCCCCATCATGGCCCTGTTAGGAAGCTAACAGAACAGTTGCACTGTGAGTCCCTGTGTTTTCCCCCCACAACACTGTCGCTCACTGAACCGTGTGGCTGACCCATCAGCATGATTTGCACCCGAGTGACACCTAGTGGAACAGGGAACTTCACAGCACAGTCCTATGTTAAAGACAACCAGATGTTTTTTAGTGTAGTATTAGCCTCTGCTAAGCCATTTTAAATCACACATTGTAGTGAGAAAGAAATACTGTAATGTGACCCACTGGGCCTATGTTAAAGACAGTGAAAGAGACAGAGTGACAGTGACCATCCTGTTAGCGAGAGGGAGAGAGAGCGAGACAGTGACAGCAAAGAGACACCGTGAGTTAGCAAGAGAGAGAGAGAGAGAGAGAGCGTGCGCGCGCGAGAGAGAGAGAGACAGTGACTGCAATGAGACACTGTGACATGAGATTCCAAATTCCTTCAGTGTACTTACTGTATGTGTGTGTGTGTCTCTCTCTCCCTTCTCTCTATCTCTCACTTGCTCTCAGTCAGTAGAACAGGACTGCACCGTCTCTCTGTCTCCATGAAGGCAACCCTGTACTGTCTGTGAAATACTTGGTAATTTAATGAAGGACCGCCACCTTATTTATTTATTTATTTATTTAAGAGATTTAGCAGGAAGGCATGCTGAGCAGAGTACCGCTCGATTCCAGATGTGCCCTGGGGGTAGGGAGTTTACAATAGTACAGTAATACAGAAGAAACAAAAACATACATAATGTGTTTGGGACAAACAATGGATGAGGCAGTCATAATACAATAAAGTAGATAGGTACATTTTCATTAGCATTATAATAACATTAAGTGCAGACCGAAAATGGAGTAACCAGACTGGTGATAACAGCTGGTAGTTAGGAATTGAGATGGGGTTCAAAGGGGGGGGGGGGACAGGAGCAGTTGGTAGAGAAGTGCGTTTTAAGAAGGGCATTCCATTGAGGAGTACTTGTGGTGTGTCTAATATCGGCTGCCAGGGAGTTCCATAATTTGGGCAACCTGAAGCTGAAAGCAGCCTGGCCAGACCGGGTAGATCTATGCGGAATGTGCAGGAGCCTAGAGTCTATGTTTCTGAGAGCGTAGGCAGGCGGGGAGAGGGCGGTTAGGGAGGATGACAGGTAGGAAGGGAGTGTCTGCGACCAGAACTTAGCAGAGGTTCTAGCTCAGTGAAGCAATCGTTGGTTATGTAGAGAGGGGAGGTCCAAGGACTGGTAGAGGTCACAGTGATGGGTATTGGGAGGATGGTCCAAAGAGAACCAGCAGAAGGAGTTGAAGAGGGGGATCAAGCCTAGCTAAGGAAGTTTGGGGGGGCGGCACAGTAGACAACATCACCGTAATCCATAATCGGGAGGATAATTTTTTGGACTATTGCTAAAAGTTGCTGAAAGGGAGCACCTTCATTCATTGGTGCTCCCTTTCAGCTTTGAGCTGCATCTTCATTCCCCACTACGTTCTGTGCTACTTCAGAGCTGGTACCTGTGCATGGCCATCAGGGATATTTTGGAGTTACAGGTACTGGTGAGAGAGACATGCATGCACGTACGCACACGCATGCACGCACGCACACACACATGCACACACACACACACACACACACACACACACACACACGAGAGAGAGAGTGAGCGAGCAACAGACATTCTCTCTGTGCCTCTCCCAGTAGCTGTGTTCTCTTCCTCGTATAAAAAGTGCTCTCCCTCGGATGCAGCAGCAAGCAAAATGTGGTATTTCAAGTGGCACAAATGATATTATGAACAAGAAATGTCAGAAATCCTTTCTCTACTGTATTTCTGACATTTCTATATGCATAACAACAATGACATAGACATCATGTCTTGAGGACTATTTTGCAAGGTGGCAGGAGACAGTATCTTTCTTGCCCTTAAAACAGGGGAAATACCCCTTTTACTACTTTTTCCTGTGCTTTGCAGAGAACCCATGTTATAAGCACAATAACCCACTCATGGTTATGGGGTCATAGGCATTTAATCCATGCCTGGGGTGCTGTGAGGACACTAGGCCTGCAGCCTCGTGCCTCACAGCGCACCCCAGGCATGGATTAAATGCCTATAACCCCATACCCTGTTGTGGCTTATTGCTAACTTGCACAATATACAAGGAATAACATGAAATGCTTTTGAGAAATTGGCTGAGTTTATTGTAATTTTATTGAACTTATTATTCTCCTCCCTCTGTAACCCCCATGCCAGCCTACTAGCTCAATACTTATGACTTTTCAACCCTATTTACTCTTTGCTGCAATACCTTCATGGGTCAGACTGTTTTTTTGCAGTTTTCCCTCTATCTAGAACATCCTTCCTACCCACTTCCACCCTCTCCCTCTTACCTTGTTTTTAAAGACCTTCTCATGAATCATTTTGCTCCCTCCTGCTTTTGCTCCTATTACCTCTCGGCTTAGCCCTTGTAAGGGTGCTGCTGCAACAGGTCTAATGGGTCAATTGTTACCTCTTGCAATCTGCACATTGTTCCTATTGATTTGTAGAGTAGTTAATTTCATTTTGTACAGTTTCCACACATTTGTATTTAGTCTGTGTAGTTGTCCGCCATGTCACACCAGAAACCAGCTTTTGACTGGACTTCTGGTTGCGTCACAATCTCAATGGCAGCTTAGCTCCAAGTCTCCGCTGTGCTAGGGTGTATTTTGAGCGATCAATAGCCATCCAGTGTGAAATCAGACTGTCGTGTATTGAAAAGTAGCTGTAAAACTGATAATAAGATGGGGAAAACAAAAAAAAAAGACTTTGGGGCACCAGCACGCAACTCAACGAGGCATATGATCCCACGGCCTACCAGCCCTGCAATGTCCCAGTTCTCAGTACAGACAGCTTCAGCAGATGAGGAGGATTCGGGATCAGATTCTAACTTGAACTCTGCATCGACCTTCACAAAAGCAGATGGAAACCTCATGCTTAAAATATTGCACCATATCGATGCTAAAATTTTGGGGCTCCAAACTGATTTCAAGAAACTAGAAGCATGCACCGTACAGGTGGAGGCCCACTTGGATACAATCAGCACAGAGCATATGGCCTATGGGCACTCACTGGCCTACCTCCACCTCAGGGAATGAGAACTCACCCTCAGAGCAGAGGATGCAGAGGCGAGAGCTAGGCGCAATAATATCAGGATTTCAGGACTACCCGAAGGTATCGAACAGGCAGACATGGCAGCCTACATAGATTTCTGGCTTCACCAGGGGTTTGAACCACCATGGAGCTCTCGATTTGAGATCGAAAGAGCTCACCGCTTCGTGGCTCCTAAACCCAAACCAGCCCCGGTGCTATTCAGGTCAAATTCCTAAAATATACAACCAAAGACAGAGTATTACAACAAGCATGGAGCAAAAAAAAATCTGACCTTTGACGGCCATCGGGTGTACATAGACCAGGACTTCCCACCACATATGATCATTAAATGGAAAAAAGTTCTGACTGTCAAATCACTCAGGGAAAAGGGAGATAAAGCTTTTCTATGTTATCCGGATAAGCTTTGGCTTCAAGATGCTGAGGGGATCCAAGTCTACGATACCCTAAGTCAGGCAACCAACAAACTGAACACCCTTGGGGTCCCGGTGCCTGATACGAGCAAGGAGCAAGCGGACTTTGAAACTGAGGAGAGACTGTGGCAGATTGCACCGGGAGGCAGAAGACCAGGGAAACGGCATGTGGACACCCTCCTCCCTCTCCATGCAGACATAGCCAAATGGCTGTTACCAAAGCATTTGAACAAATGAATCTACCTTATGCTGAAGGGCAAGGTCCCACTTGTTGTTGAGTGATTGAGGGAACTAAGGACTGGGAGGAAAGGAGAGGATGGGAGCAGGGACATGGAGAGGAATAATTGAGAAGGAAATCAAACAACAGGGAGTGATTTCTAGGAGCTCCATTTCAGTAAAAGACCTTTATTCCTCTGACCTTCCCCCAGAACTCTCGATCTCCGGATTGCAACAGACATAACAAACCACTCACAGCCAGTCTGCATTGTTGGATTTATACCATATTGAAGCAGGGACTGGTGAACTACAATGCTGTAGCAAGTACACTGGCTTTCTTAACAGCCTGACTTTTTTTTTAATTTTTGTGTTCTTTTCAAGGTCTGATAGAACAGAGACTCGGTTTACACGGGGAGTGATTTGTATACTTTGAGGTAGCAGACTCATATATGTACACTCCCATTTTGTTATTTACAAGTGTATACTAAATATTGTGAGATAAGATTTGTTATTTACAGATTATACAATGGCAAGGAAATTTCCTGAATTCTGATTGGTCAGTGTCTGCTTGAGACAGTGATGATATTGCAGTATAACATCACTGTCATTGATTAGCATTAGGTCTGCTTGCTGTCCAGCTTGAGCACCACCTTTTTTTTCCCTCTTCTCTTTCACTAAAAATCTACTAAAAACATTTTTTAAATGTTTTTATTTTATTTTGCATAACAATGAGCCATTGTATAATAACAATAAGGCACTCCAGGGTGTGTGTTGTCATTATCAAATACTCCTGGGTGGTGGAAGCACTCAACCACTTCATGCTTCAACTCACCCCAGGAGTGATGTTATTTAAGCAATAAGGCATGACATTGTGTGTGTTATCGTGTAATAACGTCACTCCTGGGGTGGGTTGAAGCATGAGGCGAAGCAGCTCCACCACCCCAGAAGGACGCGTTACATGATAACACACACCTGGAGTGCCTTATTGCAATTATACAATGGCTCGATGTTATACAAAACAAAAATAAAAATAAAAATGTTTTTAGTAGATTTTTAGTGAGGCAGTATATCTTTGTTTCTGAAAAAAAAAAAGGCTCATGCTCAGGCTCGGGCTCCATAAAATAAGCACAGTGATGTTACTGTGTAATATCATCACTGTCTCAGGCACACACTGACCAATCAGAGTCCAGGAAATTTTCTTGCCATTGTATAATACACGATAACACACACAATATCATGCCATATTGCTTAAATAACAGGTGGGATGCTGTATTGAGTTTACATAAGAGTGCTGGGAAATTTCACCTAATTAGGTTCTGGTTACAAGTTTCAGAGGAAAAGGAGAGGAGCTGAGATATTTTGATGTTCTCATCCTCCTCCCCCCAGATAATTAATACCTACTTTCATTGGGAGTTAAATCAAACTTAGTTACCTGTATTCATTTTTGTTATGATGTTTTGCAGATTGAGACTAAGATATAAGGATAGCAGAATTATTTGCTATCATGGGCATGAGGCTTACAATTTGGACACCCTGGTGGGAGACTAGACGCAGTTGTCCACCCACCAAGACCAGGACAGGAGAGGAGGGTTAGAGACTGCACAGCAGCAACTCTCTCTCGGCGCACTTCGTGCTTTACTGTCCATGTACCCCAGGGAGCACTTCCCTAGGGGCACATACCCCAAGAAGGGGTACTCGAACCTCACCCGCAGGGCTCTGCGGACAGGATGTGAGCTCACTTCGCATCCATCCCCATTTAGGGGACTCATGTTTGTTCTACGATTAAAGTTTCTACATTTCTCTATTTTTCTCTGCAGTTTAAAGCACAGCACTGTCACGCCACGAGTTTAGCTTAATATACTATCTTTCTTTTCTCTTATAGGTGCCTGGAACGGGGGGGGGGGAGAAACATTGTATTTTTTTTAGATGGGTATTCTTTAATATTTGTACTATCAACGTCAAAGGTATTGATAATGTTGTGAAGAGAACTAAAATCTTGCAAGAGTTACGTAGGGATCATTGTGACATCAGGTGTTTACAAGAAACAAAATGGTCTATAACAGAACATAGGAAACTGAGAAGGCAGTGGGTGGGGGAGGTATACGCTGACTCACATCCCACCTCCACCAAGTCAGGAACAGCGATTCTTATACAAAGGGGCTTCCCTTTCAGGGTTAATGGGCGTAAGATGGAGGGTAATGGCCGCTGGGTGATCCTGTCAGGGGAATTGCCAGGCATTCCCATGCACATTGTCTTCATGTATGCACCTACCCCCTCCTCAGGTCAGTTCTTTATTAAATTATTTAACCGTTTGGATTCACTTCCCTCTACGATGACATATGTGCTGTGGGACTGGAATGTTGTGGAAAACTGTAGTCTAGATAAATCCCCTCCTCATAGAGGAGGCCCTATGGGCACTTCCAGACTTTTGAAAACCCTAATAGATGAGAGAGGGATGGTGGATGTTTGGAGATGGCAAAACCCCACTGTCCGGGACTTTACTTTCTATGTTCCAGCTTCCAAATCTTACTCCAGAATAGACTGTATTTATTCATTTAAGACGGGGGGGGGGGACATTCAGTCCAAGAGGTATCAGTCCTCCCGGTCACCTTTTCAGACCATTTCATGGTGCAGGCATGGATACAATGGAGCCCCAGGTCAGGCCAGGGGGTTGGAGGTTTGCTTCTGGTACTTTAGATGATAAGAATCTGGTACAAAAGATAAGAGATACCATAGTACATTACATACAGGACAATAAAGAAACTGATTTTGCCCTGAAATTTATATAGGATGGTCTCAAGGCAGTCCTCAGAGGGATATACATTAGTAATTCAGCATGCCAGAATAAGAGGTATAAGGCTAAAGTTGCAAAAAACTGGGCAGAAATTAATAAACTGGAGGCAAAACATAAAGCCTCGAGGAACCCTCTGGTACTTGATTGGCTAAAAGCTGTTAGAGAGGAGCATGATCAACTATTGACTCACAAGGCCCTTAATTATTTATGTTTTGCTAACCAGAAATATTATGAAGGTGGGGAGAGAGCGGTAAGTTACTGGACCTTCGCCTTAAAAAGCAGGAGGCAGAGAAATACATCACTAAAGTCCTTGGATGCCCCGGTTCCTGGGTGACTGAACCAAATGGAATAGTGAGAGAATTTGTCCATTACTATACATCACTTTACCAAAAGGAGAGAGAGGCTCAAATCATGAACACTAGATGTTGGGATTCTTAGAGGGGGTGGATCTCCTTACTTTGAAAGAGGAGCAAAAGTGCACACTCGAAACTCCTTTCACTGAAGCGGAGATATTGGCAGTTATTAAGGCCCTACCATCTGGCAAATCTCCTGGTCCAGACGGCTTCTCAGACGAATTTTTCAAGCAGTTTGCCCCGGAGCTTGTGCCGTTGCTGATGAAAGTCTGTAATGCAGCCCATGACCAGGGAGCTGTACCAGACTCGTGGGAAGAAGCACTGATATCTCTAATTCTTAAACAGGGTAAAGACCCTACTGACTGTGGGAGCTACAAGCTGATATCCCTTCTCATCAGGATGCAAAAATATTCACTAAATTAATCAGTAACAGATTACAGATCATTATCCCCTCTCTAGTACACCCAGACCAGACCAGACTGGTTTTATACCTGGCAGACGTATCCAGGATAATATTCATCTGCTCCTTAATGTTATATCTGCAGCAGACTCCCTACCTAAAGGTCATACGAAAGCGGTAATAGCACTAGATGCTGAAAAAGCCTTTAATAGGCTAGACTGGCAATTCCTGACTCACACTTTAAAAAAATTAGGCTTTGGTGAGAAATTTATGCAATGGATAGCCAACCTTCACAGACACCCAAGAGCTAAGGTAAGGGTTAATGGTGAGACCTCTGCCTCCTTTGTCATAGAAAGGGGAACCAGGCAGGGCTGCCCGCTCTCTCCCCTCCTTTTTGCTATTAGCATGGAGCCCCTGGCGGCCTGGGTTAGGCAATCAGCGGATTATAAGGGGATTAGAATAAGAGGGGAGAAATTGCGGATCTCGTTATATGCTGACAATATGCTGCTTTATGTCTCTGATCTGGATAGATCCATTCCACTCCTTCAAATTATGCTAAAAAAATTAGGACATTTTTCTGGTTTTAAGATCAATGAGATGAAGACTGAGGTAGTCCCAATTAGGGCTGATGATTATGCTCCTCTCCCTCAGAGTAGGCCATTTAAATGGGTGAAGGATAACTTCCGGTATCTGGGAGTTTATATCCCCAGGGACATCAATAATTTATATAAGATAAACCACCTCAAGCTATTACAGATAGTACAGGAGGATTTACACAGATGGAACCTCCTCCCTCTCTCTCTCACAGGTCAAATTGAAAGTATTTGTATGAATGTGTTGCCCAGGTTCTTATTTCTCTTTGCTGCTCTCCCTATGAAGCTCCCTAATCTGTTCTGGAGGGGGCTGAAATCATCAACCTCTCGTTTTCTCTGGAGGAACCATCTACCCTGTATCAGATGGCATACTCTACTTAGAGCAAAAACCCTGGGAGGGGTTAGGCCTCCCAGATCTTAAAACATACTACTGGGCGGTGCAGTTGAGCTCTTTGGCAAAGTTTCAGATGGAAGGGGATTCCCTTTTGTAGAAGGAATTAGAGAGACCATTAACCCCGGTGGTAAAAGTGCAGGATTTGCTCCTGATGGATGGGGCAGGGCTTTCCAAGATTACATTTAATAATCCATGGTTACACTCCACAAAGCTGACTTGGTTGGAGACATGCAAAAAATTCCAGATACTGAATTTATTAAGCTTCTCCACCCCACTTAAGGCATGCTTGGACTTTGCCTCACTTCAGATGGACGCAGGATTTACAAGATGGTACTCTAAGGGGCTAGACAAGGTTGGTCTTTTTTTTGATGGGGAACACTTTAAATCTTTTCAGCAACTGAATACTGAATTCAATTTGCCAGCCCAGGACTTTTTTAGGCTGCTGCAGATTAGACATTATTTAACGGGGGTGGGAAGGGTACCACCACACAGAGGGTGGAACAAATGCACCCTTTGACTGGACAGCTGCGTAGTCTTCTCCAGCAAAAAAATGGCAGAGGCTTGATATCCAGATGGGTGCTGACCCTGAGCACACAGGACAACCCTTGCATTCCGAGATTGGCAACAAAATGGGAACAGGAAAGTGACATTAATCTTCAAGAAGGGGAATGGCTTTGGATTTGGGAGCAAATACACCATACATCAGCTTCCCCCTCCCTACGAGACTTTTGGTGGAAGGTGGTAACAAGGTTTTTTTAATCCCTATCATTACAAAACATATTATATCCTCTGGCACTGATTTTTGTTGACGGAAATGCGGTGAAACAGGTACACACACCCATATTTTTGGGGTGTGTGGGAACTCAGGCCATACTGGGAACAAATACAGTCTAATTTCAACCAAATATTTGAAACCACATTCCCGAAAACCCTCGAGGTTTGGGTTTTTGGACTAGTTCCGAAACCCTTATTGACCAAGTCTCAGACATTGCTGTTTCATGTGTTGTTAGCAGCAGCACTGAAAGCAATTACCAAAAGATGGCTTGAGGCAAATATCCCCACAGGGGAGCTATGGTATGCACTCAGTCTGCGAACCAAACAAATGGAGCAGCTAACAGCCAAGCTAAGATCCAAAACTGATAACTTCAAGGCTAGATGGCTGCCCTTCCTGCATTTTCAAGCCCATAGGGAGAACAAGGACATTTTACAGATATTAGCTGACATAAATTAGTATAAAAATATAGGAGACCTGGCAATGTCCCTCTAATACCCCCCCAAGAACGCTCTACTTCCCCGGAGACCAGGCCTATTCTCTTTCTCTTTCTTTCTTTTTCTTTTCACTCTCTCTATTCTTTTTATCTTTTTCTCCCTTTTTATCTCTGTAACTATTTTCTCAGTTTCTTTCACTTTAGAAGGCAGCTATGGTTCTATTTACTCAGCTAACTGTGGTAGAACTTCTACCGGATAGAAATCAAATATAAAGAAGTTTCATTTCTCTTGTTGTGAAGTAATGCTGGCTTATCAGCGATATTAGGTATTTTTACAGGGAGGGATACAACCCACAGGCTTTGTGCATAAGAGAATAAGTTGCTGAGAAGGAGGAGACCGATGGTCACTCTCCTTAGTTATTAGGGGTGAGGCTCCTAGAGCCAACCTAATGGATGGGTTATGATCTGCAATCTGTAAATGTAAAGCGAGATGCTGAAATATAGTGTTAAGCTACAAAGATAAGAAGTAAAAATGTTTAAAGACATTGAACATGAAATGTTAAGTTGGAATTGCATTTGTATGTGGAAGCTGCACTATTTATTTCTGTATTAAGGAAAATACTCTAATAAAATACTATTTCCAAAACAAAACAGCCTTTGTTCAGTGTGCCTCTCCTGGTCATGAATTTGTACATAAAAAAAACTCCCCTACCATTATCCACTTTCAGTTTGCCTCATCCCTTCTTCAAGATATACAAAACTTAAAATTTAGATATACTGTAATACATATTCAGGCTTACTTGAGCCTCCCCTGGAACAGGTTGGGGCCTCCCCAGAGAGGCTGGCTGCACCAGTTGAGAAACCCTGGCATAGACAAATTAAAAAAGGGACTGGACAAGTGGAGGGCAGTACAGAGAAGGCAGAGGTGTTGAATGAATACTTCTGCTCAGTCTTTGGTCTTTACCAAAGAAAAGAATTGGTCCGTGCTGCAGGAAAGGATGGGAGGGGAGGTGGGTATGGCTGAGGACAGGATCACGGAAGACCAGGCTCATGTCCCTAAAGGTGAACAAATCCCCAGGTCTGGATGGCAATGCTCCCCATAGTGTTGAGAGAACTTGGGGTGGAACTACCAGGCCCGCTGATGGATCTGTTCAATAGCTCATTAGACAAAGAAGTAGTACTGCAATAGTGGAGAACTTCACATGTGGTACCAATGCACAACAGTGTGGCCAGGGATTACTGAAGGAATTACAGTCAGTCAGACTAATCTCCATAGTGGGTAAACTGATACAGACCATTCTGAAAGATGCTGGTTGAGCTCCTTGAGGCACATGGTCTCCAGGACATAAGACAACATTGGTTCATGGCGGGGTGGTCTTGTCAGACCAATGTCATCAACTTCTATGACTGGTGAAGAAGGCAGTGGAGATAGGGCCAGCAGTAGATATATTGTACTTGGATTTCAACCTTTACTCGATGCATTTCCAATACATGGTTTCTCCACGGCACCTAGTAGACATACCCACCATGAAGCAGCAAATTGCCCTGTGAACTCCACATATTTGACCAATATTATGGCACAACAGTTGGCTCCCCTTGGAAACACGTTCCTCCACGTGTCGAAAACATACTCCAAGATGTCACGGCACTAAATGTAAACACGCAGAACTACACACAATAAATCAGGTACTCCCCACAGATTAACACCCCACATCTACAGTGGCAAGAAACACCCAGCTCAGATCAATCCCTCCAGCCACACATCTGACACCACTCCAACAGCCATACACCTTAAACACCCGGTGCTGTGGCTCCACATACACTCAGCATACTGAGCGGCAAGAAATCAAGGTAGCTCCAGAAGCCTGCGGCAACATCCCGGCAATATAATCACTGTAACAGTAATGAGTCAGCACATTAACAGACTACCAACAGGGTGCAGGAGGGGAGCAAATTCCAAATGGAAATGAGCTCCAGAACTAGGGGCATGCAATGAAGCTTGGGGGTGGGGCGGGGGTTCAGAAGAGATGTGAGGAAATATTTATTTACTGAAAAGGTGGCAGACGCATGGAACCAACTGCCAGCTAAAGTAGTGGAGGCTAAAACAGTGGAGGGCTTCAGGCATGCATGGCATAAACATGGGGGTATATTAGATCAGAGATAGGGAGGGTCACTGGAGGCCAGACAGGGTCTGCAGAGGTTGAACAGGCAGGGAACACTTGGGCAGACAGGGTTGGCAAAGCAGTCATTTTCTCATGACAAAATATATGTTTCTATCATACACATTGAAGGCAAGAACTCGAGGGCCAAATACAGAGTGGGGTGAGGGTCAAGATCATTGTATCGGAGGAAGAAAAGGATTTGGGGATAGCCATTACCAGCAACCTAAAGCAGTCTACACAGTGCAAGAAGGCAACAGCCAAGGCTAACAGGATACTGGGGTCTTTAGCTACAGCATTCATGAACAGAAGTGAGAGGTTATCCTGCAGCTGTATGGATCCTTGGTGCAGCCGTACTAGAGTCCCTATTGGAGGAAGGATGTTAACCAACTTGAGGCAGTACAGAGGAGGGCCATGAAGATGATTCAGGGCCAGCAGGATAGTACATATGAAGAAAGACTGACAAACCTCAATATGTACTCACTCGAGGAGGGAGAGGTGGGACATGACTGAAACCGTCTAGTATCAGTAAAGTATAAACAAGGTGGATATGGGAGACCTCTTTTGCCTGAGTAAGGGGCTGCTGTTACAAACCGGTGGTGGGGAAAGATTCAAGAAGGGAGGTCAAGAGACACTTCCTTTAAGGAGCCAGTAGTATCAGGCTGGGATGAACTCCCAACTGAGGTTGTCAGCCAGAAGATAGTGGTTAGTTTCAAGAGGGGGTGGGCAGGGTTAAAAGGAAGGTCAAGTTTTTTAGGGAGGGGTGGCCGGGGCTCACTGTAAATCACTTGAACAGGGGGCTTTGCAATGAGCACACTCGATAGACCTTATAGCCTTCTTCTGCTGGCTAATTCTAGTATTAATATATGTACTGAATAGGATTGGACCCAGGACTGACCCCTGCAGTACTCCATTAGTTACCACCCAATGCTTCAAGAGTTTGCCATTTAGGATGACTCTCTGGGTTTGATCAGGCAACCAGTTTTTGATCCAACCAGTTATCCATTCAGTCACCTTTCTAACCAATCTTTTATGTGGCTACGACTCAAATGTCTTGCTAAAATCCAGGAGTAGTACATGTACTTCCCAACCTCTGCCAGCTACTTGTATAACTACATTAAAAAAATCCATTAACTTGTTCTAACATGATCGACCCCTGGTTAACCCATGCTTGTTCCAATCGATTAAGTTATTTTCTTCAAAAATGTGACTATCGCCTCCTTAATATGTTTTCAAATGTTTTCCCATGATCAATGTTGGGTTCACTGGACTATAATTTCCCAGATTTCCCCTATCATTCCCTCTGTATAGGGGAACCACATTAGCCACCCTTCAATCTACAGGCGGTACTCCTTTTGATAATGACTTACTTCAGAGGACTGATAGGACTAATAATGGCTTCACCAGCTGCTGCTTTGCTTCTATTACCACACTTGAATGACTACTATCTGGGCCTCATGGTCAGGACTGGCTGTCGCACAGTGAGACTCCATTGGGGAAGGGTCAGCCACACTTCATGGCGTTCTGCCTGTTGGTAGTGTTTCTTTGGATTTTTATGGATCTTATTAAAGAAATCGTTCTTCAAGACAACTAGTGTGGTGCGTTTGTACTCCATCTTGAGGACTGTTGTTTGGGATGCTGTTGTTGCATTGTGCTGGCACTGGCCTTGATATGTGGGAGCCACCTAGTTATTTTCTTACTATCTGGGCCTGGTGAGTTGCTGATTTCTAAGCTCACCTGTCCCTTTAGTACCCATTCTCTAGTAATCTCTCCCATCTCTAACCTTTCCCTTATAGTTCCCATTAATGTCATCCTGCTGTCTGGGAGTGGAGCTGTCTGGCCTTAGAATACTTCTCCTGGTCTTTGGCATACCCAGAACAGCACTACCATGCTAGCACTTAATATGAGCCCAGCCCTGGTACAGTATGCTCCCAGTACTGCATTGCAGTATCCACATTACATACAAGTTCCAGTTTGAGTCTGGGGCACCCAAGTATTATACTGAATTGTCAGTATTGAATATAAACCCATGTCATGTTCTGGAACACCTACAGTACTACACTGTAGGACCCGCATTACATACAAGTTCCAGTTTGGGTCTGGGGCACTCAAGTACAATAACTGAATTGTCAGTATTGAATATAAACCCATGCCATGTTCTGGGATACCCACAGTACTGCCCTGCAGTATCCACATTACATACAAGTTCCAGTTTGGGTCTGGTGAACCCAAGTACCATACTGAATTGTCAGTATTGAATATAAACCCATGTCATGTTCTGCGATACCCACAGTACTGCCCTGTAGACTCCATGTTAGGGTGGACTCTAAGTCCCCCAGTACTAGTCGAACCCAAGGTCTTCTGGCCCAGGGGTAAGAGTGCTGCCAAGCAAACCACAGTGACACTACAGACTAGCAACTCTTGGCTTTTGGGCAAACTAGCCAATGCAAGATACTTACTACCTCTCTACCACTTCAAAATGGTAAACTCAACCCCAAGAATACAAATCTCAAAGTATATTTACTAGAAATATATCTGCAGTATCTGCTGGCTAGTAGACATATATTTCAGGAATAACATGCTCAAAGGTAAATGCTACTTTCTCATGGCAGTTTCTAACTTAGAGAAACAAACCAGTCAGGAGACACAACTCCAACTCCATCCTGACATGAAGAGGGGGATTACAACTTTCTGCTCTTTTTATTTTGTGCCTCCCTGCACCCCCGATCAGCCTCTCTTTCAGGCCACCTAAGTGCACCACGTCACCCTCCTCCACCGCCACCAACTACCACCCCATATTGCAGCCCCCCAGGTAACCCATTTCCCTTTGTCGGATGGGTCCCCCCTTCTGGGTAGAAAGTGCCGGTAGGCGCATCTTATTATTGGCCTGGGTGCTGCTGGGGTTGGTCTGGGCCTTCATGGTGGCGGGGGACCGGCAGCCGTCATCCAGTCGATTAGGGGGCCAGTTTTCCGGTTTTCTTGGGGGAGCATGACGTGTCACGTGATGTCAAGGCGTGAGTCGATGTCCACCATGCTTCATTTCGCAGAGAGGTCTGATGTGTTGCCATGCCCCCAGCCTCCACTAAGGGCCAACAAACACCAGACCACACACCCCCTCCTGCCCAAGAGAAGGTGAACAGCTGCTGGACGTGCAAGTCATCTCCCCCCAGCCATCCCTCTGACACCTGGGTCCGTTCCCAAACCCGGGTTGTCGGCGTCACGGGTGGAAATCCAACCGTTGCACCAGCGGGCCGGTCCTTACCTTCTGCTCTTAATGGAATACTGCAAGACCTCTTTAGTACAGTTACTTTTTTCATATTAAATGTTAAACGATCCCATGTAAGCCCTTGATCTAGCCATCTACTTACTGCTGGGGGTGTCTTCCAGACGATCCTTCAGCTGTTCTGTTACTTCGTCGTTTATGTTACCTTGCTCCACACTCCTGTCTATCAATGAGAGCAGATGTCCTACTGGAATGATGTATCCTGCAGATTTATTGGAAACAAAAGCAAGATAATAGAATTTTTATTTAAATTAAAAGATAAATGCAACAAAGGCCTTCCAATATATTTGTGCACTGTCCTCGTACTGCAGAAATGATACTGGAATCTGACTGGTGGCTGTCCTTCCCTATCATGTAATCTCAGTAGAAAAGTATGAATATAGAGTCCGCCATGTCTGCAGCCAAATTATTAATTATCTTACTTACATATTCCTATACACCTCTTATCTTTCTATGGCATATATACCACTACCCCCCAACCACCACACACATATCAAGTTTCAGAAATGGAAAGCATTTTCTACTTTTATTTATCCAAGCAGAAAAACTTATAGGAAAGATACAACTAACAAGGAAAACAAAATCACAGTTGCCATCAGTAGAACTCAGCTGAACTACTTTCCAAAAGAAATCTGAATTTCAACTCATTGTAGTCTTCCCTATAAAGGAAGGAGGGAGATGGTGTTGCCACTGTATCACCAGCCTACCACACATCAGGCAGCAGCGGTCATGCTAAGGGTCCTTCTATGGAGATGGTTGAGGGCTCTCATTACCCAACTGATTCCTGATGGACCAGGAGGAAGGAGCTGCAGAGGCAGGACTATATTTATTGATTGATTGATTTAAGGAATACTGATTGATTCATTCATTCATTGAAAAGTATTAATTCCAGGCAGGCATACAGAGACAGACAATACAAATCTTAGAAACACAGACATTGTGGGCAGATACGGACCGCTAGGCCCATCTAATCTGCCCGTAAGCCCCATACTTGATTACGGCTTCTGACCCTCCCCCCGCTTAACCTCTATGGTTCCCCTATGCCTGTCCCATGCATGTTTAAATCCAACCACAGTGCTTGCTCCCACCACCTTCTGTGGCAGATCAGTCCTTGCGTCCACTACCCTCTCTGTGAAGAAAAACTTTCTAACATTCCCTCTTAAACTGCCACCTTCCAATTTCATGTCATGCCCCCTCATTCTTATACTTCTCCTGGATTGGAAGATGTCTCCCCCCTGCACCTTGTTTATGTCCTTGAGGTACCTGAATGTTTCTATCATGTCCCCTCTCTCCCTCCTCTCCTCCAGCAAGTACATATTGAGGTCCCTTAATCTCTCCTCGTACATTTTGTGGTGCAAGCCCTGTACCATCTTAGTTGCCCTTCTCTGGACTGTCTTCAGCCTGTTAATGTCCTTTCAGGACAATTTAGGAGGCAGTATGGCATAGTGGTTAAGGGCACTGAGCTGCAAACCTGGAGACCTAGGTTTGAATCCCATCACCCCCACTTGCATACTGTGAGACCCTGAGCAAGTCACTTAACTTCCTTGTGCTCCCAGGTTGCACCTGGAAACAAGATCTGGCTCAGTGTGCCTTTCCTGGTTAAAAAATGTACCCTTCCCCTTTCCTTTCCTTTTTGAAGGTGCAGTCACCAGAACTGCACACAGTCTTGCTTCCAGCTGTGACCGGGAAGGGGGTATTACAGATAAGCAGGTGGGAGAAGGGGGCAGTTACACATCAGAGACTATCATTACATATTAAAAGGACACTGTCAACCCACTTAAGCATCAAAGTGTATCTAGTTTAAAAAAGCGCATTTTGTGATTGTTAACACTGTGTAGAAACGGTTGATGTTGCTGGTAGTTTGAGTCGGATTCCTTTTTCCTTTTAAAAGTAAAAAAAAACAGAGTGCCCACTATACTGGTTTTACCACACAAAAAAATGTTTGTTCCTTGATCAACTTCCACTGCATCTTTTTTGAACTTGGGAATACCTCCAAATCAGTTGTGCAGGAGACTGATTAAGAAACTGAGCAGCCTAGGGGTGAGATTCAAAGTGGTGAATTGGGTTAGAAACTTGTTAACAGATAGGTAACAGAAGGTGGTGGTTAATGGCACTCACTCTAGTGATAGAAGAGTGACCAGTGGGATGCAGCAGAGCTCAGTACTGGGACTGGTCCTCTTCAATGTCTACATAAGTGACACTGCAGATGAACTGGAAAGAAAAGTATGCTGTTGTGCCGATGTTACCAAATTATCTGTAACAGGGTGGACAATCAGGATGCAGTGGAAAGAATGTGTATGGATCTTGGGAAACCTGAGGAGTGATCAAGTACATGGCACTTGGGGTTCAACGCCAAAAATTGCAGAATCATGCACCTAGGGCATAGGCAGCCAGGAACTGAGACTAGGATGAAAGAGATACGGTCAGTCACTAAGCAGGATAGTGACCATGGTGTTATCATATCTTGATTACCTCAAAGTGGCAGGGCAGTGTGACAAAGCTGTGGGTAGGACCAGTGCGATGCTAGGATGCACTGGTAGATGCACCTCCAGGAGGAGGAGGAGGGAGGTGGTGTTGCCACTATATCCATCACTGGTGAGTGTAATGCTGGGATGCATTAGGAGAGGTATCTCCAGCAGGAGGAGGGAGGTGGTGTTGCCACTGTATTCCTCACCGATGAGTGTAATGCTGGGATGCATTAGGAGAGATATCCCCAGCAGAAGGAGGGAGGTGGTGTTGCCACTATATCCCTCACCGGTGAGTGTAATGCTGGGATGCATTAGGAGAGGTATCCCCAGCAGGAGGGAGGGAGGTGGTGTTGCCACTGTATCCCTCACCGATGAGTGTAATGCTGGGATGCATTAGGAGAGGTAACCCCAGCAGGAGGAGGGAGGTGATGTTGCCACTGTATCCCTCACTGATGAGTGTAATGCTGGGATGCATTAGGAGAGGTAACCCCAGCAGGAGGAGGGAGGTGGTGTTGCCACTGTATCCCTCATCGGTGAGTGTAATGCTGGGATGCATTAGGAGAGGTAACCCCAGCAGGAGGAGGGAGGTGGTGTTGCCACTGTATCCCTCATCGGTGAGTGTAATGCTGAGATGCATTAGGAGAGGTATCCCCAGCAGGAGGAGGGAGGTGGTGTTGCCACTGTATTGCTCACCAGTGAGATCCCACCTGGAGTATTGTGTTCAGGTGTCAAGGCCACACATCAGAAAGGACACAGACAGGGTGGAGACAGTCCAGAGGGGGGCAACTACAATGGTTCAGGGGTTGCACCAAAAGCCCACGAGGAGAAACTGAGAAATCTCAACATGTGCACCCAAGATGAGAGGACAGCAAGAGGTGACATGATAGAGACCTACAAGTACCTCACAGGGGTAAACAGGGTGCAGGAGGGGGGGTCTTTTTTGAGAAAGAGTACCAGGACAAGAGGGCTTTCAGAAAAGCTGGGGGTGGGGCAGGGGGTGGGGTTAGGGAAGATGTGAGGAAGTACTGTTTCACAAGGATGGTAAGGGTACCATGAGATTTTCTTGTCAGGAAACCTGTTCAACAGTACACCACTCATTGCACTTATTGACTCTCACATTCAGGTCCCTTTTCCTATATATTTACTGCTCTAACACCACGCTGCCATGGATCACCACTGTAGTGAAATGCTGACAAAAGAAAACTGAGGGGATCCTGTCTGGATTCAAACCCCAATCTTTTGTTTGCGAGACTGTAGACCTTTCCACTACATCACAAACCTGGCACAGCAATGAGGCTCAGCTGTCTGACTGTAAAGGTTTAAGCCCTGGTGGGAGGGGGGAAAACACTGTCCCAACATGACAGGGAACTCTCAGGGGAAAACAGGGCATAGCAGTTCCTGACAGGAAACTCTTGTGATGCCTTTACCATCCTACCTACTACTTCACTTAAAGAGTAGTAGACGCCTGGAATAGATTGCCAGCAAAAGTGATGGAAACCATAAGTGACATTGCAGAGGGACTGGAAGGAAAAGTATGTCTTTTTGCAGACGACACAAAGATCTGCAACAGAGTTGATGCACAAGGTGGGGTGGAAAGGATGAGAAGGGACTTGGCAAGGTTAGAGGAATGGTCAAATGTATGGCAGCTTAGATTCAATGCTAAGAAGTGCAAGGTAATGCACCTGAGAAACAAAAACCCAGGGGAAGAGTACACAATGGGGGGTGAGATACTAACAACAACAAAAATGGAAAGGGACCTGGGTAGTCATATCAGATGACCTAAAGGTGGGCAAGCAATGTGAGAGGCAGCAAGAAGGGCTGGGGATACTGGGATGCATAGGGAGAGGCATCACCAGTAGAAAACAGGAAGTTATTATCCCTCTGTACAGACAGCTGGTCAGTCCCCATCTGGAGTATTAGCGTGCAGTTCTGGAGACCCAATCTCCCATAAAGACATAGACAGGATGGAAGCTGTCCAGAGGAGGGCAACTAAAATGGTGCAGGGTCTGCACCGGAATACATATGAAGAGAGACTTAAGGAGCTTAATATGTATAGCCTCGAGGAAAGGAGGGAGAGGGGGGACATGATGGAAACTTTCAAGTACCTCAAGGCACTCAACAAAGTCCAAAAGGGTAGCATCTTTCAAAACAAGAGGTGTGCAAGAACAAGGGAGCACAATTTGAAGATAGAGGGGGGTCGGCTCAGAGGTAATTTAAGGAAGTATTTTTTCACAGAGAGGGTTGTGGATGCATGGAACGGCCTTCCAGAGGAGGTTGTGGAGTCAAAAACAGTGGTAGAATTCAAGCATGCATGGGACAGTCATAAGGCAATTCTAGGGGGTTGGGGCAGAAAGAAGTAGGGTGCTGGTTAACTAGGATCTGCAGCTTATCCATTAGGTAGGGAAATGGGCAGACTGGGTGGGCCAAGCGGTCCTTATCTGCCGTCAAATTCTATGTATGTTTCTATGTAAGCAAAAACAGTAGAGGGCTTCAAGTCTGCGTGGGATAGACATAGGGGAATATTACTTAATTGGCAGGCAGGAGGGAGGGTCACCGGCAATCACAGTCTGTGGAAACAGACTAAGGAGGGACCATCTGAGCAGACTGCGTGGGCCAAGCGGTCCTTTTCTGCCAACAAATTCTCTGTTTCTAGCCATTAATGATGCAGTGGGAGGAGAGGACACTATTGCATCATGAGTGGCTGTCCCATTTGAGGGTGTTCTTAATGTTCAGAAAGTGTACATCAAGAACTTGAAACAAAGCAAGGCTGGGTATAATCACACCATTAGCATACATTTCAGTTCTACTAAGAAAGGAAGCAGATAAAACAACCAGCAACATCAATGAATGTCAGAGAAGGTAAGCAATCATAAAATGTGGGTTTCCAACCAGAAATAATATGATGCAAAAAGGATTGACAGTGTCCCTTTAATGAAATGCTAATGTAATAAAATGTCAACTCTTCGGCACACTAGCAAGGCTGCTGCTTCCAACATCTGCGACCCGGGTTCGGGAACGAGCTTGGGCCATCAGTGGGCCATCTGGTGGCGGTGGTGGGGGGGGTGGGATTGAGCATCCCAGTGAGCACTCTTCCTGTCCCAGGTGGGAGGCTGCCAAAGCTTGTGCTAACACTGCTGCCTGGGCGCACACAAGAAGAGCTGCAGCCAGGAGTGACACGGTGGGGGCTTAGTGACTCAGCATGGCACTATGCAAATGTGTGTGCATGTATGCAGTGGAGCCCTTGCATATGAGTTCCCATGGGCAGGGTAAATGGGGAAAAAAATTCCTTGCCACCACAGAATGACACCCAGTACACTCAGGCCCTCAGCAGCCTACCATATCCCTCAGCACCCACAGAGTCTCAGGAAGGGGAGCCTTCCCCTCCTGGCCCTACCTCGGTTGATAAGCCAGGACTGAAAGCTGAGGGTGCAGATTGGATGTTGGGGCTGGTTGGTTGCCAAGGACAGATGAGGCAATGGCACAGGATGGAAAAAACTTAAAATGTAACTATACAATGCTAATACAATAAATTACAAGTTAAACATGGAAACATAGACAATGGCAGCAGAGAAAGACCACTGGTCCATCCAGTCTGCCCATAAACCCTAACAAGCCTAGGACGTGTTGCCCATACAGGGTTCTAACTCACACTATCCATCCCCCATGCTCCCTGCCCTACCGCTATCACCCTGAGCAAACACTAAGCCATTCACTCTGCCCCAGCCATGTTTGAATTCATTGATAGTTTTGGTGCCCACGTCATCAGCTGGTAGATTGTTCCACGGCTCCACCACCCTTTCTGTGAAACAAAACCTTCTCACTTCCCTCTTGAAAGCTCCCCAACCCCTGTCAGTTTCCACTTGTGCCCTTGTGTTGTTGATCCACTATTTATGCTAAAAAGTTCCTTGCAGTTTAACTTGTTCATTCCTTTCAGAAACTTGAAGGTTTCTATCATATCTCATCTCTCACATCTGGACTCCAGTGAGTGCATGTTTAGTGCCTTAAGTCAATTCTTGTAAGAGCTGCCCTTTGGGCCCTGAATCATTTTGGGTTACCCTACGCTGCACTGCCTCCCTTATCTTTCCTTAGTGAAGACTCCAGAACTGGGCACAGTACTCCAGGTGGAGCCTCACTAGTGACCTATAGAGAGGTATTAAGGTAGTAACATCTCCTTCCTTCTGCTGTCAATACTCCTTCCTATACACCCCAGCATCGTAGCAAACTGGAGACGTATGGGCACACAAAATGTCTTAGTAGCTGCAGTAATATCTTTAATAGCAAAAGCGCCTTGAAGCACATAAAATTCTCTGTGCAAATTACTCTGTGTCGGTTTGTGAACAGATGGAAACTAATAACCATTACTATTAGTTGCTTGGAGTGAGAGAAAACATTTTTTGGTAACCTCCACCTGATTC
This sequence comes from Neoceratodus forsteri, assembly GCA_016271365.2. NCBI lineage: Eukaryota > Metazoa > Chordata > Ceratodontiformes > Ceratodontidae > Neoceratodus > Neoceratodus forsteri. Next base: position 156,321,573 of record CM057449.1, on the reverse strand, counting down.
CTTATATACCCTGATTCATGGCAATCAAAATAATTTTGAATGTCTGAACAGCTTTTGCAGTTGCTACAAAATAATCTTTCAAAGATCTTTAAAGCAATTCAAAGTTCAAAAAATGTGAGACTCTCTTGTGAACTTTCATGATAGCCTGGTGTTGTGCTTGCATCCCTTTGGGTGGTCACATTTAGGGGCTTGGATCATGTGTCATTTCCATATTTCCACAGACGCTGCAAAGTTCTCTTCTGATACCGAGCAACCTGCTTTCTGCAGTACCAACTCCACCTCTTGGCGCCCATGACGTGCTACGCTTTTGGCGAACAACTCGGCTTTTTTCAGAGCATCTCTGATAGTAATGTTTATGAGTCTGCTCCTGTTCACAACTTACACAGAATAATTTGCACAGAGAATCTTGTATGCTTCAAGGTACTTTTGCTATTAAAGATATTACTGTAACTGCAGAGACAGAGAGTTTGTGTGCCTGTAGTTCTCCCTTTTTGAAGCTTGCACTTTGGTGCATACTTTCACTACACATAACCTTGTACAGAGCACCATGCTGTTTTGTAGCACGGTGGTTCCACTGTTTTTTACTGCTCACCCCAGCATCTTGTTTGCTTACTGTCGGCCTTATCACACTGGCTTGTTTGTTTTAGGGAGTCACTGATGATGACCCCTGGGTCTCTTTCCTCAGAGGTCCTGCCCAGCTTTATCTCCCCCCATCCAGAATTCTGTTCTGGGATTCTTGTTCTCCACATGCAACATCTTACACTTTTTTGGCACTGAATTTAAACAATAATACAGAAAGATTTGCAGCACCACACAGGGAGTGGGATTAAATCCTGCCACTGGTATGACGCAGAACACAGACACACAATGTTGTGGCATCATACATGTAGTCTTATTCTGGCAAGTGTTAACCAGAGTGTGGTGGGTGGGCTAAGAGAAAGCCTGCTTCTGATTGGACCAAAAGTGCTTCTCATCATGAGCTGTGATAGCAGTAATGTGTGAATGCAACGTGGGGGAAGAAAACCAGGTTGGAACAATGGTGGCACTCAGGAAGATGATGAGGCTAAGCTGTCCCACTCAGCTGTATCAATTATTCACAGATGATTTCCCTTTAAGCATTAAAGTTCAGTTCTGTAACAGCTTGGGTTGGAATTCACAAAGGGGAGATACAGGGCTTGCATCAAGCCCATGTTGCCGCATGCTGAGCCCAATTTAGGAAGATAGAACACATTTAGGACACTTTTCCCGTTTTTACGGCAACTTGCGCCAAATATTTGGTGCAAGCCCCATAAAGAGGGTACCCTGGATTGCCGCAAGCGAGATCAGACAAAAAACGGTCTAACTTGTGGCAACTGGCGCACGGGATCGAGGGTCCTGATCACTGGACATGTGAATGCAGCCAGCCCTGGGCACCATATGTACAGTGCACCTACAATTTACGGCATTCGCTGCCCTTTGCGAATCCAGCCCCTTGTCTGCAAACTGCTGCGTCTCTGTCCCTCTTGCTATCCCTCACTTTTCTTCTTTGACCACTCTGTGTCTTGCTTTCCTTCTCCAGATCACTCTGTCCCTTGCTTTCCCCTCTCTGACCACTCTGTCCCTTCCTTCCCCAATCACTCAGTCCTTTGCTTTCCCTCTCTGACCTCTCTGTCCCTTGCTTTCCCTCTCAGACCACTCTGTCCCTTGCTTTACCTCTCTGACCACTCCATGCCTTGCTTTCCCTCTCTGACCACTCTGTGCCTTGCTTTCCCTCTCTGACCACTCTGTCCCTGCTTTCCCTCTCTGACCACTCTGTGCCTTGCTTTCCCTCTCTGACCACTCTGTGCCTTGCTTTCCCTCTCTGACCACTCTGTCCCTTCCTTCCCCAATCACTCAGTCCCTTGCTTTCTCTCTCTGACCACTCTGTGCCTTGCTTTCCCTCTCCAAACCACTCTGTCCCTTGCTTTCCCTCTCTGACCACTCTGTCCCTTGCTTTCCCTCTCTGACCACTTTGTCCCTTGCTTTCCCTCTCTGACCACTCTGTCCCTTGCTGTGACAAAAGCCCCTCTTTTGCCAGGACAGTACTGCATTGTATATCTCCTAGTCTGGGTCCTATCCTATTTCCGTTCTTTTAAAGACTATTGCACAACAGAACTCTTTTTCTTTCTATATTTCTATATTTCATTATGTTCTTTCACATTTAGCTATCACTTGCATGTTATAGCTGGTTGGCCACCCGCAATACATTTGTATAAACCTATTCCTTTTTTCTGTCAAACAAACCCAGCCTTGTGTGTTCACATTGTATTTGCTGGTAGAGAAAAATGAAGACACTGTTGCCTGTGTAATTTGGGTTGAAATACCTGGGGCTCTGTGAATGTAGTATCTCAGTATTTAATTAAAGCCTGTATTGCAGCCCTAATGAAAGGATAATAAAACAATGTGAAATAGAAGAAGCCGTAGTAGAGGCTTCTGTGGCTAGTTGAACCCCCCCCCCAGACGAGTAGGATAGGAGTTAGCAAGTCACTGTTAGCAGAAAAAAACATGTAGGAAATATAAAAGTGTGCCAGGAGACAGGCAATCCTGTGTGATACAGACAGTATGAATAGAAACTGAGTCTGCCTGTTCTCCACCTCTTCACTGTGTTATGACAGAAAATAATGAACTGCTATTGCTTTAAACATTAAGTCAGTATGCATACAAATCAAAGCTTTAGAAATAAAAGACTAGTGGTTATAGGTAAGACTGGTCTGGGATATAACTGAGTGTAAAAATATGTAGAAATCTTAAAATCTAAGACAGAAGGTAAACAGTAACAAAGGAGTCATTTCTGTCTCAAAGTGCTGCTCTTGCCAATCATGCTTCCTCCTAGCTGGGTGCTTTGGGTGTCCTATAGGGAGACAACACCACCAAAGCTGCACCTTTTGAAGAGACCTTGGCTGTCTGTCATCCTTGTGGGGGAGGAGTCATGCCTCATTTAACTCCCATTTTTCACATATTAATGTAACCCCTAGGTGGCATTATCCCAAGGACTACTACCCCTGCCTGCTTGGCTAGTAGCAGGTTAAGAGGCCTGAGTTCTGAAACGGGTGCCTCCACCCAGAGATCAGGGTTGGTAGTGGTCAAGCTAACCTGGACACAGCCCTCTGGGACACTGTAACCCCCCCTCTTTCCCCTCTAGTGGCCTAAACACTGTACAATAATCACTTTCACAATACCTCTGGTACACCACACAAGTACCCACACTAACTGCATTTACCACCAGGGCTGGTTCCTCTGGCTCGACCCTGGGGATCCCCTGTAACACAAGGTTATGCACATAGCAACAGTACAGCACTTCGAGCACAAACTGGAACCACAGTCAGATTACATGCAGAAAAAGTTAGATCTGATTTATTCAGGGGACTCGAACCAGGGAGCGGCAAAATCAGGTTAATTAGCTTAAAGGTTATATCAATCAAGCAGTTATGCATGTGCTTTGAGTCCCCCCCACACAGTCCACCTCTGGGTACCCAGGTGGAGAAGAGATGGTCTAGCCAGGACCGATGCCCGGGGTTGAAGCTGGTTGGGGCCCTGTGATGGAAAACACAACATGCACAGTACACAGTATTTGTAATCTGGACCCAGAGGGCTCGGTTCGTAAAGGAAACGAAACAACAAAACAATCAGATGACACACTCAGATTAAGCTGTCGTTGCAGGGAGCTACCCTGGTATTTACTCACGATACCCAAGACTGGACACAGGCCTGATGAAAATCGAGACTGCAGGTGGTTGTTCTGGGATGCCAGGAGAAGCAGAGCCCACAAGAGTCGCAGAGGCATCGTTCCTGTTCAAGTGTGGAGCAGGGGGCTGATTCCCAGGCAGGTCTCTCGTCGATGACTTCTCTGTGCAGCGGGTAGTCTGGCTGGGCCAGTCTGGCAAGGCCCAGACCGCATGGAGACAAATTTGGATGCAGTCCGTTTTGGGTTGGATACAGCTTCCAGCAAGCAGAACACAGTTCACACAGTGGGGGACTAACTCATGACCCACTAGCAGCTCATAGCACATTTACATGTAAGGGAATTCTACTGTACCAGGCAAAGCGTTCCTCGGTCACAATTGCAAAGTCTCTGCACACACCGGGAGCATAGGAGTAGCTGGAACTCCTGACAGGCCGATTGCATTCAGCAAAATCTTCGGTCTTCTTCAGGTTAAGCCTAGCCCACTTCAGTAGCTTACTTTAGTCACACAAACTAGGATTTAGTCCAAAATAATTATCTTCTCTCCCTCTCAGGTGCAGCAGGCAGATGTACAAGCCAAACTCAGCCCTTTCACAGTTTTCCCATGCGAATCCACTCAGGATTACTGCTCAGAATCACTTCAGCTCTTCTCATTTCATTTCCCAGCTTAGAACTAACTGAAAACTGCAAGCAGCCCAGGACTTCCCCAACATCCAAAAGATCTGGTTGGCTGATCTGGCTGTCAGTCAAAGCAAGAGCTCCCCCTTCAGTTGCAAAAAACCCCAAAAAGAACTCCAAACTAAAGTTCCTACAGATTTTGAATTCAGACAGCTCCTGCAGTCTGGCTACATTTTAGGTCCCACCAGTACTGTTTGGTCCAATTTGCAGTCCAGGACCAAGATAGTGGAGACGAACAAAACAGTCCTTGCTACAAAGAAAGCAGGTTAGACAAACTACATTATCATTATCACTCTAAATGATTTTCAGTAAATAGTTACATCTTTCAAAAGAGCTCTCTCACAGATTACTTAAACTGCAATTAGGCAGCTCTTAAAGAGACAGTACACAGAGGCTATACAGGCTCTGGTAATCACATTTTAACTGCTAAAATGCAAGACACCAGCATGGCAGTGAGCATTTAGGCAAGCTCAAGGAAGACTTTTTGGGAACCCCCATTTGTAGGGGGGGTTACATTAAGGTTTCTTTTAAAGAATATTGCCAGTGGAAATAAAAAACATATATTAGGAATTGATTATTTCTGTAAGTTCATACCTGTTTGCTTCCTTTTCCAACCTCTATACCTCCTGATCCTGTTTCTGTACTGGGCAGCGTGAGCTTCCCGCCTTTTTTCTTAAATTTCTGCTGCTGTTACTGCTCTTCTCCAAAAACCCCCTCTACCTATCTCTAGCACTAGCCTACCTTCTCCTTAATCGCTCTCCTCCTCTTTCTCACCTCCACCTCCTCTATTGTTCAAAACTGTACTTAATCTATCTTCTTTTCCCTAACTCCTTAGGACTCTCCCGGGCCCGCCGGGGCTGCGGATCCCCCTACACCATCAGGACGTCATTCCATCCTGACCCAGGGGTGCCTGCCTGAAAGCGGCGCCTTAGAAGCTACCGACCGCGCTCCTCCGGATCCACCGTTGAAGGGGCCGCTGATTTACTGCAAACGACCGAGAGGAACCAGGAGCATGGCAGCTCCTGGTACCTTGTGCGTAAGGCAAGCCCTTAGAGTGCGTCGCTTTTCACTTCCCTGCGGCTGGCTCGCTTCTGTTGGGGCGGGCACTAACTCTGTACCTTCACACTGAAAGCAGCTGTAATCGCTCCTTTCAGTAAGGATAGCTCAATTTTACCCGCAGGAGACTGTGAACAAAGCGCTGCCCGCCCGTTGACCCTGTGAAACAAGCTTCCTTTTTACTCTCAAGCGGCGTCACTGCCCCCACCTCTCCCCACCTCACCCACCCTGTCGACTTCTTAGCTTTTATAGCCGCTAGTCTGTCATATGACTAAGTGTCTATTTTCCATTGGTCGTTATATTTCTCTCCCACTAGGGGCGTTACATCCCATCTCCTGACTGTCTTGTGTATAGCTATCCCTAAAATTGAGCCACTCCTCTAGAGCCTGCTTCCTTCTCATTATTAGCATTGTTGCTGCTGTGTAAGTAGCTGCGATAGTCATGATGCAGCACCCCAGTCTCCCACTAATGTGCCATCCTCTCACCCCTAAAGCTTCTTTACTTGTAATTATGTCTTTCCTGCTTTGTCTAAACTGGCTAACAATTTCCACACCTCTTGCTACTCTTCCTGCACTAATAATGATAGGGACTTTACGTTTTCTAATATCCTGCTGAACTGTTCTTGACTTCTACTCCTGCTTACTCTATCTTGCTAAAGGAGCTCTATCTATCTGTCTGTCCCTTATATCTTGCACTACCACCAGACCAAGCCGCTTGACCATGCACTATCTCTGCCAACATTATTCCTCTCTTCCACCGCACTTTGGCTCCTTATGCTTTCGGTGATGTGGCACCCAACCAGGCCCTAAGGCTTGTGCCTCACCCTCTGCAACTGCAATCACAAAAGGGCTCAGTTATGCCCACATGAACATCCAGTAGTCTCACGAGTAATTTGGCCGAGCTTGAAGCCTGGGCTAAACTGATCAACCCTGACATACTTTGTCTATCCGAGACTTGGCTTAAGCTCAGGTACCTGATACAACCTGTCTCTGCTGCCTGGCTATAATATTCTTAGAAAAGACCGCACTGGGTCAAAGGGGGGTTGCGATCATGTACAAAACACATCTGGTCCTGAACATCCAACCCTGCACTGATTCCCTGACACCCTGTGAAACTCTTCATGCTACTCTGGCACTGGGTTCAAAACTGCTGCACGTCATCTGTGTCTACAATCCACCTACAAGCGGGATGAGTGGTCTACAGAACTTGCTACATTATGTCTCCCAAAACATGAAATCGAATGAGGCTCTTCTCCTTGGTGACCTGAACATCAACTGGCTGGGACCACAACACAGTATCCTTGAATCCCTACTACAAAAACACAACCTATATCAAACTGTAACAGACTTCACCAGAACTACCACTCTGCACTCTGGGTCACTGCTTGACTGGATTCTCACCTCCAGGCCTGACCATGTTCTGGATGCCGCAGGTGCTTTCTGATTCTATCACCCACCACTCCCTACACTTTGCCACTGGAGGTCCTGTCCCTCCTCCTCCGCCCCCAAGACTGATAAGATTCTCAAACTATGCAGCCCTTGACCAGCAGGCCTTTCTACTTGACTCTCCTGTGTCGACTGGTCCAACATTTACTCCATGCCACCAGTGTGGATGATGCCTCCATACATTTCTGACAATATTTAGCACCTTACAAAGAAACACCTCCCGTAGTCAGAAGGAGAGTAAGGGTCAGCATTCGAGATGGCTTACAAAGATCTGCTCAAAGATTGAAAATTAGAGAAAATCAATGGAAAAGGTACAAAAACTGGGCTACAGTCGGACGTCGTTCTATACAAGCAACATAGAAGCAACTGTAAAAATGCATCAGGCAGGGCCAAAAGCAAATACTGCCAACATTTGCTGATAAATTCCTCTAATGACCCCTGAAGTTTTGGGGTCATATTAAGTCCTTTCTGGGTACTGCCAAGATGTGACTCCATCTGATATGGGTCCTCCATGGCGTGTATGTACTGACTCCACTCACGATTGCTAATGCGTTTAATCAACAATTCTTCGACTTATCTGCTTACACAGCCTCCCTCCCATCACAACCCTCTCATGCACATCTTACCCTACAGCATCTGGTGGACTCCCAGACTTAACCAACCTTTTACTTCAGGAAAGTACCTAGGCATCTGGTCCTAAAACTGCTCAGGTCACTCTGAGGACAACACCAGCACTGGCTCTGATGGCCTGGAACCCAGACTCACTTAAGATGGCCTCCCACCTCATCTCTGGTCCACTGGCACACATTTTCACCTCTATCTCTCTCAATGGGGTCGCCTCGAAATCTGGAAGGCAGCCAGAGTTACTCCTGTATTTAAGAAAGGAAGCAAAAATGACATTTCTAATTATCGACCCATTGCAATTCTATCTGTTCTGAACAAAGTACTTGAAAAAATCATTTCTCTACAGATAACGGAACACCTCGAGAAATTCAACTTACTAAGCTCAGCACAACATGGCTTTAGGAGGAATCATAGCACTATGACTGCACTTGCAAAATTTACTACTGATATTGCTTACAATATGGATCTAGGAAAGCTCACAGGGGCGGTTTTCATTGACTTAACTAAGGCTTTCGATCTGGTCAACCATTCTCTGCTTCTATCAGCTCTAAATACCCTGGGTTTCTCCTCCAGTTACTAGCTGGTTCAAAGTTACCTCTCAACAGATCGCAAGCAGTTAAATTCAATTCATCTGTGTCGGACAGTGCTGTTATTAACATCGAACCTCAAGGGTCTATACTGGCCCTCTATTTCTATTGTAAACAATCTCCTGACACTCCAGGACACTCACTCTATATGCGGATGACCTAGTAATATATTATCATTCCAACAATGTCCTTGAATTAAATACTGTGCTCACCACTGATTTTCATGTTGCACAACACTGGTTGAGCTCTCTCACGCCTGGGTCCTAAACACAAGTAAGACAAAAGTAATGATGTTTGGTTCAACCATAGACTTAGATCCTGTCCCCTCTATCCATCTCAGTCTCAGACACAGAAGGAACCCTTATTGAAGCTGTGTTCTGCTCTTCGCTACCTTGCATCCACCTGGATCAAACCCTGGACCTAAAACCTATATTCAGAAACTTGCAAAACAGTAAACTGTAAACTGGGGCTGCTTATAGAGTCAAACACCTTCTCACCCGTGGTTGCTAAACTGGCGTATAGCCCGGGGCTTCTATTGCCAACCTCACATATGGGTGTCCCATCTTGTCTTTAGCCTCAAAATCCTCGCTCATCTTTTGGGATACTACCACACGTGTGCAGATTTGCAGCCAAGGCACCTCGGTTACACCATCACTGCCTTTATATCAGGACTTTGCTGGCTCTTCCTCCTCGATCAGACAGTACTATTGGTACAACCTTGTGGACTCCATCTTACGGACATCCAAAACCTGCTGTCCTGTCTGATCTACTAACACCGCTACAAGAAATCTCAGATCTATGTGATCAGTTATTACTCTCCATCCTCTGCAGGACTAAAAGGTATGAACTCCTTCCACTATGCTGCCCCCACCTTTGGAACCCGGCTACCGCAGAACCTGAGAGATATCTCCACCCATGAGTCTTTCAAAGGAAACTGAGAACTTTCTCATTACAATGGACAAATGTCTGCTTTTGACCCCACCTGATGCATTGTATTTTCACTGACATTTCCATTAATAGCACTGTTGTTTATGTGAGTAGTGTAGTTTATACTATTTTTATATTATTCATCATAATTGATGTCTTACTTTAGCCTAGTTATTAATACTGTCTCAATCTGCTTGTCTCTTAAGTTTAATGTTACCTGTTGATATTGTTTCATACTCCTGGTTTCTCTAACTGCTATCTCTCCCTTCTGTTTCCTCCCCTTCTCTGTTTCTATCTTCTTCCCCAGTCCTCCCTCTCCCACTATACTTACCTCTACCTGCTCCCACTTTGACGCATGCCCCTCAAGTCCCCTTCTTTCTGCCACACTGTGTCACCTTTCTCCTTACACACCACTTTACTTCCACCTTCTACCGACCCCTCCTTGCCCCGCCAGCCTCTCGGTTCCACCCCGGCTTCACTTTTACACTTCTGCCGCTTGTCGTAACTCTTCTGCTTTTTCCTCTTACCGACCTTCTCACCCATGGCTAGCTGCTCGGCTCCACCGCCCGGGCTGTACTTTCTCCCACCTCTTGCTGCTGTTGCCGTCTTCACTGACCCCTTTCCCTGCCTTGCCGTCTCTCGTTCCACTGGCTCGGCCTGACCTGGCACTTTTGCTGCCATTGCCGTTTCTCCTCCGCTTCTATCACTCCTCTCACCGACTTACTCACCGCCCTGCCGCCTCCGGTTCCATCGCCCGGCTTCACACTCTTCCTCCTTCCGCTAATGCTGTTTCTGCTGTTCCTCCCCCCTGCCAGCTGCTCTGCGCCTGCCGTCTTGTGCTCCACAAGCCCGGCTGCAGGTTAGTACCCTCTCCCGCTGTTGCCGTATCTGACGCGCCCCCTGTTTCTTTCTCCCTCATCCTATTACCTATCTGGTGTTTTTCATGTTGCCTCTACTCTCCTGCCTTACCGTCCTCCACCTTTCACATTTAAGTATGTTGCTTTGATACAGGGTTAATATGTATTGTTGATTTTCTGCATTATTATTGTTTCCTGTATACTGCAGCGCATTTGTATCTCTCTCTGTTTTGATGGTTCTGATGTTTCAAATAATTCCTGGCTGTACTATGTCTGTATTGTAATTGTACCTCCCGGGTCGTGCCTGAAAACAGTCACTTGCTGGCTAGTGCACTTACCCGGTTAACAAAAACTAAATAAATAAAATTATTTATAAAAGGGTATCTGGTCTGCTGATACAGCAGTTTGTGTACCAATAATCTAAAGTGTAATGTTGGAATTTAGATTATTGGGGGTGTATCCAGCCTGCAAAGAAGGGCTATTTAAGATGGGTGAAGGGCTGTCAGGCAGTTCAAGTTGAGGATTGAACCTGGTGAGGTCTCCCTGGAGTTGGATCTCTGAGAGTGAAGAGCAAGCACAGACCCATGTCGGGGAGTCAGTTACTTTAACTCCCTGAGCTGTGCCTTTTGTTTTGATTTCTTTTATAGTGTGTGCAAGAAATTAAGCTACACTGCTGAACTAACTGAATTACTGAACCAACTGAATTTCTGAACTGTTGAACTTGCTGAATTTAAAGAAAGTTATAAGTTTTGATTTTTTTTTGTGATTTAATAAATCTAGACACAACTGTGGTGTGTCCAACTGTACTTCTGTTTGTCTGAGTGATCTTTTACTACCTCACCCACGTCACTTACTTTTCCTCTCTGACCACTCTGTCCCTTGCTTTCCCTTTCAGAGCACTCTGCCCTTGCTTTCCCTCTCTGACCACTCTGTCCCTTGCTTTGCCTCTCTGACCACTCTGTCCCTTGCTTTCCCTCTCTGATCACTCTGTCCCTGCTTTCCCTCTCTGACCACTCTGTCCCTTGCTAACCCTCTGACCACTCTGTCCCTTGCTTTCAATCAATAAGTCAATCAATCAATCAATCAAAATCTTTATTTATCCAGGCGAGCATCATTGAGCAAGGCACGTTTGCAAGATGGACCTGGTTATAACAAGGTCAAGGTACAAAAGGAAAAAAAAAATACATTAATACGTGTATATATATATATATATATATATATATATATACACACACACATACACAGTACAATATATGAATATACACAGGTCATGGTACAAGGTAAAAAGAGCTGAAACACGGGGTAACATATCTATGGAGAACCATATACCAGTTGCAAGTACACATGTATAGCTACAGTAATGTTGAGCATATCACTGTAATCCCTTTTTCTGGTTGCAGTGAACGGGAACATCGGGGTGAAGGAAAAAAAAAAAGGAAGAATCAGAGGAAGAGGGGAGTAGAACCAATTCATATGACAAGTTTTGATTACTTAGGAATTCTCTAAGGTAGTCAGGGTAAAGGCACAAGGAATATGGTGGGGGTGCTAGGATGGTAACATATGTGCGGGGGAGGGGTGGAGGGACTACAGAAGGAGGCGGATAACTAGCAAGGATTGGGTGATATAGGTAAGAAATGGAGGTTAACCTATATAAAGCTAAGAAGAGGGCTGGTGGGCTTAGTCTGCTGTCAGAGATAGGGAACGTCCACCATGAAGGGGATGGGAGGATAATAGCAAGATGGATATCAGAGCAAGACAGTGAAGCTGGAGGTCAGAACAAGTTTCACTTGAAGCATAAATATGGGCCAGTGCATGAAAAAGGGCTACCAAATTGTGACATTTGTGAAATGTTTTGAAATTCATAATTTATCAAAAAAAAAATTGTTTTTGGGGAGCCATCATCCACCTAATGTAAATGTTATATGGTGCAGGATAACTCCTTTGCTGTGTCACCAGTAAAACCAGTTACAATGTCGCACATGAACGGGGACATAAAACTATGTATGTGCATGTAACGGGGACATAAAACTGTGTATGTGCATGTAACGGGGGACATAAAACTGTGTATGCGCATGTAACGGGGCACATGTGTATGTGTATGTAATGGGACATACTGATAATGTTATTTGGCAAAGGACCTTTCATAACAGCACACTCAATAATAGACAGGAAACAGTTGTAGAAGTTAACAAAAAGTTTTATAGGAGAAGTAAAACGGGTAATGAAATCAAAATTGACATACAGTAAGTAAAATGATTTACTCTGAAAAAGTCTCAACAAGTATTCATTTTCACTCCTAAACTATAAATAAATATATATGTATATATATGACTAAACTGTACAGGCTAAACGCTAACTACTGAATTATACCAGAGTCCATACTAAAAATAAAAATATTGCTGAAATAGTAACTACAGATCTACCAAGCTATACCTAGAGACTAAACTATAAATACAGGCTAAACAGTAACTACAGAACTAACTGCCTCTAAACTAAAATAGAACTGAATAGACTACAGAAGATAAGAAAATTATGTACAGAAATTACAGTTAGTGCAATGCAATGATGCAGTTTCTGCAGTCCACCTTAATGCACAGTAAGAGCAGTGTTTCAGTCCCATCTCTGTTGCAGCTTGCTGCACTTTTCTGCAATGATCTTTAATTTTTCTGCTTGTGATCCATAGGGGCTATCTCCTTCAAGCTGTAGCGGGCCATGAAAAATTCGTATTTTCTTCACACTGTCAGTGTCCTGCCTTCGTGGCCAAGAAAAAACACTCTGACGGTTCTGTAGGAAGTTCACTGAGAACATCTGCTTTACGATGTCTACTACTGTAACTTGACCAATATAGAATTCCTCAGAATAGTAGACAGCATAGAATTTATCGATCTCTGGTTCCAACAATGTTTTTTTCTTCTTCTGAACTTTTTGGTTGTTGAAGCGGGCCTGTCCAATTGTGGAGCAGTGCAGTGATTTGACATGCTTGCATCAGTGTGCATGCCCTGTCTTGCAAAGTGCTAAAATGGCTGTGGTGGCTGCTGTTGCGCCAGGAACTGCAGGAGCACTGGAAGCAGTCATGTCACTGGCAGATGGGTGAGCATGAGTGTCAGGGGATTGTGCATGACCAGACACAATGACCACAGCTGTAGAGCAAGTAGGAGCAGTATCACTTGTGTTTTTGTGAATATTAGCAGTGGACACAAATGTAGCCGAAGTAATTAGTTTCTTCGACTTCCACTCTTCCACCAAACTATGGTTTGCACAGGGCCCAACTTCATCAACGCAATGTGTACAGAAGCATGTAAGGTTTCTTGTGGCTACCACACCATCCACTAGCGACTTGACACTTTGTACGAGTCATGTTCTGGGTACAGCTTTTACGTCTCCTCTTGGCTCTCTTTTTATTTAATTTTCACCCACCCAGAAAAATGTTCTCCTGCGGCCAGTGCACCCTTAGTGTCAGTGCCTTTTGTTAGTTCATTGCGCGCAGTACTGAATAGTTCTTTTGCATTCCGGATTACTGCCCGCCGTGATTGTACTCCCATGCTTGCCTTAGACTTCACCACTGCGCTTTCCCCATCCGAGGGCCCCTTCCCATTTCTTGATCCAAAATAAACGCACTCAATTGGAAATCCATACTTGCTGTTGTAAAAGGAAATACCGTAAAATGACCATTTTGACTTATACTGTGCACCACAGCCACCTGTGAAGTTAACTTGCTTGACAATGTTCAGTGATCAAACATTCATGACGTGTGCATTTGCAATTTCAACAAAATGACGTACAACATAGTGATCATGCTTGAGATCACTTGATATGAAAATGAGAACGTCTCTGACAGTGGCTTCACAGACATTACAGTTGTAATATTTAACCGCAGGGTGAACTGTTGCTTGCTCATGGTGCCAGTGGGCTGACTGTACTTCATCCTGTAGTTTACAGGTGTAGTTCTCCGCGAAGTCTAGTACCATCACCACCCAACCCCTGGGTACAAACTGCCTGATCTGGTTAAACTGATTCTGCTGCCATGCTGCAACATGCATATGATGACCCAGGAAGAAAAGGTAATCTTTTAGGACTTCTACCAGCATTTGGACAGTAGAGCGTTTATTTTTCAAATCTTTCCTGGTCTGTTGCACTTGGAGGCCATCAGCCCTTCTCATGATTTTAATACTGTCCCATTGCTGCCATGTTGTCCATTCTTGTCCATGTTTCTGGACTAGGTCCTTCACCACATCAACAAAATTTTCGGTGCTGCACTTCTCGCATGTTTTTTACATGCAATCATATTTGAAGAACTTTTCCAAAGGTAGTCTGGGACATATAGTATTTTCAACTGCCTGATATTTTTTTAAGACTACAATAGTTTTTAAAAATGTCTTGTTCCTCTGTCTGTCACTTTTCTTGCGACTGTTTTTTAGCTGGGATAACTTCTCAGATACAACTGACATAAGTTTATCTCCAGTTGTGTTCTTGGAAGCACACCACGCTTGCCCAGAGCCGCTTTCTTTGATGGTGAGTAAGATGCCAATATCCGCTCGAATGTTATTGCAAATTTAGTGGGTGATTTTGGCAATGCCTTTCTTGCTCTTTGCACTGACTTTCTTAGAGCAGCATTATACGGTTCCACTGCTGTTGTGAATGGCTCTTTTCCTGGCAGGATCATCGCTGAGGATGGTGTGGTGGTGGTGGCCACTGGTGAGCTGCTGGTCGCCACTGTCGGAGTGTCTGTGGTGGTGGCCATTGCAGAGGTGATAGTGGGCACTGGTGATGCAGTGGCGGGCACTGGTGATGCAGCGGTGGTCACTGGTGATGCAGCAGTGGGCACTGGTGATGCAGTGGTGGCACATCTTTTTTCACGGTACTTTCTGCATTGCTTCTCATTTATTCTTCTTCTTTTCTGACTTGTCATGTTGGCTCGCTGTTCTCTTTATCTTCCTCCAGTATTCCCTCTGTGGCAATGCATTCTGATCATTAGGACGTGTTCATTTGGTTGGCCTACTACTTTTTTCTCCAGTTGATTGGGTCTTTTGTTTCTGTGCTTCTCTGTACCTTCTCATTCTCTCCTTTGCCATGTCATTATAATGGCTACGCTGATCCTCAGTCATGTTGTCTCTGTTTTTCTTGGCACATGTTGCATTTTTTTCCAAATATGCTTGATAGCAGCCTTCGTCCTTCTTCATATTCACTCTGTAAAGGCAGTTTCTTTCTTTGCTTGATTGAGCAGTAGCAGTATTATGCAATACTTCAGTGAGCACTGCTGCAGCAGATAAACAAGGTCGTCTTCTTGATTCCATCCTTAAGAGTTTTCAGAAAGTCTGTAGGAACAGAAGAAGAATATTTAAAAAAAGAGGTCTCTTCTGTTAATGGAATTGACATTTTGGAATAGAAATGCCATTCAAGATGCGGTTAATGCCACACTGGCAAAAATATACGAAGTGAAAAGCAGTAAATTCTGGAATCGACAAGAGATGTCATGAGAACAGGTTAATGGAGCAGTGCCAAAGGCATGACCCCTGAAGCAGTTTACACGGGCACAAGGACAAGATGAGACACACGACGTGCTTCGCAGGACAAAAGTCAAACAAAGAAATGGAGGCGCAGTGCCAAAGGCATGACCCCTGAAGTGGTTTACACGGCAAAGGACAAGATGACACACGACGTGCTTCGCAGGACAAAAGTCAAACAAAGAAATGGAGGCGCAGTGCCAAAGGCATGACCCCTGAAGTGGTTTACACGGGCAAAAGGACAAGATGACACACGATGTGCTTCGCAGGACAAAAGTCAAACAACGAAATGGGCGGCGGTGCCAGGCATGACCCCTGAAGTGGTTTACTCAGGCAAAGGACAAGATGACACTACGACGTGCTTACGCAAGACAAAGTCAAACAATGAAATGGAGGCGCAGTGCCAAAGGCATGACCCCTGAAGTGGTTTACACGGGCAAAATGACAAGATGAGATGCACGACGTGCTTCCAGGACAAAAGTCAAACAACGAAATGGAGGTGCGCAGCCACCTGCCTGCAAACAAAATGGAGGCACGCAGCCACCTGCCTGCAAACAAAATGGAGGCCCACCTGCCTGCAAACAAAATGGAGGAACGCAGCCACCTGCCTGCAAACAAAATGGAGGCCCACCTGCCTGAAAAGAACACCACACTCAGACAACACTTGGTAAACAGGCCTTGTACAGTATGAGTATACAATACAAAAAATACACAGATAATGTATGATTAGCCTGTTGATGTCAAACTAACAAAATCCCCATTGAGGTGCCCCTACCCCTAACCAAACTTCAGAAAACATCAGACCACATGGCATGGTCCTTTATCTGGAAGGCTGCTGCGGTGTGTAGGCCTCAAGTAGATCATTTGGAGCCCAGTAAGTGAAAACATCCACTTTTGGGTTCCAAGTGAACCGCAAGGCCTACACAACAGGCACCAGATAAAAACTTATACCATATGGCATCACCCCCCCAAACAAACACCAAGCAGTGTTTGGCTAAAAATCCTACATTCGACTGGTTTAAACACAACAAGAGCACTGGTGGATTTTGTGACATGCGTTAGCCACACACAAAAGCAAACATCAGAAAATATCATTAGGCATGGCATAAGCGTTCATCTGGAAGCCTGCTGTGGTATGTAGGCCTCGAGTGGATCATTTGGAGCCCAGTAAGTGAAAACATCCACTTTTAGGTTCCAAATGAACCACTCGAGGCCTACACACCACAGCAGGCTTCCAGATAAAGGCCCATACCATGCGGCATCACCCCCCCCACAAACAAACACCAAGCAACGTTTGGATAAAAACTGTACATTCGATTGGTTCAACCCCCCCCCCCAGCAAACACCATTCAGCATTTGAATTAAAAACTCAGAAAACATGGGGGGGGGATTATCTGGAAGTGCATTTCAAACCAAACACCATTAAAACAGTCATTTTGCTAAGTCTCACACCCATTATCCAATTGGGAACCTCCAAAAGCAACACTTTCTACACATGTTCACATTCCCATTTACAAAACGTAGTATGGCCAGTTTTAGCACCTTATTAAAGCTTAAAGCCAAAAAACAGACAGACTCTTAATAAGCACTCCACATCGTGGTGGTCAGCCAGTACAATCCAGGAAAAGGCACCACAATCAGAAATTAAACAAAATCGAAGGAAGACCCCCCACAAAAAACAGCCGTGCACATCATCAGAGAAATTTCTGTTTAAATACATGATTGCTGGGTGCCCTGAAGCTGGCTCATCTTACTTGGATCCTGATTGAAGCTCCTTGGCTGGTGACTCGACACGTAATGCTATGAGAACAAGACGAGGTTTCTCCTGGATTGCCGCAGGTAGAAAGGGGTAAATCTCCTTTGGGCTGCTGATTTTAAATCCCCGATCCCAGCACTCTGATGCACGTCACGGGTGTCTGAGGTTCTCGTGTCTCCACATTCCAGCGGCCTCTCGACATGAACATCCGGGAATGTGGGCGTGAACCTGTTGCCCGGTGACTGGAGATGGTAGTAAAAAAATAAGGGAAAAACAGAGGAGCAGGTCAGAGGGCTAAAAGCATTCTCAATGCTGGAAACAGTATAAAAGTGGGCATAAATATAAAGTAAGGTCTTCTGCAAAATGTCTGCACGTAACAGTAATGGACTTAACAAGTTACGTCCAAGACTGCATTTTTTCGGGGTGATTTAGGAGGAGGGGGAATGCTGTAAAAACAAACAAATAGCACAAACAGCACAACAAGAGAGTGATTTGTATGAGTATACTTCATTTGAGAGGATGCAGTTCTCAAAACCAAAATTAGCCTACATTATGAAGGCATGGGTTAAAATGTCACATGGGCAGGCAAAAGTTATTAATGGCAATTGCACATAAGCATTCTGAAATTGAACATAAAGGAGTGAGCCATGGCATCCAGAATAAGTTTTGTATCTGCTTATACTGTATAGTTTTAAATACCACAGCACCACATGTAATTATGGTTTTCTGTGCATTACGGTGTATGCACTGTCTTGGGGACATCACAAGTAAACTTAGGTAACCCAATTTCATGCACTGACCCATATACAGATGGCAGTCACTGAGAAGTGAGTAGGAAGGGTGATAAGACATAGTCAACGTGTAATGGCCAAGGAGATGTAGTGAGCATAGACAAGACTAAGGTCATGGAAAACAGCTGCATAATTCCTTAAAGAGGCGGGAGTATAGAGTCTCGAAAGAGGTCACGTTGACAGGGGAGCTCAGTTTCAGTGCTTTCTGAAGTTTGTTCCACAGAGAGGGCAGTATAAAGCTTATGGGCGCTCTACCAAAGCGAGATTTAGCTCTGGGGACCGACAGTAAGATGGATGAGTAGCTTCTCAAAGCATACTTGCCTTCCCAACCTGACCACTGTCCTTTGCTTTCTCTCCCTGACCAGGGTGCACTGCTTCCCCTTCCTAGCCACTTTGTCCCTTGCTTCCCCTCTCTGACCACTTGGTCCCTTGCTTCAACTCTCTGACCACTCTGTCCCTTGCTATCACTCTCTGACCACTCTGTCCCTTGCTTTCCCTCTCTGACCACTTTGTCCCTTGCTATCACTCTCTGACCACTCTGTCCCTTGCTTTCCCTCACTGGCCACTCTGTCCCTTGCTTTCCCTCTCTGACCACTTTGTTCCTTGCTATCACTCTCTGACCACTTTGTCCCTTACTTTCACTTTCTGACCACTTTGTCCCTTGATTTCCCTCCCTGACCACTGTGCCTTGCTTTCCCTCCCTGACCACTCTGCCCCTTGGTTTCCCTCTCTGACCACTCGATCCCTTGCCATCACTCTCTAACCACTCTGTCCCTTGCTTTCCCTCTCTGACCACTCTGTCCCTTGCTATCCCACTCTGACCACTATGACCCTTGCTTTCTCTCTCTGACCACTCTGTCCTTTGCTTTCCCTCTCTGACCAATTTGTCCCTTGACTTCCCTTCCTGACCACTGTCCACTGCTTTCCCTCCCTGACAACTCTGCACCTTGGTCTCCCTCTCTGACCACTCTATCCCTTGCCACTCTCTAACCAATCTGTCCCTTGCTTTCCCTCTCTGACCACTCTGTCCTTTGCTTTCCCTCTCTGACCACTTTGTCCCTTGCTTCCCCTCTCTGACCACTCTGTTCCCTTTCTGACTACTCTGTCCCTTGCTACCCTTCTCTGACCACTCTGTCCCTTGCTTCCCCTCTCTGACCACTCTGCCCCTTGATATCCTTCTCTGACCACTCTGTCCCATGGTTACCTTCTCTGACGACTCTGTCCCTTGCTATCCACTCTCCAACCACTCTGCCCCTTGCTTTCCCTCTCTGACCACTCTGTGCCTTGGTAACCTTCTCGGACCACTCTGTCCCTTGCTATCCCTCTCTGACACTATGACCCTTGCTTTCTTTCTCTGACCACTCTGTCCTTAGCTTTCCCTCTCTGACCATAGTGCCCCTTGATTTCCCTCCCTGACCACTGTCCATTGCTTTCCCTCCCTGACCACTCTGTCCCTTGCTATCCCTCTCTGACCACTCTATGCCTTGCCATCACTCTCTAACCACTCTGTCCTTTGCTTTCCATCACTGACCACTTTGTCCCTTGCTTTCCCTCTCCAAACACTCTGTCTTTTGCTTCCCCTCTCTGACCACTCTGTCCCTTGCTTTCCCTCTCTGTCCACTCTGTCCCTTGCTCCCCCTCTCTGACCACTCTGTCCCTTTATATCCCTCTCTGACCACTCTGTGTCTAGGTTACCTTCTCTGACCACTCTGTCCCTTGCTATCACTCTCTGGCCACTCTGTCCCTTGCATTCTCTCTCTGACCACTCTTGTCTTTCCCTCTCCCAACCACTCCTGTCCCTCACTATCCCTCTCTGACACTACTGACCCTTGCTTTCTCTCTCTGACCACTCTGTCCCAAGCTTTCCTCTCTGACCATAGTCGCCTTGATTTCCCTCTGACCACTGTCCATTGCTCCTCTCCTGACCACTCTGTCCCTTCTTCCCTCTCCTGACCCTCTATGCCTTGCCATCCTCTCTAACACTCTGTCCTTTGCTTTCCATCACACAACCACTTTGCCCTTGCTTTCCCTCTCCAAACACTCTGTCTTTTGCTTCCCCTCTCTGACCACTCTGTCCCTTGCTTTCCCTCTCTGTCCACTCTGTCCCTTGCTTCCCCTCTCTGACCACTCTGTCCCTTTATATCCCTCTCTGACCACTCTGTGTCTAGGTTACCTTCTCTGACCACTCTGTCCCTTGCTATCACTCTCTGGCCACTCTGTCCCTTGCATTCTCTCTCTGACCACTCTGTCTTTTGCTTTCCCTCTCTGACCACTCTGTCCCTCACTATCACTTTCTGACCACTCTGTACCTTGCTTACCCTCTCTGACCACTTTGTCCCTTCCTTCCCCTCTCTGAACACTCTGTCTCTGCTTTCCTCCTCTCGCTAACCACCCTTGCTTCTCCCAACCCTCTGTCCCTTGATTTCCTTCACTGACCCTACTGACCTTCGCTCTCTTTGTCACTCTCTCTTGCATTCCCCTACAACACTTTGTCCCTTGCTTTCCTCTCTTGAACCACTCTGTCTCTTGCTTCCCCTCTCTGACCACTCTGTACCTAGCTTCCCCTCTCCGACCACTCTGTCCCTTGCTTTCCCTCTCTGACCACTCTATCCCTTGTTTTCCCTCTCTGACCACTTTGTCTTGTGCTTTCCCTTTCCAACCACTCTGTCCCTAGCTTCCCATCTCTGACCACTCTGTTTCTAGCTTCCCATCTCTGACCACTCTGTCCCTAGCTTCTCCTCTCTGACCACTCTGTCCCTTACTATCACTCTCTAACTATTCTGTCCCCTAACTTCCCTCTCAGCCCTCTGTCCCTCACTATCACTTTCCCAGCCACTTTGACCCTTGCTTTCCCTCTCTAACCACTCTGTCCCTTGCTTACCCTCTCTGACCACTCTGTCCCTCACTATCATTTTCTGACCACTCTGTCCCTTGCTTTCCCTCTCTGACCACTCTGTCTCTTGCTTTCCTTCTCTGACCATTCTGTCCCTTGATTTCCCACCCTGACCACTGTCCCCTGCTTTCCCTCTCTGACCACTTTGACCCTTGCTTTCTCTCTCTGACCACTCTGTCCTTTGCTTTCCCTCTCTGACCACTCTGCCCCTTGGTTTCCCTCCCTGACCACTCGATCCCTTGCCATCACTCTCTAACCACTCTGTCTCTTGCTTTCCCTCTCTGACCACTATGACCCTTGCTTTCTCTTTGACCACTCTGTCCTTTGCTTTCCCTCTCTGACCACTTTGTCCCTTGCTTTCCCTCTCGAACCACTCTGTCCCTTGCTATTCCTCTCTGACCACTTACTCCCTTGCTTTTCTTCTCAAACCACTCTGTCCCTTGCTATTCCTCTCTGACCACTTACTCCCTTGCTTTTCTTCTCTAACCACTCTGTCCCTTGCTCTTCCTCTCTGACCACTCTGTCCCTTGCTTTTATTCTCTAACCACTCTGTCCCTTGCTTTCCCTCTCTGACCACTCTGTCCCTTGATTTCCCTTCCTGACCACTGTACCTTGCTTTCCCTCTCTGACCACTTTGACCCTTGCTTTATCTCTCTGACCACTCTGTCCTTTGCTTTTCCTCTCTGACCACTTTGCCCCTTGGCTTCCCTCTCTGACAACTCGATCTCTTGCCATCACTCTCTAACCACTCTGTCCCTTGCTTTCCCTCTCTGACCACTATGACCCTTGCTTTCTCTTTGACCACTCTTTCCTTTCCTTTCCCTCTCTGACCACTTTGTCCCTTGCTTTCCCTCTTGAACCACTCTATCCCTTGCTATTCCTCTCTGACCACTTACTCCCTTCCTTTCCCTCTCTGACCACTCTGTCTCTTGCTTTCCCTCTCTGACCACTTTGTCCCTTGCTTCCCCTCTCTGACCACTCTGTCCTTCCCTTCTCCTGACCCCATGTCCACTTTCCTCTCCCACCACCTGTCCCTGATTCCCTCTGACCAGTGTCCCCTTCTTTCCCTCTCATCACTTGACCCTTGCTCTCCTCTCTGATCCTCTGTCCCTGCTTTCCCTCTGACCACTCTGCCCCTTGGTTTCCGTCTCCTGACCACTGGATCCCTTGCCATCCTCTAACCCTCTGTCATAGCGCCCTCTCCAGCCACTCCCCTGTCCATGATTTCGTCCCTACTGTCCTTTGCTTTCCTCTCGACACTTGTGCTTTCCTCTGAACACTCATCTTTTGCTTTTCCCTCTCTGACCTCTGCCCCTTGGTTTCCCTCTGACCCTCGATCCTTGCCATCACTCTCTAACCACTCTGTCCCTTGCTTCCCTCCCAACCCTCTGTCCAGCCTCCTTTCTGACCACTCTGTCACTTACCTTCCCTCCCTCTCTGACCACTCACTCCCGCCAATTTCCAACCACTATCCCTTGCTTTCCCTCTCCCACCACTTTGTGCCTTTCTCTCTCTGACCCTCTGTCCTTTGCTTTCCCTCTGGCCACTTTGTTCCTTACATCACTCTGACCACTTTGTCCCTTACTTTCCTTAGCACTTGTCCCTTGATTTCCCTCCTGACCACTGTACCTTGCTTTCCTTCTGACCCTCTTCCCTTAGTTTCCCTCTCTGACCACTAGATCCTTGCCATCACTCCATAACCATTTCTATCCCACTTTCCCTCTCCCACCACTCTGTCCCTTGCTACCCTCTCACCACTCCACTCTGTCCCTTGCTTTCCTCTCTGACCACTATGAGCTCTTGCGCTCCCTCTTTCACCACTCTGTCCTTTGTTTCCCTCTCTGATCATTTTGTCCCGTGCTTTCCCTCTCCACATGCGCTCTGTCCTAACTTTCCATCTCTAGGCACTCTGTCCCGCCTTCCCTCTCCTGACCCTCTGTGCCCTTGCTTTCCTCTGACCACTCTGTCCCTTGCTTTCCCTCTCCTGACCACTCTGTCCCTCTCCCTCCTTTCCCCAGCCACTCTGTCTCTTGCTTTCCTTCTCTGACCACTCTGTCCTTGCTTCCCCTCTCTGACCACTCTGTCCTTGCTTTCCCTCTCTCTGCCACTCTGTCCCTAACATCTCCAGCCACTCTGTCCCTTGCTTTCCCTCTCTGAGCGCTCTGTCTCTTGCTTTCCTTCTCTGACCACTCTGTCCCTTGCTTTCCCTCTCTGACCACTTTGACCCTTGCTTTCTCTCTCTCTGACCACTCTGTCCTTTGCTTTCCCTCTCTGACCACTTTCTCTGTTGATTTCCCTCCCTGACCACTGTCCATTGCTTTCCCTCCCTGACCATTCTGCCCCTTGGTTTCAAACAACATGAAGTCTTGCTGTAATCTGACATATGTATTCTGACATATGCAGTGATGTCCAACCTTTGAACTGCCCTGGACAGGAATGAGTTAACTTTCCATGCAAGGCATGGAATGCTGAGCTCGAGCTCGGTTGAGACTCTGTCTGTTGTTGTTTGAACTCAAACCGCCAGATTCTTTACTCCGCCTCACTGAAAAGTCGCTCAGGAGATTTCTCTTTTGCTCTCATTCAATTTAGTCAGGTTAAAGTGTTGTTTTCCTCGGTTTTAACCGAATTTAATCCAGTTTAACCAGTCTGTTCAGTCTCTGTCTGTGGTATCGTGAGTACTAGATGAGTTATTATTGTTTTATTCTGTGTGGAACTTGTAAGCGTTGGATCGGTTTGGTTTGAACCGATAAGGTTTGTTCAAAAAAGTTGTTCTGCTTTTAGAGTGTGGTAACCGGTCCTTATCGGTTCTAAAAATGGATTTCATTACGTTTTTTTCCACGACCCGTAACAAGGTCAGGAACCGATAAGGGTGTCTAGCCTGGCAGATTGCCGAAAAAAGGGTAAGTTTGGTTAGGACTGGCCATGTCTGAGAAACCCAAAAGAAAAACTGGGCCCACTGGGTTTCAACACTGTAGTGTGTGTGGGGAAGCCTTTGCTAAGGCGGACCCCCACACCACCTGTGTTTATTGTCTGGGGTTTGACCACCTCGATTCAGACTGCCAGATTTGCAAAGAATTCCACTGCAGCTACCCTGGAAAAGAGAGTTGGTAGGCTCAGGAAAGGGAGGCCAAAAGTCCGCTGACCGGATGGCCAGCCCAGTTCAGTTCCAACCGAACCAGAAGGAGTGCCCTCTGACCAGGGCGAAACTTCTTCGGGGAAAAGGAGAACCGACTCTGAGGACTCCGTTCTGGTTAAAAGAAAATGAAGGGATAAATCAGCCGGTGCGGATCCACAAGATCTTTCTCCGACCACTGATGAAATAGCCAAAGTGATAAGGATTGTTCAATCGCTAACCCCGGTTCCGACCGAACTGGCACCATTGGTTAGGGGCTCGGTTCGGTCAGTTCCCCCCGTTCCAGATTATAATTTAGAGGATTTTTATGACCCTGAGGAGGGGGAAGGAGAGTATGAGGATAGTGATGGTGATTACGAAAGTCTGGATGTGCCCATTGACCTGGACATCTCCCCAGACAGACCTTCAGGGGTTTCTCCTCCTAGGCTTTCTGAGCTCCCTTCCCATTTTATGTTTTACAAAAAAGTGACTGAAACTCTTCAGCTTCCTATGGAAGAAGCTGTAGAGGATCAGGAGGAGCCTGATTATGTTGAGATGATGGATATCCCAGAGTCCAGGAGGCTGTCTATTCCCCTTCATAAGTCTTTTGGGAAACAGACGATAAAAATGTTAAAGACTCCTAATTCTATACCTCCTGTGGACAAAAGAATGGACAGAGGTATACTCTCTCAGGCTCAGATACAGAGTTCCTTTCCCAGCAATGCAGCCATGTTGGGGTAGTGCAGGCTGCTGCCTGTGATAAGGCAAATATACCCTTGGCTTCACCCAGATAAGGACTCCAGGAGGATTGATGCCATGGCAAAGAAACAGTACATGTCAGCATCTTTGGGACTCAGGCAGGCTAATTATATGGCCTATACAGCTAGATACCAGAAGTCTAGATGGGACACTGTAATGGCTCTGGCTAAACAGGTCCCTGGCCAGCTTGCCAAGGAGCTGGAGCAGGCAATTTCATGCTACAGTGGACTCCAATGATGTTTCATCTAGAGTCATGGCTATATATGTGGCCCTTCATAGGATGGCTTGGCTCAGATGTACTAGCCTGTCTCAGGATACCCAGACTAAGGCCATAGATTTTCCTGTTGTGGGTAATTCTCTGTTTGGGGAGCAAACAGAGAACTACATGAAGAAAATGGATGAATACAGGACCACCTATAGGGTGCTCAGGCCAAGAAAAGGCAAACCACTCCCCAAAGGCAGCATTCAGGGGCAGGGGCAGGCCTTTCATGAGCCTTTCTACAAACCCGAGCCTCCTCTTCTGCCTTTGCCCAGAGGGGGTTCTTCAGAGGAGAGGCAGGACGGGGTATAAGCAGGCCTGCCACCACCCCTCAGCCCTAAAGCCCTCGCCAAACAGGCACCCTGATGGGTTTGCCTGGGCCGATTCTCCACCACCTGTAGGGGGCAGGCTGGCTTACTTTGTCCAGGACTGGACGCCTTTAACATCAGACAAATGGGTCCTGGAAGTAGTGAGCCAGGGACTGGTTCTCAGCTTCAAAAAATTTCCCAAGATGAGAACCAGATCCTTTCCACCCGCAGATCCTTCAGAGGCACTTGCCCTAGAGGCAGAGGTCTCTTTCCTCTTGGCTGTGACAGCCATAGAAAGGGTTCCACCCCTACACAAGGGAAAAGGATTGTACTCCAGGTACTTCCTAACTCCCAAAAAGACAGGAGAATAGCGGCCCATCCTGGACCTCAGATATTTAAACAAGCACCTTTTAAAGCCAAAGTTCAAAATGGTGACTCTGGGAGTAACTCTACCCTCTCTAAGGCCAGGAGACTGGCTAGTTTCCCTGGACCTCAAGGATGCCTATTTCCACATTCTCATCAGAAGCTCCCATCGAAAGTACCTCAGGTTCGAGTTGCCCTCAGGCCACTATCAATTCAGAGCAATGCCCTTTGGCCAACTTAATCTCCAAGGGTGTTCACAAAATGCCTGGCAGTAGTGGTTTGCTTTCCTAAGGAGAAAAAGATCTCCATCTTTCCATACCTGGACGACTGGCTCATAGTAGGTCAGTCTCCAGACCAAAGTCAAGTCACACCTACAGATAACTCAGCAACTGCTCCTTCTCTAGAGTTCCTTCTAAATCTTTCAAAGTCAGTTCTAGAGCCTGTGCAGCTCCTAACCTTCATAGGGGCAGAGCTGGATACATTAAAAGGCAAGAGCCTTCCTTCCCTTGGACAGGGCAAGGTCCCTTGTTACACTGGCCTCTTCATTCATCCTCCAGGTGTCTCGACCAGCAAGGCATTTTCTGCAGCTCCTGGGCCACATGGCTGCTTCTATGGCAGTGGTTCAAGGAACAAGATTTCAGATGAGAGACATTCAGTTCCACTTAAGAGCCTTCTGGTCTCAGAGAAAGGATCCTCTGACCAAACTAATCCCAGTGACTCGAACCCTGATCCAGGCTTTGCAACGGTGGCAGGATCAGGACAACCTAAGACAAGGAGTTCCCTTTGTCACTCAGTCTCATTCTCTAATCCTTACTACAGATGCCTCCCTCTTGGGATGGGGAGCCCACTTGGGGGACCTGACCACCCAATGGTTGTGGTCACCTCAAGAATCTCTGCTTCACATCAATCTCTTATAACTCAGAGCAGTGTTTCTAGCACTTCGGGCTTTTTACAAGTCTGTTCAGAACAAAAGTAGTTCAGATCAGGACAGACAACACCACCACAATGTGGTACATCCAGCGAGAAAGGGGCACTCGGTCCTCGACCTTGAGCACAGAAACCCAATGAAGTTGTGGTCTCTGGCCTATTCCTTGAATACCTCTCTCGTAGCAGTGCACCTCCAGGAAAGACAATGTCCTGGCAGATGCTCTCAGCAGGATATCTCAAGACCATCCACGCGATGGTCCCTAGATCCCCTGATTTTGAAGGTGATCTTCTCCAGATGGGGCACCCACAGATAGATTCTTTTTGCAGCCCCAGACAATCACCAGCTTCCCTTTTTTTGCTGCAGGCCCCCAGTGTTGGGCTCAGTCCCCTGGATGCCCTAGTTCTCAATTAGGAAGGAGGTTCCTGTATGCTTTTCCCTTCCCTCTCCTGTTCAAGGTATTAGTCAAAATCAGGTCCTCAACCTGCAAAGTGATTCTGATTGCTCCAGACTGGGCCAAGACAGCCATGGTACCCCATCTTGCTGTCCTTAGCAGTCCACCTTCCCCTGTCTCTTCCAGGAATTACAACCCTGTTAACATGTCCTCAGGGGAGGGTCTGGTATCCAGTCTCAAATCTCTCAATCTCAGGCCTGGCTCTTGCAGAGGTTGGGTTACTGCGGATTTGCATCTCTCTCAAGGTGTTCTGGATATTTTAAAGGCTTCTCAAAAGCCTTCCACCAGAAAAGACTTACAACTCGAAATGGAAAAGGTTTACTATTTGGTGCTCTGGGAAGCATATTTCTCCAGAGTCTGCTGGGTTGCCTCACAGTCCTTGCACTATATGGTTCATCTAAATGGCTTGGGACTCAGACCAGCTACACTTAGGAGTGCATCTGGCAGCTGTCTCTGCTTTCTTGTCAGCTTGAAACACTCTTTCCTTTCAGCCCATCCTGTATTCTGTAAGGTCTCCTGAGGGATTGCTGCATACCAATCCTCCCTTCAGGGACCCTGCCCCTACTTGGGACCTAAATGTTTGGATTGCTCAACATTACAACCCCCTTTTGAGCCTTGTCCTCAGCAGAGCTTAAGTACTTGACTTGGAAACTGTGTGTTTGGTAGCCATTACTTCTGCCAGATGTATAAGTGAGTTACAGAAGCCCTGTCAGTGAAGCCTGATTGTATCTCTTTCCACCAGAGAATAAGAGTGGTCCTCAGGACTAATAGGAAGTATTTGCCTAAGGTGGTTTCAGATTTCCACCTTAACCAGTCTATGTCTCTTCCTGTTTTCTTTACTGACCATTCCTCCTCTGGGGAGAGGAGGCACACAGCTTGGATGTGAAAAGGGCCCTTAGCTACTACATAGAATGAACAAAGGGTCTGGGTTTGACTCCCTCCAACTGTTCCTCACTTATGGTGAGGTTGGAAGAGAAAACCTGCAGCTAAGAGATCTATTGCCAGGTGGATTGTCTCTTGCACACCTTGCTATGGAAAATTGGGTAGGATACCACCCTCAGGCCTGAGGGCTCACTCTACCAGAGGTAACAGCTGCTTCCCTGGCTGCTGCGGGGATATTCCTATCTTGGAGATTTGTCAAGCAGACACCTGGAAAACAGTACATACTTTTACCAAGCATCCTCTGGATATCAGGCTAGGGTGAATGCTGGGTTCTAAGTACAATAATTGCAGAGACTATTCAAGTAGGTTCTGTCCCTCCTCCATGGAGATAACTGCTTGGAAATCGAGACATAAGTCAGAATACAGCAAGACTTCCATGTTGTTTGAAGAAAAATTACTCACCTTAGTAATGTTGTTTCTTCTAATGGAGTCTTGCTGTATTCTGACTCCCACTCCCAGAACCTGGGTTTTGGGATGAGCAGGCAGCAACACTATTGGCACTCTGAGGCGCCTCTTTTCTCACCCTTTAATTTGGGTGTGTCTGCTGTAGTTTTGTTTATATTTTTGGGTTTCCTGACTTGAGTCTTTGCCTTGGAACCAAAAATATTTTTTATTATATTTAGTAGCCAGTTGGCTAGTGTAAGTTTACAGTTTCCACACAGGACACCCAGTGAGTATAGCTCGTAAAGATCTGGCGGTTTGAATTCAAACAACAACAAACAGAGTCTCAACCGAGCTCGAGCTCAGCGTTCCATGCCTTGCATGGAAAGTTAACTCTTTCCTCTGCGGGACAGTTCAAAGGTTGGACATCACTGCATATGTCAGAATACATATGTCAGAATACAGCAAGACCCCATTAGAAGAAACAACATTACTAAGGTGAGTAATTTTTTCTTCCCTTCCTGACCACTCGATCCCTTGCCATCACTCTCTAACCACTCTGTCCCTTGCTTTCCCTCTCTGACCACTATGACCCTTGCTTTCTCTTTGACCACTCTTTCCTTCGCTTTTCCTCTCTGACAATTTTGTCCCTTGCTTTCCCTCTTGAACCACTCTGTCCCTTGCTATTCCTCTCTGACCACTTACTCCCTTGCTTTCCCTCTCTGACCACTTTGACCCTTGCTTTCTCTCTCTGACCACTCTGTCCTTTGCTTTCCCTCTCTGACCACTCTGCCCCTTGGTTTCTCTGACCACTCGATCCCTTGCCATCACTCTCTAACCACTCTGTCCCTTGCTTTCCCTCTCTGACCACTCTGTCCCTGACTATCACTTTCTGACCACTCTGTCCCTTGCCTTCCCTCTCTGACCACTCTGTCCCTTGATTTCCCACCCTGACCACTATCCCTTGCTTTCCCTCTCTGACCACTTTGACCCTTGCTTTCTCTCTCTGACCACTCTGTCCTTTGCTTTCCCTCTCTGACCACTCTGTCCCTCACTATCACTTTCTGACCACTCTGTCCCTTGCTTTCCTTCTCTGACCACTCTGTCCCTTGCTTACCCTCTCTGACCACTCTGTCCCTTGATTTCCCACCCTGACCACTGTCCCTTGCTTTCCCTCTCTGACCACTTTGTCTGTTGATTTCCCTCCCTGACCACTGTCCATTGCTTTCCCTCCCTGACCATTCTGCCCCTTGGTTTCCCTCCCTGACCACTTGATCCCTTGCCATCACTCTCTAACCACTCTGTCCCTTGCTTTCCCTCTCTGAGCCACTTTGACCCTTTGCTTTCCTCTCTGACCACTCTGTTCCTCACTATCACTTTCTGACCACTCTGTCCCTTGCTTTCCTTCTCTGACCACTCTGTCCCTTGCTTTCCCTCTCTGACCACTCTGTCCCTTGCTTTCCCTCTCTGACCACTCTGTCCCTTGCTTTCCCTCTCTCACCACTCTGTCCTTGTTTCCCTCTCTGACCACTATGTCCCTTGCTTCCCTCTCTGACCACTCTGTCCCTTGCTTACCCTCTCTGACCACTCTGTCCCTTGCTATCACTCTCTGACCACTCTGTCCCTTGCTATCACTCTCTGACCACTCTGTCCCTTGCTTTCCCTCTCTGACCACTCTGTCCCTTGCTTTCCTCTCTGACCACTCTGTCCCTTGCTTTCCCTCTCTGACCACTCTGTCCCTTGCTTTCCTTCTCTGACCACTCTGTCCCTTGCTTTCCCTCTCTGACCACTCTGTCCCTTGATTTCCCTCCCTGACCACTGTCCCTTGCTTTCCCTCTCTGACCACTTTGACCCTTGCTTTCTCTCTCTGACCACTCTGTCCTTTGGTTTCCCTCTCTGACCACTGTCCAATGCTTTCCCTACCTGACCTTTCTGCCCCTTGATTTCCCTCCCTGACCACTCGATCCCTTGCCATCACTCTCTAACCACTCTGTCCCTTGCTTTCCCTCTCTGACCACTCTGTCCCTTGCTTTCTCTTTGACCACTCTGTCCTTTGCTTTCCCTCTCTGACCACTTTGTCCCTTGCTTTCCCTCTCGAACCACTCTGTCCCTTGCTATACCTCTCTGACCACTTACTCCCTTGATATCCGTCTCTGATCATTCTGTCCCTTACTTTCCCTCTCTGGCTACTCTGTATCTTGCTATTTCTCTCTGACTACTTAGTCCCTTACTTTCCTTCTCTACTTAGTGTCTTACTTCCCCTTTCTTGGCAGGGATGTTTCACAGGGCTCTACTTCCAGCCAGCTGCACCCACTTATATGGGTAACTATGAGAGAGTATACAATGGAAATTGCTGTGGGTGTCTGGTGGGTTGCAGTGGTCACCACTGTAGTTAGGGTGGGTTCCAGAGCTTGTAGACAGGCTGAAGGAAAATATATATTTTTTTATTTTTAACTTAAAAATGAGTAAGCTGGGTAAACAAAGCACGGGGCCACATGGCCCTTTTACAGGCTTGACCCAGTAAGACACTTCAGAAACACAATACATACGAAAGGACACATATTATACTTGGGACACATAGTACAGTACTTAAAAAGTATACTAATACATTCATAGGATTTACTATGAAATACTGACAGGCTTTCACGCAACACTCATAGTCCAGACGACACAATCTCAACACCCAAAATCCTGACAGTGAAATTTTGACCCTCGCACCCCCCTTAATTATTATAACAAACTTGGCCACAGGCAAAATTTCACTGTCGGGATTTTGGGTGTCGGGATTGTGGTGTTGGAATTTCGGGTGTCAGGCAACTGTGTTTCAGTCAAATAAAAGTATACCTATTCGTACAGTATCGTAGCATAGCATATCTATCAGACAATGTAAAAAGTGTGCGGAGAGACAAGAAATAAGGAATAATACAGGTAAACAGAAGGCTCCAGGATGCTTCTCCCTCACTATATCACTGGGTGTGCTCTAATCGTGTAAGAGCAAGTCGTGGCTGTATTCATTAATATGGAAAAACTGACTTGCTCAACTTATTTATTTATTTGAAACTACTCCAAATGGGATACCCCATGAGATGCAACATCTTGTTTTCATGGGGGTCCCATAGAAGACACAAGCAGTCAGCAGGTTAACATAGTACAACAGGAATAGTAACATACATGCTAAAGTATACACAGAAAAACAAGCCAGCTCTAAAGGCAAGTACTCCAAACAGCAAGCAAAACAAACTAACGAAGTGGGCTCGCTGCAAACAAAGAGCATGAAAACTGTTACGCAACATGATCATAGATGAGGATTCTGGACCAAAACAAATATGTGGCTGGAAGGACGAGACCTGAATACTTCCAACCTGGAAGCCTTCCTCAGCTGGAGAGGGAGTTTGTTCCTGGTGTTTCATGCTGCAATTGCAAAAGTCTTTCTACTGTCTTCATGCTTTTCCTGGGAACTGAGAAGGTAAGTGCAGCTGTTGAAAGGTGTGATTAGGGACTGCTTGGCTTTGTGAGGAGGGCTAGGAGATACTCAGGTACTTTTCCTTTTGCATAGTTCACAACAAAGAAAGTCAGTGGTAGTCATGTCTGCTTGAGGAGCTTGTCATGATCAAAATGTTTTTATTTTCTTCCATCACCATACCACCAAATGGGGCTGACGTTTGTGGCCAGTACCGCTTCCTTAAGGCACAGTGGTCAGTCTGTATGCACAGCCTAAAGCTTTGTGAGGCTCTCATAGCCAGAGAGCCTCAGTCTGCAGCCACTGGAATACAAGCCATCAGGCAAAGACAAAGTTTTTTTGGTAGCAGAACTGAACACAAGACACAGAAATGTAGCAGCCTCACAAAGCTTTAGATTACGCATACAGACAGACCACCATCATTGACGTGAGGAAGTGCCACTGGCCTCGAAACATCAGCCCCACTTGGTGTTTTGGTGATGGAAGGAAATATAA
The DNA here is from genome assembly GCA_016271365.2 of Neoceratodus forsteri. Taxonomy (NCBI): domain Eukaryota; kingdom Metazoa; phylum Chordata; order Ceratodontiformes; family Ceratodontidae; genus Neoceratodus; species Neoceratodus forsteri. The sequence continues at coordinate 156,289,297 of CM057449.1, read as the reverse complement.
ATGTATTGATCATGACAACCTGAGAAGGACAAATTTTCCATATAAATAGAGGAAATAGCAGAATGTAAAAAATAGTGTTACGATGGTCTGATAGCTAGAAAAACAAGGGAAGATTTGGTTTCCTAAATTCATTTTCATAAAAACTGCATCCCAAGCACTTTACAATCAAGGAAAGAAGATGGACAGAATGCTGCTGCTGTCAGGCACACATGGAGAGTCACAAAACAAAGAGATGGAGTACACAAAGATTACACAGAGGCATACAACATACTGTATGTCAGTTTGCCTTATCTGCGCCCCGGCTGACCAACCACTGCATGCTAAATTCCTGTCTTAGTTGGCTTCCCACACCTCGGTGCCTATATACTGTACCTTAGGCTGAGTTACTGACAACATCGTGAGGTCATCCAAACCTGTCACACTGGCTGCTCCGTTAGCTCCTTCAGATCAAGGCTCCACCCTGCTTTCCAATGATCCGTCTCTCCCGGCTGTACCAAAGTGCTCCTTTAAAATGGATGAACAGGCGCTTGCCTTCTTCGCTACAAGGGTGTGGAACTCCCTCCCTACTTACCTTCATGTAGCTCAGTAAATTCAAAAAAGGGCTTCACAATTTCATAAGTTGCACAGATAAATGTTCTTGTACTTGACTCTTTGTTTGGTTTTAGATGAGGTAATAGAGGAAGATGGGTAAACGGTCACTGCCCTGAATGACTACTTTTCCTCAGTATTCACTAGGAGGACTGTGGGTCCATGCCAGAGGGCGGCATCAGCACAGCCACTAAGGGAGTACCAGAAGTGAGACAGCCATTGCTAACTAGTGAAATGGTTCTGAAAGGGCCAGCAAACCCTTAAGATAGACAAGGCCCCTGGACCCAATGGGTTGCATCCAAGGATACTTAGGGAGTTAGCAGCAGAGCTGACTGAACTACTGGCAAGGCTGTTTAACAGCTCACTTAGGTCTGGGGACGTTCCAGGGGGTTGGAAGATGGCAGATGTTGTACCGCTTCATGGGGAGGGGGGATAGGGAGCAACCTAGGAACTACAGACTTGTCAGTCTGACTTCTATCATGGAGAAGCTGATGGAATAACTAAGCAAAGTGGACTTCTTAGACTACCTAGACAGCAATGGACTCCAGGATAGTAAACAGCACGGTTTCATGGCAGGGATGTCTTGTCAGACTAGCCTGATAGTTTTCTTTGACTGGGTGACAAAGGAAGCAGACAAGGGCCATGTTGTAGATCTGCTGTCATTTTGACTTCAGCAAGGCTTTTTGATTTGGTACCGCACAAAAGATTGCACAAAAATATGGAAGACCTGGGTGCGGCTAAAACCATAGTGAACTGGGTTGGTAACTGGCTAGAAGGGAGGCAGCAGAGGGTGGTGGTCAATGGGGTTAAATCAGAGGAGAGGGAGATTGCAAGCAGGGTTCCACAGGGATGTGTTCTGGGTTGGGTCCTCTTCAACATGTTCATTAGTGACATTGGCAAAGGAATCTGGGGCAGGTTGTGTCTCTTCGCAGATGACACAAATCTGTGTGGGAAGGTTGATAGTGATGAGGGAATAAGGGATATGCGGAGGGACCTACAAAAGCTAGAGGGGGAGGTCAAGGGTCTGGCACTTCAAATTTAACACCAAAATGTGCAAGGTAATGCACCTAGGGAAAAATAACCCCAAGCCGGAGTACTGGATGGGTGGGGTGAGCTTTAGCACTACAGAAGATAACTCCTAGATCCCATTCCTCATGAGTAACTCACTTAGACAAACAAGCCAGTGCAACAAGGCCAACAGCATGGCTAACAGAATGCTGGGATGTATTGGGAGGGGTACAGATAGCAGAAGAAAAGAGGTAATACTTCCCCAATACAGATCCGTGGGGAGGCGAGTGCCTCAAGGCACTAAATATGTACTCACTGGAGACCAGAAGGGTTGAGGGGAGCTTTGATAGAGATGTTCAAGTTCCTTAAAGAAATTAACAAACTGAACTGTGTGGAATTATTTAGCCTGAATACCAACTCACATGATCACAAATAGAAATCAATCAATCAATCAATTGAAATCTTTATTTATTCAGGCGGGCACCATTGAGCAAGGCTCATTTGCAAGGTGGATCTGGAAATCAACAGGAGGGAGGTTCAGGAAGGACATGAGGACATTAGCAGTGTCAGTGGCTCAGTAGGTAGCACATTCACCTCTGAGGCTGGGAGATCAGAGGGCTGTGGGTTCAGTTCCCACAGCTGGCAATTGGGTTAATATCCCAGTACTGACACTGTAGTGCAGCATGAGAGGGGTGCTGCACTTCTGAGGCGCCGTCTTTTGGATGAGACGTTAAACCGATGTCCCATCTGCCTGGATTGGTGGTAGTTCAAGTGGATGTTAAAGATTCCATGGCACTTATTGAAAAGAGTAGGGGAATTTTTATTAAATCATAACAAAACATAAACAAATCAGTATTATGTCATACAAAAACAGTGAAGGAAAAACAAACATAAATAAGTATTAATTCATACATGTAAGAAAATCATTATAAACAATATACACAACTTTAAATTACCCCCCCCCCCACACACCTTTCTCTAAAAGCCAGGGAATTTTCATTTCAATCTCAACAAATCATTACAAAGTTGTACAAATCAGTATTATATTATACCAAAAAAAGGAGAAAAGACAGAAACTAAAAGAAACAGAAAATAAATATTAATTCATACATACTCTAAACATAAGAGAACCAATACAAACCCACCCCTCCTCCCCATCTATAAAAGTTGAGGAATTTTGTATTATGTTTTAACTCTTAGAGTATAAAACTGATCCTTCTTACGTTACTCAAATCAGACAGAAAAAAATAGAAAAAATCAAACTTAAATGAGAAATATCTCATACTAATCCTAAAACATAAGAAAATACAGATCATGTCAATAACTTTGAGAAAGAAAGAAAGAACCCCCCCCCCCATAACCTGCCATGAAGACAGGAAAAAATTCCCATTCAAACCATCATCAGGAACATTTATCTGGGATCAGTAATATACTATAGAAAAACCAAAAAAATAAGAAAGGCAATAAAAACATAACCAAATATTGCCATAGACAAACAACTCATATCGACCATAAATTCCCTTACAGGACCGCCAAATCTAATAACATAATTGTTATAATAATAAATGATAACCAGATTAAAGCAACCCCTTGGTAAAGGACTGAATTTTATAAAAAATAAAAATTTACCCATGTTTGGAATTCCATTTTATCTGACCTTCTTAATTCTTCCCCCTTCCATCGCCTTAGATCAGTACTAAACATCACAAACAATTCTTGACTTGATATTTGTTGTTGTTGTAATGCTAGTCGACAACGGCTAATCCATAACCAGTAAACTAAATAGGCACATAATACACGTTAAGTGTTGTTATTTAAAACAGGATCAGTCACTGGTATAATGCCAAAAAACAGTAGATGGATCAGATGGTATAGACACGTCTTTTTTCCATCTATTTTTTACCACGTCCCAAAATTAAATAGCATAAGGGCACTGATAATATAAATGATTTATTGTTTCAATTATTTCAAAACAGCCTTCCCTAGGACAGTATCTATCAGTAATGGGCGTGTGCTTATGATTATCCCTGACATTAATCTTAGAATGAAGTGCTAACCAGACAGTATCCCATATATATTCTGGAATTCTCTTATCTTTAATATACTGGGTAATATAAGTTTGATCTATTTGTGTAAAACCAGAAAAAGGATGTTCTATAAAATGAATAGACAAGACCTCCTCATATAACAACCATCTTGGTAAATGAAGGACTGTTTTAAAACTAATTCCCCATTTTATAATGTTATCAAAAACACCAATCCAGCGTTTAACCAAACAAGGATTTTGTTTATTTTTTGTTATGTTGAAAACAGTTTTCTTTCCATTCTAATAACACCCCCTGCACCAAATTCATAATATTTACCCCCCCCCCCATCCTCTGGTCAAACCTTTCATAAGGGGAAGCAAATTAGAATAAAGAAAAATTGTAAAAAAAAAAAAATAAAGGATTTAACATATTCATGCACCCTCCTATTTCTAAATATAGAATATTCCTTTACAGCGTTTATCTACCCCAAAAGCATGAGAAAAACAGCCCATCAAAGGTACCTCTAACTGCTTTGGGATATAAAATACTGAACTTATATACAAAAAACAGGAATCAGTATAGTATGTATTAAATAAACTGTCTTTTTTGACAGTTTCCAACGATTCAGTTACCTACCAGTTCCTTCCCTTTACAGAGTGCCTTTTCCCAATTATAACTAGCCATATCTCTCCCATAATAGATACCCAAAATTTTTATAGGTTCAACTGCTACCGAATATCCCTATAACCTCCTGGGTGGTATCTATCCTCGTAAATTTAAACATTTAGATTTCGCTATATTCAGATGTGCTCTCGTAACAATGCCCACCCCTTGCAGTAAGCAATTTGCTCTCTCAAATGACTTTTTATCTTTTATTATGAGACACAAATCATCCGCATAGACAAGAATTTTGTTTTCTAACATAAACCCTCCTGTTAAACCAAAAATCAAAGGGGAATGTTGTAAAATTCTCAGAACCAGGTCTATCATAAACACATAGAGAAGGGGGCTCAGGGGACAACTCTGTCGAGCCCCACGCTTTATACTACATTTTGAGCCTTTATAACCATTTTCATAAGGGCATACAGTATATAAGCCAAATCATAACATAACTTGATCCAAATTATAAATTTATCTGGTAAACCATATGCTGCCAAACAATGCCACAAAAAGGAGTGTGAAACACTGTCGAATGCTTTTGCCTGATCTAAACTGACCAGAAAGCCCACATCATGCTGCCCCCTAGCGTTTTCTACCAATTCTCTAAGGAGAAGTAATATATCTGTAATCTTCCTACCCGGCACTGAACTATATTGCATTGGGCTAATGAGCTGCCCCATTATACAAGCCAATCTATTTCCCAGTAATTTGGCAAACAGTTTAAAATCTGTATTCAACAACGAAATCAGCCTCCAATTATTTATTTCTGCCGGGTCTCCTGATTTGAAAAGAAAAATCATAAGCCCTTCATACATGGAAGTAGGTAAAAAAACTTCTTCAAGAAAAAAATTATAAACTACCAATAATTCTACTGGAATAACCTCCCATAAAAGTTTATAAATTTCCCCTGGCAGGCCATCTGAACATGGTGAAATACCATTTGAAAGGATTTGAATGGCTCTAGCCATTTCCGTACCTGTAAAAGGTTCTATCAGCCTCCGTGCATCGTTCAAGGCTACCTTCGGGACTTCGGCTGCTTGTAACAACTGATGTGTATAATTAGATTCAGCTACTGGTTCCCCAAATAAGCTATCCATATGGGATTCTAATATCTCCATTATTGCCTGATTACTCATAGCCAAAGTCCCTTTAGTGGAAAGTAAACTTAAAAATAGTTTTTTTTCCCTCCTCTTTTGACTGCTTATAAAGAGGTTAACATCCACTGCCTTCCCTTGTGTCCTGTAAGCTTGTTCTCTTTGCAAGGATTTAAGCCTGTCATATTGGAAATTCCTCATTTCGTTTTTTATCCTGTCAATCTCGTCATTTAATTCAATTCCTTCCATACGTTGTCTGGAAAGTAACTGACCCAATTCTCCCCTTAATTGTAAATAATCGTTATAAGAAGTTGCAGCCACCTCTTTCCCGTGTCGTTTCAAAAAAGTAATCATTATTTATTTTAAATCTGTCCATCAATCCTCTATATTATCGTAGAGAAAAAGCGTCGAAACTTTATCAACAAGTAACGTTTTTAGACAATTTAATATAGTTTGGTCTTCTAACAGGGAGCAATTTAGCCTCCAAAAACCTTTGCCTGTCAATCTAGGAGGAGGGGTAATTATATGGACACCTATAAGAATATGATCTGACGTTTCCATTGGTATAGCAAATGTCCGAGCCACCGGCAGTATATGTTTAACAAAAATGAAATCTGAACGCGAAGATAAGTGGCCTTTAAAAAAGGTAGAAGGTGCCCCATTTTTCCCTCCCTCATAAATGTCTTTTAACCCTGCACAATGAATTATCTGTTTTAGAAAAGGTTCGTCACAATACTGTTTAGTACTTTGTTTATTTAATTGAAAACTAATGTTAAAGTCGCCCCCCAAAAAATTTGCCTACTAGTATGTAGGTACGGTTGTACTTTTTTCAACAGTTCAATACGTAAAGCTTTCATCTGGGGTCCATAAATATTTATCAGTCTACACGGAAATTAATTTATCTGGACATCTATCATAAAAGTCTCCGCTGGTTCTATATCTACTAAACGTAGTACTTTAATATCAGGAGAACAAAAACCAAAACCCAGTCCAGAACAAAGATCTTCCCCCATTGACCAGAAAGACTTGCCCCAACACCAATGTTTTTGTGCCTTGGCTATGTCTGATATGGTATGCAGTCTAACATCCTGCAAAAAAAAAGACATCAAAATCTAATTGCTGCAAAATAATAAAAGTTGTGAGCCGCTTGTAATCAGATTTAACACTATTTACATTGATACTTGCTATTTTCAGCTGATGTTGCTCAAGGAGGAGGTTTAAATACCTTTGTGCTTGATCTTGTTATTTTTTCCCCCACATCTTCTCTTTTTTGTTTCCTCTGGTGCCCTGTGTCCACATGAAGTGTAACACTTTGTAACACTGGTGATGCCTCCCCTTCTAAGGGTGTTTCCATATCAACTTGGTCTCCCCATGCTGGAAGAACCGAGTACCTGTTTGAAAGTGGCAAAGGGGATAAAGGAACAGATATATTCACTATCACTGGAGTTGGTTCCACCTGCCTGGAAGGCTGGAGTGGGGGGGGGGACTATGTCTGTAGACATTCTCTGACTATGCAAAACAGGTGGAGCTTTTGGATCTAAAGACTGTTGTTCCTTACCTGGGTGTAGTTTTTCATTATTTCTGTTCTGTAAGACCCCCTCCCTCTCTATCTCTACATCAGTTTTGTGCAAGGGGGCCTGCCAGGATCCTACATTTTGTCCTGTTTGGTTCCTAGCCTCCATTCCCCTACCAGTAGGGTTACTACGACCCCTACCTCAACGTCTGGGAGGAAATGGTGGAACCCCATCCGAACTGGAAGGATTCCTATTCATACGCCTTGCCTGAGAAAGAAATAAATCATGCTCTGAAACATCTTCTGAATTATGTGCCGGCCAAGGAAATTCTGAACACGCATGATCCTCTTCCCCACATAAATTACAGATTGGAGGGGCTGTACATTGCATTGCAGAATGCCCCCAAATTCCACACTGAAAACACTTCACACTATCACAATCAGTGTTCAGGTGGGACAAGGAACCACACCTATAACAACTCTTGGGCTGGCCTGGATAAAACAATATACCCTATCACGTCCCCAAAAAAATGAACTCGGTAAATGCTGAATTCCTTCCTCTGTTTGCTTAAGCTGTATTCTGAAAATCCACCCCCGGTCCAAAACTTATTATCATCCATGATGGGCATGGGGTGCTCAAAGATAGTGCATCACTTTTCCAACCAGAAAACAATGTTTGTCACATCCGCCCCTTTGTTCCGGAAAAGAACTGTTATTGTTTTAATTGTGGGCTTGGTAATAGGAATGGCAATAAATTCAGTCCAACAGTCAGTATCCTTAACTTCATAATAAAGTTTCCAAAATTTGTCCAAAAGATTAATAGAACAGAAGCTAATGTCATATACCCGATCACCTGGTGCATGGATAAATGCATACATTTCTGAGGAAGAAAAACCCATTGAATCTTTTATTAATAATAATAATAATAAAATGTATTTGATTAAGTGCCTTTCAAGTATTTCAAGGCGCTGTACAAAACATCATTACATTCAACATAACCATACAAACACTAACAATACAACCGATAAAATATTTAAAATAAACAATTTAAAATACCACAGGGAATGCCTGATTCCATAAAATGACTTTAAGGCCTTCTTAAACCTATCCACAGTTGTACTTTCTCAGAGCTGGCGGGGCAGAGAATTCCAAAGGGTAGGAGCTGCAAAGCCAAAAGCACGGGCTCCGGAAGACGCCAAACCCACCTCGAATCTCCAGCAACCCCTTGTCAGCTGAGCGATGCTGTCTCAGAGGGGTGTAAGGCACCAGAAGCTCTTTCAGGTAGTCGGGACCTAACCCATGTAGGGCTTTGTAGGTCAGAAGACCCACTTTGAAGGTGAGTCTTTTAGAGTCTTTCCTACCCATAGTTTATCCAGGGGAATAGGTGCTAGCCCCTTATATCTGAGTCTTACTAGAAAACGGCGTTTGGCTGCTTCAGCTAGTTTATGAAACAACCCAGGATAGGAGACCAGTCTACAATCCTCAGAAGGAGGAATAACCCGCTGAGAAGGTGGAGAAGCAGGCTGAATTAAATAAGAAGCAGGTTCTCGTACCAAATGTGTGGGTAGATTCGTAGGCGGCCCCTGCCCTGAAAATTCAAGATTCTCTCTTACCTCTTCTGGCAGAGTTACATAGGAAAGTCCTGTTTTACAAGATCCAGTCTTTGAGCTTGAGGTTGCCTTCTCTCGCTTGGGACAGGCCGTGAAATCTGCTCCATGTCTGTTGGGCTAACCTGAACGCCAGCCTCATCTTCACTATGCGTGACTGCGTCAGTGTCTGAGACCATAGGCGATACCCGATCTTGTGTTGCCATTGGATGTAATTGTGGTGAAGTTAAATCTTCTTGTGGAAGTGAAGCCGGATTATTAGAAGCTCCAGGAATCGGTATTTTAGGGTCAGGGATCCATTTTATTCCATTGTAGAACCATCCAGCCTGCTGTAAAGCATCTCCAGGAGACCAGTTTTCTGGAGTAGCAGGCATTTGTCCTGTCAAGTTCTCCTGCCCCCTCAACCTGTTCCCCATTGTTCTCAGGACCATAACTTAAATCAGGTATCTGAATTACTGGTAGTCATTTACCTTGACCTTGTAAGGGGCTAACACCAGTCCGTTTCCTTTTCTTCCTTTCTTCATCCAATTTTGATTGACTTAATTGAAATTCTTGCTCTGCAGCTGAAATCATGTCCAAGAGTTGTCTTTTTTCTCTTCCTTGTCAAGCTGGAGTTTTAATTCCTCATTTTGAAAAATACAATCCTTATCCATTGATTCTGCAAGAACCTCTGCTTGTGGGGAACAACCTTCCTCAGCCTGCCTTATTTCTCCACCAACATTTCCTTCAGTATCTCTTGTAGGTAATACTGGAACTCCTGGAGACCAACCTCTCTCCTCACTCTCCTGGTGACTACTGAGACTCTCCATGCTCACCAGCAAAGGGTCCCCCTATTGATGAGTAGGGGAACTTCCCTGGTGTCCTGCCCAAATTTCCCTCATTCACTAAAAATACCACCAACAGCTTAATCTAGTTCAAGGTCAGTTGGCATTCATCTGTATCCCCCTCCCCTGGTTCGTGCCTGAAAATAGGCAGGATTTTTCTAGTGCACTTACCCGTTCAACAAAAACTAAATAAAAATAAAAAAGTGCTTCTTTACAGAAAGGGTGGTGGAACCTTGGAACAATCTGCCAGCCGAGGTGGTGGGTGAGGATTCAAGCAGGCCTGGGATAGAATGAAGGGAATAGTGGCTGCATAGGACGACGGGACCATGGAGGAGAATGGGGAGTGGACAGAGAGGGTTTGTATCCTGGACAAACAATAGGTTCCAGGGATTATAGGGATCAGGGCAGACTGAATGGATGTCTGGTCTTTTTCTGCTGTCATTGTCTATGTTTTGATGTTTACTGCATTGTAACACTTCCAGCCTGTATGCTTTGTCTATCTCTTACCATATCTATTGCACTTATTATCTTTGGCCAACAGTGACACTGACTTAGGGCTGTATTATACTTTTGCATGGTTTCTCATTGTTGCTTTATTCTGTGGTTGTTGAACCTTGCCTGCTCATTGTGATTCTGTTATAGGACACATATTGTGTCGTTTTGTTGTTCTGCTCTTTTGTTATGCTGTAGTATTGCCGCTTTTTGTAATTTCAGCTGTCTTTGTAACCTCCTGGGTCATGCCTGAAAATAGTCACTTTCTAGTGGGCCTTATGGCCCAGATATTCAAACTGCGCCAGGCTGTGGCGCAAGCTTGGGTGCAGCTCAACTTGGCTGCGCAGGGGTGTGGACTGGGTGATATTCAACGGAGCTGCGCCATGGCTCAGCAGCATTGAATATCGCACCCTGGCCACCCGCAGTGTGCATGGCGCAGTGGCACTTGGCCAGAGTGGAGCATGGGGATGCGCTAGCGCAAGTTCCAATGCACTATGCACAGCAACCGCGATATTCAAAACTTGACATGCAAATGGGGCCATAATGTATGCAAGGTGCAAATGGGCCCATTTGCATGTCATTATGGCCCCATTTGCATGCAGGTGCGCCGATCCCCGACGACTTGCGCCTGGCGCCCTGCCAAGCAGCAGCCATCGGGGACCGACGCCCCCTGCAGCCGGCAATGTGCGCCACAGCCCGATCGCGGGCATTTGTCATAAAAACGAAGAATTACGTCCAATATCCCTGGTGGTTCAGTGGACCGCTGTCTGCCCGATTGAGGGCATTTGTAATAAAAAGCAGAAGTTCATCCAATATCCCTGGTGGTCCAGTGGACCGCTGTCTGCCCGATCGCGGGCATTTGTAATAAAAAGCAGAAGTTTGTCCAATATCCCTGGTGGTCCAGTGGACCGCTGTCTGCCTGATCGCGGGCATTTGTAATAAAAATAATTAATTCATCCAATATCCCTGGTGGTCCAGTGGACTGCTGGCTGCCCGATAGTGGGCATTTGTAATAAAATGAATTAATCCATCCAATATCTCTGGTAGTCCAGTGGACCGCTGGCTGCCCGATCGCGGGCATTTGTAATACAAAAAAGTAATTCGTCCAATATCCCTGGTGGTCTAGCGGTACCCCCCATCCCACCTGCCCACTGAGCCCCACCGCCCTACTCCCCTCCCCCGTCAGCCGGTGGGCGGCAGCACCCCACCCGCCTGCCTCCCCGCCGCCCGCTGATGACACCGAGGATCGTATGCTATTGGTCCGTTAAGCGCGAGCTGGCATGCAGCCCATAATACATAATATTCCAGATATGTGAATGGGATCCATTCACATATCTGAATGTAGTACGGCATGCATGCCCATTGGCTCATGCTGTGGGCCATCGGGCGCATAAGTCTTTACCGGACGGTGTCACTGGGCGGCAGGCTGGTGAAGGCCGCCCACCAACTGACGGGGGGGGCAGTGGGGGTGGTGGGTGGATGGGGGTACTGCTAGACCACCAGGGATATTGGACAAATAAATTTTTTGTATTACAAATGCCCACAATCAGTCAGCCAGTGGTCCACTGGGCCACCAGGGATACTGGATGGATTAATTATTTTTATTACAAATGCCTGCGATTGGGTAGCCAGCGGTCCACTGGACCACCAGGGATATTGGACGGATTCATTCTTTTTATTACAAATGCCCACGATCAGGCAGCCAGCGGTCCACTGGACCACCAGGGATATTGGACAGATTATTTTTATTACAAATGCCGCAATCGGGCAGACAGCGGTCCACTGGACCACCAGGGATATTGGACGAACATCTGCTTTTTATTACAAATGCCTGCGATCGGGCATGGGGGGCTGCTGCCAGGTGCAGACAGAACTCGGGTGGCCACCCACAGGTGGCAGCTGCCGTGTTGCACCCTGCAATGTGGCAGCTCACCTGTGAGTGGCCATCAGTTGTTCCTTCTTTTTTTGGATCAACTTTGTGCTGGTACAGGTAGGGGTTGCACATGCATGGCTCTGCACATCCCGGGCTGAATATCGGGCTTGCAGGGTATGCATGGGCACGCCCCCCACCTGCGCCTGCACTTCATTACTCAGTCGCTCGGCACATCGGGATTTGTGCCGCATACTTTTCCTTTTTGAATATCGTGCAGTGACAAGATTCAGGGTTGACATACAACACTGTTGTGCCATGCGCAACCCTTTGAATATCTGGGCCTATGTCTTTAGTGTTACGGTATGTTTCAGTCAAGATACATTTAATTATTAACTAGTTTAGTGTCCAGAAATTGCTCTAATATTATTAGGAACATCAGTAAATCTTTGCAAAGCCAGGGTAAATTCAAGTGTATAATGCACAGGGCTCTGCAAAATGCATAGCAGTTGAGAGGTATGCAAAGAGGTGGCACACAGGAAAATTGAGTGACTTGCTCAGGATCTCAAAGTGAATCAGTGGGAGTTGTGGAATTCACATCTGGGTCTCCAGATTCACAGCTCTGTGCTGTAACATTCAAATAAACTGATTATTGTTTCAATGATATATCCCTACAGGTCCCTATACAGGTACGGTGTATGCAGTGTTTTGCATTGAGGTTATCAACTACTGAAATATGCCTCACATTATAGTAGAGCAAAGTTTTCCTTTGACACCCCTTTTTCATGGAACAGACTTGAGCCACAGTCCAGAAATTGTACTAGTTTAGCAATCTTCATGAATGCTGTAAAAACAAGTTTGTTAAATGTTCAGTCTGGTTGCAGATGATTTGATATTTGAATTAATATTTAAATAATGTTATGTTCGTCATCTTTGTTTTTTTGCACTATGGGACTATGACTGGGGATGTTCTTGTGTCTCATGGAAACTATCCTGTACATATTTTTAACTTTTAATAAATACCTGTAAATCATCCATGATAACAGGACCCAGCGTACTGTTTTGAATTTCAGAGTTACTGAGATCACCAAATTTCATTTAGGGTTTTAGTGCCCATGTTCGGTTTTCTTTTGATGGATGCTATTAGCATTGGATTATCTATTGTCCTGAAGTTGTGCTGTTTGTTTTGCTGTCACAGTAGTGGGAAAAATATAAATCATTACTCCATGTCTGCTGACCAGAGCAATAAAACTGCTACAACCCCCACCACCAAATCTAAGCATTAATTAAAATGACCTAAAACTCATGCCAGAACAAACTACACCAAAAAGGCCATCCTCCCTGAAAGCCAACATCTCACCTCTGTGACTCGTGTCTATTCTTACCGAGTGAAGTCATGTTTTCGTAATTCTGCACCATAACTTCCCTGTACAGCGCCTTCTCTTGAACATTCAAGATCTTCCACTCCTCTTCTGAAAAACTGACAGCAACATCTTCAAAGGATTCCGGTACCTGAAAGGACATGTGATGTGTGTTAACTTTCTGGTTTCACCATATGCACTGAGAAATCTGCCACTTTTCAACATTAATGGGCAGACAAGAATAGATCAACAACCACCAACAAGCAACGACCAATGACAGAGGGAAACTAGGGGTTTTAGCGAAACAAAAAGCAATACAGAAATATAAATATCCCTTGGATCACACTGCCTCAAGCTGTCACTAACTCAATGTAACTTCCTCCAAAGTACACAGTCTCTGCCAGAATGTATTCTGGTAAACCGGCATTTTCCATTTGTGAAACACTTCCACACAGATGCACGATCTGAGCCAGTAAGTGAACTGGTAATCATGCATTTGTAATTGTGAAGCAGTCCCTCAGATGTGCAGAGCTCGAGCCAGCATGTAAGCTAGCATTAATTTATTTATGAAACATAAATTAAATGCCACCTTCGTCGTGGCTTACGCACTAGCACATGTGCCTATATAACAGCTTCTACAAAATGTCCTGCTAGTAATCAGTATAGCTATTTACTGCACAGATTTGGTGTCTGTAGTAACCCAACTGCATTGTTCTATGTACTGCAGCTTCTGTGATGTTCCCTGTAGCTTTACATTTATTCCTGTCGTAATTTGTGAAACTTGCAACATGCCTCTTCCGGGGTATCTTTGAAAATAAGCCATGCTCAATGGATCACTCCAGGTAAGACAATAAACTTGAACCTGAAACTGGTAAATGGCCATTTTTACTCATGAAACACATAAATGGTGTAAGCCAGCTTGTAACATTGCAATAATCGGAATGCCGAAATTGGGAGCTGCGATTGGGTGAAGCGCATCACAAGGGCAAAGTCGGAGCGGGTATTAATCCAGCATACCCGCCGTGTTCAAAACTGAAGTACCAGCAGCAGCCAGACAGCTAGGTTAGCAGCACTGGGTAGAGATGGGTATCGAGTGTCAGAGAGACAAGTGTAGGACAGGGACAGGAAGACTAGCTAGAGATGGAAACGGGGAAGGAGATGAAACAGCCGCACACAGGCGCAATAGATAGCACAGTCAGCACCACATGCAGCAGCAGACGCAGTGGCCGACATCGGACGAGTCTCACGGATACAAGGGGAAGTGACCTAGCCAACATGGTAATTTCTGGATGAAGTCGCGACACCGCAGCGCAGGCAGCTTCACCGCAGACCTCTCCAACGACAGGTATGACAGAAATACCCACGAGACCGCTACATTATTTGGACTGCCATGTGAGCCGACTGTTTTGTTTAAGTAGAGCTACTCAATGTTTCTTACGCATCAGCATATTAATGCTGTAGTGTTACATGGTTTGGAAGTGCAGTAAAAATCTTTGCTAAACACACCGACTCCCTGTGTAATGTTGTTCTTACGATAGGAAATACTGTCCTCGTGACTCTGTGCTCAGGCTGCCCATGTTACAAGAGCGTTAAGCCACTCCGACGATGGCCATCTAATGCGATTAATGCATGGTTGGGCTGTTGTTCGCCCTCGGCCTCCGGCCTCAGGCCACAACCCTCCCAACCATGCATTAATCCAGCATTAGATGCCACCTTCGTCGTGGCTTAATGTTTACATGTACACTGGTACACTAGCATTTTGTAAACTTCCTCAGAGGTGCACAGTCTAAGCCAGTGTGTGTGTTAACTGGTAACATTGTAATTTTACTTGCGAAACATTTTTTCAGAGGTACTAAGTGTACTATAGTTATCTAAATGGATGCTAATAAGAGGAATTTCAAATATACATTTGAGAATATGTCTAAATGGTTCCTAATAAGAGGAATTCCAAATATATAGTTGAGAATATGTGACATCAAGATTAATCTATTGTTTGGTTATTTTAAGATATTTCACAATGCATATATTGAAAAAAATATTTTAGATGTATGTCAACTACATTAAAAGTATATCTATTAAATTTTCAAAATATATACTGTAAGTAGATATAGAAACTATATATCAAGCACCTATAATAAATATATAATGAAAATATAGTTATGCTATGTCTTAAATATATCTGTCACATATATTCTGCAAATAAATCAGATATTTCAAAACCACCAATTTGAGATATATACATATACTTCAGACATATGATCAAACATACAGTATATTTGAAATGTGCTTTTATAAATATATCTAAAAGGTATTTCTTTTCCTTATTGGAGAATGAAAGTTCACAGATTATTAACAAGATAGTTCTATGAAATATACAAAAATAGTATCTAAGGTATATCTGAAATATATGCATTTGATATATCTCAAATATTACAAAACCAGCCAATTTGAGATACAATGCATATATTGGAAACTAATATGAAAATATATTTATGGATGAAATTCAAAAACTATTTAAAATATATCTTACAACATATATTCAAAATGCATTTCTTTTCCATATGGGTGGTCTGTATGTATGTATGTATGTATGCATGTATGTTCCACCGCTGAACTAGTTGGTGGCGAGTTCATTTATGGGCACCTGACTTCTGAACTTGTATACAACTATGAAATCTATGTATGTGTAAGCTCCCCCTTTTGGGGATGCTTACTACAGTGATCCTCTCCTCCCAGTTTCCCATTTTTGGTGTAAAGGCTGCCCCCCCCCCCGCTGGTCAGGCAGGGCCAGTCCTCCCTGGGGTATATTATGGTCATTTTTTTTGGCCCTGCAACGGAGAAGGCCAGCAGGAAAAAGAGAGGATGGAACATTCAGTTGGGCCTTTGCAACTCGGCATATGCGAGTCCATTTGGAGGGGAGCGAGGGTGGTCCAGGTATCTGTAGCATGTCCGGGACTGAGTTCGTCATTGAGTGCTGTGGCCTGGGGGAGGTAAAAGGAGTCCACCTATGGGCACCATGGCACCAGGGTGGGAGTAGAGTTTGGCCTAGTTTTAAGTTTGGTGCAGAGGGGGCGGGGCAGTAGTGGTGGTTCCACCACAGCGGTTCAACAGGAAACTTGTCTGCCCCTACACCTCCCAGACTAAAATAACCAACTCCAGGTCAGAGTTATTTCAGGGAGGGGGCGTAAGTCCCAGAGAAGTTGTGTTGGTGTACCGAGCGACCATTACAGTGAATTGCCAATTCTGTTGCTGTAATGGCCTTCACCATTTTAGTTTTGCCGTACAGTCAGTATACCAGAGGTGGAAGCCTGCATTGCGGGGAATGCGATGGTGGCAGCCCATCTCTCCTTACCTGTGTGGCACTCCGCACCAGTAAAGACAGCCTGCAGGAAGAGATTGGTTGGTACTTGGTGCGTCCTTTGGATCGCCCATGTCTGGGTTGTGCAGGGATGCCAGGGGCCCGAGCGCCATAGGCCCTCAGTAGCAGGACAGACAGTGACAGGAATGGAGGGAAGGGGGAAGAAGGAAGGGGAAGGGAACATAGAAACACAGAAACATGGAAGTTGACGGCAGATAAGGACCGCAAGGCCCATCTGGTCTGCCCATTTCTTTTTTCTATCTTATAAATGTGCCATCAGCCTTTGCTCTGTCAATGGCCTATCTATTCATATTCATCTGTATTGCTCCCTTATGCCTATCCCATACCTGTTTGAAGCTCTGCACTGTATTCATATCCACCACTTCCTGAGGTAGGCCGTTCCATGCATCCACCACCCTTTCTGTGAAAAAGAACTTCCTCACATTACCCCTTAATCAGCTTCCCTCTAATCTCATGCTGTGTCTGCTTGTCCTGCTATTTTTCTTATATTGAAACATGTTAGACTCTTTCACCTTGCCCTTAAGATGTTTGAATGTTTCGATCATATCACCTCTTTCCTTCCTTTGCTCTAGGGTATACATATTGAGCTCCGTTAATTTGTCCTCATATGTTTTCTGATGCAGTCCCTGCACCATTTTGGTTGCCCTTCTCTGGACTGCCTCAGTTTGGTTAATGTCCTTGTGAAGGTGTGACCTCCAGTACTGCATGCAGTACTCCAGATGAGGCCTAACTAGTGTCTTGTAAAGAGGGATTATTACCTCCCTCTTCCAACTTGTGATACCCCTACTTATACACCCCAACATCCCTCTAGCCTTACCTACTGCTTTATCAATCAATCAAAGTTTTATTTATAAAGTGCTTTTCAATAAATCAAAGCACTAATACATAACAAAAGATTAAACATCAACAATAATAAATAATAACATAAACAATAAAAATGTCCATAAAATGACCATAGAATAATCTATCCAAATGCCAGTGTAAATAAATAACTTTTCAGAGACCTCTTAAATGATTCCACGGACAGGCAATCTCTAATCTGAAGAGGTAGAGAATTCCACAGGGTCAGGCCATAAAAGAAAAAGCCTTTGCCCCAGATGATTGAAGACGAACCCTGGGAATCTCTAGCAATCTGTCGCCAGTGGAGCGGAGCGGGCGGTAGGGACAAAGGAGATCTTGCAGGTAGCCTGGTCCTTGACCGTGTAGGGTCTTATAGGTCAGCAATGCGACCTTGAAGGTGATTCTCCACTGCACTGGCAGCCAGTGCAGTTCGCGCAACACAGGGGTGATGTGGCAAGTTCTTGGTAACCCAGTCAACAACCTGGCCACAACGTTCTGCACCAGCTGCAGGCAACGGAGATCCACCCCTGGCAACCCTAGATATAGAGCATTACAGTAATCAAGGCGAGAAGAAACAAAAGCGTGGACTAATACAGGAAGGAAGATCATCATGCGGAACAAGGTGTTTTATCCTGGCGATATTCCTCAGATGGTAAAGAATGACTTGACAGTGGCCAATACCTGCGTCTTCAGTGTCAGCGCACTGTCAAAAATGACGCCCAGATTTTGCACCTGTTCAGAAGGTCTCAACTGGGTATCCCCTAATAAAAGACCAGAGGGGACCCCAGGAGTCAACTTCTCTACATAATGTCCCGGGTCCACAACCAACACCTCGGTCTTATCTGGATTTAACTTCAACCAGTTCGCACTCATCCAGTCCTGAATCTCAGCGAGGCAGTTGTTAAAAACCGACACTGTGTCATTTTGTTCAGGTACAAAGGACATATAGAGCTGAGTATCATCTGCATAGCAGTGAAAACTCAGCCCATAATGCCTTATAATGTCTCTCCAAAATGTCTCCAGCATATACACCGTGAACAACATGGGGGAAAGCACAGAGCCTTGCGGCATCCCACAGGACAGAGCAAAGAAAGCGGAAGAGAAAATCCCTGAAACTACCCTTTAACTTCTGCCTGTGAGGAAAGAGTGGAACCATCTGAGGACTGTCCCTGACAGTCCACAGAGTAGCTGCAGGCGATCCAGCAACATTCCATGGTCCACAGTGTCAAACGCTCCGGAAAGATCAAGGAGAACCAAGATCGAATGGCTCTTCCGATCTCTCGCTATTAGGAGATCATTAAGTACCCGAACTAATGCAGTCTCGGTACTGTGCCTCTTCCTGAAACTGGACTGGAGAGGATCATAGACTTCATGGGTGGTAAGAAAGTCAACGAGCTGCAATGGGACTACTTTCTCAATAACCTTGCCCAAAAAGGGCAGGTTAGAGATCGGTCTGTAGTTAGCAAGGCAGTCGGGGTCAAGGGAAGGTTTCTTCAAAAGGGGTGTCACGACAGCCTCCGTCAAAGACTCCAGGAACACCCCTTGATCCAAAGAACTCCAGACTTTCCTTGCAAGGACTGGTCCGATCACATCCATGCACCCCACAAGGAGGTGCATAGGACCAGGATCCAAACTACAGCAAGTCGGTCGTAGGCCCTGGACAATCTTCATGATATCCATGATCGCTGGCTGGTCAAAATCCATCCAGGTAGACCATGGGCATGTAGCTCTGCATCGGTCACTGCAATGCTCGTTTGAACGTATGCTGCAGATCTTCAACCTGATTGATGACACCTTATCATCAAAGAACCGAGCAAACTCATCACACTGTATTTGTGAAAAGGCTCTCCGACTCTGCAGACAGGCTGGATTGCACAGTCTGTCAACAGTCTGGAAGAGCTGAGCAGGTTGGTTTCTTGACGCAGTTATCTCCCTGGACAGGAACTCTGCCTTCTTATGGGAGATTACTGATTGATATTCCACATAATGGGCCATCAGTCAAAGTCTGTCACCCTCCAGGCCAGATTTCAGCCAACAATGCTCCAATCTTTGCCCCACTCTCCTCAGCTCCCTCAATGTCCTATCAAACCAAGGGGACCGAGGGCGGAGGGAGAGGGGGCGAATGCGGACAGGTGCAATGGAATCCAGTGTCCTCAGCACCATATTATTATAGTGCACTACTAAGGCATCCGGTTCCATGCACTCCATCGGCCAACTCGATAGGTCCAGAACCGCCATCAGACCCTCAGGGGTAACTCCCCATAAAGGGCGATACTGGACCATCTCCAAAGGGGTGGGTCTCGTAAAGGGGGCCATGAAATTGAACCTTATAGGGTGATGGTCAGACGACCCAACTGGTTACACCACCAGTCCCGTGATCTCCATCCCCAGGGTGAACACCAGATACAAAGAGTGACCTTGAATATGGGTAGCAGCGGTAACCACCTGTGTGAAGCCCAACAAACGCATTAGTTGGAGAAAGTCTTGACCAAACTGCGAGAGTTCATCATCGACCCAGGCACTGAAGTCCCCCAGGACCAACCACCTTGAGGGCTCAGCACCAGGTCAATAATGAAGTCTGCGACTTCTTGCAGAAAAGCGTTCTCGTTACTGGGTGGATGGTAAACGAGCAGGATTCTGCAGCCCACACCTGCTCCCATGATACACTCAAAGGATCTAGGGGATGCCACTGGAACCTCTACAAGGCCCAATTCCAATTTAGAACAAATAGCGACCCCCCCACCCCTACAATCCAACCTTGGGCGATGTATTACTGAGTACCCGGCTGGAACGGCTGACTCCAAAATGTGACCAGCATTTTCGTCCAGCCAGGTCTCGGTAATGCATATCAGGTCAGATGATTAAACAAGATGAGCAATAATTGCAGTCTTGTTTTTTTATAGATCTGACATTGCATAACAATGCCCAGGTTGGATGAGAGGCCCTGGAGGAGCAGGCTACATGCCCACTCTCAGTGCAGCCCTTGGGTATGGGAACCAGGCACATACTCTCCTATCCTGGGCCCATTTCGCCCCAGGGCGTCTCCCTGAATGCACCACCCTGATTCACCCACTCCATCCTCCCCCCCGTAGCTGGAGGATCTCCCTCCCTCTCTGCCTCTCCTCCAGTAATCCTCAAGGCACCGCAATGCCTATATACTTCGGTTGTAACAGGGGGCTATCAAAAGGGCGCAGGTCCCACAGCCTAGAGGGGGAATAGCACCTGTCCATGGATATTTAGTCCCAATACATAATTATCTAAGTATTTAAGAGACAATCTTAAACAACTCCTTTAATATAAATATTGTCAACACCAGCACTAATTTAAAATAACTAAAAGCAATAATCCAATTTCTCTTCAGGCCGACTCCTCAGAAAAAAAGCTTTCAAGCAAATCTGGGCAAGTTTTATAAATTCCTCAGAGAGAAAAAGATTGTGATAGTTAAAAGCAGAAGTCTGCTTGGATGATTTCAGGTCATCGGTGATGATGATGATGCCCAAGTCTCTTTCTTCCCTTGTGACTGCCAGCAACTCCCCTCCCAGCCTATAGGTGGCTTCAGGGTTTCTCTTCCTTATGTGCATGGTCTTGCACTTCTTTGCATTAAACCCCAGTTGCCACTCTTCCAACCATTTTGCTAGTTTATCCAGATCTCTTCTCATTCTGCCCACCCCATCTGGATATTCTACTCTGTTACAGATCTTGGTGTCCTCTGCAAACAGACAAACCTTACATTATTTACCAGGAGTAGCACACTAAGCCGAAGCTAGTTTCCAGCTGCAACCTGGGAGCACAAGGAAGTTAAGTGATTTGCTCAGGATCACACAGTATGCACTAAGGCGGCTGCAGCCTGGGTTTTTGTCACTGTGAACATGTGAGAGGAAGAGAGGCAGGCCTTATGTCGAGCTGTTGTTCTGAGGAGGCTGAGAAGTGAGAAGTGACCGGCCTGTGTTGTGCTAGTACCAAAACGTTCTGTACTGAGCCCTTCAGCTCTGCAAGGATCCAGCATCATGGCCTTCTTAGCCACAAGACTGGTGCTGTGGCCCTTTGCCACAGAAGTTGGTGTTCTCCCTACTCAATCAGTGCTCCCAGCTCCCAGAAGCCGTGTGCTTCTGTTTTTGGCCTGCAATAAATTCGTTATTGTTAAATTTTACTTCAGTGTGGCCTCCTGCAGTTTTTCATGAACTGTGACTCTTGCTTACCAGTGACCATCTTGCCCTTAGAGCTTGGGACTCCTGCTGCCAGCACTCCATTTTCTGGCCATGCTCAGCGACTGCCTGTAGGACCTATGATCTGCACCCAGGTATGTGGCAACTTCTATTTATTTATTTTTTGTTGACCGGGTAAGTGCACTAGACAAATCCTGCCTATTTTCAGACATGACCGAGGGGAGGGGGATGCAGATGAATGCCAACTGACCTTGAACCAGATTAAGCTGTTGGTGGTATTTTTAGTAAATGAGGGAAATTTGGCCAGGACACCGGGGAAATTTCCCTACACTTTTCAATAAGTGCCATGGGATCTTTAACATCCACCTGAACTACCACCAATCCAGGCAGATGGGACCTCGGTTTAACATCTCATCCGAAAGACGGCACCTCAGAAGTGCAGCACCCCGCTGCACTACAGTGTCAGTACTGGGATATTAACCCAAGTGCCAGATGTGGGAACTGAACCCACAGCCCTCTGATCTCCCAGCCTTAGAGGCGTGTGTGCTACCTACTGAGCCACTGACACTGACATTATTTTTCTCTTTCACTTTATTTTTTTCCTGGATGTGGTTCTGCCCCTACGTGGTGTCCCCCTCCCCTTTTTCCATCAAGCCCCTAGACTGTGGGGAGAGGGTGGCTGCATATGTCTGTATTTATTTAAAATTTGGAAATGGGGATATGCGCACTGAGCTGGGGCTTGTCTCCAGGTGTGACCTGAAGGAAGGGGTACACAAGGGAGTGAAACAGCAATAACAAAGTAATGAATTCTAGAGAAAGACAAAAACAACGTACAAAGTGTACGTGTCTTAGCCAGCTTGTAAACTGGTAAACATTCCCTCAGAGATGTATGGTTTGAGCCAGCTGGCAATTTTACTTGTGAAAAACTTTCTTGAAGGTGTGGTACATGTCATGCTTGACCAGTGGGTAAACCCAACCACCATTGCTCTCTAGCAGTCCCTTTGTCTCCCCTCCCTTAAGTCTCATCTTTGTTCCTCTCTTTGCTCTAAATACTGGCTTTCTGCTCTCTTTTCCTAGCTATCCTTTTTTCTTTTATTAACAAGATGCGGAATATAAGAACATAAGAATTTGCCAGCAGAAGGAGACTGTGTGGTCCATCTAGTCTGCCCGGGTTTTCTGTCACCCCCCACTATCAATTTGTCTTGCTAAGGTGACTATACTGTCTATCCCATGCCTGTCTGAATTCACTGACCATCTTGGCTGCCACTACATCCGGTGGCAGGCTGTTCCAAGGGTCCACCAACCACTCCGTGAAAAAGTACTTCCAAACGTTTGTTTTGAATTTACCTCCCACCATGCGCATGTTGTGTCCTCTAGTACATGCAACCCTGTTTTCTTGGAAGAGATTCCTGGTTTGTACTGTGTTGATCCCTTTACCAAATTTAAATATAACAATTACAAGAGGGAGAAGTCATGTGATGTGCCCGAGCTAGACAGACGCAGGGCTGAGGAACTCTGTTCACCCGGTGGAGTCTATCTTTAAAAAAAAACCTTTTTTGGACAAAGAAAGAAGACTTGGCAGGCTTACCAGATCCCCTTCACCCTAAAGATGCCGAATGTGGTGGAGGATGATAAAATCATCGCTGCTAGGTAGAAGCACAAACTGTCTGTGTCACCGTCAAGCGAGTCGAGCACAGGCCTCATGGAGGATCCAGTAGTACAGCATGAGTCCATACCCAGCCTGGTGACTCGAGAGCTCGCAGAGATCAAGGCATTTATGGGTGGGGGGGGGGCTATTTGGGCAGATTTCCATCAAATAACGGTGCAACTGACAGCCATTCAGGTATCTGTGGAGACTCTGGGTTACCGCACCGAACAGATCAAAAAACGAGTTGGTCAGCTGAAGGATTGGACCTCCCCCACACAGTAGCATATTAACGGCTTAGAAAAGGATGTTCAGGTTGCCTGGGAGAAGCTGAATGATATGGAGACCAGGGGCAGGCAGAGTAATGTCAGATTGTTCGGGCTGCCCGAGAAGGTAGAATGGGAGAATATGATAAAATTCTTGCAGGCCTAGCTGCCTATCTGGCTGATGTGGGATCCAGGCACAGAGATCGAAATAGAGAGGGCACATAGAGTCCCCACTGGCCCCCTACCGAATGACAGTTTGACTCAACCTCGGCCAGTGGTATTCAAGCTGCTCCGCTTTCTAGACAGTCAAAACATTTTGAGAGATGATTGGGAGGTTAAAGATATCCATATTAATGGAGCGCACCTGTACTTTGGACGTGATTTTCCACAGCGGGTTATACAGCACAGGAAGGCCTTTGATAAAACTCGGGACCTGGCCAGAAGGAAGAATTCGAGAGCCTTCCTTATCCCACTGGCCATGCTGAACCTTCTAGATCAAAATGGCCCACATTATTTTTCCGCCCTGGGGGGGGCAGAACTATGCATACAGAATCAAAAGGAATCCCCTAGACCCCAAGAACAGAGGACGCCCAGGAAGGACTGGACCAGCACTTCAGCCCCTAAAGGAAGGGATGGTGGACAGCGTGGGGGTATTTCGGCAGAGGCAGGACCCCAGTCAGCATCACCAAGCAAGTTCCAGGAGACCCGAAGAGTGGACCAAGAAGAGGACTTGATGGATTGATTCAGAGATGGTGGCGTGGAGACAGCTTTTTCTAACTGGACCCATGGTTCAGCTTTCCAGGTAAGGTCAGTTGCCTTGCTTATTGCCTGGCATTATTGGAGGGTGGTTGACAACTGTATGGTTTTAGGGGATGAGTAAGGGAATGCTGGGGGTGTTCATCTTGGAGGCGAAAGGAGTTAGGTTTCTATAAAGGGATGGGGGGATTTCTGGGGGGCTGGAGAGTTAACAGGTCCCTGAAGGGTAGGTGGATTACTTACGGCTGTACAGCAATAAAACGGGAGAGGCCTCTTATTGGTTGGAATGAGGGGGACAGTATTTTGGGTGGCAGCAGGCACCCGTAATAGTGGGGACATTAAGGTAGGGGCTGGGTTAGAGAAGTGAGAGGGGTGGGTTCTTGGGGTAGGCCAAATGGCTGGAGGGCTCAGAAGGATTTTCAAAGGGCTGGGACCCTTTGGGGATGTGGGAATAGAGAGGATTGGACTTGGGATTTAATCTATAAGGCTGACGATGGGTTGTTGGGGTGCTGGTAGCATCTTGATGGGGAAGAATTATGGTGACCCTATAAATGGAGGAACTGGTTGCTATCAGGAAACTAGGAAAGAGGGGATAAGGATTGGGGTTGGAGGCGTACAAGCGGGGTAAGTGGAAGGAAGAAAGGGTAGGTATGGTGGGGTGGGGGATCACTGGGGGGAGTAGTTGTGTGGGGGGCGAGGAGGGTAACACATGGGGGGTTAGTTAAGAGGCCATCCCTCCCGAACAGAGTCCTGGAGGTGTTTTAGTAGGGCTGGGGGGGTACAGCCCCTACGGGATCATGATGGCCTAATTGCCTAACCTGTAGGAAGGGGTCTCATTTTCTCTTGTCAGTTTTTCTCCTCACAGGGTAAAGACGGTGGATGAGGGTTTGCTGAAGATACCCTCATTTTCTCACTGTTTCCAGAAGGTGTATGTGCTGCCTCACAGCTCCAGATCCAATGGAAGTACACCCGTCATCATGGACTGAGGGGGCGGGGTATTAACCCTTACAGGGTCATGAACACTTGTTTTCTTTTTGTTGGGTAGTTTGGTGGGGCTCTTCCTGTAAAGATATCATCTTGGTTTTTGGTGTGGAACTGGGGGGAGAGGGTGGGGCGGAGGGGTGAAAGATGGATATGGTTAGGGATGCACTCTATTTATGAATACTACATGGGGAATTTCAGTGGCATAGTAGGGTGGGTGAAAAGTTGGAACATGGATACGGGGGTTAAGGGTGAGGAGTGCATGGCTCAGAGAGTAACTGGGAGTAACATGTTGTTTGAAGGAGGTAGATTTCTTCCCTTCCGGTTTGTATATAGTTCACTATGTTGGAGGGTTTGGGGATTGGGAGGCTATTTGTTTGTTCATGTTTTATTAGCCTTGACTTTTTCACTAGGAGTGGGGAAGTGCCAAGTCCCTGGAGCTGGGAGGATGGAGGGGGGGGGGGGGGGCTGTTAGGTTCTAGGATGGTGGTGTATCGTTTTGTGTCCTGGAATGTATGAATGGACCTATAAAAAGGAGGAAGGTCTTGGGGCATATTAGGCATTTAGGGGGACAAATTGTATTTATGCAGGAGTCTCATCTTCTTAGTAAAGACGTAGTATGGATTCAAAAGGAATGACAGGGTACTGTTCTTGCAGCCTCTTACTCTTCTAAAAGATGGGGGGGGTGTTAATTCTAATAGCCTGCAGTCAAAACTGGATCACAAAGCCAGTGTCACGGGACCCTCAGGGGTGATGGCTGTTGGTGATGGGTATGTTGGATGGGCAACTATATACACTAGTCTCAGTTTATGCACCTAACGAAGACGACGCTTCCTCCTTTAACAGCCTTTCCCAGGTATTACAGGAAAAGAGCGAGGGTCACCTGATTGGGGGGGGGGGGACTTTAATGAAGTCCCAGACCCGCTGTGTGACCGCAGTGGAACGTCCGCCCAATCAGCCACCCTGGGATCTAAAGCTTTGGTGCAAATGATGGAAGGTAGAGGGCTCTGGGATGTGTGGCGGCTACATTACCCGACAGTGTGGGATTACATGTTTTTCTCTGCAGTGCATTAATCTTACAGCTGTACTGATTTGTGGTTGGCCTCACGGGTGCTCTTACAGGGGTCACAGCAGTGCAACACAGAACCCATTGTAATTTTCGACCATGCACCGTTGGTGTGGACATTCACTGGGGCTCAAGAGGTGTGTAAGGTGAACAGATGGTGCTGTAATGTCAGTTTTTTGGGGGAAGCCTCCTTCCGGGACTAGCTCCGAGAGGAGGTTTCAGACTATTTGCAGTTTAACCACACAGGGGAGGTGTCTCCGCAGTGGGTTTGGAAGGGGCTGAAAGCCTTCATTCATGGCAGGCTTATATCTTATTCCTCTGCCAAGAAGAAGGAGAGGGCAGCATTGATGACGGCTCTCTCAGCCCAGCTTTTCTCATTGGAAACTCAACATAAGGCAGGAGATGTGGGGCCTCTGTTGGCTAGGCAAATGCATGAGATTCGCTTTCAACTTAACATGTTGTCCACTCAGCAGGCTGAACTAGGTCTATTCCATACCCGTCAGGCATTTTGGGATGGTGGGGAGATGGCGGGGTGTCTTTTAGCCTATAGGTTCAGGAAGCTGGATGCAGAAAAGGTGATCCCAGGGATTCGGGGACCGCAAGGTCTGGCAATGGATTTGGGTGGGATTAACAAGGAATTTGAGACTTTCTATAGGAATCTGTATTCTTCCTTAACCCCGCACAATGGAGATTCCAAAATCTGAGCCTTTCTGGACTCTATTGTGTTGGCTAAATTATCGTCAGCCCAGAGAGGGACTTTGGAGCACCTGGTATAAGAGCAAGAAGTGCAGATGGCGATAGGCAGAAGTCAAAGGGTAGTTTCAGGGATTTTCTCTTCTGCTCCCGTTGCTCTATCCTGTGGGGTGCCGCAAGGCTCTGTGCTTTCCCTCATGTTGTTCACGGTGTATATGCTGTTGTTGGGAGACATTATAAGGTGTTATGGGCTGAGTTTTCACTGCTATGCAGATGATACTCAGCTCTATATGTCCTTTGTACCCGAACAAAGCGATGCAGTGTCGGTTTTTAACAACTGCCTCACTGAGATTCAGGACTGGATGAGTGCGAACTGGTTGAAGTTAAATCCAGATAAGACCGAGGTGTTGGTAGTGGACCCGGGTCATTATGTAGAGAAGTTGACTCCTGGGGTCCCCTCTGGTCTTTTATTAGGGGATACCCAGTTGAGACCTTCTGAAGAGGTGTGAAACCTGGGCGTCATTTTTGACAGTGCACTGACACTGAAGATGCAGGTGTCGGCCACTGTCAAGTCATCCTTTTACCATCTGAGGAATATCGCTTGGATAAAACACCTTGTTCCGCATGATGACCTTCCTGTGTTGGTCCACGCTTTTGTTTCCTCTTGCCTTGATTACTGTAATGCTCTATATCTAGGATTGCCGGGGGTAGATCTCCGTCGCCTGCAGCTGGTGCAGAACGCAGCAGCCAGGTTGTTGATCAGGTTACCAAGAACTTGCCATATCACACCTGTGCTGAACGAACTGCACTGGCTGCCAGTGCGGTGGAGAATCACCTTCAAGGTCGCATTGCTGACCTATAAGACCCTACATGGACAGGGACCGGGCTACCTGCAAGATCTCCTTTGTCCCTACCGCCCTATCCGCTCCACTGGCGAGGGATTGCTAGAGATTCCCAGGGTTCGTCTTCAATCATCTGGGGCAAGGGCTTTTTCTTTTATGGCCCCGACCCAGTGGAATTCTCTACCTCGTCAGATTAGAGCGTGCCTGTCCGTGGAATCATTTAAGAGGTCTTTGAAAAGTTATTTATGTACACTGGCATTTGAATAGATTATTTTATGGTCATTTTACGGACATTTTATTGTTTATGTTATTATTTATTATTGTTGATGTTTTATCTTTTGTTATGAATTAACGCTTTGATTTATTGAAAAGCGCTTTATAAATAAATTTTGATTTGACTTGATAGGGCAGCTTCTGGTAGGGAAAAATCCAGGCCCAGATGGGTTTCCAGTTGAATTTTGCAGGGTGGTGCTAGATCAGGTCCTTCTGTTGTTTACTGTGGTTTTGGACGAGGCCTGGAAGGGGGGACAACTTCCCTAAACTATGTATGATGCTGTTATTTCTGTCCTGCCCAAAAAAGATAAGGATCCCTTTCTTTGTACCAACTATAGGCTGGTGTCACTTTTGAACGTGGACAACAAGGCCTTGGCTAGAGTTCTGATGAATCAAGTGGCACCACTGTTGTCCCAGCTCATACACCTGGACCATGCGGGGTTTGTTGAGGGAAGGGATGGAGCGGGCCATCTGCAGCACCTTGTAGATCTCTTCTGTGTGCCCCTCTCAGCCCCCACAACTCCAGCAGTGGGGGGGGGTCATATACAGAGAAAGCCTCTGATTCGATCAAATGGCCATATCTGATTGCAGTTTTGGACAAGTTTGGCCTTGGCCCAAATTTTATTCGGTGAGTACAGCTTATTTATAAGAACCCCAGAGCATCAGTCTTGACAAATGGTAGATTATCTCCGTCCTTTGACTTGTCAAGGGGTACTCGGCAGGGTTGCCCCCTTTCCCCTTCTCTCTTTGTGGAGGCCATTGAGCCACTGGCTCAAAAGATAAGGGATTCAGAGGAGTCTGTGGGAATTCAGGTGGGAACACGGGTTTATAAAACAATGCTTTTTGCAGATGACATCTTTCTTACGCTGGGTGATATATCCATTTCTCTTTCTCCCTTAGCATGCTTATTGCAGCAGTTTCAAGAGCTCTCAGTACTCCACAATAACTGGGCTAAGACCTGTATTCTTCCGATTGGTCGAACTATACAAGGCCTTCCTCCATTAGAGGGGGACTTCACTTGGATGGAGTGCCCAATAACATTTAGGGATACAGATTTCTTCAAGGTTGGCGGAGTGACCCATCCTTAACATGACCCCCTTACTGGATTTCCTGAAGGGTGACGTGGCCAGATGGCATTTTTTTTACAGCTGTCCTTATGGGGTAAGGTGCATGCCTTGTGTATGATTTTTGTGCCAAAGGTACTGTATGTCCTCCGTTATCTTCCTCTGAAAATTCCTGAATCTTGGTGGAAACAGTTGGACCAGGCCTTATCTAGATTTAACTGGAAAGGAAAGAAGCCCCATATATCTAAGGGATGATTGATGGCACCGTATAGTAAGGTAGGGTTTGCGGTGCCCTGGTCTAAGGGCTACTACTTAGCATCAGGACTGCTACAGATTTGGCTCTGGTTGCATGGAGAAAGATTCAAGGACCAGATTATGTGAGTAAGACTTGGGCAGGACTGGTATGCCCCTTACCCCCCCCCCCCCGGAGTGTTGTTTATTGGAGGCCAAATTGCCTTCTCTGTGATTGGCCACTATGGACTACCTATTTCAGATTTGGCGACAATCTCAGAGACTTTTGGGACCTCAATGGTATATATCACTTTCATTTTGGCCCTTGTGGGGTAACCCTAGTGTCTCCATAGGAGGGCAAGTACTTTTCTGGGATAAATGGGAGAGAGGGGTCGATTTATTCTCTGCTCAGACGGGCTCTTTTAGAACCTTTCAGGACCTCCAAGAGCAAGCAGCACTGTCTAGGGCAGATCACTGGAAATTTCTTCAACTGCAGCATCTTATTCAAAGTCTAGATAAGGAGTTTGGAGATAGGTGTACTAACAGGGGGATGGAAGGTAGTCCTTGGGGCCCAAGGCAGGTTGCAAAGTCTTCAGGCTCCTCTGAAACTGGGACTTATTTATTGTAATCTTTGGGAATGCACAGCACCAGACACTTTAGGAATGCAGCGAAAATGGGAAGGCTTGTTGGGAGACCAATTAAAGAGATGAGGAGTGTGGGGAGATATGGAGGAATGTGTATGGCTACGTCAGGGACTCTGGTGGGAAACTGACGCATCTTAAGATGCTCCTGCTGTGGTATAGAACACCTGAGGTTCTGTTCCGCATGCAGCTCCTCCCTCACTCAAACTGCTGGAGGTGTAATGGACAGGGGAGTTCTTTGCTCCATATGTTATGAAAGTGGCCTCTTTTAAAGAAATGGTGGCAGAGGATTTGGGGCATATTGGGAACGGCGATGTGGAAGCATATCCCATGGGATGCATCTCTTTTGATTTGGGGTAATACAGGGAGGTTAGGCCCTCTGCAGAAACATCAGAAGGCTTGGTTTCTTACT
Source organism: Neoceratodus forsteri (assembly GCA_016271365.2). Lineage (NCBI taxonomy): Eukaryota > Metazoa > Chordata > Ceratodontiformes > Ceratodontidae > Neoceratodus > Neoceratodus forsteri. The sequence goes on along the minus strand of CM057449.1, from coordinate 156,258,998 downwards.
GCTATCACCGAAGCCAAGAGGTTGATTCTTCGGAGGTGGCGCCAAACAGATACTCCCTCTTTGGACAAATGGTATGAATGTATGCTACGGGTAGCGGGTTTTGAAAGATTGTCATATATCACGGGGCATAGATCAGAAGCATTTTTAAAGATTTGGGGTCTCTTCCTTGAATTTATGCATGTCTCAGTACCTCAAAGGAAAATCTGGATCCCCCCCCCCGTCTGCATTCCAGTGCAACTAAGGCCTAAGGGGACTTCATCTCAGAGGATATGGCAGTTGTTGTAGTATTGCCCTGTTTCCTCGCACCTTCCACTGGTTCCTATCTGCTCCTTCATCTAGGCTCTGAGGACTGGCTTTTCTTTGTTTTTCTTTTTATCGACTCCTACTGTCATTTTGATGGGGGAGGGGGGTGATTATTGGGTAGTGAGGATAGTGTGGGAACGCTGGTGATATGTAAGGGTTTGCTATCTCAAGGTGCTTTAGACTGCATCTCCAAGGAGTTTTTACTCTGGCCAGGTATGATTGGTGATATACTGAATGCTGTTATTTTATGTATTTTAGTGTTAAAAGCTCAATAAAGTGTTAAAAAAAATAAACATAACAGTTACAACACAAATAAGTACAGTATGGACCACTGAAAATGGAGTTGATTATAAATAGAATAAAGTATGGGGTGGTGTGTGTATTGAGAAGTTTACACCCTCCCAAAGTGTCAGATGCTACATAAACCCTGAGAGCGAAGCTGGAGGGGTTTATCAAAGCATCTAACACTGAGGGTGTGGGTAAACTTTGAGTTTACACCCCAACCCTTATTTTATATAATTGCTGTGTTTCCCTTTTTCACCTCAGCAATTACACAAAATAAAATGAAGTTGCTGTTCGGCTGTGGTCCGGTTACAGCGTGCGGACGACTTTATTTCTTTAAAAGCTATTTTTTTTTCATTTTGTGGCCAGCTGAAAGTTAATTTTTCAAATTGTTGTGGTATATTTTGTTTTTGACTTGCCACCAAGTCAGAGTGGCAGCTCACTGTCCGTTAGTGGTTCGGCAAGAAGGCAAGCAGTGGGGAGCAGTCAGAAAGTGAGGAACTATGAAGGGCACATGAGCAGAATGAGGGAAACCGTCTGCGTGTTTGCAGTAATAAACACTCCTTTATTACAGCAAATTATGCCACAGTTTCCCTATGGGAAAATGGAGAAGCCAGTAATTATAATTTTAATATGTTTGAACATTATTCTACATTTTCATTTTCTCTTTACATTTAGGTCAAAAAGGGTTATAGCTTAGCACAGATTAGCACTCGGAAACATCCCAATAACCCAAGTCATCACATAGGGAGGAACTATGAATGTAGGCAGTTAAGACATCCATATGTTTCCAGTCAAGAGCACGATTGTGCAGGAAAATTTGTCAGGCTCACACATGTACCAACTTGATAAACGGGCCCCAAATGTTATGGAATCTACTCAGTTTATGATTAGTGAGGTGGGTTAGCCGTTCGTGCTCAGCTAGATTGGAGAGCGCAGAGAACCAATCTGCCAATCTCAGGGGAGAAGAGATCTCCATTTAAGAAGTAGCTGCTGTTTGGCTTCTAATGCCACAGGAAAAAGACAGAGCTTTTGACTTCTTCCTAAGAAGTTGGGGTGGGGTGGTGGGCCCCCTAGTATCCAGAACACTGGGTCAAGTGGACTGATGTGTCCTGTAACCTTACTGCAGAAGGTAGCGACTTGCATCTAGAACTTCTGGAGGAAGGTATATGACCACAGAATATGGGATAATGTGACCACACCTTGATGAGACCTCCAACATTTGTCAGTAGACAACAGACACATTTTGCACAATACTGGGGGGTAGTGGGTATGGTACCACCTATGGAGGATTTTCTTCTGGATCAATTAATACCACCTATCCCTGAAATCCGAATGGGCCATGTTAAGCATCGCAGCCCAACTGTCATCTGTGATACCTATCTTCAATCCTATCTCCCAAGTAGCTTGTTGCCATTTGATGATAGGGCAATGTGGCTGTAACAGGAAGTCATATATTCTCCCTCTGAGGTGATAAGGATTTGACATGCAGAGGGAAATATTCCTTGATACCTCAGTATGCTGCAGCTTGCCAGCGAAGAAGCCTTTCATAATAAGGGCATGTCTCAACTGCAAATGCCTCCAAACTTCTAAGCAGGGAAGATCCCATCTCGTAGATAGATTATGAAAGGAATCCAGGTCTCCAAAGGAGGAGATAATACATTTCCTAGGGTGGTTATACCTTTTGCAATCCAGGCAGACCACCATACCAGCTTGCTGACAGTGACCAATTGCTGACTAAGCCACAAGGGCTCCCCCTTACCCAGACTGCCCACTGCACTTGCGTGACAATTATTTAAGGTATCTCAAGTTTGTCTGGCAAAACAATGAACAGGGAAGGCCCAAGGTGGAGAAGAAAACAGGGATCCACATGGACCATGGGGAACTACCCAGAGGCCCCATTTCTGGGGGAAGCCACATGGGAGACTGGTCAGAGGAGGGTGATGATCAGTTGTGGTTATACCTAATCCCTTCAGCCTGGTGTTAAGCCCAAAGTTAGAGCAGGGCCCAGCTACCTTTACAACCTGGCACCCATAGTCTTTGCAGGCTGAGGCTGGGCTTATGTCCATCCCACAAACAAGATCCCAAATAACCTCTCAAACCTCTGGAATTTAGACCTGGGGATCGGATGGGATGGGTAGGCTGCTGAGACACAATAACATTTTAAGGCTACAATCCCCCCCTTCCCCAAACAAGATCCAAAAGCTTCTTCCACCTACAAAAGCCCTTCTCCACAGATATGAGGAGGAGGTTAAGGTTAAGATCCACCATGGAGCCTAGCTCTGCTGGTAATTTAATCCCTAGGTAGGTAAGGTAGGAAATGGCCCTGCGGAGGCCAAGGTGTTGAATGGGTCCCTCTTGGGAAAACCAGTTCAGTGAGAGAACTGCGGTCTTGCTCCAGTTCCTCCTAGGCCCAGAAAGTTGGCTGAAGGCATTCAAAGTGTTGGGGACGGGGGGGTAGAGAACAATGAGGTTGGGTTTGATACCACCACAAGCCGATCATCCATGTGAGGGAGGGTTCTGAGCTGTGAGCTACCACAAATTATACCCTTCACCTCGGGAGTCTACCGTAGGTTCCACAGCCAAAAGGAAAAGAAGGAGGGAGAGCCAGCAGTCCTGTCTCATCCCCCTGCCAAGGTGTACAGGGGGAGGAGATGACAGAACCCATCCTGATACATATTATAGTGTTGAAGTAAAGAAGCTGCACTCACTTTATAAAAATGGGACCAATGCCCATGGCTTGGTGAAGGTATTCCCATTCTAACAAGTCAAATACCTTCTCCATGTCCATACTGACCAATAGAGAAGGTGTAGACTGATTAGAGGGTGACCAAATGACATCTGTGGCTGCCCTTAGGTTATCCATGGTTCATCAGCCTTTAACAAAACCAGTCTGATGGTCATCAATAATGTGTGGAATCACATTCTGCAGCCAGATGGCAAGAATCCTAGCCAGAAACTTTGCATTGACATTGAGAAGGGAGATGCGGTGGAAATCAGCCACCATCTGCAAGTCCTTCCTGTGCTTTGGCAACAGGGCGATTAGAGCTTTGGACATGGATAGAGGGTGAGTTTGTTTTTCATAGGCCTCTGAGATTACAGCCAGCAGCTGGTGCTCGACCACTGACCTAAAGGAGTGATTAAATTCTATGGGAAAACCATTTGGGCCTGGGCATTTTCCTTTTGGGGGTTCTTGTAATGCTTTCTACAGCTCCTGCAAGGTGAGTGGAGCATCGAGGTTGGTAACCTAAGCTTCCAACAGCACTGAAAGTCAAGCCCCTGTATAACTCATTAATCCTTATTCCCAGCCCCTCTATCTATAACTAAGCCTTACTCACAAGTTGTCTTTCCTCAAACCCACACACACCCTCCTCAATTCTCATATGCCACTCCTAACTTGAGATGGCCCCATGGCTGCTTCTTCTCACTACTCTCTTACTCCACATCTTCCACCTCAACCCCCCCCCCCCAAGCTGTTCTTAACAGCTTGGCTACCAGTACTGTATTGCAACTATAATGTAACTCTGTTGCTATCTCATTTTGCATTTCTCTGACATGGATGTATTATACAAATCGGTTTAGTTATTATTAACTATATTTCGTATTTCCTCTGCCCAGTATTTCCAATCTGCTGTACACAGTAATGTTTTGTATTGTATATGACGTGGAACCTCTGTAAACGAGCTACTAGCTCAAAAGGTGTTAATTCGAGACTACAATAAATAAATCAAATGAGTGGGGCTACTGAACCCCATTTGGCTGTATGAAGGTCTGAACAGAAGGAATGAAAAGCTGCATTTATGTCAGTAGGGCTGGTAGTGACCTTTCAAGAAGGAAGATGTAATGAAACAATATGTCTTGTAGCCTCCTGCACCTTCCTATGATGGGCATGAAGGCATCCAGTTTTCTCACTGGACTCTCAATACTTGTGAGAGGTCCTGCATAAGACCCTCACTGCTGGTGCAGATGTGAGTGTATTAATGTAACCCCCCTGCAAATGGGGGTTCCCAAAAGACTTCCAGGAGCTTGCTTGAATGCTCCAAGCCTGAATGGTGTTTGGCGATTAAGCCATTTATCAGTGAGTGTTTTTAGAACCTCTGGTACTGTCTCTTTAAGAGCTGTCTGCTTGCAGACATAATTAGTTTGTATGGGGACTGTGTGTTTCTTTGATTGAGTACCACTCGAGCTGCTGCCAATTCACTCCATTTTTGCAGTCACTAGGAGTGCAAAGGGAACCTATCTGAAAGATGTAACTGTTTGCCAGAAACCATTTAGAGTAATAATGAAATTACAGTTTGTCTAACCTGCTTTCTTTGCAGTCAGAACTGTGTCTGCCTAGTTCCCCATTCTGGTTTTGAACTGCTGAACTGGACCAATCAGTGTGGGTAAGCTAGCTCTAAAATGGTGCCTTGGACGAATCAGAACTTGGACTCATAATCTGAGCCAGCCACAAGAGGATTGTATGGGCAGTGACTCTGGGAGATGTAGTTTAGACTTCGGCGCCTTTTTGGACCAACAGGAGCAGTCTATTGTGAGTGACAGCCAATCCAGTCAAGAACTGGGAGGAACTCAAAGGAAGTGCCCGGTTTTGTCTGTTGGAGTTTCAGTTGAGCTCTGGCAGTGAAGAAGGAAGGAGCCCTGTGCTTTTTCAGTGTGCAGTTTTAGTCGTGAAACGTGTGTAAGGCCCAGAGTTCCGGTCTGCAGCTTGTGTAACTGCTTGTTAGGACTGAATCCGTCCTGTGAAGAGAATCAAAGGATATCTGAAGAGTAGAAACCAGGCTCACCCTGTAGAAGACTGGAGAAATTGCTGAATTGCACTCGGTCTGTCAGGAACTGAATCTGCTGTGTGTTCTCCCGGGTATTGTGCAGTAATTGCGATCCGGATAGAGAAGCAGCCTGCCTGGTATAGTACTTTCTGTTTTACCATATAAATGTGTGAAGAGGCTTGTGTACTCTCAAGTGAATCCTGCTGCCATTAAAGGACTTTTGCCTGTTGCAGTTTGTTCCATATAAATGTGTGAGGAGTCTCGTGAGCTCAAGAGTAGCCCTGCTGACATTGAAGGACCCTATCTTGTTTGGAGGTCATGAGTACTAATTCAGGGTCGCCCTGTTGAATTGCCACATTGAATCAAATGGAATCACTGTACTGCTGACTGTTTAAACTAATTTTTCTTTTCTCTGTGGGAAAGGGCCCCTACCAGCTGCACGGTTTGGACTAGCCACTAGGGCTTGGGTACCCAGGGACAGTAACTGGTAGGGATAGGCCTGTGCACAGAGCCATAGGTAGATGAGTAAAGTGATAAGCTAATTAACCTGATTTCCCCCTGTCCTTGTTATATTCCCCCTAAATAAATCCGAGCTGCTTGTTTCAGCAAAGTTATACTGCCTGAGGTATTTGTCTATGTTAAAGTATTGTACTGTGATTGTTGCACTGTATCTTATTTATAGGGAGGTCCCAGTGCCTGAACCAGCCCTGGGGGTAAGTGTATACTGTGAAGGTAATTCTGATATATGTGTGGGCCACTAGTGGGAAGAAAGGGGTTGCAGTGTCCCAGAGGGCTGTGACCAAGTTAGTTTAACTATTGCAAACCCTGACCTCTGGGTGGAGGCACCCGCCATTGGATCCAGGCCCTCAACCTGTTAGTGGCAAATCAGGCAGGGGTAGTAGCCCCTGGGATAGTGCCATCTAGGGGTTACATTAATGCTGTTTTTTTTTTCAATTGTTTAACCAGGAGTGGCACACTAAGCTGAAAGCTTGTTTACAGGTGCGACCTGGGAGCACAGGAAAGTTAAGTGACTTGTTCAGGGTCACACAGTATGCAAGTGGGGGCTGTGGGATTCAAACCCAGGTCTCCAGATTTGCAGCTCACAGCCTTAACCACTGCGCTATACTGCCTTTGAGCTGCAGGACATCCCAACGTAGGTGAGTAGAGTGGGAGTCTATGGAGTTGTACTCCTTTTCTTTCCCTTTCAGCTGTTGTTCTAGGATTCCAATCTCCTTCAAGCATTGCTTTGTAACATGGGCAGCATAACTGATGACTGTGCAATCAAATAAGCCTTAAGCATGTCCAAAAGTACTGCTTTAGAGATGTTTTGAGTATCATTAAAATCCAGGAAGGTAGTTTTTCCTTGGAGATCCACTGCCTGAGCACAGGCAAGGACAGAAGGAAGGTGTCCATGCACCAGCGGGCCAAGCTGGCAGTAGTTGGGCCAATCTCCAATGTAAGGAAGACACAGGCATAGTCAGAAATGACTAGCGGCTGTATGGAGGCATGTTGGACATCCTGCAGTTGGTTCTCAGGCAGGAGAAAGAAATCAGTCCAGCTACTGGTTTGGTGCTGAGCGGAATGGAAGTTAAAGTTCCTAGCTGTTGGGTGAAGGGTCCATCAGGGATCAGCAAAACGGTATTCTTCTGCGAGGACTTTAAGGGAGATCAGAAAATGGTTTCTCAGCTTGTCTAGCAGCAGATCCACCACTTCATTAAAGTCCCCTCCAAGGACTAACTTGTCCCCAGTCAGAAGCATATTGGCCAGGGCCATGCTATTTCTGGAACAAAAGCATCAGAGCCTTGATTAGAGGAAGATTATAAATATATATATATATATGTATTTATTTCAAATGTTTTACCAGAAAAGACAGACTGAGCTGAAATTAGCTCGTTTCCAGATGTGTCTTGTGAGGAAGGGGGCGAGGGGTGTGAGAACAAGATAGAACAATAACTTATACAATAAAACATCATACAGTGAAATAAAATTAAATAGAACAAAACGAGGTACATCAGTTTATTGTATTGTAAGATATGGATAAGACATTTTAATACGGCATTAACCTATACAAAAATATTCCTGTAATGCCACTGCCCCAAACTTAATAATACTATCATTGATGACTGATAATACTATCATTCAGAGCCCATAATACTATTGTTCGGTGCTCTGAATGATGGTATTATCAAAGAAACTGAACAGCGCAAGCGCACCACTGTCCCTCCTTCCTAAGCTGCCAACTTCCGTTACTAGACATGCAATGTGACATATTTCAAAGTGCACTTCCTGATTGGCCATTTTCTGTCTGTAGGTGGGCAGAACAATTAAGAAAACAATTCAGATGTCTCTCACCTAGCGAGAGGAATTTCCTAGGAATGGCATTTTTTTTTTTGTTTAGTTTTAAATTTAAAATCATTATCTGTGAGGCGCTGGATGCCACACCTTGCCTTCACCTGGCCAGTCGCGATGCGGACCTGGGGAGCCGAGGGCTGGCGGGAGGGAGGGAGGATTGAGCGTCCCTACGGATGCTCTCCTTCCTCAGGGGTGGGATACCCGGGACGCGCAAGCGTCCGTCATTCCCATAAAGGAATTCGGTGGAAGCACCGATTCCTGAAAGGGACGGGCGACTCCTACTTAGGGGTCGGGGAAGGGGGACGTCGCACGGCGCATGAGAGGTCTGTGCGTCAGCACGTTACCTCTCGGGACGTAGTCCCAAGCGCCGGCGTCCCCAGGGGATGTGGCCTAAAGTTAAGGGGAAAATCACCCTTGCGGTCCTGGATGACGGCACCTCCGCTCAGACCGCCACACCAGACATGACCCCACTGTGCAGGAGGAAGGAGAGGAGGCATTCTAGGGGAAGATCTAGGGGACGCCAAAAAGAGCATTGAGAGGCCCGAATGAGTAGGACCAAGAGGGTAAGAAATACCAGGAGGGAGAAAAAGAAAGTATAAAAAAATAAAATAAAATAAAATCATTATCTGGTTGATCCTGCTTTCACTCACATCTCCAGTCAACAGGTAACTGGCATGAGTGAGTGTTCACTGTAGTCAGGTGCCCATTGTTGAGCAAGTTTACTGAACTGGTCGGGTGCCCATTGTTAGGCCAAGGATTTTTCTTTAATTGCTTCCGGCATGAATGAGTGTTCACTGTAGTTGGGTGCCCGTTGTTGAGCAAGTGTTCATAGAAATATAGAAGTTAACGGCAGATAAGGACCGCAAGGCCCATCCAGTCTGCCCATTTCTTTTTCTGCCTTATGAATGTGCCATCGGCCTTTGCTCTGTCAATGGCCTATCTATTCATACTCATCTGTAGTGCTCCCTTATGCCTATCCCATGCCTATTTGAAGCCCTGCACTGTATTCATATCCACCACTTTCTGAGGTAGGCCGTTCCATGCATCCACCACCCTTTCTGTTGAAAAAGAACTTCCTCACATTACCCCTTAATCAGCCTCCCTCTAATCTCATGCTGTGTCCCCTTGTCCTGCTATTTTTCTTATATTGAAACATGTTAGACTCTTTCACCTTGTTAATGCCCTTAAGGTGTTTGAATGTTTCGATCATATCATCTCTCTCCCTCCTTTGCTCTAGGGTATACATATTGAGCTCCATTAATCTGTCCTCATATGTTTTCTGATGCAGACCCTGCACCATTTTGGTTGCCCTTCTTTGGACTGCTTCAATTTGGTTAATGCCCTTGTGAAGGTGTGGCCTCCAGTACTGCATGCAGTACTCCAGAAGGGGCCTAACCAGCGTCTTGTAAAGAGGGATTATTACCTCCCTCTTCAGACTTGTGATACCCCTACTAATACACCCCAACATCCCTCTAGCCTTACCTACTGCTTTAGTGGTCTGCTTGGATGATTTCAAGTCATTGGTGATGATGAAGTCTCTTTCTTCCCTTGTTTCTGCCGGCAACTCCCCTCCCAGCCTATAGGTGGCTTCAGGGTAGCTCTTACCTATGTGCATGATCTTGTACTTCTTTGCATTAAACTCCAGTTGTCACTCTTCCGACCATTTTGCTAGTTTATCTAGATCTCTTCTCATTCTGCCCAGCCCATCTGGATCATCCACTCTGTTGCAGATCTTGGTGTCATCTGCAAACAGACAAACCTTACCCTCCAGTCCATCTGCAATGTCACTGATGAAGATATTGAAGAGGACTGACCCCAGGACTAATCCCTGAGGTACCCCACTTGTGACTTGCATCTCTTCTGACTGTATACCGTTCACTACCGCTCTCTGTTTTCACCCGTCAACCAGTTTGCCACCCAGTTGACAAACGTCTGACCCACCCTAAGCCTACCCAGCTTATTAATCAATCTTCTATGTGGAACAGTATCGAAGCTTTGTTGAAGTCAAGGTAGGCGACATCAACTGCTCCCTCTTGGTCCACCACTCTGGTTACCCAGTCAAAGAAATCTATGAGATTAGTTTGACAGGACCTTCCTTTTGTAAACCCATGCTATCTTGGATCCTGTGCTCCTATGGATTCCAGGTGTTGCACTATCCTTTCCTTAAGGAGTGCCTCCATAATCTTGCCCACTACTGAGGTAAGACTGACTGGTCTGTAGTTCCCTGCCTCCTCCCTGCTACCACTCTTGTGGAGCGGGATCACATTAGCGCTTCTCTAGTCTTCTAGGACCCCTCCTGTGCTCAGAGATTCACTAAACAGTTCAGATAATGGCTCTGCTAGTTCCACCCTTAGCTCCTTTAGCACCCTGGGATGTATGCCATCAGGTTCCATTGCCTTGTCCACCCTGAGCTTATCGAGCTCTTCACTGAAGTGGTTGGGTGCCTGTTCATAAGCAGAGTATTTTTTTTTTGTACTCGGATCCACATATTACAAAAAATAAGACATGGTACATGACAAGGGAGTAATACCATCTCGAGGATCTGGGGACATGGAAACCTCTCGAGCTTTGCTTTCAAGGTTCCCATATCCCCAGATCCTCCCAATTGTACTACTCCCTTGTAAAACACCGTCTCCTATCTATTTTTCTATTTGTCTAGAACTTATTTATTGTCAGGCGTGACTGGAAAAGAGCTGTGCCCAGTTCACTTCCCCGTTAAAAATTAAAAAATTAAAATGAAAAAATATATATCCTACAAAGTTTTGCATTATGGGAGTATGTGTGATTTTGCATTTATTGGAAATCTGGTTTTGTTGCCAATGCCCTTTTTGGGTAACCCTTGTCTAGTGCTTTTGTGCTGAGGTTCATTGTCTTTTAAGATTGTTACCTGTGTCCACTGCTATATATCTTTATTGTATGTATCTGACTCTAAACTCTTGAAAAATATGCAGATGCCTAAAGCGTTTCATGTGACTTTCCACCAGCCAACTGCCTGCCATGGATCTGTCCTCCAGGGCTGCCTGTCTATCCTGGCTAACAACCCTGTGGACCAACTGGATTTGCTGCCTCCCTCCCTTGTTAGTTAAGTGGTGGCCTTCCTTTCTCAGATTCGGCACTAAAAAGTATAAAAGCAAATTTAAAAAAATGTCCCCTATTGTAGTCTATGAAGCGTGCCTCCACGCCATTCTGGTACTGATGTCACAAGACGGCAAGCATGGGGGCAAGGCTCTGGGGAGAGAAAAGATACCATTTTGGATACCAGCTCCATGGAGTTGTTTTATGTTTTTTTTTTTACAAAATATGCCATGAAAGAAATTTCACTTTTGGATGAAATTTAAACCAAAGGGTAAGCAGTCCTATATGTTGGGGTGGGTGGGGTGGGGATTTTAATGGTCGAACCCTGCTCTTCTTTTTTTATATACTTATATACTTATTATTTTTACTCTCAGGGGGTGGTCCTATGGTTCCTCTTCAGCCTTCTGCCCTGTGGTCTCCACCACCGGCCTCAGTACCTGTACTCAACCTCCTGTACTTACCTGCATACTGGGAGTTCCTGCTGAGCCTGGCTTTGAGAGAGTATCCTGGATGCATCAGGTGTGGCGCTGGCAGGCAGTGACCTGATGTATGCCAGAGGATTGCTTTTCCCCTTTTTCGTGACTCTGGCTCAGGCGTGCAGTGACATCTAGGATGCTGCAACATGCGCCCATGCGGTGCACGTCTGATGTCTCTTACATTTCCGGGCTGCTTGTGTACCAGTGCCCGGCCACCACCAGGAGCCAGCGTTGCTGTGGTCCCTCACCCCCGCCCTCCCCAGAGGAGGAGAGCTGTCCATGGTATGCTCAGTCCTCCTCTCCCCGGACGGCCCTCCAGCTCCAGTGGTCGTGTCCGACCCAGAGTCACTGGTGCCGCAAATTATAGCTCTACCACTGCGCCAACAGGCCAACTGAAACCTGCTTTTTAAGGTTGAAATGATTGTATAGTTGTTTTTCTGCTAAGCTTCTGACTCTTCAAGGATATGCAAGAACATGTTTCTCAAACGTTCCTAGCAGAAATGTAAGAAAATTCAGCGTAGCCATCTTATAATGTTTGATGATGTGAGAAAAAAAATGTTTTCTCTGTAAAATGTACTGTATAAAAATTCAACCATTTCTTGAGAGAGAACATGGTATTCTGAACATATTATGCCATCGAGATATGTAATCTGAACAACAATACCATCGAGAGATGGGGCATTTCTTAACATCTGATGCCACCAACTCTAGTGTTTTGAACATCCAGCACCATCAAGATGGTATTTTCAACATCTGATACCATCATCGCACTACAGCAACAAGTCTGTCTGCAGCAGCTCACAGTTGTGGGACCCCAGGAGAAAGACAACAGCATGTAGAATCCTGTGTCATCTACCATGCCTAAAAATCACAACTGGGTAACTAAAACTGAGACATAACACTCACATTCCCCAGATCCTTCTTCCTGCCTTCCCTAATAAACATTTTACTCCAGCATGCTACTGTTTATTTTTTGGTTACTACTGTGTTTTGGCATTGCCAGGTAGGAGTGCGTGAGACTGTCAAATAATATAGTTTCCTGGAGGCTAACATTCTGAGTACAAGCAGGAATTTCAAGGGGCTTCCCCAGGTGCAGGACAACATCACTAATATTTGCCCAGCTAACATCCGAATCCAGGTCCTTTCCCCAAAGGTCAAAAGGCCCAAACCTCATCCCAGTCACTGGAGGACAGAGCCACGTGCCTTGTGGGACTACAGTCAGGGTGGCTTACAACTGTAAACACAGAAGCATAGACAATATCAGCAGAAAAAGATCATCCACTCTGCCCAGTTTTACCCTACTCTACCCTGTGAGCGAGTGTCCAGATGGGGTTTTCACCCTCCTCCTCCTCCTCCTCCTCCTCCCTTAGCTCCCCAACTCTTTGCTACCCCCCCCGAGAAACTATTAAACCCTTTTCCTTGTCCCAGCCATGTGTAAAACCAACCATTAATGGTTTTTGCACCACGCCTTTGCTGGTAGACTGTTCAATGGCTCAAGCATTTTCTCTCAGTAAGGTAAAACTTTCTAGAATTCCTCATGAATCTCCCCAAACAAGCTTTCATATCCCTAGTTTTTGATCTGCCATTCCTACTAAACAGTTCCTTGTAGTTTTACTTTTCTTATTCCTTTCAGGAACTTGAAGGTCTCTATCATGTCCCACCCCTCCTCTTCTACCAAGTACATGTTCACATGACATCTATACACCTCTTCAGTCTGGTTTCAGGAAAAGACTTAGTACTGAGACTGCACTTGTTCGAGTGCTTAATGATCTCCTGGTGGTGAGAGATCAAAGGAGATGATTCATCTTTGTTCACATTGATCTCTCAGCAGTATTTGACACCGTTGGTCATGGGGTGCTTTGAAACGTCTGCGTGTATGCTGTGGGCTAGTGGGAACAGTCCACAGCTGGTTTAAATCTGACCTCACAGGCAGATCGCAATGTGTAGTTTCTGGGATATATTCCTCAGCCCCCGTGCCTCTGCCTTGTGGGGTCCCACAGGGTTCCATTTTGTCCCCCATGTTACTCGTGCTGTATATGCTGCTGTTAGGGGACGTTATTAGGTGGTATGGGCTGAGTTTTCACTGCTGTTCGGATGACACGAAGCTCTACATGTCCTTTGCACCTGAACAGCAAGGGTCGGTTTCAGTGCTTAACTACCTTGATGAAACTCAGGACTGGATGAGGGCGAACTGGCTGAAGTTGAACCCAGATAAGACAAAGGTCCTAATTTTGGAACCTGGTCTCCAGGGGTTGGGAGAGCAATCTGGCTGAGTCTCAGGGCTAGGGCTAAGGCTTGGGGATTCCCACTTGCTCACCTCTGATCGGGTGAGGAACCTTGACGTGGTCCTTGACTGCGGGCTGAAATCACTGGTGTCGGTCATGGTCAAGACCTCTTTTTACCATCTTAGAAACATCGCCAGGCTGAAACATCTGATTCTCCCAGCAGATCTGCCAACATTGGTTCATGCCTTTGTGACCCTGAGGTTGGATTACTGTAATGCCATATACCTAGGGCTGGCGAGAGTAGATCTGCACCATTTGCAGCCAGTGCAGAATGCGGTGGCCAGGCTGTTGACTGGTCTGTCTAGATTGTGTCACAATATGCCTGTATTGCACTCTCTGCACTGACTGCCAGTTAGGAGGTGGATCACCTTCAAGGTTGGTTTGCTGACCTAAAAAGCCCTGCATGGCTAGGGACCTGGTTACCTGCAAGACCTCCTGATTCCCTACCGCCTCATTCACCCCCTACACTCCAGCAATGGGGACTTACTGGAGGTTCCGAAGATTCGTTTAAAATCTTCAGGGGCACATGCTTTTTCTTTTGCAGCCCCAGTTCTTTGGAACACCTTCCCTCATTCATTACATGATAGTGCTTCTACTAAAACCTTTAAAAGGAAGCTGAAGTCCAAGCCTTTAAAGAATTTTAATTTATTTGTATGAATGTGAACTGTTTTTATTGATATTTAAAGACTCTTTTATTGTAAAGCGCACTGATTCAAACTGAGAAGTGCGCTATAACAAAGTTTGATTTGATTCAGTACCCTAAGCTGACTCTAATATGATCTGTCCTGTACGCCCTAAATCATTTTAGTTACTCTACGCTGTACTGTCTCCAGCCTGTCTCTCTCTTTTCTCAGGTGAGGACTCCAGAACTGGACAAACTAATCCAGTAATTCAAGGCTGGAAGAGGGTCTAGGTCCCCTCATGCCTGCCCTCTTCTTCGGTTATAAGCAGGCATGAATAAGTAAGCTGCATAAACATTTACAGCCAAAAGGGGGGCCCAAAGCACTCTGCAACCCAGAGTATAAAGTGGTTCCTTTGGTAAGCAGAAATTTGTCTTGGTCTACCTAGAAGTACAGTATTGACTTCTTGCTAACATGGAAACATAGAATGTGTCAGCAGAAAAGGACTGGTAGACCCATCTAGTCTGCACTATTTTCCCTGCCTAATACTACACCCTGGACATTATTTGGTCACAGATGTCCCTCCCTCCTCCCTTACCTCTATTCATTATACCCATATGCCTATCCTACGAATGTTTGAAGCTCTCCAGTGTCTTCGCCCCTACCACCTCCTCTGGCAGGCTGTTCCAGGCATCCACCACCCTTTCTGTAAAAAAGTATTTCCTCACATCCCTCTTAAACTTACCCCCTTCAAGTTTCATAGCAGTGGTGGCCCCTCCTCTTGTGAAAGAGATTCCCCTCCTGCAGCTTGTTCAACCCTGTGAGATACTTGTAGGTCTCAATCATGTTCCTCTCACTCTCCTCTCTTCTAGGGAGTACATGTTGAGCTTCTACAGTCTCTCCTCATATAGTTTCTGATGCAACCCCTGCACCATTTTAGTAGTTCTCCTCTGGATCACTTCCTCCCAGTCAATGTCCTTCCAGCCATGGCATTAGATGCCCGGAACAGGCTTCCAGTAGAGGTAGTGAGGGTGAAAACAATTTTGGGATTCAAAAAAGCCTGTGATAAGCACAAGAGGATCATAAGGGATTGGAAAGGGGTGGAACAGAAAGTGCCATAGGCCATGAGGTGTCTTCAGGATAAGCAATGCAACAAAAAAGGGCAGACTGGATGGGCCATACGGCCCTTATCTGCCATCAGTTTCTATGTTTCTTGCAGAGGTGCAGCCTCTAGAAATAAACATAGTACTCCAGGTGAGGTCTCACAAGTGAGTGATACAGAGGCAACACTACCTCCCTTCTCCTGCTAGAGATCCCCCTCCCTGTGCACCCCAGCATCTGGCTCATCTACTGCCCTGCTACCTTGAGATCACTAGGTATGATCACCCCAAGGTCCCCGTCTATCTTCGTAACTGTAAGTAACACACACACACACCATGACAGGGTTGTATAAGACCCTGTACCATTTGTTCTTATACAGAGACAGTTAAAAGCAAGGCTCTATTTTTTGTCCTCTGCTATTCTGTCACTTATCTAACTCTTGTCTGTATGATTTGTGCAATCAAATTTTCCTTGAGGAAGCTCGGAACTGGCCACTCTTATTATTCCAGTTTCCCCCGTTATCTCCTTTCCTTCACTTACTGTTTCTATTCTTTCTTCCCCCCCTTGCTTCTCTGTGGTTAAAAAAAAGTAAGTGAATCTGTATGTGAGACTTAGATCCCTTGGTTTACAAAATGTATATAGTTATAGTGTTGAAAAGAATTGCAGAAAGCTGTTTGGTGTTTATTAGAAAAGACAGCAAACTGGAACACAGGGGTTGACCCTGAGAAACCTTTTGATCTTCCACAAGCTTGTTTGTAGAGCTGTCAGCAGGAAAACCAGCTCTAGCCAAAATGTCTTAATTGGCTATACCTGTTGAGAAGACTGGATGTACTGGTCACAGGAAAGAAACTGACAAAGTCTGGTACATTGTGTGAAAACAGCAACCCGTCTGTATATGACTCAGGTCTTCTTACTTGAGACCCCCATGGTTTGATGGGGCTGTCAAGGAGATGAAGACCAACAATTGGAAGTTACAGCATTGCTGGCAGAGGACCTCGTCCATGGAGAACAAACTGGCTTTGAGAATTCACTATGGTGACTATTAAAGGGCAATTGACCATAAGCAGGCAGAGTTCATGTCCGGGGGGGGATTGCTGCAGGGAAGAACAGACCAGCTCAGCTCTTTCGGACTGTGGACATACTACTTTATTTGGTCTGTCTTCAGCCGAAAAGGACATTTTCAGTCATGCTATGGGAAGAGTTTGCGCTGTTCTTCTCTAACAGGGTGTCCGCCATTCAGTCCGGGATCCCCCCAGTGAGGCAAGATCAGTCCCATGGCGGGGGGCCTGCTAGAAACAGGGGCACTCCTATTGTGTGGGAGGAGTTCCAGCCAATGGAGGTGGCTATGGTGTTTTCGAAGTTATGGCCCACCTTTTGTGAACTGGACCTGGGCCCCACTCATCTCCTAGTGGGATGTACTGAAACCATTGGTCTGGTGTTCACCAGGATTGTCCGGTGTTCGCTCTTGGGAGGGGATTTTCCCCCTGACACCTTGAAGGAGGCTTTGGTGAAGCCCCTTATGAATAAACCATTGCTCGACCCTGACGACCTGCTGAATTATTGTCCTGATGTCCTGGTGAATTATCAACCTATCTCCAACTTCACATTTTTAGGGAATGTTGTCAAGAAAGTGGTGGCACTGAAGCTCGAGGCACACTTTGTGGTCTTTGACATCTACGAGCCATTCCAGTCCAGATTTAGGGCTAGGCATGGCACCAAGTTGGCATTGGTTGGGTACAAAATGACCTCCTCAGGGCAAGGATTAAAGGAGACCAATCAATTCTCATTCTCCTTGATCACTCATCAGGGTTTGACACCGTGGACCACACCGTGCTTCTGGATCACTTTAGAGAGTATTGTGGACTTGCTGGTACTGTCATCAACTAGTTTGAGTCCTATCTCTTGGGCAGGAGGGAAAGGGTGGTGATGGACAATTTCTCTTCTTCTCCGAAGCCGCTGTCATGTGGAGTTCCTCAAGGCTCAGTTCTGTTGCCGATGTTTTTCACGGCGTACATGCTGCCCCTGGAGAGCTCATCAGATGCTACAATCTGGGTTTTCACTGTTATGCAGATGATACCCAGCTGTATATGTCTTTTGCCCCGGAACAAATAACACAGTTGAAGTGCTAAACTGCCTGGCTGAGATCCAGGACTGGATGTCCCTGAACTTGCTGAGGCTGAACCCTGGTAATGGGGAGGTACTGGTGACTGAGTTTGGCTGTGGACATGATGGGGGTTCCTCTGGAGTGGTAACAGGGATGGTGTTGGGATCTACCCCGTTGATGGCATCCACTAGGGTGAGAAATCTGTGTGTCATCCTTGATGATAGGCTGACACTTGATGCTCAGGTGTTGTCTGTTGTCCAAAGTGACTTTTACCATTTAAGGAACATCATCCGGATTAAATCCCTAATTCTGCCCAAGGACCTGCTTTCACTGGTGCATGCCTTTGTTACCACTTTGTTAGGTTGAACTACTGCAGTAACGCTTTGTACTTCAGGGTCAGTGCAGCTAGTGCAGAATGTGATGGCCAGGTTGCTGACGGGCCTGCTCAGGTCTTGTCATGTGGCTCAGGCCCTTGCTACCTGTCTGACCTCCTCACACCTGCCATCCCATTGTGCTCCCTCTGCTCCTCCACCAAGGACCTTCTAGTGGTTCTGAGGGACAGGCTGAAAACATCAAGTGACCGTGCGTTTGAGGTGGCTAGCCTGGTCCTCTGGAACTCGCTCACCAGATCTCTGAGGGAGGCCTTGTCAGTGGAGGCATTTAAGAGGGGTCTGAAAACCTATCTTTTTAAAGAAGCATATCCTGATAACTGCAGCTGATTTTAATGTCATCTATTTATTAATTATTATTTATTTAGGATTTAATTTCTTGTTTAAATTATATTCCCTGTTTGTTATTGTTTGTATAACCCTACCTGTTTGACTCTTGTAAGGTGCCCAGAGCCCCTGGGATTGGGTGCCCTATAAATAAACCTTTACTTACTTACTTACAGTAAACTTGACCAGCAATAAATAGCAAGTCGCTCAAGTCACGACCTCCCCCCAAAAAACAAATTACCTCCCACCATGGCAAAAGCCACAGTCCTCATACTCTGGGTCCTATTCACTAAAATTCCCCATCTGGACACACACACACCCACTAGCCCCCACCCCATAACACCCAAAATGTTATACTTCCCCCCCTTTATACTCCTCTCCTGGGCGGCCCTTCATCTTGCCACCCCCCAGCCACGTCCCTCACTCACAGTGCACCTCCTACTTCCTCCACTGCTTACCCACCATGGCGGGGATCCCTCAACCTGCCGAACACAGATCCGGTGCTGGAGGTGCCTGCTATTTGTAGGAGTGGCACCTACGGGTATCAGCATCATCCAGCCACAGTAGTGCAGTGGTTTAAGGCTCTGAGCTGCAAATCTGGTGACATCCAGCAGTCCAGACCTGGGTTTGAATCCCACAGCTTCCACTTGCATACTGTGTGACCCTGAGCAAGTCACTTAACTTCCCTGTGCTCCCAGGTCACACCTGTAAAAAAGCTTTCAGCTTAGTGTGCTACTCCTGGTTAAACAACTAAAAAAGAGAAAAAACACCCAGGACATATTTTCTCTTCCTTGGCTTTATTCCCTCCTGCCTCTCCCAGAGGCAGAGCAATGTTGGTGTCTGCAATGGCCGAGCTGTGCGCACTTCCGCACACAGCATGCCAGCTGACTACTCTGCCCCATCCCCTACAATGGGACCCAGGCGCTCCAACACCCAGCCACCGCTAGGTGTCAGAGATGCGCAGGTCTCCATGTCCTTCCCTCCCTCCCCAAGAGAGGGAGAGCTGTCCTCTGGATGCTTGATCCTCTCTCACCCCAGTTGACTCCCAGCAACCCACCCACATTGCGAACACAGGTTGCCAGTGTGGCAGGAGGTAAGGCATGAGTCCTCAGCCGTCCACGCCACTGGGCCGGCCCATAACACCCAAAGTTGAAGAATAATCGGATACCATGGTGGAGTGACTTGTGCTCTTCTTCATTTGGGTAAGGTAAATGAAATGATGTCCTGCTGTAGTAATAACACCTGACTGTCCAGACTGTCTGCCATTTGGGTGTTACTACTGTAGGAGGGCATTATTTCATTCGTCTTACAAGAGCTCATTCATCTTACTGGAATAAAGAAGAGATCAAGTCACTCCGCCGTGGGATCCGATTATTCTTCAGCTTTGGGTGCTGTGGGGGGCTGGGGGGGTCAGAAGGAGGTACTATATTGAATCGGGCCTGGGGTATGAGGACTGTGGCTTGTTCCAGAGTGACAGGGGTAACTTGATTGGGGGGAGCTGTGACTCGCAGCTTTTTGCCGGTCAAGTTTATTATAAGAATACAGTGCACTATATTAAAGTAGAGAACCCGCCAAACCAGACTTTTATTTAAGCATAACACTATCAGTGGGCTGGGGGAGAGCAGTTGTGGGTTACAGAGTGGTTTGGTAGGGGCACTGTGGGACTGGGGGTGTATTTACTGCAGGGTTAGCTAAATCATTGAAAGGATAGTCAGATTATAGGACATCTGAATCCTAAACCATTTCCAATCTGATGCTTGGATCGGCAATGGATTTAGATATGAATTATCCTAATAGCTGACTCTTCTAACTCAACTGGAATTTGAGGTGTCCAAGCAAACCTAAACTGTACACACAATAAGAGGTCATATGGTTCGCAACACTGACTGGCTAAGATCACACCTCAGCATTGATTGGCTAAGACCATGCAAGTGATTTGTAAAAAATACCAGTTTACATTGGGACAGAGGGGACATGACCTTAGTGTTCAACATACTCAAGGGTATAGACAAGCTTGAACAGTCAGAGAAGCTGGATCTGGTGTCCTCTAGCAAGATGAGAGGGTGCACTCTGAAGCTCAGTTGTGGTAAATGCAGGGGTAATGTTCTTCACACAGAGAGTGATGAACCCATGGAACAGCCTACCAGTGGAGACGGTGAAGGGTGAATTGGATATCAAGCTAGTTGAAGGACAGGAGGCAGTGTGTGGTGGTGGTAGATGGTAGTCACTCAGAGGACAGGAGAGTGACCAGTGGAGTACCATAGGAATCAGTACTGAGGCTTGTCCTCTTCAGTGTCTTCATAAGTGACACTGCTGAGGAATTGGGGGGTGTCTCTTTGTGGATGACACAAACATGTGCAACAGAGTGAACACCCTGGAGGGATTGGAGATGTGCAAAGGGATCTGGGGAAGCTAGAGGAGTGGTATACGGAGTGTCAGCTCAGTTTCCGTGCCAAAAAGTCATGCACCAAAGGTGGGGAAACCCAGGGTCTGTGTATAAGATGGAGAGGAATGTGGCTGAGGCATAGGTCAGGAAGCATAGGCAAACCAGGAGAAGTCTTAAGATCCGCAAGTTGCTTTTCATTAATATCAGTAATTTATTTATTTATAACTTTGATAACCAGGTAGGTGCACTGATCCCAGGGACCGTTTTCAGGCACGACCCAGGCCACTTACAGTGGCACAGGAGTAAACTTTAGCCAAGTACATCAAATAAAAATGTAAATTTTGTAGGCTAGCTCTTATACAGGCAGTTCAAACAAAATAAAGTCCTTCATCTGAGGGTATCTCTAAATCTCAATCTCCCTCTCTCATATATACAGTATATATATATCTTTTATAAGATGTTTTCAACAGGTAATTAGATTCTGCATCCTGTTCTGGCATTGAGCGCCTCAGAGACAGCCCTGTTATAGGCAGCCACTGCCTCACCCATGCCAATCGCATATGCAGCACTCACACCAGAAAAATCTACTACTGCCAGAAGTCCCTCTGGGAACAATCCCCTTAAACGGCAATAGCAGACCATCTCAACAGGGGAGGGACTATCAGGAGGTCCCCAAACGAGAACTCCACCGTGCAACGATCAGACCAAATGACCCGATCAGTCTTGAGGTCAGTGACCTCAAGCCTCAGCGAGAATACCAAGTCCAAGGTGTGGCCATGGTGGTGAATCGCAGAAGCAACTGCTTGTGCTATGCTCAGTGATGTCATCAACTGGAGGAGGTCATGCCAAAAATATGAGGATTCGTCATCAACCCAGTCATTGAAGTCCCCTAGAACCAACCATCTAGGTGACTCTAACACCCTGTCAGCAATAAGATCCGGAACCCCCTGCAGAAAATCTCACCTCCGTCCAAGAGGATGACAAACAAAAAGAATCCTGCAGCCGGTTAGAATACATTGCACAATAGTAAAACAGAGAACCAGAAAAATCTGACTTTTATTTAATCATAACACTATCAGAGGACTTGGAGGGAGAAGGGAGGTTGTGGGTCACAGGGTGTTTTTTTTAATAATAATTCTTGGGGTCAGGAAGGGAAATATAAGAGTTTTCTTATTATAACATTGATTTATCTATTTAAGATTTCGGAAGTACACCTTTGAACCATGGCTCATTTACAAAGTTTCCATGTCAGAGACACAATGACAATTAGGAGCACAAATTCAACAATACTGGTTACAGAAGACATTAAAATACACCATATAAGCCACCAAGAGTTTTGTCACATAAAGTAGTATGAATCACATAAAGTAGTATGAATCATTAGGATTTCTGATTTTCAGCAGCTTTATCCGAAAATCCAGAATCCTAAATTTTTGCTCTAAGAATTTAAAGACACATTTAAAATAATATATAAAACACAAAAATGGGCTGACTGGATAGCACAGTGATAGAGTCACTGCTTGCCATCCAGACAACTCAGGTTCCCTCCCCGAGTATGGTACATCTGGTGCCAGCCGGTGAGGCAGGGTTTAGGCATCCACTGGACGCCTCCCGCCACATGGAGGGAGGTTACCTCCTTCGGCTTCATGACCACCCCCTGGTGACCCAGGGGGAAGGGTTGTTTATGCGGGAAGGAATAAGTGGTCCCTTTGGGGTTGCCTTACGTCGACAAGTACCCACTCGTCTGGCAGCTGATGTGGAGGCAACACATGCCCACAGTGGGGCTGGCAGGGGAGCACCGAAAGTGGAGCGGGGCTCACCTGCTCTTCTGATGGCCCCAGTAGACATCTCGCTAAGGTCACCTTTCATGACAACGCCCTAGGGTGAGGGGAGGAAAAAGAGAATAAAATCCTCAGCAGCTCCAGGCAGATGAAGCCGCCCCACCCCCCATGCCATGGCAGGGTCTCCTCAACTCCTCCCACACCTCGCTGGCTCCACCCCATGGTCCCCGACTGTTGATTGAAGTATTTTCCTTCCGGTTTGAGGGGGACCAGGGGGTGTCCCACCCATGGGGGATAAGCCATGGGTTACAGTCAGGGTACCCAGAAGGTCATTGAGTTTAGGCTGGTGTTGGGCTGGATCATTTGGGACATTACACGGTGGGTGGCGGGCTTGGGTAGGTGGAAGGAGTTCTCGGCAGCTGGCACAGCGAAAATGGAGACAAAAAAAGAAAGTAAAACAAAATAAAACAAAAAAACATATTTAAAGAGGAACTATTTAAGGTGGCACCAGTGAACATGTACATAGACTGTTTTTTATGACAATTGTTTCTTCCTTTATAGAAATACAAAGTGATAAAGAACATAGAACTATTCAGAGGGTTGGATATATCAGGTGTGGCTTTCAGTTTATACTTTTGTTTGATAAAATGTTCACTACTGTAAATATGTAAATTGTTGTACATAAAACTGATTTATAGAAAGATTTTGCATGTATGCAAGCTTTATATAAATATTCCAGTGGTGGCTGAAGTTATATATAGAGTACAAGTTCAGACAGAAAACTTCATGATTCACATATGAAAGTACAGCTTCTGCAATGTCATTTGTAATACGCATTTAAATGGATTAGTAGCGGGAACTGACAGGTTAAATAGTTTTTGAAATTAACTCTCAGAGATTTTTAGAGTACTACCCGACTCCCTGATGAAGGGGAGATTTGTCTTCAAAATATAGGAATTTTTTGCAATATGTCTGTATGTTACTTGGGGGGGATATATATACACAGTATATATATATACACACACACTGTATATACAGAAAGAGAGAGAGATATCAATTTTCTTTGGTGAGTGGTCCCATCATTCCCATCTCTTTGCCAGTTTTGTTAGCCCCAATTGGTTTTGGACCTCTCCCATTTATACATCCTATGTGGTTTTTTCACTGAGGTTGGTTGAACTGGACAGTGGCTTCTTGGAATACAAAATGGGAAGAGAGGTAGTGACAATCACCAAACAGGAAAGGCACACGGGGTAATCATATCGGATGACCTAAAGGTGGCAAGGCAATGCAACAAGGCATTTGGGAGGGTCAGTGGGATGCTTAGGTGCATAGGGAAGGGTGTCACCAGTAGAAGGAGGGAAGTGGTACTGCCTTTGTATAGAGCACTGGTGAGACCCTACTTAGAGTAATGTGTCCACTGCTGTAGATCACATCTCTGCAAGGACACAGACATAGTGGAGGCTGTCTAGAGGAGGGCAACTAAAATGATGTAGGGTCTGCATCAGAAGTCCTACGAGGAGAGACTAAAGGATTTCAATATGTATGTAGCCCTGGCGCCACATGGCAGTGGGCTACCCCCCCCTGCCGACTGTCTCTGATACCCGGCAAGGGGCTTGGGTCCTGCTACAGTGATTACTGGGGATTCATTCCCAGAAATAGTGAAAATAGCATGGTGCCTCCACCCTGAGTAAAGTATTAGTGGGCCAGATTTCTGCTTGGCATAGCCTCCTGGGATACTGTGTGTTATGTGTACTACAGCTTTAAGAAAAATGTTAGAAACAGTACAGCTTTAAGAGAATGTGCACTTCCTGTAAGTGTGCCTGTGTTTGAGGTCAGTCTCCTCTTGCATGTGCTGCTGAATGGAAATAAAAGAGAAGGCCTAGATTTCAGTGTGCCGTGTTTTTCTTACTACCAAGACCCTGGTGTGTTTAAGGTACTTATTTTCGGCACCCAACAACACTGTGCCTACCCACCTCCCCAACCAACCACTCTGCACACTATGTCCCTGAATACCTTGTTCCACCAGAAACTAAATATTTCAGCAATAAGTGCATGCAAATGAATTTCACTAACACAGCAGATTCAAACAACAAATTCACAGTTTTATTTGGGGTAAGGAATAGAGAAAGCAATACCTGGATGTAGGGGTGCTGTGAAGGCAAGAAACATTAGTGAGATATGCAATTTCAAACATGTGGGCCCGCAGGCCAAGCCCTCCCCCACTGGTGCCAGTGTCCCTGTATTGTCCTGGGTACACACTAGGTGCAGGCCTGATCGGTGGCACGGACTGGCCGACTATTGGGGCTCCGAAATTGTAAAGCTTGAACTTTGTTAAATAACTTCACCTTTACCCTCCCAGGAACCAGGTCCTGGGCATTCACAGTTTGAAGATCTCAACATTAGCGGAAAATGGAGCTCCTTGGAGTTGTACAGCAAATCGAGAAGCAGGCTGGCCAGGATCCCTCCACCTAGCTGAAACTTGCTCGAGGATCTTCCAGCTAGTCACCTTGATTGTAGGTCTAGTCGCTTGTCACCTTCAGTCGATTCCGGCCTGCTGCAGAGCACTGTGGCAGGATAACACGAGCCCCAGAAGGCCGTGACCTGGAAGTGGCTCTACAGCCCGGTTCCCACGATTGGAGCACCCTAGCATTCGGATGCAAGACCCATGACCTTCTGAGACAGTGAGTCCTACTCGGGGACGGTTAGCGAGATCCCTCCCTGGTTCTGGGTGAGGACTCCCAAACAGTGGGGGTCCTCCTGCAGTCCCTGCACTGAGCTCTCAACAATCACAATTTCAGACAGATGCTTCAGTGAAATCCAGTGCCAGATTGAGTCAGTGCTAGCCTCTCTTTCAAGCAATGCCAGAGCAATTTAGCAGGAGGGGATTAAGCAGCAATAGCCCCCCTGCACACCAGTCCATGTTCTCAGTTTAACAGTGTTCAACTCTTTCTTTGGCTGCAGCAAAACCTCAGCTCTCAGCCACTTTAACCAGTTCACTCAGGACACACACAACTCCTGGCTAGCACCCTCATGACCAGAGATGCTCTGCCTCTTCTGGAAAAAATGCAGTTGTAGTCCTCACAAGTAAATGACCTCTCAGCAGCAACCATAAAACTCAGATAATCTGCTCAGTCCTTTCAGTTAGCTCAGTTTCCCAGTGCAGGGTATCTGCCACATTTAGTTTCTCCCAGCTGTCATTAAGCAACTTCTCAGTACCTGGAAAACAGGGTCACAGTTCAGTCTCTTTCTCTCTTTTCCCCCTAGCAACCCAGTCTTGCAGCAAGCATCTGGAGATTCTTTCAGCAACCACACTCCTCAGATTAGGGCCTGGGTAAGCCCCTGAAGTCCAAAATCTGCTCCTGCAGCACAGTGCTGACTCGTACAGAGTCCAACCACAGACTGAAGAAATCCCAGTAAATCTTCACTGTATCAGCCAAAATCCCTGTGTTCTGATTGGCTGTTGAAGCCTTTCAATAATTGATATCCATAGTGATCAATATTCCTTGCTGGTTTACTGGGGCATGATCCATGTGCCAGAATTAGTCCCCTCCTTTTCCCAGGAGTCCTTCTGTCATAGTTTTGGGTGCCTAGATAACCGATTGGCTGAAATAGAATGGGTTAAATGTCATAACACGTCTGCTCCCATTAGTTTACATGGAGTCCCCTTCAAGCCTAGGCAGTCTCTCCCGTTTCAACCTCTGGTGCAGTCCAACACCTTAGCCTACTGTCACCAATGCCCCAACAGGGTTCATTTCAGATATTTATCTATGTGGGACACTGACTCACTGGATATAAAAAGTAAGGTTAAAATGAAAAAGACAATGGGTCATATTGTTCAACGAAGCCCAGACTGGCTGTTTTAAATCTCTATAACAGTAAGCAAGCTGCCCCCAAGGTAAAAGAAAAGGTGGGACAAAAATTAAAAACAGTGTGCCAAGGTTGTCCCCAAGGTAGAAGAAAAGGTGCACCAAAATTAAAAACTGTGTGCCAACTGTCCCAATCCCCTACCCAAAAATGAACCCTGTCCCACCAGAATGTAGCCCCAATGGTCCCCTATCAAATGAGACCACTCTTAGGGCTGTGGTCCCAACCATTTGGCTGTCAATGCCGCTGTAACTACTGTACAACCCCCTAGGCAGCAGGCAGCAACCTCATTAATATTCATGATAGCTCATGAATAATTTATGGGCCCTCGCTACTGGTCCACAGTCAACGTTAAAATTTAACCCCCTAGGCGACTCCTCGGCCATACTCTCCAGGTCACCGGCCTTCCATTAGCCAAGAAGAGGTGCAGGACCATTTAGACCCTCTATCTCCCGAAGATCGCTGCGATACAAAAAAAAGGGCCTGTGAGGAGTGCTGCCCCAAACAGACCTGCCAGCAGCTTGCAACACAGAATCCACGCCCAAACGGGACAAGACGCAGAACTGCAATGGGACGGGTAAAATGCCATTCCACTAGGTAAGCCCCCAGAGGGGGTTACATGCACACCATGGAAAAGAAGAGAAGAGGGTGGAAGGAATATGACAGAGACATTTAAATACCTCACGGGAGTAAATAAGGTACAGGAGAAAAGTATTTTTCAGAGAATAAGATTCATAAAAACAAGGGAAAAAGCAATGAAGTTGGGGGTGGGGTAAACTAATGAGAAATGTGAGGAAGTACTTCTTCACAGGAAGAGCGGTGGATGCCGGGAACAGACTTCCAGTGGAGGTGGTGGGGGTGAAAACAGTGGTGGGTTTCAAAAATATATGGGCTAGACATAATGGAATCTTAGTGGAAGAGGAGAAGAAAGAGCATTGACTCCGTAGTAAGGAAAAAAATTGGCAGACTGGGTGTGCCAAGTGGCAGAGGCGTCTGCAGAATCTTGCAACACCAGGAGCACTGGCCTGAGATGTATATTACCATGCTGGGGGTTTGGGGGCCACATAGGCCTTGAATCGGGGTCCAGGGGTGACACCTGTGGTGGGGGTCGGGGAGCAATGCCCACCCCTGAAGCCACTGAGGTTTTACTTACTGTAAAGGTGAAAAGCTGGACTCTCCTGAGCCTTCAAGCATTACTACTAGGGATTTGTACAATGGGTAGTGTACTCCTTTTATGAAAGTGGAAAGTTTGAAACACTTCACATTAGAAGGGCTATTAGGCCAGCCCGGTGGTGCTGAGGGCTGAGGCACTACACGCCACACCTCGTGCACGCCAGCGACCCGGTTCGAAATGAGACGGGCCGCCGGGGTCAGTGGGGGGAGATTGAGCTCCGCTGACTGCTCTCTTCCCGAGGATGGGTGGAGACTGAATCGCTCGCTTGGGAGCCACCTCTGCGGTAGCTGGAGGATCGCCAGTGTAGGCAGCGAGACGCGTAGTGCCTGGGGCGAGCCACAGCAAATCTGTAGCCTTGACAAGCAGGCTCAAGGGTGGGGGGGAGAAAAGCAAGAAACAAGCCTCCTATGCAGTTGGGAGATGACGGTGGCCCCAGTGGACCCTACCACATCCCAAATACCGGCCCAGACGTGCCCAGGATCTCGCTCCGGAGGACCCAATGACTTGCAGGTAGGCCCCTCACACTTAGGAGCTAGCCGCCGAGGGAGGGCGGAATCAGCCCCGGAGATGGTACCGGGGGTCAGGCCTGCCTGTAGTCGTTCGGAGAGAAGGGGTCAGGGAGATGCGGGGGTTCAGGTTGGGAGTAGGGAGGGCTCCAAGTGGGCACTCCTGAAGGATGCCCGGGGGGTGTAGGAGAATAAATAAAGTTAAAAAAAAAAAAAAGAAGGGCTATTAGGCTGAGCTGCATACAGTATGTCAACATTTACTTGCTCCTCCTGTGTTTGGAACTAGATATATTGTACACACTGATAGTGATCCAGAAAGTGAATAATTGATAATAGTGGTGTAGTATGATTATTATGGGCTGTGCACAGGTCAAGGCCCACGGATTCATTGAGACTGTGATTCTTTGTGACTTTATATGCACATATCACTGCATAGGATTGTGGTTCACGTTAAACTCAGCTACAGAGTCAAGCCATACAAAAGTGAGGGTACTGGACTTTAGGAGGGCTGACTTTGGCAAGATAGGAGAGTGCCTCAGAAAAGCACTAGCAAACAGGCTAGAAGGAGGTGTGGAGCAACAATGTGGAATTATCAAAACTGCCATCACAGAGGCAACAAGCCTTTGTGTGAAGCAAATAGACAAATCAAAATGAAAGAAAAAGCCACTATGGTTCTCAAAAGAGGTGGCTGTGAAAGTCAGTAAGAAAAGATAGCATTCGAAGTATAAGGAAACACAGAAGGAGCAGGACAGAGAGCTGTACCAGTTAAGGCAGAAGGAAGCAGGAGGGAAGTCAGAATAGCAAAGGCCCAAACTGAGGAAAAGATAGCCAACTCAGTTAAGAAGGGGATAAAACCTTTTATAGGTACATCAGCGGCGTGAAAGACAAAGGAGGATAGTGAGGCTGAATAGAATGAACAGTGGGTGAGGCAGAGGACAGTAAAAGCAGGAATACTGAACGAATATTCTGCTCAGTATTCACAAAAGAGGAGGGGAAGTGCCTAATCCAATTAACAGAAGCACTCTTGATAGGGGGTCGATCCCAGTCCTTTCACAGAAAATGGTTCTGCAAGAACTCCTAAAACTGAAGGTGACAAAGCAATGGGTCCTGATGGAATTCACCCAGAATTCTAAAAGAATTAAGGAGGAACTAGTGAAACCACTGGCTACTCTTTTAATAAATCATGGGAGGATGGTGTGGTACCCGAGGACTGGAGGAAGGCGGATGTGATTCCCTTCACAAAAGTGGGACCAAGACAGAGGCAGGAAACTACAGACCTGTCAGTCTGACCTCTGTGGTAGGGAAAGTGATGGAGTCACTTCTGAAGGAAAGAATAGTTGAGTACCTAGAGGCCAGTGGAGCACAGGACCCAAGGCAGCATGGGTTCACAGTGGGAAGGTCATGTCAGACGAATCTAATAGATTTCTTTGACTGGGTGACCAAAGTAGTAGACCAGGGAGGGGCTGTGGACATGACCTACCTAGACTTTAGCAAGGCATTTGACACAGTCCCACACAAAAGATTAATAGTCAAATTAACCAGCCTGGGAGTGGGACCCAGGATGGTAGCCTGGGTAAAACATTGGCTGGACAACAGGACACAGAAGGTAATTGTAAATGGAGTCCACTCTGAAGAAAGGGGGGTTACTAGTGGGGTACTGCAGGGTTCAGTATTGGGTCCAGTCCTTTTTAATGTCTTCATCAGTGACATTGTAGAGGGACTGGAAGGAAAAGTATGCCTTTTGCAGATGACACAAAGATCTGCAACAGGGTTGATACACAAGGAGGCGTGGAAAGGATGAAAGGGACTTGGCAAGGTTGAGGAATGGTCAGACGATGGCAGCTAGGATTCAATGCAAAGAAGTGCAAAATAATGCACCTGGGAAACAAGAACCCAGGGAAGAATACACATGGGTGGGGAGGTAGTAACAACAACAAAAGGAAAGGGACCCCGGGTAATCATATCAGATGACCTTAAGGTTAGCAAGCAATGTGAGAAGGCAGTGGGAGGGCTGAGGGTATACTGGGATGTATAGGGAGAGGCATCAGCAGCAGAAAACAGGAAGTTGTTATCCCTCTGTACAGACAGTTGGTGAGACCCCATCTGGAGTACTGTGTCCAGTTCTGGAGACCCCATCTCCGCAAGGACATAGACAGGATAGAGGCAGTCCAGAGGAGGGGCAACTAAAATGGTGCAGGGTCTGCAAGAGAAGCCGTATGAGGAGAGACTAAAGGAGCTTAATATGTACACCCTTGAGGAAGAAGGAGAGGGGGGACATGATAGAAACTTTTAAGTACCTCAGTGGAATCAACAAAGTCCAAGAGGGTAGCATATTTCAGAAAAGAGACTTGCAAGAACAAGTGGACACAATTTAAAATGAGAGAGGAGGGCGGTTCAGGGCAATGTGAGGAAGTATTATTTCACAGAGAGAGTAGTGGATGCATGGAACAGCCTTCCTGAGGAGGTTAGGGGTCTAAAACTGTGGGAGAATTCAAGAATGCATGGGACAGACATAAGGCAATTCTTGTGGGGTAGGAAGAAATAGGCTGTTGGTTAACTAGGATCTGC
The DNA here is from genome assembly GCA_016271365.2 of Neoceratodus forsteri. Lineage (NCBI taxonomy): Eukaryota > Metazoa > Chordata > Ceratodontiformes > Ceratodontidae > Neoceratodus > Neoceratodus forsteri. The sequence continues at coordinate 156,228,639 of CM057449.1, read as the reverse complement.
GGCCTATCACAGAGTAGAAATGGGCAGACTAGATATGAACATGGTCCTTATCTGCTGTCCAAAGTCATGTTTTCTATGACATGACAATACAGGTTGTCTCACATACCCTTATGACTGAGTGGGCATGCACCTTCCGTGAAATGGGTTGTACAGACGGTCAAGTTAATAGTGAAATAAAAACTTAAGAATTCAACTTTTGAGTCTCTATATGCTTGAGTTTACTGTATCAGTGAAACAAACCTAAAGTTGTTGCACAGGTTTCATAGAAGAAAGATTTAGAGAGGCGCCACTGGCATGGAGTGAGACTGCAGGCCAGAAATTGAACATGTCATGCGCCAAGATGTTCTGTATGAATGAGATTGTGCTTATATATTGTGCAATATTACTATGCACGTAACACTGCATAAGACTAGGGTGGAGACCATAGAGGTTAGTCCTGCTTTGTTTTATGACTAGTTGAGGATGTAACTCCCAAATGCTGTTTGAAATAGGTCATGGCAATACTGAAACATAAAGGTATGAGGTCAATCTGGTTGATCCTGCCTTTCTGAACCAAACTTGTGGTACAGATTTTCGAAGGGGACACCACTGGTCTGAAGTAAGTTATAGACTAGAAGGAGAAACAAAACAAACAGGTCATGTCCAGGGTTTCATCATGAATGAGACTGTGATAAATTGCATCTTCTTATTGGTACATATTATCCTGATGTGTTTATAACTGGTACAGATATGCATTGACATGATGGAGAGAGCGAGAGTATTAATTTTGTTCAATAGTGGATCATTCAATGGCAGTACTGTTACTGGGTCAGTAGGTGTCATCTCTTTGACATTGTCGCAAAACTGTCTATAATGGTATCAGCAGAGATTGGCATTAATGTCCCTTGCTCAGTTGTCATAATTGCTAAAGCATTAAGCCTCTCCTGGTTCATTGTTGAATGAAGCCAAGTGTGCAGACATCTCAGAATACTAAGTCCACGTTCACATGAACAACTTGTGACAGGGATAGTCTTTCCAACTTTGACTAATTTTTTCAGGGAAGGAAACATTAGAATATCTAGTCTGTTATAAAACAATGTCATATCTTTCACCTCATCTTGAAAGTGCTTGACAAAGTTTTTAGCAGCAACTTCTTCATTTGAAATGTCAGTTCCATAATGATCAGCTATATGTTTCAGAGACAAAAAGTTTAGAAAATTTGATGATTAGGGTGAGCAAGCTTGAATGCCAGTTAATATTTCTTTGTTTACTGTAGAAAATCTTCCATCATGCTCTGCAATCATTCTGTCCAAACAAGGATACCACAGCTTGGATCTGTAACTTTCTTCATTATGGGTCACTTCACGTGATCCAGAGGCTGTTTCAACAAAGAAATTATCAGACTTGGGATTTGCTTTGCACTTGCGATGTTCTTAAACCTGCAAAATCAGTATATGAAGTCTCACAAAACTGACGGGCTTTATTATACACATCATTGGCTGATGTCTCATTTTGCATCTCTGACAGAGTTGTGGTGACAGCCTCAACAGCTGTTACAGCAGTTGACAAATCAAGGGATTCTTTCTGCAGGAGATTAAGCAACCCATTGGTTGTGCTCAGTAGTGTCTGAAAAACAAACAGACAGGAAACTGTTGCCCAGTTGCAAGCTTCTTTCGTAATCCGTGAGAGGTTGCATCAGACCCCATAGACAAACAATTTAAAAGTGCATCAAATGTTTTCAGCACAGCAATGACTGACTGAAGTCTGTGACAGCAAAAACAGCTCCTCCGTGAATAAAGGTGATCGAGTCCTCACCAAATCCACTGAAAACAAGACTCAGCACTCAATAGTTGGCATATATAGCAAGCATAATTTAATAGAACAGACGCCAAACAAAGCCAAAACAGCTACAGGATGCACAGCAAGGCAAACTCCCGGCCGGTTTCGTGCAGTCACAAGTCTCTGGCAATTCTTTACATGTATTACAAAGCACGAGATTTAGATAATGGGCACAACAATGTACATAAATTGCCTTATCATGAAACATTTGAAATCTTTCTTGAACTCCACTTATATGACCACTCATCACAGGAGCCCCATTGTAAGCCTGAGCAACACAAAACAGCTTGTCTTTTTTTTTTTTTTTAAATATTATTTTATTGTTTCCATTTTTCTCAGGAGAGGTACATATGCGAATTCTGGATACAATTCTTATGTAGCATTTCATCACATTAGTATCATCATACATAATGGTCTTTTACAATTAATCTCATTATGTCATTGCTCTATATGTCAGTTATGTATTTCATATGCCTTTTATCCCTTGTGGTAGTCTATATCGTGTCAACGGAATTATTCTTATTATGGAATCAAATCTGGTCTCTGATCTGAAATCCAGAGCCACCATTTGGTCCACATACTAATGGTTTTCTGAGCTTTTAGGTGGAGCTGGGTGGTCATTAATTCCATTCTGTATATTTGGTATACTATGTCCTCCCACTCCCTGGGGTAGGTGAGTCACTCCTGTAGCCACTTCCTGGTGATTGCTTTATTAGCTGCCAAGAGTAACATAGCTAGTAAGTGCTTTGTATTGCCTCTTCTCAGTTCCTTTGTGAATTTTCATATAAGTGCTATTTCTGGTGTTAAAATTCCTATTTCTGGAAACAATTTTCCCAGTACTTCTCCTACCTTTTTCCAGAATAATTCCAGTGCTGGACAGCTCCAAAATATGTGGGTATGGTTAGCTATTTGTTCTCCACATCCTCTCCAATATGTCTTACCTAGTTGCTGGTTGTATTTTCCAACTATCTGTGGGGTTCTAAAAAATTTTATCAGACATTTCCAGCCAAATTCTCTCCAGGTTAGTGATCTCGTGATTTTATGTACTGTAGTGTACCTCTCCTCCCATCCCTCCTCTTCTATATTAATACCTAGTTCTTCCTGCCAGCATTGCTGAGAATTTACCTTGGACTTTTTCTGATTGTTCATTACAGCTTGATAAGCTTTTGATATTATATGATCTGGTACTGCTGTCTCTATTGTGTTTATTATTATCCTCGTGAATGGGTCTCTCTCTCTCTCTCTCTCTGGTTCCATTCCTTGGCTAATTCACTTGTGCAGTAATGTCTTATCTGGAGGAATCTGAAAAAGTCCTGAGTTCTCAGTTGGAATTTTTCTTGTAATGTTCTGAACTGGCTAAATACTCCTTGATCATATAATTGATAGAATCTGGTCAGGCCTTGTTGGTGCCATCTAATAAAATTATTGTCCTGTCTGGTTGGCTCAAATCTAGGATCTACTATTATTTTTTGGATTAAATTGATTTTAGAATCATTAATTTGTTTAAGTAATGATCTCCATACTTTCAAGAATTGTCTAGTTTGTCATAATCTGATTTCTTGTTGCATAATTGTTCTTGATATGGTGTGGCCAAATAAGTACTTCTCCATCTCTTCCGGCTGTGGTCCTCTTTCTATTTCTTTCCAATGTGCATCTTCTGCCCTATCATCTAGCCATTGTAGTATATGTGAGATTACTACTGCCTGTGTATATAGTTCTAGGTTTGGGAGGGAAAGGCCTCCCTTGCTTTTTGGTAACTGGAGAATTGTATATTTTATTCTCGGTTTCTTCTCCTGCCATATAAACTTAGATATCATGTTATTCCATTTTTTAACATCTGACTGTTGCGGATATATTGGTAGGGTCTGGAAGAGGTATAAGCACCTTGAAAGTATATTAATTATAATTACCTCTATTCTTTGAGTTAGGGAGAGGGGTAAAGGGTCCCACCTCAGGAAATCTTCCTTAATAGATTGTATTAGTGGGCCATAGTTAGCTTCACATAGGGCTTGAGTGTCTTTCGTTAATATTATTCCTAGATATCTGAACTTATTACTTGTCCACCTCAGTGGGAATCTTGCCTGTATGGATTCACTTGGTTTATAATTAATAGTTAAGACTTCCATTTTTCCTGTGTTTAATTTATATCCTGAGATAGCCTCTATCTCCCACAAAAGGGAAAACAGTTTTGGTATTGAGGTTTCTGGTTCTGTTAGGTAGATCAGTAGGTCATCTGCAAAGAATGCTGTTTTATTATTAGTATTAAGGTATTTAATCCCTGTAATGCTTTTGTTTTCCCTAATAGCCCGCGCTAGTGGTTCTGCATATATAGTAAATAATGTGGGGGATGGGGGACAGCCTTGTCTTGTTCCTCTGTTTAGTGGGAATCAAGTTGAAAACCAGCCATTTACCTTTATCATAGCTTGTGGAGATGTATATACATATTTTGTATGAGTTTTAGAAAGTCTGTTGGGAAGTTGAATTTTTCCACTGTACAGTATAGCTTAAGAATCTCCAGGATACTCTGTCGAATGATTTCTGTGCATCCATACTCAAAAGTATGAAAGGTTTATTTCTCTTTTGTATTTCTTCTAATAAATATATTGTTCTTTTAACATTATCTGCTGTCTGGCATTTTATTATAAAATCTGCTTGGTCTTTATTTATAATATGGGAGAGTATACCTTCCAGTCTTTTGGACATAATGGCTGTAAAGAGTTCATAATCGTGATTTAAAACTGAAATTGGCCTATAGGATTCACAATTCAATTGGTCTTTTCTGGTTTTAGTAATGTTGAAATATTAGCATATTGCCAACTGTTAGGGATAGGAGAGTCACTTCTTTGTATTGCTGTGAATAATTTGGTTAATGGTGGGAGTAAACTTTTTTTTAATGTTTTATAGAATTCTGCTGTATAGCCATCTGGGCCCGGGCTCTTATTTGGTTTGGAATGTTTTAATATATTATTTATTTCTTGGGTTGTAATTGAATCTATCAGAAATTTCCCTTGTTCCTCTGTAATTTGGGGTAGTTTAATTTTTGTAAAGAATTTTTTTTTATATTCTTCCTCTTCTGGTTCCTGTGGCTGATGATATAGTTTGAAATAAAATTTGTTGAAGCCTTCTAGTATGTCTTTTGTTTTGTTTAATATATTGCCTTGTGTCGGGTGTTTTAATTTAGAGATTGTTGCTACTGCCTGCTGTTTTCTCAATCTACAGGCTAGTAATTTAGCTGCTTTGCTTCCTCCCTCACAGTACTTTTGCTTTACATACATCAAAGCTTGTTCGGTTTTTTGATTTAATATATCCTGTAGTTTTGCTTTTACCTGATTAATCTGATTAGTCTGTTTAATCTTGTCTGTTTTCCCTGTCACATGATCTTGTTGCAGTCTTTCTAATTCCTTTTCCAACTCTTTTTGATTTTTATCTCTCTTTTTATTTTGATGTGTTGCATATGCTATTATCTCCCCCGCACCTTAGTACTACCTTTAATGTATCCCATAGTGTTCCCTGTTATTTCTTCTATAGTGTTTTCTTGTACTATTCTGGGGATCCATTGCTGCATTTTTTCTTTAAATTGTTTATCTCTTATTAGCATATTGTTAAATCTCCATTGTCTTACCTGTGTTTCCTGCTCTGCTTCTAGTTCTATAGTGATGATTGCATGGTCTGATAGGAAGATTGGAAGAGTCTTGGTCTTATATATTATATCAAGTGATTCAGCCTCAACTAAAAAGTAGTCAATCCTGCAGTAAGTGTTATATACCCCTGAAAAATGTGTGTGACAATGCCTCCAGGTATCTATTAGGGCTAGATCTTTTATTAACCTCTTGCCATGTTTCTGGCCCTTTGTGGCCTTGGGGGTGTTAGGGCTTGAGCTGTCCTTTGTTGGATTCATTAACAGATTTAAGTCCCCTCCCAAAATTAGTTTCCTTTGCTTAAAGGCTATTATTTTATCGAAGACTGCCTGATATACTGTACTTTCTGAGCCTGGTGGTACATATAAACTTCCTACTGTGTATGTTTGTCCCTCCCAAGTTCCCTTTATTAAAGATAACCTGCCCTCCCCATCCTGATATGTATCCGTTATCTGAAATGTTGACATTCGTTGGATAAGGATTACTGTGCCTCTCCTGCGTCCTCTTGTATATGTACCAGCCACTACTCCTGTCATTCCATATTTGAGTAACTTCTGGTGTTCTTCTTTCAATAGGTGGATCTATTGTAAGAGAATAACTTCAGGGTGCATTTTTTTTTTTTAAGTGGAACATTATTTTAGTTCTTTTTATAGGATTACTTAGTCCGTTTACATTCCGGGACACCACTTTTATGGTTTTCTTAATCTGTGACATTGACTATCGATTCTGACGGTATCCCCATCCACATTCTCTTATATCTGTTGCCTTGTATTACTTCTATTATGTTTATGCTTCTGAGTTTCTTTACTTCTGACCTGCGTCTTCCCAACCCAATTTTCAATTCTCTTTGCTCTGCTTTAGTTTTGTACCTTCTCCTTTGTTTCTGACCCCTTCCTATCTGATTATCTACTTCCCTCTGCTCGTTAACTATATACGTGTGACTTCCAACATCAGATTAATCTCTGACAAGGATGGAATATTCCATCTAGTTTGGGCTTGCCTTACCCTGTAGGCTTGCCCCAGGGGTTGTACATATCTCCCATAATTTAAATAAAAATAAATTCGGGTCTTTTCCGGATTCCCTTCCTGGTGTATTGGTCCTTTTAAATGAATACCTAAATAATATCCATAGTTATCAACATAAAATATTAAAAAAACAAGAAAAAATATACAGGTGCTTCGCTCTGGCCGCATCTTCGCTCTTCCTCTCCCCCAAATCCCCCAATCAACTGAAGTTCTGGGATATAAAACAAACAATCTATTTTTCATAGGTCTGTAATTTAATGTTCAGTTCACTTGGTCTCCAAGTTCCATCTTCTTCTTCAGTTCTATTATCTCATTGTGACCTTTCATATTGTATTTTTTTATCTTTACTTTTCTTAGAGTTAATCTGTGAAGAGCCTCCCGCAAGCCCCGGTCCGAGAGCAGAGCGCGCCCCCCGGCAAACTTAAAAGGCGATCATCCTCTCTGCATACTGAGAGGGCCTTGCTCTCCTTTTCCAGCCTCTCACTTGAGTCTCAGGTAGTCCTCCCCCCCCCAGAGGTCGCTCAGGTCCTGTGGGGCTCACCTGGCCCAGTCTAGGTATTTCCCTAGGATTTTTCCACCCTATGAGCTCCTATATAGCTGGTCATACTCTCTTTAGTCCTCTTTCCTGCGTTCACCCTCTTTAAGACACCATTCCTGTGCTTGTCACCTTGGGTGTACCCGCCCCTACATCAATCACCATTCTTTTTATAGGGCTTTCTGTATTGCTTATCTGCAAGTTGTGGAGAATGCGACCGGCTTCCCGATCTTCTCCCTCACCTATTAAGCATTCCCTTTTCTGGATCTCAGGGCCCATCAGTACCTTCTCCAAGCACAATCTCTCACTTTGAGTCTCTATGACTATCTCTGGTAAAAGGATTTCAATTAGAAAGCTCACAACCTGCTTCTCAGGATCTCCTTTCCACTTAAGGAAAGTTTTGTGTACTTCTTCCCACCGGAATATCTACCCCCTATCTAGCACGGAATCACACCCTCTCAGGCTTCCTTGTGATCCCCATCCAGGGCCTACCCCCTCGAGTACCGGCTGTCCCCTTCACCCCAGAGCCGCTCCCCCACTCCCCAACCAGCCCCTCATTGGGAGATGCTCAACACACATCATTTTGATTTACAAAATTGGCCCAGTAGTCTCTTTATCTCGTCTAAAACTACTTGCTGTGATTCCCTTTCTGGTCTTCTCTCTTTTCTCAGTCCCAAATATGGCCTGTTTGATTTTCCTGGTAATTTTGTGGGCAGCTTGAATCCTCTCTCTCTCTCTCTCTCTCTCAAGTCCTCCATGGCATCCTCCACCGAATCGTATGTCATCTGGCCATTGGGATATTGAATTAGTAGTCTGAATGGATAAAGTGTCCAAAATTTAAGCTGCAGCTGTCTTAAAATTGGAAATAAAGGTACATATTCTCTTCTGCTTTGCATTGTGATTCTCGCGTAGTCATTGTCAAAAAAAAGTCTCTGTTTTTCTCTGAATATTTTACCTTTTGCCCATGCTTTTTGTAATATTCTCTCTTTGGTTTGGTAACTTGAAAATCGAACTATTAATGAGTGGGGCCCCTGTTCTGGATCTTGTGGTTTAGGGCCAAGTGCTCTGTGGGCTCTCTCTATGTCTAATGAACAATCCTGTTCAAGATTTAATTCTTCCTTTAGTAGTTTTTCAATGTACACTCTCATGTCTCTGCCCTCACTATCTCCTGGAATTCCATATATTCTCATATTTTGGCGTCTCTGTCTGTTTTCAGCATCTTCTTGTCTCTCCCTTAGTGCCTTAGTTATCTCCAAGATTTGAGTTATAGTTATTTGTATACTCGTAATCTCTGAGGCCTAATCTGTTTCATTTTGTTCCAGAGTCTTTATCTGATTCTGTAGGTTCGATACATCCATTTTTAACAAATCATGTTCTGATCTGAAGTCTTGGAAATCTTTTTTGATGTCCTGTAGATCGGTTATTATTCTATCTAATTTGTTGTTAAGAATTAAGTAATTGTTTTTCAGTTTTCTACATTTGAGTCTCTTGCCTGAAGATGACAACTGGGCCTGCAATATTTCAGAAGTCTGAGAGTCCGATATTTCAGTTTCTGATTTTTCTTCTTCTATCGGTAGTACTTCGAATCTGTTCATATTTCCCTTTTGTGTACTCAATGCCATCTGCAAACATTTCTCCATTTACTTATTTCTTTCATTTGATTTTGGCTTTTTAATATTTTTTTGGGGGGGGGAGGTCTAAGCGGAGCTCCGATTTCAAGCTGCCATTCGGTGCAGGGCTGCACCAGAAGTCCTCACACATAACAGCTTGTCAACTGCTTTTTCAAACAGTCTTCTAAAGCAGCAGTGATACTGACAGCATCAAACTTCTCCATTTTAATAAATACAAGAAACCTTTCCATTATCTGTCCATTGCTGTTTACATAGCACACACAGACTGCTAGGTGTTCACATTTTTTACTATCTCTGGCTTCGTCAGCCATGATTGAAAATGTTTCTGCTGAGATTATCTCCTGAATAATGCATGCAAGTGTTTCTTTAGAACAGCTGCTAATTAGTTCGTTCAGTGAATTTGGTGAAGTATAACTTGCATTATCTGGTGGTCTGTATTTTGCAAGAAAGGGGTCACATTTTTTTATGAGATCTAGGAGTTCAAGAAAGATTCCCCAGTTCATACTGTCTGGGCTCACATCATGTCCCCGAAATGCCAGTCCCTGTTTACCCAAGTATCTAGTTATTTCCACTAGTCGCTTCATGTACTCTCTCCGATCATGGATGCCTTTGTCACTTGCCCTGTTAATGACTCATTCTGTAGTGCCAGTTTCCTTTGTACATTCAACTTCTGCCCAGCGCGTCATGCTACTCAAATGAACAGCCAAAAAGTCATGTTCCCTAAATGATTCCGTAGCTCTTTTCCAATTTGTGAATCCTTTACCAAGTACAGCATCTCCAAATGACCTAGCATTCCTAGTGCTAAATACTCTACAAGGGAAACAATATGCTGCATTGGCTTGAACTGAGTATTCCAACCAATGAAATGTTTTAAACCAATCAGCGTGAAATGACCATTTGTGTGCATTCGTGTTTTTACCAAAATAAGTTGATGGAAAGTTATAATTATGCAGCTGTACAGGTCCACAATCACTACTGCCAAGGTCACTTGGAGATTTGCTGTTTGTGGCTTCAGGATATTCTGCCACTGGTAATGGAGCAATATTGTCTACCATTTTTCCCAGTAGCCCCATCTGCCCCCTTCTGTGTGATGCTGGTTATTGCCTTGGCTATGACTGCTTCCTAAGTCATGAAAGGATGCTGCACTGGAATGCGACTGCTGTACTGCTACATGTACATCTGTTACCATGATTACATCTCCTCCTTGACATTCTGATTGAGATACTGGCTGCGGGTCATTAGTCTTTCTGAAATAGCTTCTTATATCCATAATTAGAGATATGCGAAATTGGAAAATTTTGCCTAGCGAAATATTTCACGTAATTCCTGCATTGCGCAAACTTTTTTGCCTAGGCGAAACATAATTTCGCCTCCTATTCCACTTTCGCATAATGCAAAATTTTGCCCAATTTTGCTTCCATGTAAGGCATAATTTCGCCATTATCCTTAATTTCACCAATGTTTTTCAATTTCACCAGCGTAATTGCAATGCATTGTGGATAGACAGCTGAAATATCACGTGCAGGCTGTTTCCTGCACAGTATATTGTCTGCTGAGTTGGAGAGTAATTCGGTGTGGTGCATAACAGCCAATAATCCCTTCAAAAACCTCTTTATTTGTGATTTTTGAGAGTTAATTCCTCCCAAAGTCTCATATAGGATAGTGTATGGGAGCCCATACACAACCAGGCTATTCTAATACCGAGTGGTTTCCATTGACTAGAGGACCTCGAGAGCGAAGCTCAAGAGGTCCCTACTGTCAATGGAAACCACAAGGTATTAGAATAGCCTGTTGTGTATGGGGCACCTACACTTTTCTATATAGTGTATAGCCCCCCAAAATAAGTATGCTTACTTCAGTAAGCCTCCGTGATCAGCCCTTGCCACCGGATGCTCCCTTCTCATTTTGCCGCTCACCAGTCAGCTCGCGCATGCAGCTTCTCAACTGCCCCCTATCCAAAGAACAGCACAATTTGAGGACGGTTGTATTGTGATGTCCTCACTAACGCAGAATGAGAAGTCATTCTGCATTAATGAGGACATCACTACTGAAGCAGAACAACTTTTTGTGGTGTATGGATTTCCATACACAACCGCATTCCACCATACACTATAATTTAGTTCCTAGTGCTGCTAGTGAACATTTTTTTGGTTTTGTATCTTTGGATAATACTTAGTCAACCTTAGGTAGTGTTTTCAGTTTTCTCTGTGTCTGTGAGGGAGTTGAGTGGGAGAGGGTCGACCGTGAGATGTGTATGCGTGTGTATGTGAAAGTAGAGCAGGCTAGTTCCTAATATTTGACATATTTCTCATAAGTTGTGAGTGAGTTTCTGTAATTTCTTTTAAGTCTTAATACTTTTTGTTTGCGTGCTTCTTATTTGTTATATTTTTCTTACATATTGACCCTTTTTGGGTAACTTTATCTGAATGGTTACTACATTCTGACTGAGTAGTTCTGTTCCTGTTTCCCTTTGCTTAGTCACTTTTGTGATTTATTTTTTTATTGAAAGTATTCGTGTACATTGACCACTTGACTTGTCCCTATCCAGGTACACTGCCCTGCTGAATTGCTCACAGAAATTAATATTGTGATCTAGCCTCTGCATTGCACTGTTCCTGTTTTTCAATTGAATTTGCTTACCATATTAACCCTTTCCTCCCTGTTACACCACTGTTGCTTACTACCTGACCTACTATATCAAAACTACATCATTTTCAACTAGATAGTGGTGGTCCCTGCATGAGTTTTGGAGGTGACTTTGTTCATTTCAAATCTTGTTGTCCCTTCCGTCTGATATATCTGTAAGTCATAACTGCACTTAGTAAGTACTAACGCACTGCAGTACTTGCCTTATCCAAACACCACTTATCCAGACTGTCGTTCGTATTTTGACTGAGAGGTGTTCTGTGTGGTTGGTTTAGTTTAGTTTTTGTGAACCTACCAGCACCTACCCGGTTATTATTAAGTTGTGTAATAATCATTCCATTTAAAAACTGACCTCTGATTAAGAACCACTTACGTATTCTTTTCACATTTACTGCACAACCTTGTTGTGGTGGTGTTCTCTGTCCGTTTTGGATTGAAAGTCTCTTACTTTTGTCCTCCTGTTACCCCATGTTACTTAACATTTGTTTTTGTAATTGAAAAAATAAAATGGTGTTTTCACACTCGAATAGGCTACAGTAGGAGTTGTAGGTAGTTATATACACTATAGTGCAGCTACCGGTTCTGATTTCTGTTTGCCATTTGTAGATAGCACTGCAGGTGTTAAATCACACTTATTTAATAGAAATACATAATAATATAGTTCCAGAGGAAGCCAAATGAAACAAACATATAGATATGCCTGCCAAGAGACGTTCAGCTTCAGGTAAAGGTGCCAGGACGTGAGGTGGCTCAAAGAAGTCTGTTGGAAGAAGCAAACCTATTTCTGAATCAGTGCCCTCTGAGGCCTCTGCTGCTGCTGTGGCAGCCAGTAGCAGCAAATCAAAGTTAGAAGTGGCTTGATGTCTGTGGCTCATTTTGTTACTGCCCAATCTGTAGCTAGTATGCTTGTTGGGGATGATACTGGGAATAAGGGAGACACTCACACCAATGGAGGCACAGAGGTCCAGGATGAGGTTGAAAAAGTTGTCAGTGTGACTGCTGTTCCTGCTCAAGGAGGAACTGATAGTGGTGAGGGTGATAGTGTCCAGCCTCAGCCCATTTCTCCTGGAGAAGGAAATAAGGAAAGTCAGCCCACCAACAGTGAGGAGGTGCCAGAGAAGGGAACGTTTGTCTGGCAGTAGACAGTGATAGGGATGAGGAGGAAGATATAATATGTTTTGGTACAGATGATGAGGAGGTGTTGGATCCCCTGTGGGAGCCAGAAGTGAAAAAGATGAAGGGTGATGATGTAGGACTTTAGATGACAAGAATGAGGGTGAAGATATCAGCAAGCCTACAACAAGCAGTCCAGTCACCCCACCTCCCAAACATAGCTTGGTGGATGTCATGCAAGCGGCACAAAAAGAAAAAAAAAAACTTCCACACCTTTGGCTACACTGTCCAAGTCTCATGTCAGATCAAGAGTTACAAAGTCCCTAGTGTTGGATTTTTTTCTTGCTTGATGCAGCTGATGACACCATGGCAATATGGCAACTGTGTCAAGCACATGTGAGTCGTGGAAAAAAGGGCAGCCACATAGGCACCGATGGCCAGCACGCCCACTTGAAAAACAAGCACCCATTGCGCTGGCACCAACACCAGAAAGATATCACAGCTGTTGGCAGGACTTCTCTTGTCAACCTTAACGTTAGTGACAGCAGTGCAATACAGCAGGAGGAGGGAGGGCTGAGTGGGTCGGTGGAGGAGGAATGTGAGGATTCTGAGGAATCATTTTCTCTCTCTCGACTAGTGGGCATGGTAGCAGTGGAGCTGCCACTCCCTCGAGTTATAAAAGTACACCACCAGGCACCAAATCCACCAAAATAACCAGAGTCATACATGCTGCACATCCCAGGCCCCATGAGTCACCTGGTACCCCAGCAAGAACAACATTGGTGGCACAGGTAAAGCATTTTTGTCAACCCGTTCCCAAGATGCAGCCCACACTGAAGAGTGTGTTTGAGTGGCACTCAAAGTACCCCCCATCATGCTGCTGCACGTGAGCTGAACGCAGCCACAGCTGAAATGCGCACCATCGACCTGTTCACCTTCTCCTTTGTGGAGAATCCAGGATTCCACTGTTTGATGGCCCGTGCCTGTCCCAAATGGCAGGTGCCATCTCGAATGTATTTCTCCAAACGTACCATGTCTGAACTCTACAGGAGAGTTTCACAGTCTGTCCTACATGCCATGAAGCATTCTGCCTCAAAATATATCCACCTTAGCATGGATATGTGGACAAATGGGCAAACAGTGGGCAGCTCATATCTGTGCATAACTGCACAATGGGCACAGGTACCTGGGGTGGTTGTTAATTTGGGCTCTGGCAAAAGCTGCGTAAAGCAAAATTGTGGTGGTAGCAACACACCTGGTATTCGTCAGAATGCAACCATAACTATGCAAAGTGTTAAAGGGTCTCATACTAGTGAGAAAATGCTGAATGTGCTGCTAAATCAGACTGATGAGTGACTCAACACACACTCACTCACTCACAGTGGGGTTTATTGCCAGTGACAATGGCTCCAATGTGGTTAAGTGCATTACTGGTGGTGTTTTTTTCAGAGTTCCTGGTCTGGCACACTGTCTTAATCTAGTCATGCAGCAATTTCTGAACACCAATGAAATAAAGGAAACTGTGACTGTCGCCAGATGTATCTGTGTGCACTTTGCCCATTCTGCAAAGGCCTGTGACCATCTGCATGAGCTGCAGAGGCAGTATAGCACAGTGGTCTAAGGCTCTGAGCTGCAAATCTGGTGACAATCCAGCAGACCAGACCTGGGTTTGAATCCCACAGCTTCCACTTGTATACTGTGTGACCCTGAGCAAGTCACTTAACCTCCTTGTGCTCCCAGGTCGCTCCTGTAAAAAAGTTTTCAGCTTCGTGTGCTATACCTGGTTAAACAACTAAATAAACAACCATCTGCCTCAGCACTGTATGAAGCTTGATGTTGCTACCAGGTAGAACTCCATGCTGTACATGCTGGACAGGCTGTATGAGTAGTACAAGGCAGTTTCAGATTACCTACTGCTGCACACCACCCGTGACAGTGCTGCAGTGTCCATCGCCCTAACAACGGAGCAGTGGCAGCAAATGGATGGCATAATACGCATTCTGCATCCATTTGAGCATGCAACACAGGTTGTGAGTTGGGACACTGCCTGTATAAGTCAGTCAACACCCCTTATATGTGTGCTGAGGCAGACACTGGTAAATGTCCATCACCAGTTGGAGGCCAGTGATGATTACAGTTCTGTTCATGTAATGGGTCACATGCTCCATATACTGGAAAGCAATACACATATCTGTGGCATTATGCAGTATAATGAGTTTGCTATTGCTACCATGCTGGATCCATGATACAAACATAGCTTGCCTACTATGCTTGAAGGGGGTCATGAGCACGTGGAGAAATTGACCAATTACCTTGTCAGATGGGTACATGGTGCACAGATGAAAAATGCAGAGACACAAAGGGCACATATAGATATACCAGGTGTTGCCACCACCACCACCACCACCAGTAAATCATCAGAAGCCACCAAATCGGACAAAATGTCAAAGTCGCAGCACAGCACGGCAGGTAATCCCATTTGAGATGCTCTGTACCAGGTGGGCGTTGAAGAAACTGAAGACAAGGAGGAGGGGCATGATGAGGCAGCAGGACTCAGGGCAGAACAATGTATGGTGGATACCTACATGGGAGACACCCAGCACCCTGGCATCACTGATGAGCCACTGGTGTACCAGAGCAGCAAAATGAGTGACTGGCCCACACTGGCATCTGTTGCTTTTAAATACCTCAGCTGCCCACCATCCAGTGTCAGTGTGGAACAGGTGTTCAGTTCTGCTGGGGCCACTGTGCGTGACCTTAGGACAAATCTGTCACCGAAGAATGTTTCCATCCTAACATTTATAAAAATCAATGAGGCTCACATTCCGCATAACACAATTATTTTGATGGTGTTGCCCCAAGAACTGTGTATCGGGGACGATGATGACAATGAAGACGTCCACACTGGCAAGGCCTCTACTAGCAGGGAAGTAGATGAAGCAGCAATGATGACTGAATTTCCACCTGCTGACGACTCCAGTCTTGAAGACCGTGAGGGCTGCTTCATGGATGACGTGTCACTGGAAGAAGGCTAAAGATGTTCTGCCCCACCCCCACAGCCACCACCAGCATCATCACCCCCATTTCAACTGAATATGCTGTTTTATGTTATTGTTATACATTTTAAAATTTTATTTTGCTGGTTGTTCTCAGTTACACATCCAGTTAAACCATTTAATTTGATTACCCAGCCTAATTACAATGTTTACTTCTGAAAATCTATGAAGCTGACAGATGCATGCTCCAGTATAAATAGCAGTCTCAGACCAGTACATCAATGCTGTCTCTGAGTCCAGCTAAATTACTCCTCCTCCTCCTCCTGCAGTCTTCCACCAAAAAGAACCGTATGTTTTTAGTTGTCAGCGGTGGCCCACACCTTGCAGGTGCAGCACCTCGATCCAGTGTCCACACACCAGGATGGAAGAATTCTATTTAGTCACCAATGCCATACAGAGATGGGATGTATTGGCAAATGTCCACCAGAAAACTAAACCACCATTCCAGCTGAAGTACTTTGTTCCTGGCTGGCAATAAGAAAAAAAGAAGATATTTTGAGCATTGTTACAACTGGGTACCCTCCCCATCATTACAGGAAGCTATACTTACAGCAGGGAATGGCTGTTAAACTGGAACGCTTGACACAAACAGACTATGCCTGATGAGCACAGCCAGCAGCCAGACTGGGAGGGAGGTAACAGATGCACCCCAGCAGCAGAAATCCTGAATACTGACAGACCCATATAAAAGATAGTTACTGTCAAAGTCTGACATCTCTGTCCTGCAGTAACCACAAACTTAATACTTAACCATATCCACCAACCCCAAGCCAACCCTGCCTCAACCACCTCCTCCACCACCCGCCCACCAAAGACCATCACAAATTAGGAAATACTTGCCACCAGTTAATGAATTGCACACATATAGAACAGCAGCAGCAGCAGCAGAGCACCTGGAGTTAGCAGCTCTTGAATTCCTGCATGAGTCGAGAAAATAAAAAAATAATACAATTACAATCCGACTCAGATATCCGAGCTGCAGTCACCTATCCCTCCCAGTAATGAAAAATTCAATACTTACCTTGTTCTTGTGAAATGTGGTGCATTCCAACATCCCCTATCCAAATCCTGGGCTGGCATCCATGTTGTCATGACGATGTACTCCTCAGCACACTAGAGAAATATAAAATACGTACAAACATATAAGCACTCATGACGTCCCAATACCAACCCACCAACCACCTTCTCTCGCACCCAAAAAAATAAATACGATACTTACGTGTGCAGCTGCAGCAGCATCGATTGACTATGTGCAGAGGATCCCCATGAAGCAGACAAAGCATTACTTTTCATGGCAACTAGTCAGAGCAGCAGGCAGCAGCTACAGGCATCAGCAGCAGCACTCAAAATGTCATTCAATCCACACCGACTTAAACCCACAGAAACAACAGAGCCAACAAGGGCATTATCATTGCGAAATGATAATTCCACAGTTCTCAATCAACTGAGAAAGCAGCAGCAGCAGAAGGAAGGAAGGAAGTACAAGTTTAAGTTGCAGGACCATTTTGCAGGAGGATTTATTTTTCTCATCATGGTAAGCTGGCTTATATTGCATGTCAGGCAGTGGCAGTACCATGGTTAGGCCCAAAAAGCATTTAATCAGTGCAGAAAACAGCACATGTGGGTCCTCATGGTGGATGTGAACCATGTAACTGCATGTCTGACACCTGATTTCTGTCTGAATGTACTGTGCAATTTTTTGGGAAACATTTCTGGACATGCACTGCCTGTTCTGCACTCTCAGAAACAAGTTGTGGCATAAAATCAGTTGCAAACAGTGGACCAGAGACCATTGTTTGGTCCGGGTTGGAGTTTGGGTGCCATAAAACATCAGGACTGAGACCTGATTTGAGTATGAAGTTATTGTAACATTTTTTGGGAAACATTTCTGAACTTCTGGGCATTCACACATATATACCACTCTGGAACCTCCTCTGCTCTTCCATCCATCTCTCACCCTCCCCTTCCTGCTACTGTCAACTCCTCATCTGACCTGTTTCTTCCTCTCCCCCCCCCAACACACTTTTACACCCTGCCCCTGGGGTCAAGTTTACTTCTCGTAATTTTCTTTGCACTGGTTGTTTCAATCCATTTCTTGATTGTATCTATGAATGTTTAGTGTGTCATGTTCAGATATCCACTGCATATGCTGCGCTTTCTTGCTATGTTTGCACTTTATTTGTTGCATGTACAATGTTTGTAAATATCCACTTACAGATGTTCTTACAGTCTTTATGTTCCCTTACCTCCTACCTGATTGTAACTCTATGGGATCTCATTTGTCTACCAACTTGTCACTTTATTACCTGTACTGTTCCGTTGATTTGTATGTAACTTTCCTCCGGGTCGCCCCTGAAAAAGGGACCTCCGGGGCCCAGCAGGCTCACCCGGTCAACAAAATTCAATAAATAAATAAATAAATATTAGGCAGTGGCAGCACGACAGTTAGGCCCGGAAAGCATTTAAACGGTGCAGAAAACAGACCATTTGGGTCCTCATGGTGGATGTGAACCATGTAACTGCATGTTTGACACCTGATTTCTGTCTGAATATACTGTGCAATTATTTGGGAAACATTTCTGGACTTGTAGGTCCTATTTGGCACTGGGAGCACTGAGTTTCAGGCTGAAATCATTGCTGAACATGGCCCAAAACAGCAACTTAATGTCTGGGTGGTGGGGGTGGGGGTGCAACACATCATATCCGGACTCGGACCATATTTCTGTCTCAATTTTATGTACCATTTCTCCTGTCATATTACTTATCTTAGCATGCCTGCTCTGCACAGTTTGGCGGCAAGCGGCTGTGGTGGGGTAGTGGGGGCACTAAACATCATGAATGGAGGAGAGAGACACAAAGTTAGCATTTGTGGGAGGCAAGGCCAGGGGACACACGTTGTTAAGCTCAAAAACATATTTATGTTTAACTTCGCAGTAAAAGTGCATATGTTGCTATGATTGTGGGTACATACTAAGGGCCATCTCGGCAGATTGAGATCAGAAGGAGGGTGGGTGGAAGAGGCGAGGGACCAGGCAGAGGTATTAAACAAGAACTTCACTAGGGAAGGGATGGGATGTCTACAAAGCAAGGCACGATGGGGATAGAAGTGGTAGTGAGTGGGATCAGGGGAGCAACAGAAATGGAGCAAGAGAGAGGGAGCGGTACCCCAGGGGTATCACATCAGGGCAAGGATAAAAAGGCTAGTAAGGTGGAGGGGGATGGATGATGCTATCTCCACTGAAAGGGTGTGGTTAGCCCTCAAGGCCCTAAAGAAAGAAAGATAACTCTCCTGGGCCGGATGGCATTCATCCGAGAGTACTATGGGAATTGGTGGACATACTGGCTGCACCCCTGGCGAAGCTCTTCAACAGGTCGCTTGAGACAGGGAGGGTACCTAGAGATTG
This sequence comes from Neoceratodus forsteri, assembly GCA_016271365.2. NCBI lineage: Eukaryota > Metazoa > Chordata > Ceratodontiformes > Ceratodontidae > Neoceratodus > Neoceratodus forsteri. The sequence continues at coordinate 156,209,772 of CM057449.1, read as the reverse complement.
GCAAGAGGCACATGTGGTGCCAATCCATAAAGGGGGTTAAGGGAAGTACCAAGTAACTACAGACCCATCAGTTTGACCTCGTTGGTGGGAAAATTAATGGAGAGTATACTAAAGGAACGATTGGGGGTGTACTTGGAGGAGGTGGGAGGTCTGGATATTCGGTAACATGGGTTTGTGCCAGGCAGATCATGTCAAACCAATCTTGTGGAGTTCTACGAATGGGTAACATCAGAACTGGACAGGGGAAAGCCTGTGGATGTATCATTCTTGGACTTCAGCAAGGCGTTTGACTCTGTCCCCCACAATGGTCTGGTGGAGAAACTGACGGGGTTGGGAATAGGCCCTTTGATGGTCAGATGGATTAAAAACTGGCTAGCTGGATGCACTCAGAGAGTAGTGGTCGGTGGGGAGCTCTCAAACCCTAGAGGCGGTAGTGGCGTGCAGCAGGGCTCAGTCCTGGGTCCGATCCTGTTTAATGCATACATATCGGACATCAGGGAGGGTATAGGGTGTGAAATGAGTCTCTTCGCTGATGACCCCAAGATGGGAGCAGTAGTTGAGGGGGAAGAGGGGAGGTTGGCCCTGCAAGGGGACCTGGACACCTGGAATAATTACGCAAAATATTCCACATGGTGAAATTAGCGATTTCGCCGGCGAAATAAAATTTTGCTGCATCTCTATCCATAATAAAGTCTAGTGTTTAAACTGTGTTTTGAATTACTGACATTTCAATCATTATACACTGCACAGGAGCACAGTGCAGAGAAACAGGTATGCTAACTTGACACCTTGCTATAGTACTATAATCAGATTAAACTGCTTAAAGCCAGAAAAACTAAAGTATGCTGAGGTAATGAGTAAAAATGTCAACTCAGTAGTTGATTGAGTTATTTGATTTGGCCAGACAATAAAGACAAGACAAAAAAGCCTACAGTAGCCCTTAAACACACTTGCTGTCAGTGACTGTCTAGCTGGTGGCTAGTCAGTGACCACAGCCTGAGCACCACTGCCAGTACTACTGTCTATCCACCTGTAGATTTTTGTTATTATATTTCAGAAACCAAGTGAGTTACTGCTTTTTACAGTTAAACAATACAAAAGAGCCTGAGGCAGAAAAGGAAAAAAGGAGCAATGAAGTTGGTGACATGCAGAATTATTGTTTTACTTGTATCTCGCACTTCCTCTTTCTCAATGTTTTTTCAGATTACTTTATCAGTAACGTACTATAGTAACTGTGTATTTTTAATCACTTTTCTCACTCTGTGTAGTCTGCTGCAGCCGAGATTTTGCAGTCTGTGGGCAAGCAGAAGAAAACGACAGGTCAGGCCCTCTAGACGTCACAGCACAGGCAGGCACTGGCAGACTGTGATTGGTTGCCTATAATTCTGATTAACTTGTTTTTGCAAATTTTTGCAAAAAATGCCTACTAGTTCCACACTAGCCCTTAGGACTTTTTTGTAACAGCATAGTCTAGGACCCTGGACTGTATGGCAGCCTCTATATATTTTTTCGTTTTTTTGTTTATTTTTCTGCCAAAATGCCCACCAGTACCACAGCACCATGTTAACCCTTAAAAGCTCTCTGTGTCATACAGTATGAGGCAGGGTTGTCTGGGCCACAGTGGTCACGTGTAGTTTTTTTTATTTGTGGCCCAAAACGCCCACAGATACCTCCACTAACGCCTTAATGCTCATATGTCCACTAGTACCAGGACTAGCTAGCCCTTAAAATGATGCCATGAATTCTCCGAACTGTGTGGTAAGTACCTCCGGCTCCCACTAGCCCTGAAGTGCCCACCACAGACAGTACCTAAAAGAACTTTTTTATAGTAAAGTATGTCGAACTGAGACTCCTGACTGTGTGGCCGGGAGCCTGGATGCCTCTTCTGCTTTCTAACAAACTATATTATATATATATTTTTTTTTTCCAAAATGCTCGATATCCAACACTTGTACCATACCAAGTTAACAACAAGAAACTCTGGCACCCTCCACCTTTCAAATAAATAAATAAGTGAACACTCGGCTATAAAATTTAAAAAACTTTAATACGAAGCAATACAAACTCCACCTGATGCATTTCGGACTGACAGTCCTTTTTCAAAGGTCAATGGAAGCTTAAAAAACACATCACATATACAGTATAAGCTCAGAAGTGTGACATCATCAACAGCATAACCATTTCATTGGTCAAAATCTGTAACATCACCAAAAAGGTGCAATTTATATACAAAAAAGTGCAAAAAATAAACTTACTAAATAATAAAGAAGGGGGAAGGAAGGGGGAGAAAAGGGAAAAGGGGAAGGGGTAGCGGGAGGGAGAAGGAAAAAGAAGAATGGGGAAAAAGAGAGGGAAGGAGGGAGACAATCACAATATTTAAACTGAACACAAACTTGTCAACATCTGTTCAGCACTTTTAAAAATGGTTTTATATCAAAACTTAAATTTAAACCAGGACCACTAATCACAACCAAATTTATTATCCAAAAGGCCTCTCTTTTTTTAAGGAGGTTGTCAAAATTTCCTCCTCTCGGGTGTGGACAAACTTTATCCACTGCCATAAATGTAAAGAAATGCTCAGTATTCTCCCCTCAGTTATTTATATGTGTTGCTGTGGCATAATATAAATCATTCTTTTCTATGGCTCGCAAACGTTCTCCCACTCTAACTTTAAACATTCTAGTGGTCGTACCCACATAAAACGAGCCACAGGAGGAAGTAGCCAAATAAATAACATCGGCACTATCACAGGTTATTAGTTGGCGAATCTGGTACTCCTTTTTGGAATTGACTGTCTTAAATTGTTTTCCAGCTTCTACATGGGGGCAAAAAATGCACCTTTGACAACAGTGGCAACCTGCTCCACCCTTCGTGAGCCATGTTTGTTTTGTGGGTTCACTGTAGTGGCTATTTGATCACCTAAATTGCTTGCCCTTTTATAAACCATCCGGGGGGGGGGGCTCTGAGTATACTGTAATAATCCTGAATCAGCTGCTAGAACAGACCAATGTTTAAAAATTATCTGTTCTATTTTTTTAGCATGTGCTGAAAAAGTCATTACGTAATTAAACCTTCTATCCTGCTGCACTGACTTCTCCTTTTCTGCTAAGAGTGTTTCTCTAGGGAGAACATCTGCAAACTCTTTTCCTGCCTGAATACAGATATTGCTATAGCCCCGTTTTTTTTGTCTGTCACCCAGATCCTCGGACCACTCTTGATACTGGTCTTCTCGGGTGCAATTGCATTTGATTCCAGTGAATTGGCCTTTAGGTATATTTTTTGTAATATGGCCTGGGTGACAGCTATTCGCTTGTAACAATGTGTTACCTGCTGTTGCTTTTCTAAACAGAGTTGACTCAATTTTCAGCATTTTTCATTAATGTCACATCGAGAAAATCAACTTTAAAAAAATCATAATGGAAGGTGAACCTCAAATTACTATTAGTGCTGTGTATGTAATCAATAAACAACTGTAGATCTTCCTTTGTGCCCCTCCACAGCAGTATAACATTGGAAACATTGTATAGACAACAAACAGTACTGCTGTGGAAGAGATTAACAGCAGGATCCAAAACAACATTTTCTTCCCACATTTCTACATATAAATGCTTGATATCCAACACTTGTACGATACCAAGTACTAGCCCTGAAAAGCCCAACACAGACTGTACCCCAGAAGTCCTTAAAAGGACTTTTTCTAGTGAAGTATATCAATCTGGGATGGTGCTGGACTGCGCGGCCTCACTGGCCTGAGCTGGATCCTGGCAAGAAACAAAATATCTATATATATACACACACACACACACACACACATCTATATATCTGTATCCTTATCTATATCTATGTGTGTATGTATATATATATATATATATATATTGTTATGTGTAGGTTAATTTTAATTTTCTGGCAAAAAAAGCACACTATGCCAGTGTGAGTGTGTGTGACCAGTGCTGGACTTGCACCAACTAGGCTACCACCAGCAACACAAGTAGCCCTCCCTGGCTGTGGTACTGCTGCCCAGTACCACACTAGCCCTAGAGTCAGTTCAGTAGCCCTTAAAAGGGCTTTTTTTCTATTACAATATTATGTGGACGATTGATTGGATGATGGATCTGTAACTGGTGAGGTGGTGATGAAAGAATCTGCACTAGTTGCATGTGTGGGTGGCTAGGCCTAGTCTCACTGTCTGCTGCCTGCTGCCACTGCCTAGCTGCCTCAGGCCGCTGCCTCACATATTTATATTTTTATTTTGAGGCCAAATAAATTGCCCACTCAACTACAACATGAACTGAAAAGGGCTTTTTTTAACAGTATTAATTACTTCAGACCGCTAGCACAAATGACAAACAACTCCTGTCTCTCTCTCTAACGATTCTCAATGACTGTCTGACTGCATTGCGTATATACTATGCAACAGTTAGACAGTCCCATGATGATTCATTCAGTGCTCAGTTGCTCACGTGATGGTATATACCACAGGGCCTCCTGGGAGCTGCAGTTTTGACTTTTTGGAGAGACTCTCAACATGGGGCAGTTAGAGAGAGACAGAGAGAGCAATAACCGGAGGGGTAGAGAACAGACTAAGAGGACTTGCTAGCATGCAGGGCAGGAGCAGAGTGCTAGAGCAGCTGTTAGCATGCTGAACAGCGCCATGCTGTGGAGGAGTGAGTCAGTGTTCAGCCCGGTCCGTGGGAATAGGACAGCAGTTGGAGTGGACTTTTTCTTGGAGTTGGCGTCGCCAGAGCACAGGACCAGACCGCCCAGGAGGAGTGTATATAATAGGACTGTCTGCAGGACTCACGGGGCAGACCCAACCAGAGGAGTCGCCAACTGCAAGGTGGGTGTTTCAATTGGGCATGTTCAAGGTGGTGGCTGGGAGGGCTGGTCTGTATGTGCTCCCACTGCTCCACCTCCTTCTGTCATTGTTTGGCTGGCGCTGGCAAAGGTAGGCGGGCCGCGGCAGGCAACAAATTCCCCCGCCCCCCCAACCAACCAGGAGCGCTGAGGTGGAAGTGGGTGTGATGGCCAGGCAGCAAGCATCTCCACCGCCAGTGCCTCCTATCCTGTCTTATTAATTAAATGCATGCTGCACACGGAGGAAATTTAAAAAACAGAAAGAAGAGCTTCGTGTAACCCGGTGCCATTTAAAAGACACTTGGGGCACTGGCCCCTCTGGCCCCGGGTTAACGACACCCCTGCCAAGTGGTCCTTATCTGCTGAAAATTCTGTTTCTTGTGAGTAAAGACCTATCAGAATGCAAAAAAAGCAGATGATGTCACTACCGCCATCTTACTGAAATAAAATGTCTGTTCCTCTGAGCAATCATATGAACTGTTTTTGTATACTGTCACTTCATTTGCTGTACTGTAATTAGGGCTGCGCGAACCTCTAAAAGTTCTACTTCGCAAACTTTCTGAGTAGAACCCAAAAATGTTCTACCGGGTTTGACCTGGTTTTACTAGGGAGAACCCAGTAGAATCAGGTTCTACCAGGTAGACCTGGGTTTTACCAATTAGAACCAAGTTCTACCAAGTAAAACCAGGTTCTACCAAATAAAATCAGGTTCTACTAAGTAAAACCAGGTTCTACAGGGTACAACAAGGTTCTACAATATAGAACGACAAAAAAAAAAAAAAAACATTTTACCTGGTTCTACTTAATTAAGAAATCCATAGAAGTATTGTTTTCGCATGTTGGGGAAAGCACATGTAGTACTAAGAATTGCTTGTATAGTTAAGTATTGCAAAGCCATGGTGCATAGGATTCTGTCTCAGTGCTCCAAAGCTTTGCAATAATTACCATTCTGAAAGTTAGAATCTTAGTACTACATGTACATACCCAAATATGCAAAATAAGATGTATGGATTGTTTTTACTCAGGTAGAACGGGGTTATATGTTGTAGGACCACCTGGTTATACTCAGTAGACGCTGTAAAATAGTGTCGAAACAGATTTAGCAAGCAATAAAGGTCAGGGATGATATATGACTCGTATATCATCCCTGATAAAATTCACTTTTTAAATCTGGTTGCAGTCCGAAGGGTTATCCCCTGAGCTATACCCCGTTACAATAATTTTAATTCTTCCCCCACTGTTAGGAACTAATACAGCCCAATTACTGTGGGCATGGGCGATAAATAAATGCGTCAAATAGCTGTGTCCAAAACATGTAAATTTACTCACTCCCAAACAGGTAAATACAGCATTACTGGCTGTGTCGAGCCAAGTACTTTAAGTAGCAAAATACGGGGAGATTTTTCCCTAAACAAGTCAATACAGCACTGCTGGCTGCGTAGAGTTAAGTTCCTTAAGTAGGAACACACAGGGATCGCTAACAGGTCAGTACAGCAGCACTCTGTGTTGAGTAGCTGTGTCCAAAACAGGTAAATTTACTCCCAAACAGCTAAATACAACTCTACTGGCTGTGTTGAGTCAAGTACTTTAAGTAGTAACACACAGGGATATTTTTTCCCTAAGAGGTCAGTACAGCAGCACTGATGGCTGCGTCGAGTAGCTGTGTCCAAAACAGTGAATTTTTTTTATTAATTTGCCCAAAGAAAAAAATGCTCTCTGCCTAATGCCAAGCCCAAAACTAATCTGTGATTCTGTGGCAAAATGAAATGGCACCAACGGAGGAGTTACATAGAAACATAGAATTTGACGGCAGATAAGGACCGCTTGGCTCACCCAGTCTGCCCATTTCCCTGCCTACTGGATAAGCTGCAGATCCTAGTTAACCAGCAGCCTACTTCTTTCTACCCCCACCCCTAGAATTGCCTTATGACTGTCCCATGCATGCTTGAATTCCACCACTGTTTTTGACTCCACGACCTCCTCCGGAAGGCCGTTCCATGCATCCACAACCCTCTCTGTGAAAAAATACTTCCTTAAATTACCTCTGAGCCACCCCCATCTTCAAATTGTGCCCCCTTGTTCTTGCACACCTCTTTTTTTGAAAGATGCTACCCTCTTGGACTTTGTTGATTCCCTTGGGGTACTTGAAAGTTTCTATCATGTCCCCCTTTCCTTGAAGCTATACATATTAGCTCCTTAAGTCTCTCTTCATATGTCCTCCGGTGCAGACCCTGCACCATTTTGTGCCCTCCTCTGGACAGCTTCCATCCTGTCTATGTCTTTTGGAAGACTGGGTCTCCAGAACTGCACACAGTACTCCAGATGGGGTCTCACCAGCTGTCTGTACAGAGGGATAATAACTTCCTGTTTTCTACTGGTGATGCCTCTCCCTATGCATCCCAGTATCCCTCCAACCCTCCTTGCTGCCCTCTCACATTGCTTACCCACCTTTAGGTCATCTGATATGACTACCCCCAGGTCCCTTTCCATTTTTGTTGTTGTTAGTATCTCATCCACCATTGTGTACTCTTCCCCTGGGTTTTTGTTTCCCAGGTGCATTACCTTGCACTTCTTAGCATTGAATCTAAGCTGCCAACATTTGACCATTCCTCTAACCTTGCCAAGTCCTTTTCATCCTTTCCACCCACCTTGTGCATCAACTCTGTTGCAGATCTTTGTGTCATCTGCAAAGAGACATACTTTTCCTTCAGTCCCTCTGCAATGTTGCTTATAAAGACATTGAAGAGGACCATCTAATACTGAACCCTGTGGTGCCCCACTAGTAACCCCCTTTCTTCAGAGTGGACTCCATTTACTATTACTCTCTGTGTCCTATTCTCTAGCCAATTTTTACCCAGGCTGTCATCTTGGGACCCACTCCCAGGCTGGCTACTTGTATATTAATCTTTTGTGTGGGACTGTGTCGAATGCCTTGCTAAAGTCTAGGTAGGCCATGTCACAGCCCCTCCTGATCTACTACTTTGGTCACCCAGTCAAAGAAATCTATCAGATTTGTCTGGCATGACCTTCCGCTGTGAATCATGCTGCCTTGGGTCCTGTGCCCCTCTGGCCTCTAGATACTCAACAATTCTTTCAGAAGTGATTCCATCATTTTCCCTACCACTGAGTTAAACTAACAGGTCTGTAGTTTCCTGCTTCTGCCTTGCTCCCACTTTTGTGAAGGGGAATCACATCTGCCCTCCTCCAGTCCTCGGTACCACCCATCCTCCCATGATTTGTTAAACAAGGTAGTCAGTGGTGTCACTAATTCCACCCTTAGTTCTTTTAGAATTCTGGGATGAATCCCATCAGGCCCCATTGCTTTGTCCACCTTCAGTTTTAAGAGTTCTTTCAGAACCCTTTCTTCTGTAAATGGGCTGGTATCAACTTCTGTATCCAGAGTGTTTCTACTGTTTGTTTTAGGTACCTCCCCCTCTTCCTTTGTAAATACTGAGCAGAAATATTTGTTTAGTATCTCTGCCTTTTCACAGTCACCCTCTGCCCCCCCCCCATTAAGCCTCACTATCCCTCCCTTGGTCTTCCTTCGCTCCCTGATGTACCTATAAAAGGTTTTATCCCCCTTCTTAACTGAGTTGGCTATCTTTTCCTCAGTTTAGGCCTTTGCTGTTCTGACTGCCTTCCCCGCTTCCTTTTGCTTTAACTGATACAGTTCTCTGTCCTGCTCCTTCTGTGATTCCTTGTACTTCCTGAAAGCTTTCTTTTTCTCTTGAACCTTCACTGCCACTTCCTTTGAGAACCATAGTGGTTTCTTACATGGTTTAGTTTTGTTTATTTGCTTCACACAAAGGCTTGTTACCTCTGTGATGGCAGTTTTTATTATTCCCCATTGTTCTTCCACCCCTCCTTCCTGCCCATTTGCTAGTGCATTCCTTAGGCACTCACCCATTTTGGCAAAGTCAGCCCTCATAGAAACATAGAAACAAAGAATTTGACAGCAGATAAGGACCGCTTGGCCCACCCAGTCTGCCCATTTCCCTACCTGATGGATAAGTTGCAGATCCTAGTTAACCAGCAGCCTACTTCTTCCTACCCCCAACCCCTAGAATTGCCTTATGACTGTCCCATGCATGCTTGAATTCCACCACTGTTTTTGACTCCACAACTTCCTCTGGAAGGCTGTTCCATACATCCACAACCCTCTCTGTGAAAAAATACTTCCTTAAATTACCTCTGAGCCGCCCCCTTCTATCTTCAAATTGTGCCCCCTTGTTCTTGCACACCTCTTTTTTTGAAAGATGCTGCCCTCTTGGACTTTGTTGATTCCCTTGAGGTACTTGAAAGTTTCTATCATGTCCCCCCTCTCCCTCCTTTCCTCGAGGCTATACATATTAAGCTCCTTAAGTCTCTCTTCATATGTCTTCCGGTGCAGACCCTGCACCATTTTAGTGCCCTCCTCAGGACAGCTTCCATCCTGTCTACGTCTTTGCGGAGTTGGGTCTCAGAACTGCATGCAGTACTCCAGATGTGGTCTCACCAGCTGTCTGTACAGAGGGATAATAACTTCTTGTTTTCTACTGGTGATGCCTCTCCCTATGCATCCCAGTATTCCCAACCCTCCTTGCTGCCCTCTCTACATTGCTTGCCCACCTTTAGGTCATCTGATATAGACTACCCCCAGGTCCCTTTCCATTTTTGTTGTTGTTAGTATCTCACCCCATTGTGTACTCTTCCCCAGGGTTTTTGTTTCCCAGGTGCATTACCTTGCACTTCTTAGCATTGAATCTAAGCTGCCATACATTTGACCATTCCTCTAACCTTGCCAAGTCCCTTCTCATCCTTTCCACCCCACCTTGTGCATCAACTCTGTTGCAGATCTTTGTGTCATCTGCAAAGAGACATACTTTTCCTTCCAGTCCTCTGCAATGTAAACATAAAAGACATTGAAGAGGACATCTAATACTGAACCCTGGGTACCCACTACTAACCCCTTTTCAGAGTGGACTCCATTTACTATTACTCTCTGTGTCCTATTCTCCAGCCAATTCTTTACCCAGGCTGTAATCTTGGGACCCACTCCCAGGCTGGCTAACTTGTATATTAATCCTTTGTGTGGGACTATGTCAAATGCCTTGCTAAAGTCTAGGTAGGCCATGTCCACAGCCCCTCCCTGATCAACTACTTTGGTCACCCAGTCAAAGAAATCTATCAGATTTGTCTGGCATGACCCTTAAGCTTCTGGCTCCACAGTCTGCTAAATTACCTTTTTTACTGTCACATTGCAGGTTTCAAACCCTGAACCCTTACCACCAAAGTTAGCAATTCTACCACTAAACCAATAAGTCAGGCTTAAAGTCCAGTAACTTTGCCTTTGTATGGCTTGACTCTATTGCTGTGTTTATTGTGAACCATACTGTTCGATGGCCGCTAGTTCCCAGATGGCTACCCACTTCTACATCTGTGATCCTCTCTTCATCTCCATTTGAGAGAACCAGGTCTAAGATTGCTCCCTCTCGAGTGGGCTCCAATACTAGTTGTCTAAGGCATGCCCCTGTAGGGCATCTAGAATAACACTCTTGAAGTAGCTGCTGCAACTGCACTCCAGTTAACATCTGGCATATTCAGATCGCCCATCAGCAATATCTCCCTTTTTCTGCCTTACTAAGTATACTTTCTATCATTTCCTTGTCCATTTCCTCCCCTGAGGAAAGTCTGTATCTAACCCTGTGCAGATTGTGGTGCCATTGCCGATCTCCAAATTTACCCACAGTGCTTCTCTCCTCCCTGTTTTCCCTTTTGTTCTGCTGCTTTGATTCCTTCCCTTACGTAAAGAGCTACTCCTCCTGCTCTATTACCCTCTCTGTCCCTCCTGTAGATAGTGTATCCTGGTATGTTTACGTCCCAGTCATGGTTTTGTGTGAACCATGTTTCTGTGACTGCCACGATATCCAGATGTTCCTCCTCCATCAAGGCCACTAATTCAGGAAGCTTGTTACTCAGACTACGGGCATTGGTACTCATTACTTTCCATTTTTGATGGCTTTACCTTCAGTTGCAGCCCCCCACTGACCTTTCTACCTTGGTCTTTTTCTCATTTAATACCCTGTTTTGTAGGGGGAGGCTGGGATTTTTCTGCTGCTTATCAGTGCCTTCCCCCTTGACTAGTTTAAAAGCTTGCCAGTGAAGCATTTAAACTGATTGCTCAAAAGACTTGTTCCCTTCCTGGACAGATGCAGACCATCCTGCCAGTATAGGCTGGTGTCCCTCCAGGTGGAACCCAGTCGCCAATGAAGCCAAATCCCTGTGCTCCACACCATTTTTTCAACCATTCATTAAACTGCATGGTGCAAAATACCCTCGCATCACTCATGCCATTGACAGGCAGCACCTCTGAGAAGGATACTGTGTGTGCTAAGCTGTGCCCTCACAAAACAATCAGCTAAGAGCTCTGACCCACTGCTGCGATGAGTGCCTTCCTGTCAGCAAGATACTATACACAACAATTTGACAGAGCAAATCCCCTGCTAATCAAACAGAGAAAAATCCAGACATCCAAGTCAGACACAGGTAAACCTCCCCAGCCCCAAAACAGCCTGGTGGTTTGTGCTTCTGAAAGCAGTCAGCCCCAAAATAAGTCAGCTGTGCTTTAAACTCTTCCTGCACTGAAAATCTTAAGAATTGTAACAAGACTGTCTTTTCCTGATTAAGTTTCTTATTTCACCTTTCAGTTAGAAGTAGCCTCTACCTGCAGAATATCTGCTACAAACCAAAGACAATTGTAAGGTTCGCCTCCCTCTGTTGTGAGCACAACTCGCTTTCTTGTAAATCCTATGTTCAGTATTGTAGCTCCCAGCAAGAGGTAGCTTGCCTTTAAAAATATTAGCTGTTCTGATGAGTTTGCTATAAAACACTTGCTTATAATACTATTGTTCTCAGGTCTGTTACCAAAGCTACTGGCTGATTAAGTAGCTGTGGTGTAATCACTTCCTGAGAAAGTCTGGAATTTCCTTTTAAGGCACACAAAAGATAAACCCAAAAAACAGTTTACTGTCTGGGTCAAATACACAACCTGTACGTGCACTTTTTCAGGATTTGTGACAAATGTCTAGCCCAGGGTTTAAACTCTTCCTGCACTGAAAATCTTAAGAATTGTAACAAGACTGTCTTTTCCTGATTAGTGTTGTAGCTCCCAGCAAGAGGTAGCTTGCCTTAAAAAATATTAGCTGTTGAGTATGTTAACCCCACACACGCACACACTCTGCTATGCCTTGCTGTGCACTGCTAGCCCTATTACTAGTAAACTTTTAAAATTATGTTGATATTTTTTTTCCCCTTTTTTCAAGTTCACCAGCCAGACCAGGTCCACCATGCACAAAGGACACTGAGCTGTCCTTAAGAGTTCAGACGGAGTGACTGGGCAGGCAGCATGCAGCTCCCACATGCTCCTGCTTGATTTTCCCTTCCCACTCCACTACCATCATGTGCCCTGTTCAATCAACTGACTGTCTTGATACTGTAGTTAGTTCTTTCTGGAGGTAAAAAAAAAAAAAAAACAAGATTAAGAAAGAACAAGTTTGTCTCTCTACAGTCTTCTAGAGAGACTAGACTCATCGTGGAGTGGACTCGCTCGTGTGGATCGAGTGAAAGAGAAGACAGAGTGAATGGTACAGAAGTGCTTGTCTTCATTCTCACTCTCCTCGTCTCAAGTCGCGCATCAACTGCCACAAGAACTAAGGTGCTGCGACTGAGACGAGTAAGCCAGCCATCCACATGACACTTTTTCAGAGGTAGTCAACAGAAGGAGTTGTCTCTTCAGGCAGTATGTGTTGCAGCCAATCACCCACATTTTTACAAAACTTTCAGGTGGGAATAAAACTGATGCGGGGGATTGGCTGCTACTGACTAGACTGCTGACCAACATTACTAAAATCACGTGGTGGAAAATAAATATGCGAACTTTGGTTCACCTGGTTCGCACCTGCAATACCCCTAATTTGCAAGTATTGCAGGGACAAACCAAAGTCGAACCAAAATTTGCATATTTTATTCATATGTTTGCGGATGAGTGGACTGCCGCGAACATCGGTGGTTCGACTATTTAGACAGAATGGTCTAACCAAACCTGCAGTCCTAATTGTAATCTGTCCTACCCTTGACCTCTTTACAAATGAGCTTTGTTCAATGGAACTTCTTCCTGTTAAATATATAAATACAGATGTTATTGAGAATGAAATCAGTGCTGTGAGTTTGCTAAGGAATAAAGTGTGTGTAATCCTGACTTCTGATTGGAGGAAAGTGTCCACAATCATGCTGCATAAAAGAAATATCCCACATAACATATATATAGAGTTTCTCAGATGTACACGTGTAACCCCGCCCCCGGGACTTACCTTAGTTATTTGGGGCTCCCGCTCTCTGTTTCAGCCCAAAATGAACTGCGGGGTTCCTATCCAACCCTGGAGTGTGTTTTCAGGAGGTCCACCAGTCCGCACATGCACAGTGGTGCTGTGGCCTGCTCCATTTGGCAGCCACTTTTGCAGTTATCCTCCCGCTTCCCTGGTGTTCTTGACCCCCTTGCCTAACTGAACGGGGGTCTGACACCTGGGGGAAGCGGTTCAGGGGCTCTAGTATTTTATAAAACAGCACCTGGGAGCACTAAAGGATTGGGGGGGGGGATTTATGAATATTAAACAGGTTCAAGAATATTAATGAGCTGCCACTGCTCCTGGGGGTTAAGAGAAGGGAGCTAGTGATGGATCATAAGACTCCTGAAAAAAAATTGTGCAGTCACTTAAGAGGGCACAAAAGGGGTTACAAGACTATAGGGAAAGTGTACATAAACAATACTTCTGCAGGCTGCATTGAAATGTTACTGTAGGGCAACATGAGGACTGCTATGAAACTGTATGGGAGCAGTCATGTTTTTGTTACTTTGACCCATTTTATCAGTCAGTCCAGTGTCTGGGTGCCCAGAGGCTGTGAGAAAGGACTTCTGGGAAAATTAGTTAACTATTTCATGTGCCAAGAGATTTTGACCAACTGGAAATTAAAGAGGGAAGATCACTATGATGATTTATAATGCAGGGCAGCCAATCAGAGGACAGATTTTTGGGGAGAGATCCCAGGGACTTTGGGAAGTTTGACTCATTCTTTGCCAGGCTCCTATCAAACCAGGAGGGATCTGAGTTGACTTGCTGAGGCCTTTTCACAGGACTTAAGTTGAGAGCTGATTTTCAGAGAGAAAAGTGTCTTCTTCCTGAGAGGAACTGAGCAGGTGTGAGAGCGCTCAGGGTGTTTTTTTGAACTGTGTTGTTTCTTCTGAAAGAGAATCTTCGCTGCAGAAATCCTGCACTGTGTTATGGGACTCGGAGAAGCTGCTTGGAGCACCTGAATGTTCCCGGAACTGGGTGCAAGCCAGGCTATGTGGAAACAGCTTTGAGAACTGGACAGGTTTGCTGACAGCTGTGTCCCAGCTGAAGCTGCTGTGGGAAGCTGGACTGATATTCACAGATGGTGTGAGCAAAAGGTGAGCAGGTGTTTTCATGTCCAGAGTACCTGCTACTGCATGTGCCATAGTGAGTACTGGAGCTGTTGCTAACACTTGCAAAGCAATGGTCCAATGGTACTGGTGAATGGAAGTTGGAGGTTGCCTGTGTAACCCCTAGGAGGCACCATCCTAAGGGCTACTACCCCTGCCTGCATGACTATGCGCATGTTGAGGGGCTTGAGCTCATTGAACAGGTGCCTCCACGCAGAGGAATGGTTCTGGGGTAGCATAACTGCTGTTAGTATAACTCTCCGGGATACTATAACCCCCCACAACCCCCTCTAGTGGCCTAAACAATACAGCAACAAAACATTCACAGGTACCATATGTCACTAATGGCTTGCTCACACCTCTTGCACTTACCACCAGGGCTGGAACCTCTACAACTGCCCTAGAGACCCCCTGTAAAACAAGACCAAGGATGCAACAATTCAATAACAGTACTCTACCCCCAAGAAGGTACACACTAGCCAGATTTAAACTGTAAACCAACAAATCTGTTTTATTTAGGGGATATGAATAGGGGTGGGTTTTGAATCTAGCAGACGATTTATAGATCTGATTATTTCAGGCTGAAAATGCATGCACAGTGAGTTCCTTTGATACAGTTCCATAACCCTGGGTACCCAGTTTGGAATAGGTTAGCCTGAAGCATTGCTTGGGGTAGGCTGGTGTTGCAGCTGATCATTGGGGCCCTTAGGAAAGAAAACAATTAGCATGCACATCAACCCAGAATTTGTAATCTGGAGCCAGATGGCTCAAGTCCATTGCAAACAAACCCAAACAAGCAAATTAGAACACACACACACGTGTGATTTCAGCTTTGTTGCAGTGAGCTACCCTGTTTGTACTCACTCTACCCAGACTAAGGCCCTGTCCATACTGCACCGCGCATACCCGTAACAGATAGAAACTGTTGCAGCGGGAGGCGGTGCAGTGTTCCACAACCGTGGTGTCTGTTATGGGACTGGCACTGCGGTCACACTTGGGGCGAATGCCCGTTGCTGTGGCACCCAATCCCACAATGCAGCTTGCGCTGCACTAGGGGACGGTGCCCGCAGCGTCCACACTTCACCCAGTAAGCGTTACCAAGGCATAACGGTTTCATAACGCTGTTGAAACCACCTCATGTGGTTTCAACAACAGATACGAAAACGCCTTCTGTAACGTTACAGGTATAAACGCAAACCGTTGCAGTAATGGTTTGGGCACTCTGTAACGTTACAGAGGGGTAGTGTGGACAGGGCCTAAGTGATGATCTGATGAGATGGGACCTGGTGCAGATGGCTTGATGAAACAGAAGGAAGATTCCCTCGCAGTCCTCATCGAGATGTTGGTCTTCAGGATGCAGGAGCAATTTACACTGGCCAAAAACATGCACGGCAGATGTCATGAACTGGTCAGCTGTGCAAACACTTTGGAAAACTCAGCACATTTATATGTAAGGCTCTATCTTTCTCTGGTCCTTCCAGCTAGCTTGCAGGCAGATTCTTATTTTTTTCAGCTTGGATGCCCTGCTGCTGTGACCCCAACACAGGCCAACTGGCACTTAGATCCACGGACAGATGGACGAAAAAGTCTAGGCCTGGCAGGCCTAACCCCTGAGAGCTGGCAAGCTCCCCAGAGGCTCACACTGAAACTCCTGGATGAATCTCTCAAATCTGAGCAAAAATGAGAAGCTGCTCCCTGTTATATGGGGCTAGGTTCCAAAGTTTCCATTGACTGCCAGTGCTATCTTAAACACTTTTCAGATGTTAATTGGTTCCCCTTTTGGCACCTATAAATTGTCCCAGTAAATCCCCCAGAAGTCTTTGGCATTTTCTCAAGAGACCCTTTGCTAAATCCTGCTTCCAACTAGTTAGGGGCTGCTAAAATGGTGGCTGCATACAGTTCCCAAAGCAGTTTAGTTTACTGTTCCCACACACAAAGTTCTGAAGCAGCCAGGAGCAACATTAAATTAATCTACAGTCCACATGATCTTGTAGCCCTGGCAGTTCCCTTTCAAATGAGTCCCCCTTTTTATACACGAAGCTTGCACCCTTAGGGAGTCACTGCTCCCGTAACACACTGCCCCTAGCAAACACACCCTAGCTCAACAATATTCATGAGGGCACTCTTTTTCCCTGACACTTGCCCCCTAACCTTTGCCCCTTAGCAGTGTGGTGCCCTGGAGGCAGCACTTTAGGCGGCTACTGTTTTATCTAAAAATATTTCCTCCCGCTTTGTTCTGTGTCCTTAGTGCCTTCTTTAGCTTAAACTGGGCACCAGGAACTGGTGGAGACACACAGTTGGCTTTCTTACACAACGGAGGTCTGATGCGCAGGGCGCCTCCTTGAATGTGCGAGCGGCGGCTCAGACCATGCCACCCGCTCACTGATGAATTTTGTGAGCCCCGCAGGGCTCAATTAAACAGGGGGACACTGAGGTCCGTGGAAGATGGCAGAAGGAGCTGTGGAAGGGACAGGAATGCTGGCTGCAGCAGGAGAATGCCCGTGGGCATATTTAAAGGTAAGCCCCTAAATGGGAGGGGTGCATTACACCTGGTCACCCCCTGGAATTTCTGAATTAGTGCAGGAAAGAGTGCATTCTACCAGTTTAGGAGGCACTCTCCAGAGCCAGGGAAGGAACTTGCTAACCCCTTCCAAGTGAGGCCTGCTGGTCTTGGGAGGTCACTGGTGCTTGCTGGGGTTCTAGGGCACCTACGACCCTGGGTGGGAGCCGGGCTGTGGAGCCACTCTGGGATCTGGGCCTCCCGAGACCATGTGGGACCTGCGTGTGTGCTATGCCACAGTCCAGAAGAGGCTGAAGGTGATGAGCAGCCACATCCTTGCTATTACTTTGTATGATCACGTTGCTCTATTGTACGCTGTATTTGTATTTTGTTTATTTTTCTCCTCTGTCCTCCTCCCCCAGGACACACCTGGAACTGGGCAGTACTCTGCTTTTAAATAAATAAATCTTCAATCAAGGGGACAAGCTGCTAGACATTCAATCAAGATCAAGCCTTTCAAGAACATGCCAATCTGCTGCCCACTGCTGTGTCCTCTAAGAACGGCGCTCCTCACTCCCAGAACGGTGAAAGCCTAAGCTCTTTAGAGATTGCTGTGGATCTTAAAACCGTGAGTACCCAGGGCTAGCCACTGGAATCAAAAGGGGAGTGTTCACTTAAACTTATCCTAACTTCCAAGCCTTCAGGGCCCCAACAGCTGGCCAACCTGCGGCAACATCCAGGCCTACAACTAGTGGGTACCCTAAAAGACTCTTGGAACATAACACTGATACCAATGGGGGTGGGCAGCTGGGGGTGGTTAGGCCTATGGACCCATGTTGGATTTGCCTTGCTGTTTCTTACTAACAACCTTTTCCTCCACAGCTATACATTGCCCAGGCACCCCATCCTAGTCCTTTCCTCCCAATAAAGCTGTAATTTACTGTTTGAGACAGCTGTGTACAGGGTATTTCTGTCTGTCGACTTGCTAAGGTTCATGGTCTGCGGTGTTAAGGAACTGCTGGGTATCCAGTGTGTGGGATGGTTGGTAGGGGAGGAGGGTATGGTGCAGCATCCCAGGGGATGTGCCAACCAGTCACCTGACCCACTTATAATTCACTCTGGGTGGAGGCACCATGCTATTCATTAAAACTGAAGAATAAAAACCCCAATCACCACCATTGGAGGACCTAGGCCCCTTAACTTGTAAGAGGGACAACAGACAGGGGTAGTAGTAGCCCACTGGCACATGGTACCTGGGCTACACACAACTTAACAAGCATGTACACTTACACCCACCATTGCTCCCTCTATTGTCCCTCTCACTCCTTGGTAAAGTGGCATTTTGTATACTTCTGAAGTGTATGGCTTGAGTCAGCGTACAAATAGGTAACCTCTCATTTTTACTTGAACACTTCCTCAGAAGTTGCAGCTACAAACTCCACTTACAGTACCTGGAACTTTCACAAGCACTAAAATTCACTCAACATTGTATAACTATAGCTTGAAATGCCTATGCAAGCTGCGATAATTACCCATTCCTTTGGTATGTGAGGGGCAGAATTTTTTTACTACTTGTTTTTTCAAGGGGTGATAAGTCACTATTTCTAAATTGAATTTGGGATTCAGACTGTGCAATATCTCTTGTACTGTATGTTTCACATCAAGTTTTGGGTGTGAAAGTTATAATTGCCATCTGCTTTTGTTAACTCTTTAGGAATCATTTTGATTAAAGAAGCACCCTGTTAAGTCCTGTTTCAGCTTTGCCTTTGGTTTGTTTACACAAAGCTCAGATTCCTTACCTCCAACTTCATGATCCTCCGTTTCAGTCTCCAACACCACCTCACAATTAAAAACCGTACTGTTCACAAATGCAGTCAGCTGCTTTTCTGGAGACTGGGACAAGAAAAGTCGATATCCACAGAAAACCCTCTGCAGCGCCTGTTTACTCAGTTTGGTGCTCACAGTATTCCCACCTTTCTCTAGCTGTTCTTTTTCTTTTTTTGAAGGTATTTCCTGTCTGCTTGTGAAATGTGTCCCTACCCCATTCACAT
This sequence comes from Neoceratodus forsteri, assembly GCA_016271365.2. Lineage (NCBI taxonomy): Eukaryota > Metazoa > Chordata > Ceratodontiformes > Ceratodontidae > Neoceratodus > Neoceratodus forsteri. The sequence goes on along the minus strand of CM057449.1, from coordinate 156,190,871 downwards.
CAACTAAATATTATTCATGGGGTGCTGCAGCAGGGGAGGGGTTTCCTAAACATTTATTATTTCTCTACGCCAGCCACATCATTTAGGTGCATGCATCCTGTGCAAATTCAAGAAGTCTACGTTTGTCAAATACAAAATAAATATAGCCCCGGTACTGAGGTATTTGTAGTCAGTGTTAAAATTAACTACTGTATACTGTGACCTGCAACAAAGGGGCAGGTACCTAATTTATGTAACAGAGGTAAAAGTGTGTAGTGGGAGGGTAGTAAAGTAGTGACCCCCCACACACACACACATACACTGGGAGGGGGCTTACCTGGGCACTCTGGAGCCCCTGCTGTTCCTGCCAGACTGTGTGTGCCGCAGCTGCCAGATCTTTCACTCGACCACGTGAGTGCCATGGTGAGATAGCCTTGCTGCAGTGAATCTTTGGCGCTTCCTGCGCTATAGCCTCCCCTTCCTACTTATGCCTATCTCCTTCCTCTTCCGCTGTTACTACCACTGGGTTTACTCACAGTACTTATGATGCTATCTGTAAATCGAATCTTATGCCATTTAGTTCTGTTTTGCCCAACCGGCAGTGAGTCAGTGGTGACTCATGTATATGTGCTGTGTAACATGGCTCTCTGCTGACAACTGTTATAGCACTTGCCTTAATTACTATGTCTGCCTATTGCTTTGTATTACCATTTGTTTTTTAAATCCTGCCGCATATTTTTTTATGTCAATATTTGTCTATGACCAAATGTAATAATTCATTTGTATACCTTACCTTGCTATACCATGGTATGTATTGTACTGTGTTGATGCTCCTAATCTGAAACTGTATTACTTTGATGTAACACTGTCTGTAACTTTGTAACCTCCTGGGTCGTGTCTGAAAATAGTTACAGCTTGTGTCTAGCACACCCACCCGGTTATCAGAAACTAAATGAAATAAATAAATAAATTTCTGCAAGTGGCTATGTACGTGGATTCTTCAGCTACAGTCCCCCCGACTCTGGCAGCGAGGACCAGTGAAACAGGATGCCTGTTTTTTGGTGCCTTCTGCACCAAGCCACAATCCCCTGCTGCCTGCAGCACATAGAGCTGAAACAATGCTGCAAATGGGCTTCTCCCCAGCATTCCCAGCTCCACCGATCCCCAGCACACACCAACTCGCGGACTTCCGCCAGATCCAGGTCATAGATGGACCGGATAATAGCCCAGGAGAGCTACAACAAAATCAAGGTGACCCGTGTTCAAAAGAGGGGGCAAATAGATAAATAAAAATAAAGATATTTGGAATACCAGGCTTCATCAGATATGGCCACAGACATTTTGTTACACTGTGACCCTGCCAGCCATCCAATCAGAGGGCTAGGAAGCACTAGCAACAGGGACAAGAAACTGTGGGTCAGCAAAGACACAAGGATGCTTGCTATTATACTGGTGGGTTTCAGGAGCCAATCAAAGTGCAGAACTGTGCAAAATGACTAAAAGACAGCCCTGCCTAACTAATGAACCTGAACTGGGAAAAGACATTTCTGGGCTCACAAGGAGCTTGTGGCAGTCTGAGAGAGACACTGAGGTATTCAGATTCAGACCTGCTGCTAGTGGAATAAAGCAAGAAGCCTAGCCAGGCCAAAATCCTGTGAGCCCTCACTAGGGTTCATCCTGCAAACTCATTGTGAGCCTTATCCTGGGATCATACTGTTCAGAGATACAAGGAATAAAGGGGGAGGCAGAGGTACTGTGGGTCACCCTGAAGACAGGGAATTGAGCCATTATCCACAATGGAGTGATCTACAGACCACCAGCACAGGGGGAGGAATTATACAAGGCACTGGTGGAAGCCACTGGCAAGATGACAGAAAATGAAGAAGTGCTGCTGGTGGGGGACTTCAACCTGCCAGATATAGATTGGAGCCTCCCAATAGCTTCAGCTAGAAGCAAGGACATGTTGGACTCTCTGCAGAGGGTGTTCCTCGGCAACTAGTCAGTGAACCCACTCATGATGAGGCCATATTAGACAGTACTCACTAACAGAACAGGACTGCAGTTCCCCTCTTGGATCGATGTAGGCCATTATCCCGGTATAGGCCTGTATAGTGCGCTTACCGTTCTGTCGGCCCCTGACTGGACCAGCGCTCAGCCCTCAGCAGCTGATTGGTGTGCCTTTTCTACCAAGCCAACCAAGCTGCTTTCCTGCCTGAGAAGCCCTCCAGCCGGTTCGCCGGAGCGGACGCTAGCCTGGGACTGTTACCATCTCTTTTGTTAACTTGTGTGCTATTTTGTCCCGCCCCCACCACCCCCTCCCAGGCCACCAATTAAATACGCTACTTGCCCGTCCCTTTCTTCCTACTCCAATCCCTTTCCAAACAATTACTACCCTCCCTCCTCCCCAGCTACCATCCTAGGCCTCCTTGTGACCACTCTTTTTCTCCCTCTCCTTACATTGCCTCACTGTAGTGTCTACCTCCAAACCCTCTCTATCTAGCCTCCTATACACCTGGCAACAATGGAACATGCAATAGGATATTTATTCTCATTCTTCTCCATCCTACTTTTCTACCCCTTCTAACACCCTAAAGTTGCTACCCTGCATCCCCCACCGCTGAACTGATTCATCCTACAATTGCCCCCCCCATATGTCCACAGCACCGCTCCCCAGATACTATCTGGTCCTGTTTCCCCCCAAGCCCCACCACCTCACTCTATTCCTATGACTGCCTCCTGGTCTCCCTCTACCAATGCAGATCTCACTTTCTCCATACCACCCACCCTACTGCTTTCCCTAAGTGGCGTTTGCCCAAAACTCGGTGCCTTCACATACCACTTAATCCTTGCCCTACTACTGCTGGCTGCAGGGGATATACACCGAAATCCCGGCCCAACAACAACCCCTAGTCATAGTAACACCTTGCCTCACCCCTCAGCCAAGGCCACCACCGACAGTCATTCTGGCTCCCTCGCCCGGGGATTACGTCTTCTCCACCTAAACATTCGCAGCCTAGCCCCCAAGCTCGATCAGCTCCAGGTTTTAGCCCCCCATCATGCCCCTGACTTAATCATTATATCTGAGACCTGGCTAAATCCAAACCTCCCTGATCCAGCCATCGCTATTCTGGGGTTCACCATCACTCGGCAAGACCGACCCACCAGAGGTGGAGGGGTGGCTATCTACACCAGCTCAGCTCTACATTTTTCTGTCACTCTCTCAAAAGCTGAACCCAAGGCCTACGAGCTGCTCATGCTGAAACTGTCCCCTCCTTCCTCACTCCCCATCTTTGTGGCTGGAATTTACTGCTGCCCTGGCACCCCAGCCGCAACAGTAACCAACATCCTGAACCAACTGTCATCCCTTGCCCAGTCGGGTGAACTATATGTCTTGGGTGACATTAATCACAACTGGTCAGATCCCACCTTTAACAAAACCCAAACCGAGATATCCGCGCTCAACCTTACCCAAACCATTCTGGAACCTACATGGTCAAACCATAAGTACGGTAACCACTCCCTTCTCGATTGGACGCTTACCTCCCATCCACACCACGTCGTCAGCTCTAGCCTCCTCCCAGACTCCATTAGCGATCACCACCTAACATACTTGGTCTGCAAAATCCACCGAGTTAAATCCCCTCCCAAATTTATATTTCACGGGTCATATAAATCCTAAACCTCTCCTCTCCTAGAAGAGTTAGCTCACTTGGGACCCAATCCTAAGTTTCTAACATGGATACCCTCACACACTTCAGGAACACCTTCCTCAGTGCCTGGGACAAACATGCCCCCCTGCGCCATGCTAGGTCCGAGGGTCACACCTTCCCTGGATATCTTCTGAGCTGATAGCTTGCCAACAAGCCCGTGACAGGGTGTGACGTACCTACAAATCTACGCTCCTCCCAGGTGACAATATCACCTACCGCATGCTCCGAAACAAATGCACAAAGGCCAGCCACATAGCTAAGGCCGAATACTTTAACAACACCCTAAACTCAACTCTTGGGAGGCCTTCTAAGTTCTGGAAAGTCATCAACTCCCTTTTCACCCCCCAACAACAAATCCCCCTCCTCTCCTTCTCGCCCAAGGGACCCTACTCTCCGACCCTCGACAGTAGCCTCCAGGGTTCAATTTCTACTTCACTACTTGTGCTAAGACCCTCCTGGACTCCCTTCCTCCAGTAACCACACCCACTCCCCAGACAGCTACACTTCTACCGCCTGACCACAACCCTTTCTCTTTCAGACACATCTCCCCCACTGAAACCTTAGATGCCCTTTGCTCCCTGAACCCCACCAAAGGTAAATCTCCAGACAGCCTCGAAAATAAACTCCTCTTCCTATCTGCTCTGGCCATCGCTACTCCACTCACTGCCCTGCTAAATCTTTCATTCACCACTGAGTCTCTCCCCTCAGAATGGAAACATGCCACTGTCCTACCTCAACCAAAAGGAGGTGACCCTACCTCCGCTGCTAACTACCACCCCATCTCCCTCCTCCCCACCCTTGCCAAACTCCAGGAACACCTAGTACTATCACAGCTTGCCCACTTTCTCTCTGAAACAAACTTCTTCACTCCATTCCAGTCCGGTTTTAGGAAGAACCACTCCACCACCACCTCTCTACTAAGACTCACAGACTCTATCCTCTCTGGAATAGACAAAGGACATATCACAGCTGCTATTTTCATCAACCTAGCCAAAGCTTTCGATATGGTATCCCACTCCCTCCTACTGTCCTGCCTAGCTGGTGCTGGTCTATTGCCTTTGGCCATAAGTTGGTTCAGTGCCTACCTACAAAATAGAACCCAATCTACAAAAATAACTGACTGCACCTCCCCCCCACTCCCCATTACCACCAGTGTCCCCCAGGGCTCAGTGCTCGGCCCCATTCTCTTCTCCATCCTACTAAATGATCTGCCAATGGCTTGCTCCACTACCTCAATACACATGTACGCTGATGACACGGTCCTTTTTACTTCCGGCTGCTCCCATGAAGAAGTCACCTCTAATCTTCAGACCGATTTCAACAAAGTACAACACTGGTTCAACTACAACCAGCTGTCCCTAAACGCCAAGAAAACAGTCTCTATGTCTTTCGGCACTAGACTGAGACTATCCAGACTTACATCCCTCCTGATCTTCCGTACCCTAAATAACACCACCCTAGAAGATGTGCCCTCCTTTAGGTACCTGGGGTCTGGCTTGATCGCCACCTCTCCTTCTCCACCCACGTGGACGCCATCCTAGCAAAACTGCACCCCAAGCTTGGTGCCCTCTGTAGAAACTGCACTAGTCTCCCACTTCCTGTGAGAGGCGAAATAGTCCAGAAAATGATTCTTCCTTCCTTCGACTAATGCGATGTCGTCTACAGCTCTGCATCCAAGTCCACCTTATCCAGACTGGACCCTCTCTTCAATGCTTTCTGCTGCTTCGCCCTCGATGCCCCCCCCCGCACCCATCACTGCGAGCTCTTCCATTCACTGGCCCTCCCATCCCTGAGCAACCGGCGCCTACTTCACAGTGCTAAATTTGTTTCTAACTTCTGGCTCGGTTCCCTCCCACCCTACCTCGTTTCCTCCCTATCTTCCCCATCAACCCCAGCTCATACTATCAGGTCAGCTGACTCCAGGCTATCAGCTGTCGCTCATCGAAGAACCTCCGAAGGCCAATCAGCCTCCTCTTACCACCTCCCTAAGCTCTGGAATGACCTGCCGGCCCAAATCCGCCATTCTTCCTCCAAACACTCTCTATCCTCCACCCTCTCTAACTTCTTTACACCCAATTGTACCTGCCCCTGACCCCCCCAACTGACTCTTTCCCCTACCCGATCCCCTCTTCCTTACGCACCTGACCAGAGGCTGGGCCGTTTGCCCAAATGACTGGCTTATAAATTTGCCCTAACAATTCTTGCACTTACCTCCCCAGGCTCAGGCTCCCAGTTCGTACTGCCAACCCAGTGCATTTTTCTCCTTGATCTCTAGATATAGGCACTTATGTAACCATGTATAGTTTCGATGTTAATCAAACATGTTATGCCACCCCCCATGTGGCACGAATATGTAGAGCTTCCGCTTGTTTAGGTCTGTCTAGCTACACTCATCCATGTAACCACTGTTTTGAATTTCTTGACTCTAATTTCAACCCATTGTTTGTATTATGTAGTATACTTCTCCCATGTAACCACTGTTTTGAATTGCTTGACTCTAATTTCAACTCATTGTTTGTATTATGTATAATCCTCCCATGTCTCCCCCCCCCACCCAGGTCGCACCGTGAGACGAGCATTGTTTTACTCAGTGTGCCTCTCCTGGTGAAACATTTTCAATAAAATAAATAAATAAATTATCCTCCCAGGTGGGTCCCCACTCCCCAATGCACCTGAGCCTCATCTCTCTGCACCATTCCTTCAGTCATGAGTTGAAGCTCCTAGTGCAGAGATCCCTCTCCTCACCCCTGTCATAGACAGGCAGCACCTCAGTGAAAGCCACTGAGTGAGTTACCTGTCTAAGACCCCTTCCCAACTCCCTAAACTCCACCTGCACTATCAGCCCTGTCCCTAACTAGATCATTAGTCTCCAGGTGAACAATGACATCTAGCTTTCCCTCCTGTCCTGCTGCCCTAGCGATCGTCAGGATCTGCTTCCCATCCCTCCAGGCCATGGCACCTGGTAGGCACCTAACCTGCCCCCCTTTCCTATTCCCAACTCTATCCCCCTCACAATTGAATCCTCCACCAGAAGTTGCATCCTACTCCTCTGAGGTCCTCTACCACCCTCCTTGGTATCTCCATTATGGAGGACCCCACTTTCTCACTGGTCATTACTGTGGGTGCCTCCTTTTGACAGTCCCTCCCTTCCAGAGCAGCGTAGGAATTATGTAGTGGTACTGGTTGAGGAATGTGCATCTGTCCCACCACCCCCATCCTTCCAAAGCCCACCAGTCATAGAAACATAGAAACACGGAAGGTATCAGCAGATAAGGACCTCTTGGCCCACTTAGCTGTTCCTCCTCCTTGGCATCCTCTGAGGTAATGGTGACAGACTTGGTGGCCCTGAGTGTGGGAGGAGGTCCCCCAAATCCTAGCCAGTTCAGCCTGGAGTCTAGCAACATCCTTCCTCAACACAGAGAGGTGTGTGCAGATGGATCACAATTTCCAGAAGGTCTCTCTGAAAACTGTCGCCCCACAGCCACTGCACTGCATAGAGTGGGGGGAAGTTAAGTGCCTACCTGGTGCAATGGCTTGGAGAGATGGAAAGTGTATCCAGCGGGTTGCAAGGGCAATAGGAAGGAAGGGGAGATGGATGTTATTGTCCACCCTGGATGGGAAGGGGGCAATATGGGGCAGTTTAGGGAGCTGGGGAGGGGTTTTAGACAGGTAGCATGCACTGTTGCCTTTATGGAAGGGCTGCCTGTCTACAACAGGGGAAAGGAGAGGGAACTCTGCACTAAGGCCTTCAACTCATGGTTGAAGGAATGGTGTAGAGAGGAGGGGTATGGCTACATTGGGGACTGGGGCTCCACCTGGAGGGATCAAGGTTTGTACTGGGGGTACTGGGGGGGGGGGAGATGGCCTGCATCCATCCAGGAAAGGTGTGGATGTCCTCACTGGACTTTTAAATGTTACTTCAACAGACATTTAAACTAGCTGAGGGGGGTGGTGGAAGGCAAAGGGGAGGCAGAAACTGACCCTCTCCACAGGCTGTGATAGACTGTAGAGGCATCCTGAGAGAAAAGATTCCTACTGAAATGCAAGACAATCAAGGTAGCACAGGAATAGCAAGGGAAGAAGGGAGGAAGAGGAGCAGGCAATATAAAAAGGTAAGGAAGGGGGAACAACTAGAAAAAGTGGGATGGGACAAGAGAAGGACTAACACAATCTGGACAGCCATGTGTGACAATGCTAGAAGTCTGAGAAAAAAAGATACCAGATCTGGAGGCCACCATGGCTGAGGCAGGCCTGGATATTGTGGCCATCACCAGAACATGGTGAACTGACAGTCAAGACTGGGAAATGGTCATACCTGGCTACATGATGTTTAGAAGAGACAGGGTAAGAGGGAAAGGTGGGGAAGTGGTGCTTTATGTTATGGAAAACATAAATGTGACAGAGGTGCAGGGGATTCAGGGGGGTTGAGGTGTTGTGGGTCAACCTCAAGTCAGGAAGCAGAGCCACCATTTGGATAGGAGTGGTATGCAGGCCTTCGGCACAGGGGGAGGACTTAGACAAAGAAATGTTGTAAGAAATAGGCAAAATACTTAAGAAGGGGGAGGTGGTGCTAATGGGGGACTTTAATCTGCCAGAGTGGAGCCTCCCTGCTTCAACATCAGCTAGAAGTAGAGTCATCCTGGACTCCCTGCAGGGGGGCGTTCCTCAGGCAGCTAGTCAACCCACTGGGTGTGAAGCAATACTGGACCTGGTGCTTACTAATGGGGACAGTGTTACAGACATCAGGATGGGAAGTCATCTGGAGACCAGTGATCATTGAACAGTGTGGTTCAATATAAGTGTAACCCCTAGGTTGCACTATCCCAAGGGCTACTACCCTTGCCTGCTTGGCTGGTAGCAGGTTAAGGGGCCTGGGTAATGAAACAGGTGCCTCCACTCAGAGGTAGGGCTGTTAGTGGTCAAGCTAACCTGGGCACAGCCCTCCAGGACACTGTAACCCCCCTCTTTCCCTTCTAGTGGCCTGAACAATATACAATAATTACTTTCACAATGACTCTTATTCACCAGGCAATTACCCACACTGTTTGCGCTTACCACCACGGCTGGTTCCTCTAGCTTGACCATGGGGACCCCCTGTAAAACAAGGTTAAGCACAGCAAATAGCAACAGTACAATACTTTTGGCACAAACTGGAACCACAGTCAGGTTAAATGCAAACAAAGTTAAATCTGATTTATTCAGGGGACTTGAACAAAGGAGTGGCATAATCAGGTTGATTTGCTTAAAAACTATATTAATCAGACAGTTATGTATGCAGTTCAGAGTTCCTACACAGTCACACACTCTGGGTACCCAGGTAGGAAAACGGTGGGCTAGCCAGGAATGTTACAGCTGGTTAGGGCCCTGTGATGGAAGAAAGCTACATGCACAACATACACACTATTTGTAATCCGGAGCCGGAGGGCTCAGTTCGTGAAAGAAAAGACAACAAGACAATCAGGTGACAACATTTTTAGATTTAGCTGTTGTTGCAGGGTGCTACCCTGATGTTTACTCACGATACCCAATACTGGACAAAGGCAGGATGAAATTGAGACTGCAGGCTGTTGAGCTGAAGTGCCCAGAGAAGCGTGGCCCACACAAATCACCAAGGCATCGTTCCTGTTCAAGGCATTGAGCAGGGGGCTGATCCCCAGGCTGGACTCTCATCGATGACTTTCTCTGCGTAACAGGTATTCTGGCTGGGCCAGTGTAGCAGGGTCCCAGGCAAGCGGAAATGGATACGGATTCAGTTCATGGAGCTGGATATAGCCTCCAGCAAGCAAAACATAGTTCAGACACACAGTGGGGAACCAAATCACGACCCACTATAAGCACACAGCACATTCACATGTAAGGAAATTCCACTGTACCAGGCAAATGGCTCTCCAGTCGCAATTACAGAGTCTCTGCACAATCTGGGAGTTCAGAGTTAGCTGGAAGTCCTGACAGGCCGATCACATTCAGCAAATCTTCGGGCTTCTTCAGGTTAAAGCCTGGTCACAATTCAGTGGCTAAATTCGCTCTCCAAATTCGGATTCAGTCCAAAAAAAAAAAAACCCACAAGTTCCCTCTCAGGAACTGCAGGCAAACCAAACTCAAGCCTTTCCACAGTTCTCCCATGCAAATCCACTATGGATTGCTGCTCGAACTATCTCGAGCTGTTACTTCTTCACTTCCCAACTCAGATCTAACTGAAACTGCAAGCAGTATGGGACTTTCTCCAAGATCAAAAAGGTTTGGTTGCCTGATCTGTCTGTCAGTCACAACAAGGGCTCCCCCTCCAGGTTATTTTAGATGCCAAAAGCCCAAAACTACAATTCCTACAAGTTTTGGCCCCACCAAGCCCCTGTAGGCAGGCTCCATTTTAGAGTCCCAAATGTACTGATTAGCCCATTCTGCAGTCCAGGACCAAGATGTTGGAAACAAACAGAACTGCCCATGCTGCAAAGAAGGCAGGTTAGAACAAACTGCAATATTATTACTACTCTAACAAATGATCAGCAAACAAGTACATCTTCTAACAGAGCTCCCTCTCAGATTAATTATGACTGCAATCCAGGCAACTCTTACAGAGATAGTACACAGAGGCAATACAGGCACTCTCTGGCAATACATTTAAACTGCTAAAATGCAGAACACCAGCCTGGCAGTGAGCATTTAGGCAAGCTCAAGGAAGACATTTTGGGAACCCCCATTTGTAGGGGGGTTACACCCTTCCCTGCCTGGAGAAAACTTGGCGTCCACGTCAAGTCTGTACCATCATGCATCAGTTAACATAAACTTATTAATTTACTATACATATTCACTACACTTTATGATACTACATCCATAAGGACAATACTTATGCATGTTTCATACAGGTAATACTGATTCCACTATGATTAACATACTTGTGACATCTCAATACTGATTCATGTTATAACTTCCTGTACATTAAACAATGTAGGAAGGGGACCTTCCCTATAAGCTAACTTGGGGCTGGATGGGGCAAGGGCACCATACTGAGAAAGAAGAACAATCAACCTGGCATTGGCCATTAAGCTCAGTTTGGGTAGTGAGCTCTGAGAAATATAAACACCTTTGTGAACCACATTGAGAAGCAAATCCACTGGCCTCCCAGGAGAATCATAACTGAAGTGCAATACTGGCTTGACAGCTCGGCCAGTCTTTCTGGGGGGAACAGCCACAGTCTCTGTACTTTCATCACTAGCTTTGGAGCTTTCATCATTCATGAGGGGTGCCTCTGCATGGATGGGAATGTCCAAACTGGGAGCATTGTCAGCTCCTTGCTCTGTAGGCTCTGTTTCCACAACACTTGACTCATTTAGAGAAGGTTCTGGCACAATTAGGCTTTGTGGCACTGAAGGAGGGCTGTCAGCACTCTCATATCATTGTTCAAGTTCTGGTGTGTCATCAGAGAGACTCAGATCATCAACCCCTTCTTCAGGCAAGTCACACAGTTGCACTAAACATGGGGAGTCCACAGCCTCAGACGTGATATTTTGCACTTCACTTTAAGGGAGCATTGGCTCCAAGGATGAAGCTGGGGGGGTTAGGCAGTCCAGAAGACCAAGCTTCATCCCCACGATTCTGCATAGGAGTTCCATGAAACAACTGACTCAGTTCATAGGAGGGATCATAGGCATTACCATAGTCACTTTCATCAGAGGTGGACTGATAGTCACTATCATTCTGGGCCTGCTGTGGAGGGAAACGTTAAATCTGTAACTACTGGGGTAGGTTGACTCTGTCCCTTTTTTGCAGCAGAATGAGTCACTGGCCCTGGGGAGGCAATGTCTGCTGGCTCAGCTTCAATAATAACTTGGCCAATAGGCAGCAAGTGGTTACGGTGCATGGTCTTGACAGCTTTGGAGTTATTCTCTGGGTGAACCTTGTATACTGGTAGATCATCCAACTTTCCAACTACTACATGAAGAAGATGGTGCCACCTATCAGCAATTTTGTGCTTGCCATGTAGTAACAAACTGTGTAACAACACACGGTCTCCGGGCCGTAGCTCTTGAGCCTTTGCTCTCTTGTCGTGCCTCTGTTTGTTGGTGATATTTCTTTTAGCGGCCATTGTCTGGGCCAGTTGATATGCATGGTTCAATTGAGCTTTCAGTTTCTGTACATACTGCAGGTAGTTTTTAGCTCGGTCCCCATCTGGAGAGACCCCAAAGCAGACATCAACTGGCAGTCGAGCCTCTCTCCCAAACATGAGGCAGTAGGGGGCGAACCCAGTAGCATCATTTTTGGTGCAATTGTACGCGTGTACCAAGGTGCTAATCTGCTGGCTCCACTTATGCATGTCTTTTGGGTGGAGGGTGCCCAGCATGTCTAGAAGGGTGCGGTTAAAATGTTCTGGTTGAGGGTCCCCCTGCGAGTGGTCAGGGTGGTTCTTGACTTCCGCACCCCCCACAGAGAGAGCATTTCTTTGATTAGCTGACTTTCAAAGTCTCTGCCTTGGTCAGAGTGGATCCACTGGGGAGCACCATAGTGGACAAAGAAATTTTCCACTAGTACCTTGGCCACGGTACAGGCCTTTTGATCTTTATTTGGAAAAGCTTGTGCAAACCGTGAGAAATGATCCATAACCACTAACACATTGCCAATATTCCACTGATCAGGTTCTAAGCACAAAAAGTCTATGCAGACCAGTTCCACAGGGGTGCTGGTAGTAATATTGACAAGGGGGCCAGCCCTCTGAGGCAGGGCTTTCCTTTGCAGGCAATGACTGCAGGTCTTTACATGGTGTTCAACATAGGCCCCCATCTTGGGCCAGTAGAATTGAGATTGTACCAGGTTGAGAGTTCTGTCAATACTGAGGTGCCCCACATGATTGTGGAGGGACCTCAGTACTAAATCTTTAAAGGCTGTGGGCAGGACCAATTGCTGCTTGTCTACTTGACCACTGTGATCCACTGTCCCTCTGTATAACAACTGATTGTGTAACTTCAACCTGGGGCCTTCTTTAAACAATAGGGCAGTTTGCAAGTCAGGGGAATGCAACTGGGCCACATCTTTCCCTGCATGCAGAGCATCAACTGCTGGCTGAATCATAGAATTTGGGGATTGAGCCCACTTGATGCTGTCATTGTCAAACTGAGGTAGTGCACTAATATCTAGAGCAGAGAAATGGCAATAGGCAGCCGGTATGCAGGTATCAGGAGGGCCCAAGCAATCTACTGAACAGTCCACTGTGTCTGTAGACATCTGTTCATCTCTATCAAACTTTTGGCACAATGCTCGGATGTCAGGTTCAGACAACCTGACCCAATCACTCTTGGAGACTGGCCTTCGTGACAGGGCGTCAGCATCAATATGGTTCAGTCCTGGCCTGTATTCAACAGCACAATCATAGGTTGATAAAGCAGAGAGCCACCAGTGCCCAGTGGCGTCCAACTTGGCTAAAGTCTGTACATAGGTTAATGGGTTATTGTCAGTCTTCACCAATATCTTTGCACCACAGAGGTACTCATGAAACTGGTCAACAATGGCCCATTTGAGGGCAAGGTACTCCAGCTTGTGCACAGGACAGTTTTGTTCTGACAGGGTCAAGCTCCTGCTGGCAAAAGCCACTGGTCTCAAACCAGCCTCATGGTCTTGATACAGCACAGCTCCTAGGCCCTGCAGACTAGTGTCCATACGTAGCACATAGGGCTTGGTAGGGTCAGCATAGGCGAGGATGGGGGCATGGGTGAGCTGGTATATGACTTCGTGGAAGGCTGCTTCACATTCGGGTGTCCAGCGAGGCCCAAAAGGTTCACCTGTTCAGAAGTATACTTTCTCGGGTTCTTTGACAGCCCCTTTCTTGTATTTATGGTTGGTAGGGGGGTAACCCTGGGTGAGATTCAGGAGCGGGCGAATCACCTTGGAATAGCTTTTTATGAACCTGCGGTAGTAGCCACAGAACCCCAGGAAATGTTGTAGTTCTTTCAAGGTATGGGGCAGGGGCCAAGTAGTCAGTGACTTGACGTCACTGGGATCGGTCTCTATCCCTTCTGCAGATACTATGTGCCCCACATACTTTACAGAGGTTTGAAAAAACTGGCACTTGTCAATGTACAGCTTGAGGCTGAAGTCTTCCAATCAGTTAGGACTTTAAACTGATTAAACCTCCTGTTTTCTCACTACCCACCCTGTTCCGTTATTTGACAAAGACATGTTTGGGAAACCTTTTCTCCTGTTATTGTCTGCTCCCCACACCTTTCACTTACCCTCTCTGTTCTGGACTTTTTCCCTATTTGTTTCTCCTAATCTGGCATGACCTCTTTCTTGTAATAATAATGTGATTATTGACATCTCATGTCCTTTTGCACAAATGATTTGTTATGTATTTGTATATGTTTTCTCGCTCTTGACACAGCACAAATTGTTGTGTTATCTATGTAACCTTTTTTGTACTGTACCTAATTGACGTGGAACCTTTGTAAAAGAGCCTCTGGCTCAAAGGTAGTAATTCCTAGAACAATAAACTAAACTAAACTAAACAGTCAGGTCTCTTGCTCCTCTAATGTGCATCTGAACACAGTGTTATCATCTAGGTACACTAGGCATTCCAGCAAGTTCATATCTCCCAGGGCCGGCCCGACGGCGCAGCGGTGGGATTTCCGCTTGCGACGCCCGGCGACCGGGTTGGAGCGGACCCAGGTCGTCGGAGGGTCAGTCAGGAGTAGATCGAGCGTCCGCTGGACAGCTCTCCTTCTCCGGGAGGGTGTGGGCAGTCGGCGCGGTTGGGGACCCCTGGCGGAGGCCGGAGCTCCCATGCAAACCGACGCCGACAACCCATTGAGGCGGGCGGATGACATCATGGCACGACCCGCCTCCCCGAAAAGCGGAAAATGGAGGAGCTGCCTGCCGCCGAGAATGAAGCTCGCCGCGGCCTCGATGTGCTCCCCAGGCCGAGCCCCCGACCTAGTCCCAGTGCCTGCGGCATATACCGGGGTATGCCACGGGCCCCACCGTGGGGGGAAAGCCACAGGGTATCGGGGGCTGAGGCTGATTTGGGGGGCAGAGGCCGGCGGCCTGTGACCGGGCTGAAATGGGGCGGCAGGCAGCTCGGGGAGTAAAGAGCAAAAAAGTTCATATCTCCCACCGCTCGTTCCATCAGTTGCTGAAAGGTGGCCGGGGCACCTGAAATCCCCTGTGGCATTCTCAGGAATTCGTAGAACCCCAAAGAACAGATTAAAGCAGTTTTCTCACGGTCCTCCATGGCCATCGATATCTGGTAATATCCGCTGCGAAGATCCAGTTCTGAGAACCATTTGCTCCCATTCAAGCAATCCAGGGCATCTTGTATATGGGGCATGGTGTATAGATCTGGGATGGTCCGCTGGTTCAGGGTTCGATAATCAACACACATCCTCACTGACCCATTCTTCTTATGCACAACCACAAAGGGAGAGGCATATGGGCACCTTGATTCCTGTATCATGGCAGCAGCGAGCATTTCCTGCAGGTGTCTCTTCACATCATCTATGTCTCTGGGGCAAGCTGTCGGGCTCTCTCTCGAAATGGCCGGTCATCATGCAGGCGTATATGGTGCTCTGCACCCTGGACACACCCTGTGTCCCATTCTTTTAACGAAAACACTTGGTCTCTCTGGGTGAGTTTCTTGCTAATCCTAGCCTTCTATTCAGCTGGCAGTGGGGAATCACCAAAGTCAAATAAGTCCGGGGTCACGCTCTCCTTTTGGCCAGAGAACTTGTTATTGGGTAATACTGCAGTGTCTGCGCAGTGTACTGTAGCTAGAGTGCACCCTATGTTCACACGGACCTCCCGATCTGACACATTTCAAATCTGTACCATCACTCATCATGCATAGGCATGGGCACGGGCAGGCAAGGTGCTGGGTTTAACCAGTAATCCATCTGGCAACTTTCCATCACCTGGTGCATCCAACGTTAATATTTTTGTAACCCCCCTACAAATGGGGTTTCCTGAAAAGTCTTCCTTGAGCTTGTCTAAATGCTCACTGCCAGGCTGGTGTCCTGCGTTTTTGCAGTTTAAATGTGATTGCCAGAGAGTGCCTATATAGCCTCTGTGTACTGTCTCTTTAAGAGCTGCCTGGATTGCAGTCATAATTAATCTAAAAGGGAGCTCTGTTAGAAGATATGCTTGTTTACTGATAATTTGTTAGAGTAGTAATAATATTACAGTTTGTTCTAACCTGCCTTCTTTGCAGCATGGACAGTTCTGTTTGTTTCCATCATCTTGGTCCTGGACTGCAGAATGGGCCAATCAGTACATTTGGGACTCTAAAATGGAGCCTGCCTACAGGGGCTTGGTGGGGCCAAAACTTGTAGGAATTGTAGTTTTGGGCTTTTGGCACCTAAAAGAACCTGAAGGGGGAGCCCTTGTTGTGATTGACAGACAGATCAGCCTACGAACCTTTTGGATCTTGGGGAAGTCCCAAACTGCTTGCAGTTTCAGTTAGATCTAAGTAGGGGAAGTGAAGAAGTATCAGCTCGAGGTAGTTCAAGCAACAATCCATAGTAGATTCACGTGGGAGAACTGTGGAAAGGCCTGAGTTTTGGCCTGCATGCCTGCCTGCTGTCCCTGAGATGGAACTTGTGCCTTTTTTTCGGACTGAATCCGAACTTGGAGAGCGAAGTAAGCCACTGAATTGTGACCAGGCTCCTACCTAAAGAAGACCGAAGAGTCACTGAATGTGATCGGCCTGTCTGGACTTCCAGCCACCTCTGAACTCCCGGATTCTGCAGAGACTCTGTAATTGCGACCGGAGAGCCTTTTGCCTGGTACAGTAGAATTTCCTTACATGTGAATGTGTTGTGTGCCTATAGATGGGTTGTTATTTGGTTCCCCACTGTGGTTTGAATTGTATTCTACTTGCTGGAAGCCACATCCAGCCCCACGGACTGAATCCAAAATCATCTCCATTGGGCCTGGGCCTTGCCACACTGGCCCAGCCGGACTACCCGCTGCACAGAGAACACCATTGACGAGATACCTGCCTGGCGATCAGCCCCCTGCTCAGCACTTGAACAGGAATGACGCCTCGGTGATTCATGTGGGCCCCGCTTCTCCAGGAACTCCAGCTCAGCAACCTGCTGGTGTCCTGCGTTTTAGCAGTTTAAATGTGATTACCAGAGCCTGTATAGCCTCTGTGTACTGTCTTTTTAAGAACTGCCTATTGCAGCTTAAGTAATCTGAGAGGGAGCACTGCTGAAAGATGTAGCTATTTACTGAAAATCATTTAGAGTTTGTTTATTTATTTATTTATTATAATATTCAGAAAGACCTTTGAGTCAGGGACTCATTTACAAAGGTTCCACATCATACATACAGGCACGGGAGCGAACTTGACAATACAGGTTACAAAAACATTACAACATGTTAAACAGTTACTAGTAGGGAAACAGATTTAGTTTCGCTTAGCATTCCTATAGCACAGCCAGAAGATACAGAGGGCTCTGTAGAGGCTGATAGTCATAAAGATTCAAGAGGGTTAGTTGTAGTTGGTAAGGGGGGAAAAACAGGTGAGTTTTTTTTCGTTTTTTTTTAGGAACGAGGGAATAGGACATTCTGGGTTAAGGGCAGTCACATTGGGTGGTGGCCAGAAGGTGAGTCCTCAGCTTGGATTTATAGGGGCCAAGCCTTAATTCGTTTGTTATATGGCTAGGGAGGGCATTAGACCAGGTGGGGACTCTGTAGCTGAAAGTACGCTGGAATTGGGAGGTCCAGCCGTGGGGGACCCATAACAGCCATTTGTTCGAGCTACGTGTTGTTTTGCCTGGAGGTACTGGGTGGATAATTTGGTCAAGGGTAGGAAGGGTGAGACCAAGTAAGGCCTTTTTGGTCATAAGTCAGGTGTGGTACCTAATTTGGTTGTCAAGGTTTAGCCAGTTTGTGCTGCTGTAAAGGGAGCAGGAGTGAGTAAGCCGATCACATCCAAGGAAGAGGCGACAGGCTTTGTTAAGCACGAGACAAAGTCTGTTTAGGGTTGTGGGTGGTGCAGCACTATAGATTAGGATGCCATAGTCAAGTAGGGAGAGGATTGAGGAGTTAATGGTAAGTTTTAGGGCTTCAGGGGTGAGACAGTGTTTGAAACGGTATAGGACTCCCAGCCTTGAGCTAAGGGCTGTAGAGAGGTGTAGGATATGTTGATGAAAGCTTAGGGCAGGGTCTAATGTGATCCCTAGGTATTTAAACTGGCTAACTTGTACAAGTGGGGTCTGGTTGGCAGTGAGAAATTGGGGCAGAGGTTCTTGAGCGGGTTCTGGGGTGGGCAAATATCATGACTTTGTCTTACTGTAGTTAATAGTAAGACTGGGCGTATGAGCAAGTCTTCAATCTCACGGAACGAGTGTTGGAGGGTTTGGTGCAGTTTGAGGGGGGTCGGGTCAGAGGCGAACAGGACCGTATCATCCGCATATAGGAGCATTTTTCTGGTGCAAGACGATGGGAGGGAGTTGAGGTATAGGCTGAAGAGGAGGGGGCCGAGTATGGAGCCCTGAGGGACACCGGAGCGAAGGAAGAGGTGGGGGGACAGGACAAGTTCTACCTTGACTAACTGCGTTCTATCAGAGAGATAGCTGGTGAACCATTTTAGGGCGTCGTTGGAGAGCCCCGTGTAGGCTAGGGTGTTTAGTAGGAGGGCATAGTTAACAGCATCGAAGGCCTTGGATAAGTCCATGAAGATGGCACCAGTGAGGTGGCCGTGGTCCAGGGCTGTGTGGACATGGGAGGTAAATTCGAGGAGGACAGTGGTGGTGCTGTGGCCCTTTCGGAAACCGTGTTGCTGCCTGGATAGAAGGTGGTATTTGTTAAGGTGGTCAGTGAGTTGGTCGGCGACTATGTGTTCTAGGGCCTTAGACGGGGGGGTAATATGGAGATGGGACGGTAGTTGTTTGTGGAAGAGCGGTCGCCACTTTTGTGTATGGGAGTGATGTAGGCCGATTTCCAGAGGGAGAGGAACTTCCCTTGGCAGAGGGAGCAGTTTAGAATGTGGGTGAGGGGTGCTAGGACTTCCTGTAGGGTGAGGCGGAGAAGTCTGAGGTCCAGGGAATCGTGACTATAGTGATTTTGGCCAATAGCTTTGGTGAGGTAGGGTTTAGCAGATGGGGGTAAGGACTAGCAGGCGGAAAGGCGGGGCAAGGGGAGGGAGTGGGGTGGTATGGGCAGGTGGGGGATCAAAGAAATTTGGGGGCAGTACATGGGTGAGATCAGTTAAAGCGGTATTTAGGGCCGTGGCTATACTGACAGGGTCGGAGGAGAGTTTATCGTTGATCAGAATTTGATCTGGTGGTGAGTTTGGGGCCTTGCCACAGAGTGGCAGAGTGATAATGATAATGTAGTTTGTCTAACCTGCTTTCTTTGTAGCAAGGACTGTTTTGTTTGTCTCCACTATCTTGGTCCTGGACTGTAAATTTGACCAAACAGTACTGGTGGGAACTAAAATGTAGCCAGACTATAGGAGCTGTCTGAAGTCAAAATCTGTAGGAATTGTAGTTTTGAACTTTTTGCACCTTTTTTGCAACTGAAGGGGGAACTCTTGCTTTGACTGACAGCCAAATCAGCCAACCAAACTTTTTGGATCTTGGGGAAGTTCCGGGCTGCTTGCAGTTTTCAGTTAGTTCTGAGCTGGGAAGTGAAATGAGAGGAGCTGAAGTGATTCTGAGCAGCAATCCTGAGTGGATTCGCATGGGAGGACTGTGAAAAGGCGGTGTTTTTGGCTTTCATGTCTGCCTGCTGCTCCTGAGAGGGAGAGAAGAGAATTATTGTGGACTAAATCCAAGTTTGTGTGACTGAAGTAAGCTACTGAAGTGGGCCAGGCTCAACCTGAAGAAATCCGAAGATTTTGCTGAATGCGATCGGCCTGTCAAGAGTTCCAGCTACCCCTAAGCTCTTGGTGTGTGCAGAGACTTTGCGATTGTGACCGGGGCGCTGCCTGGTACAGTAGAATTCCGTACATGTAAATGTGCTATGAGCTGCTAGTGGGTCGTGAGTTGGTCCCCACTGTGTGAACTGTGTTCAGCTTGCTGGAAGCTGTGTCCAGCCCAAAACGGACTACATCCGAATTTGTCTCCATTCAGTCTGGGCTTTGCCAGACTGGCCCAGCCAGACTGGCCCACTGCACAGAGAAGTCATCGACGAGAGACCTGACTGGGGATCAGCCCCCTGCTCCACGCTTGAACAGGAATGACACCTCTGCAACTCGTGTGGGCCCTGCTTCTCCTGGCATTCCAGATCAACCACCTGCAATCTGATTTTCGTCCAGCCTGTGTCCAGTCTTGAGTATTGTGAGTAAATACCAGGGTAGCTCTCTGCAACAACAGCTTAATCTGAGTGTGTCACCTGATTGTCTTGTTGTTTCATTTCCTTTACGAACTGAGCCCTCTGGCTCCGGATTACAAATATTGTGTACTGTGCATGTTGTGTTTTCCATCACAGGGCCCCAGCTAGCTGCAACCCCGGGCAACTGTCCTGGCTAGCTCATCTCTTCTCCACCTGGGTACCCAGAGGTGGAGTGTGTGGGGGGACTCAAAGCGCATGCCTAACTGCTTGATTGATATAACCTTTAAGCTAATTAACCTGATTTTGCCCCTCCCTTGTTCAAGTCCCCTGAATAAATCAGATCTAACTTTTTCCGCATGTAATCTGACTGTGGTTCCAGTTTGTGCTCAAAGTACGGTACTGTTGCTATTTGCTATGCATAACCTTGTTTTACAGGGGGTCCCCAGGGTCGAGCCAGTGGAACCAGCCCTGGTGGTAAGTGCAAACAGTGTGGGTACTTGTGTGGTGTACCAGGGGTATTGTGAAAGTGATTATTGTACAGTGTTCAGGCCACTAGAGGGGAAAGAGAGGGGTTACAGTGTCCCGGAGGGCTGTGCCCAGGTTAGCTTGACCACTACCAACCCTGACCTCTGGGTGGAGGCACCCGTTTCAGAACTCAGGCCTCTTAACCTGCTACTAGCCAAGCAGGCAGGGGTAGTAGCCCTTGGGATACCATCACCTAGGGGTTACATCTTGGAGGCACCACTGGGATTAGTGTCCCCTAGTGGCCAAATTTGTGAATTGCTGTTAAAAATAAATGGCTACCCCAACAGAAGTGGCTGTAAACCAGTTGGTGTGGTGGTGTACTGGACAGGAGATTGACCCCCAAAATGCTATACTTATCCTGGATATTCCCCTGGGTACCAATAAGGACACTGTAGAGGGAGTACTTTCCAAGGTTGAATGTTTACAAAACCCTGTGGTGGTGGGTTGATAGGCTAATCTGCTCTCCCAAAGTTTCATGGTGTTAGTAGAGTGTAAGGACCCAGTAGACAGTTCCAAAGTGCCATGGACTACCACCCCCGAAGGAGCCCTCACTGCCTGGAGAGTGATAACTAAAGACAGTAAAGACCCCGGGGAGAATAAGCCCCCCCACTATCTAAGACTTTTGAGGAGAAATTTACTAAGTTGTTGCTGGAGGAAGGGAAAACTGTGGAGGACTTAAAGAAACTATTCCTGCCACCTGGGGGTGTTCCTCCTGCAACACCCCCTCCAGCTCCAGCACCCGTTATTGCCCCTCCTTCTGTGCCCGTGCCAATGCTGGCTCCTATGTCTGTACCTGCCATTAGTCACGACTCTTATCGAATGTTGAGAATCTTCTGCGGCACCCTCCCCACCCCCCAAGGGGAGGATGATTAGGAGACCTGGATAGATTGTGTTGCCCCTTTGGTACCTGAATGACAGTGTGCGGAGGCTGAGAAATGGAAAAGGATCATAGAAAGTTTGAGGGGTTCTGCTCTAGAGGCCATTAAATTTCTGAGGTCCACAAACCCTGATGCATCTGCCCAGAAGTACCTATCTGCACTTGAAGGCAATTTTGGGAGCTTTGAGTCAGGGGAGAACTTGATGTGGAAATTTCAAGGAACAAAACAATGGCCAGGGGAAAGTTTGTCTGCATATATTGCTCATCTGGAAAGAGTGCTGCAGAAGGCTTACTGAAAACGTGGGGTAGCCTCCAGTGACGTAAACCATGTGAGGTTGGGGCACATACTGCAACATGTGAAGCATTCTAAATTGCAGCTCCTTCAATTAAGGCTCCCAGATAGAAGGGGTAACCCACCGGACTACTGTGACTTGATAAAAGAACTCTGGGAGGTTGAAGACGAAGATGGGGATTGTAATTCTAGGGTGAGCGCAGCCCAAATGATCACAGCATCGGAAGGCCCTTCCGAAGTGGGGACCAATGAGGATGTGCCACCATGGGATGAACTGCTGAGGGAGTTCAGGGAAACAAAAACAGTATCTTTATGAAGGCCGCTCCCGCAAGTACAGGCACCGACCTTTATCCAACTGCATCTACTATGGGGGTGGGGGTGTCCACCCAGGCATCTCCTGCTGACAGCAACTTGAAACTCAATGTCTTGACTATGGAAGTAAGAGAATTGACGAGATGTCTCCAAATGCTCACCACACAGCAGACAGAGATGGCACCAAGGTTTTCAGTTGGTAGTACCACCGCCTCAGCTCCCAGTGTGATGTCTTGGCCACCACAAATCCCAGAAAACATATTTTGCCATAATTGTGGGAAGGATGGGCACATGAAGAGAATGCCGGTCCACAAAAAACCTAGATAAAGTTGTATATATGCTTCAAGGCAAGCTTCGGAGAACGAATCAGCGGTCGAGGAGTGCCCAAAATGACTGCAGTGAGGGTTCAAGAAGTAGTAACTCGAATCCCTAAGTGGCTAAATCGTCTGTCCAGGCCCCTGCTGCTGTCCCTCCAGACTGGTCCAAAATAGTGGGCCCTTCAATGGAGACTACCGTGGCTGTGAATGGTATTCCTACTCGGGCTGTGCTGGATAGTGAGTCACAAGTGACCATTGTATTTAAGGACTGGTATGACAAACACTTATCTGCTATGCCCTTACAATCCTTGGAAGGCCTACATGTGTGGGGGCTGAGCGACAAGTCTTATCCCTACCTAGGATATGTCTGCCTTTGGATGTCATTTCCTGCAGCTGTAACTGGTGTGGAGGAGCAAGTCGAGACGCTGGCCTTAGTGTGTCCCCCTACTGGACTGTATGATGGGGTTCCCCTGTTAACTGGGACCAATGCCCATATGTTTGGGAGATTGGCACAACTCTGTCGCGAGAAACAAGAGTGAAGGACTGGGAGGACCCTAAGAATTCCCGCTCTGATCAAGAGGGCCTATGATTTGCAACAGAACCCCAAAGGAGTGGACCAGGATGAACCGGTAGGGGTCATGTGGAAGAAGGATCCCGATTCAATGGTACTGGCCCCTAACGCCCAGTGTACCGTTCAAGGGGAGGTCCGTCTCTGCAAAGATGTCAAGAACAAAATACTGATGTTGGACGTGCCAGGCGATGGAAAATTGCCAGAAGGATTATTGGTTAAGCCCAGCATCTTGCCAACTCATGCTCATGCCTATGCACGACGAGTGATGGTGCAGATTCATAATGTGTCAGATCGGGAGATCCGGGTGAACAGAGGATGCATCCTAGCTATGGTACACTGCACAGACACTGCAGCGTTGCCCCACAACAAGCACCCTGGCAAAACAGATAGAGTGACTCCCGACTTGTTTGATTTCAGTGACTCCCCGTTGCTAGCTGAATGGAAGACTAGAATTAGCCAGAAACTTGCCCAGAGAGATCAAGTGTTTTCGTTGAAGGAATGGGACGTGGGATGTGTCCAGGGTGCGGAGCATCACATACATCTGCACGATGAACGGCCATTTTGAGAGAGGTCTCAACGCCTAGCCCCTGCAGACATAGACGATGTGAGAAGACACTTGCAGGAAATGCTCGCGGCTGGTGTGATACAAGAATCCAGGATCCCATATGCTTCTCCCATTGTGGTTGTGCGTAAGAAGAATGGATCTATGAGAATGTGTGTTGATTATTGGACCCTCAACGGGTGGACCATCCCTGATCAATACACCATGCCCCGTATACAAGATGCTCTGGATTGTTTGAATGGGAGCAAATGGTTCTTGGTGTTGAATCTTCACAGTGGATATTACCAGATTCCGATGGCTCTGGAGGACCATGAGAAGACAGCCTTCATCTGTCCTTTGGGGTTCTATGAATTCTTGAGAATGCCATGGGATATTGGGTGCTCCAGCCACCTTCCAGTGACTGATGGAACGAGCAGTAGGAGACATGAATTTGCTGTAATGCCTGGTGTACTTGGACGATGTCATTGTGTTTGGGAGCTCCCTAGAGGAACATGAGAGTCGACTGTTCAAAGTACTAGACCGACTGGAAGATTTTGGCCTCAAGCTGTCCATTGACAAGTGCCAATTTTTCCAAAACTCTGTGAAGTATGTGGGGCACATAGTGTCTACAGAGGGGATAGAGACTGATCCTAGTAAAGTTGAAGCCTTGATTACTTGGCCACAGCCCCACAATTTGAAAGAACTACAACGTTTCCTGGGATTCTGTGGCTACTACCCCCGGTTCATAAAGGACTATTCCAAATTGATTCGGCCACTCTTGAATCTTACCCAGGGTTACCCTCCTACCAATCAAAAATACAAAAAAGGTTCCGTCAAAGAACCAGACAAAGCATATTTCCACCCAGGTGAACTTTTTGGGTCCCGTTGGACGCCTGACTGTGAAGCAGCTTTCCACGAAGTCATATACCAGCTCTCCCATGTCCCCATCCTCGCTTATGCTGATCCCATCAAACCCTATGTGCTGCACACTGACGCCAGTCTGCAGAGTCTAGGACCTGTACTGTATCAATACCATGAGGATGGTTTGAGACCAGTGGCATTTGCCAGTAGGAGCTTGACCCTGTCAGAGCGAAACTACCCTGTGCACAAGTTGGAGTTCCTTGCATTAAAATGGGCCATTGTCGACCAGTTTCATGATTACCTCTATGGGGCGAAAATATTGGTGAGGACTGACAATATGCAAAGCCTTATCCTCATCAAAATAAAAGATATCTGTCACTGCCACTAAACCCCGCATACCACCCTTACGTTAGTTACTCATACACCGACTGCCACTGCTAGGACCATAACAGGTCGGCAACCGCACAGGAAGTATAAGACTAAGTTTAACAGCTATAGATTTGATCCCCATGACCTGCTTTTACTGCTCTTCATATCTAGATCTCCTTATCACACCTTTCTCCACTCTACTCTGCTAGTCCCTAGCCTCATCTTTTACCTTCACCTTTTCTCCCTACCTTCCTTCTTAAACTCTCCCTGCTGTCTCTACACATTAACTTTCTCCTATAATGCACTTATCTTTTTATGGATACAACTCTACCCAAACATCTGCTGATACAGCATCAGTCTTTACTGCCAGAATCCTGCCTTACCTGGCAGTATCATGTCATGAATTGTCACTTATGAACTTTGTATGTGCCGTTTTCTCGATTGACAATGATACCTTGTATGTTACGTCCAAAAGTCTTGATTGACAATGTTACCTTGTATGTTATGTCCATATGTCTATGTAAATGACCCAGGACCTCCTTGTGAATGAGCTTGCTCAATGGAGTTTTTTCCTGCAATAAACTTGAACTTGAACTTGAATAACCCATTGACCTATGTACAGACTTCAGTTAAGTTAGACGCCATGGGGCACCGGTGGCTTTCTGCATTGTCAACATATGATTATGCTGTCGAATACAGACCAGGCCTGAATCATATTCATGCTGACTCTCTATCCTAGAGACCCATTTCCAAGAGCGACTGGGTCAGGCTGTCTGAACCTGACATTTGAGCATTGTGCCAAAAGTTTGATAGAAATGAACAGATGTTCACGGACACAGCGACTGCTCAGCAGATTGCTTTGGCCCTCTGACACCTGCATACCAAGGCGAGATGCTACTTTTTCTGCTCTAGATATAGTGCACTACCTCAGTTTGACAATGACAGCATTCAATGGGCTCAATCCTGAGATCCTATGATTCAGCCAGCACTTGACGCCCTTCGTGCAGGAAAAGATGTGTCCTAGTTGCGTTCCTCTGATCTGAAAATCACTTTATTGTTTAAAAAAGGCCCCAGGTTGAAGCTGCTTAATCAGTTGTTGTATAGAGAGACTGTAGATCGGGGTGGCCAAATAGACAAGCAACAACTGGTCCTGCCCACAGCCTTCAAAGATTTGGTACTGAGGTCCCTCCACAATCATATGGGCCACCTCGGTATCGACCGGACCCTTGACCTAGTGCAATCTCGATTCTACTGGCCTAAGATGGGGGCTGATGTTGAGCACTATGTAAGGACTTGTAGTCACTGTCTGCAGAGAAAAGCCCTGCCTCAGAGGGCTGCTCCCCTTGTCAACATTACTACCAGCACCCAAATGGAACTAGTCTGCATAGACTTCTTGAGTTTAGAGCCTGATCAGCAAAACATTGGCAATGTGTTAGTGGTTACGGACCATTTCACACGGTATGCACAAGTTTTTCCCACCAAAGATCAAAAAGCATCTACCATGGCCAAGGTGCTAGTGGAAAATGTCTTCGTCCACTATGGTGCCCCCCAGCGAATTCACTCTGATCAGGGCCGGGACTTTGACAGTTGGCTAATCAAAGAAATGCTCTCTCTATGGGGGTGTGAAAGTCAAGAACCACCCCTTATCACCCGCAGGGGGATCCTCAACCAGAATGCTTTAACCGCACCCTGCTAGACATGCTAGGCACCCTCCACCCAAAAGATAAGCATAAATGGAGCCAACAGATTAGCACCTTAGTACATGCATACAATTGCATGAAGAATGATGCTACCAGGTTCTCTCCCTACTGCCTCATGTTCGGGACAGAGGCCTGGCTGCCTGTTGATGTCTGTTTTGGGGTTTCTCCTGATGAGGTCCGAGCCGAAGATTACCTGCAATATGTACAAAAACTGAAAGCTCAATTGAACCATGCTTATCAACTGGCCCAGACAATGGCTGCCAAAAGAAATCTAGTCAACAAAGAGAGACCTGATAGAAAAGTAAAGGCTCAAGAGCTTAGGCCTGGAGACCGTGTGTTGTTGCAAAATTTAGGATTGCATGGTAAACACAAAATTGCTGATCGATGGCACCATCTTCCCCATGTCGTAGTTGGAAAGTTGGATGATTTGCCAGTGTACAAAGTGCGCCCAGAGAATAACTCCAAAGCTGTCAAGACCATGCACCGTAACCACTTGCTACCTATTGGTCAAGTTATAATTGAGGCTAAACCCATCGAGATTGATTCCCCTGGACCAGTGACTCGTGCTGCTGCAAGAAAGAAACAGAGTCAGCCTGCTCCCATGGTTGCCGATTTAAGACTTACCCCGCAGCAGGCCCAGAATGACAGTGACTGCCAGTCTAACTCGGATGACAGTGAGTGTGATAATGCCTATTACCCCTCATATGAACTGAGTCAGCTGTTTTGTGGAAATCCTATGTTGAATTATGGGGATGAAGCTAGGCCTTTTGGACTGCCTAACGCCCCGGCATCATCCTTGGAGCCAATGCTCCCTGAAGGTGAAGTGCAAAGTATCACGTCTGAGGATGCTGAGTCTTTGTGTATCATGGAACTGTATGATTTGCCTGAAGGAGAGACTGATGGTATGAGTCTTTCTGGTGACATGCCAGAACTTAAGGAACACTATGAGAGTGCTGACAACCCTCCTTCAGTGCCACGTGTCTTCAAAATGAGCCAAGTGTTGTAGAAACAAAGACTACAGAGCAAGGGGCTGACAGTGCTTCCAGCTTGGACATTCCCCTTCATATAGAGGCACCCCTCACAAGTGATGAAAGCTCCAAGACCATTACTAAAAATACAGAGACTGTGGTTGTTCACCCCAGAAAGACTGGTCAGGCTGTCAAGCCAGTGGTGCGCTTCAGTTACGAATCCCCTGGGAGGCCAGTGGATTTGCCTCTCAATGTAGTCCACAAAGGTGTTTATGTCTCTCAGAACTCACTGTCCAAACTGAGCTTGATGGCCCATTCCAGGTTACTTGTTTTGCCCTCTCATCATGGTGCCCCTGCCCCATCCAGCCCCAAGTTAGCTGATAGGGAAGGGCCCCCTCTTGCATTGTTTAGAGTACAAGAAGTTATTTCATGATTCTGTATAGTAATGTTCAATTTACCTGTGTGAAATATGCATAATGTATTGTCAGAATGGAAATGATATAGTGGAGTACATTGAAATGTATAGTAAAGTGACAAGTTATGCTAATTGATGAATCAGATAGTACTTGTGTAGTATGCTAATGGTATAAATGTCTTGTATATGTTGCATTTTCAATGTTATGATGGTACACACTTGACGCGGATGCCACATTTTCCCAGGCAGGGAAGGGTGTAACCCCTCTACAAATGGTGTTCCCAAAAAGTCTTCCTTGAGCTTGCCTAAATGCTCACTGCCAGGCTGGTGTCCTGCATTTTAGCAGTTTAAATTTGATTACCGGAGCCTGTATAGCCTCTGTGTACTGTCTCTTTAAGAGCTGCCTAGTGCAGTTTAAGTAATCTGAGAGGGAGCTCTGTTGAAAGATGTAACTATTTACTGAAAATCATTTAGAGTGATAACGATAATGTAGTTTGTCTAACCTGCTTTCTTTGTAGCAAGGACTGTTTTGTTTGTCTCCACTATCTTGGTCCTGGACTGTAAATTGGATCAAACAGTACTGGTGGGAACTAAAATGTAGCCGAACTACAGGAGCTGTCTGAAGTCAAAATCTGTAGGAATTGTAGTTTTGAACTTTTTGCGCCTTTTTTTGCAACTGAAGGGGGAGCTCTTGCTTTGACTGACAGCCAAATCAGCCAACCAAACTTTTTGGATCTTGGGGAAGTCCCTGGCTGCTTGCAGTTTTCAGTTAGTTCTGAGCTGGGAAGTGAAATGAGAGGAGCTGAAGTGATTCTGAGCAGCAATCCTGAGTGGATTCGCATGGGAGGACTGTGAAAAGGCTGAGTTTTTGGCTTACATGTCTGCCTGCTGCTCCTGAGAGGGAGAGAAGAGAATTATTGTGGACTAAATCCAAGCTTGTGTGACTAAAGTAAGCTACTAAAGTGGGCCAGGCTCAACCTGAAGAAGTCCGAAGATTTTGCTGAA
The DNA here is from genome assembly GCA_016271365.2 of Neoceratodus forsteri. Taxonomy (NCBI): domain Eukaryota; kingdom Metazoa; phylum Chordata; order Ceratodontiformes; family Ceratodontidae; genus Neoceratodus; species Neoceratodus forsteri. The sequence continues at coordinate 156,162,169 of CM057449.1, read as the reverse complement.
TGTAATCCTCCTACAAATGGGGGTTCCCAAAAAGTCTTCCTTGAGCTTGCCTAAATGCTCACTGCCAGGCTGGTGTCCTGCGTTTTAGCAGTTTAAATGTGATTACCAGGGCCTGTATAGCCTCTGTGTACTGTCTCTTTAAGAGCTGCCTAATTGCAGCTTAAGTAATCTGAGAGGGAGCTCTATTGAAAGATGTAACTATTTGCTGAAAATCATTAGAGTGCTTTCTTTGTAGCAAGGACTGTTTTGTTTGTCTCCACTATCTTTTTCCTGGACTGCAAATTGGACCAAACAGTACTGGTGGGACCAAAATCTGTAGGAACTGTAGTTTGGAGCTTTTCTGCATCTTTTTTGCAATTGAAGGGGGAGCTTTTACTTTGACTGACAACTAAATCAGCCAACCAGATCTTTTGGATCTTAGGGAAGTCCCGGGCTGCTTGCAGTTTTCAGTTAGATCTAAGCTAGAAGCTGAATGAGAAGAGCTGAAGTAATTCTGAGCAGCAATCCTGAGTGGATTTGCATGGGAGAACTCTGAAAAGGCAAAGTTTTTGGCCTGCATGCCATTGTGCTGCTCCTGAGAGGGAGAGAAGAGAATTATTTTGGACTAAATCTAAATTTGTGTGACTAAAGTAAGCTACTGAAGTGGGCCAGGCTCAACCTGAAGAAGACCAAAGATTTTGCTGAATGCGATCGGCCTGTCAGGAGTTCCAGCTACCCCTAAGCTCCCGGTGTGTGCCGAGACTTTGCGATTGTGACCGGGGAGTGCTTTGCCTGGTACAGTAGAATTCCCTTACATGTAAATGTGCTATGAGTTGCTAGTGGGTCGTGAGTTAGTCCCCCCACTGCATGAACTGTGTTCTGCTTGCTGGAAGCTGTATCCAGCCCAAAACGGACTGCATCCGAATTTGTCTCCATGCATTCTGGGCCTTGCCAGACTGGTCCAGCCAGACTACCCACTGCACAGAGAAGCCATCGACGAGAGTTCTGCCTGGGAATCAGCCCTCTGCTCCACGCTTGAACAGGAACAACGCATCTGCGACTCATGTAGGCCCTGCTTCTCCTGGCATTCCAGATCAACCACCTGCAATCTCGATCTTTGTTCAGCCTGTGTCCAGTCTTGGGTATCGTGAGTAAATACCAGGGTAGCTCCCTGCAACAACAGCTTAATCTGAGTGTGTCATCTGATTGTCTTGTTGTTTCATTTCCTTTACGAACTGAGCCCTTTGGCTCCGGATTACAAATATTGTGTACTGTGCATGTTGTGTTTTCCATCACAAGGCCCCAACCAGCTGCAACCCCGGGCAACTGTCCTGGCTAGCTCATCTCTTCTCCACCTGGGTACCCAGAGGTGGAGTGTGTGGGGGGGCTCAAAGCGCATGCATAACTGCTTGATTGATATAACCTTTAAGCTAATTAACCTGATTTTACCCCTTCCTTGATCAAGTCCCCTGAATGAATCAGATCTAACTTTTTCCGCATGTAATCTGACTGTGGTTCCAGTTTGTGCTCAAAGTACTGTACTGTTGCTATTTGCTATGCATAACCTTGTTTTACAGGGGGTCCCCAGGGTCGAGCCAGAGGAACCAGCCCTGGTGGTAAGTGCAAACAGTGTGGGTACTTGTGTGGTGTACCAGGGGTATTGTGAAAGTGATTATTGTACAGTGTTCAGGCCACTAGAGGGGAAAGAGGGGGGTTACAGTGTCCCAGAGGGCTGTGCCCAGGTTAGCTTGACCTCTACTAACCCTGATCTCCGGCTGGAGGCACCCGTTTCAGAACTCAGGCCCCTTAACCTGCTACTAGCCAAGCAGGCAGGGGTAGTAGCCCTTGGGATAGCACCACCTAGGGGTTACATGAATGCGATTGGCCTGTCAGGAGTTCCAGCTACCCCTAAGCTCCCGGTGTGTGCAGAGACTTTGCAATTGTGACGGGGGAGCACTTTGCCTGGTACAGTTGAATTCCCGTACATGTAAATGTGCTATGAGCTGCTAGTGGGTTGTGAGTTAGTTCCCCACTGTGTGAACTGTGTTCTGCTTGCTGGAAGCTGTATCCAGCCCAAAATGGACTGCATCCAAATTTGTCTCCATGCAGTCTGGGCTTTGCAAAACTGGCCCAGCCAGACTACCCACTGCACAGAGAAGCCATCGACGAGAGAGTCCTGCATGGGGATCAGCCCCCTGCTCCACGCTTGAGCAGGAACGATGCCCCTGCGACTCATGTGGTCTCGATTTTTCTCCAGCCTGTGTCCAGTCTTGGGTATTGTGAGTAAATACCAGGGTAGCTCCCTGCAACAACAGCTTAATCTGAATGTGTCATCTGATTGTTTTATTGTTTCGTTTCCTTAACGAACTGAGCCCTCTGGCTCCGGATTATAAATATTGTGTACTATGCATGTTGTGTTTTCCATCACAGGGCCCCAACCAGCTGCAACCCCAGGCAACTGTCCTGGCTAGCTCATCTCTTCTCCACTTGGGTACCCAGAGGTGGACTGTGTGGGGGGGGGGGGGGGGGCACTCAAAGCGCATGCATAACTGCTTGATTGATATAACCTTTAAGCTAATTAACCTGATTTTGCCCCTCCCTTGTTCAAGTCCCCTGAATAAATCAGATCTAACTTTTTCTGCATGTAATCTGACTGTGGTTCCAGTTTGTGCTCAAAGTACTGTACTGTTGCTATTTGCTGTGCATAACCTTATTTTACAGGGGGTCCCCAGGGTCGAGCCAGAGGAACCAGCCCTGGTGATAAGTGCAAACAGTGTGGGTACTTGTGTTTTGTACCAGGGGTATTGTGAAAGTGATTATTGTACAGTGTTCAGGCCACTACAGGGGAAAGAAGGGGGGTTACAGTGTCTCGGAGGGCTGTGCCCAGGTTAGCTTGATCACTACCAACCCTGATCTCCGGGTGGAGGCACCCGTTTCAGAACTCAGGCCCCTTAACCTGCTACTGCCAAGCAGGCAGGGGTAGCAGCCCTTGGAATAGTGCCACCTAGGGGTTACATCTATATAGTCAGAACAGATGCAAGTCACAAGTGGGGTACCTCAGGGATCGGTCTCAGGGCCAGTCCTCTTCAATATCTTCATCAGTGACATTGCAGATGGACTGGAAGGTAAGGTTTGTCTGTTTGCAGATGACACCAAGATCTGCAACAGAGTAGATGATCCAGATGGGGTGGGCAGAATGAGAAGAGATCTGGATAAACTAGCAAAATGGTTGAAAGAGTGGCAACTGGGGTTTAATGCAAAGAAGTGCAAGATCATGCACATAGGGAAGAGATACCCTGAAGCCACCAATAGGCTGGGAGGGGAGTTGCTGGCAGTCACAAGGGAAGAAAGAGACTTGGGCATCATCATCACCGATGACCTGAAATCATCCAAGCAGACCACTAAAGCAGTAGGTATGGCTAGGGGGATGTTGGGGTGTATTAGTAGAGGTATCACAAGTCGGAAGAGGGAGGTAATAATCCCTCTTTACAAGACACTGGTTAGGCCCCATCTGGAGTACTGCTGCAGTACTGGAGGCCACACCTTCACAAGGACATTAACCAAATTGAGGCAGTCCAGAGAAGGGCGACCAAAATGGTGCAGGGACTGCATCAGAAAACATACGAGGACAGATTAACGGAGCTTAATATGTATGCCCTAGAGCAAAGGAGGGAGAGAGGTGATGTGATTGAAACTTTCAAACACCTTAAGGGCATTAATAAGGTGAAAGAGTCTAACATGTTTCAATGTAAGAAAAATAGCAGGACAAGAGGACACAGCATGAGATTAGTGGGAGGCCGATTAAGGGGGTAATGTGAGGAAGTTCTTTTTCACAGAAAGGGTGGTGGATGCATGGAACAGCCTACCTCAGGAAGTGGTGGATATGAATACAGTGCAGGGCTTCAAACAGGCATGGGATAGGCATAAGGGAGCAATACAGATGAGTATGAATAGATAGGCCATTGACAGAGCAAAGGCCGGTGGCACATTCATAAAGTAGAAAAAGAAATGTGCAGACTGGATAGGCCTTGCGGTCCTTATCTGCCGTCATCTTCTATGTTTCTATGTTTTTTCTGAAAGTCTTCGTGTCCTGGTGGAACTGCCATCTGAGATTTGAGCTGTATTATACCTCTCACTGCCTTACCCTGTCGGAAAAGAGTTCCTCTCCCACAAAGGGGATTATGTATAAAGTTTAGCCCCCCATGGAGCTGTGAGCTAATTGCTTAAGTAAATGGACCCCTGTGCCCCTCTAATCTTTTGGGGTTCAGGTGAGTACAGGTGATTACTTGGGGAAGAAAGCTGGAGTCCAAGTTTGATTTTGTAAATAAGGATTCTAATGAAATAATAATGCTTAGGTTTTAAAGAATTCCTATGAGTTTGATTGCAGGGGTTTCCCTTTGATCCTGCATTTGTGTCTCCGATGTCGATGGGGGGATTCGAGAGTCTGAAGCATGAGGAGAACCGGGGTTTGGAGTGTTCGAGTTGCTGAATTCCAAAGAAGCCTTGCGTCCAGGTGAACTGAAGACATCCCAAGGTAGGCAGTATTTATTCTATAACATGCTATGTTAAGAGTGCTGGTGAGATTTTCTGTGCTGTGGTACCCCTTCCCCCCAGAACAGCAATACCCCTAGACATTATGGGGAAGGGGGAGCCACACACATATTTTAATCTAAAAGTAGAAATAGAATTACACATTAGATTATAATAAAATAAAGTAGCTAATAACCTATTCCCAACATTTCCTCTTTAAATGACTGAATGGATCCTTGATTTGTACAATCTCTTCATACTGTGTGTTCTTCCTGACAGGGACATTTGATTTTGCTTCAGTGAAAAAAGTAAAATCTAGAAGTGCTGTCCTGCTGCTTTAAAGTATTACATGTGGCTCCTCCCTTGTTCTGGCACACTACTGAATATTAATAAGTTGATGTTTGAATGGCAAGGGACACATTTCAGAGGTGGACATAGACAGGAAGTACAGTTTAGGCTCTGTGAGCAGAGACAGGAACCCAGAGCTGAGCTGAGCTGAGAGACCTCTTGTTTTCTTTGGATATCTAGTGTTCTAGTTTCAAACTGAAGAGCAGCTGCTTATGTTTAAACAGTGCATATTTGAACTGTAAGGAGAAGGTGGTGGAGACTGAAACAGCTGGAGCATAATGTTAGAGGTAAGGAGGGCTGGGTGTAAACACACCAAAGACTGTACTGAAACAGGATAAAACTGGGTCAGTTTGACATTTTTCAAGCAAAACTGAAATGCAGAATAATTCATGAATATACAAAAGCGTACGGAATCAAGCACTCAGGGTGATATGGCAGATGCTAGCACTCTTTCTATTTGGCAAATTATAGAAACATAGAGTTTGACAGCAGATAAGGACCACATTGGCCCACCTAGTCTGCCCATTTTCCCTACCTACTGTAACACTGCAGACCCTTCTTGATCTCCGGCTTTACCTCACCTCCCCCCCTCGCCCTTCCTTACCACTAAAGTTCCCTTATGCCCATCCCATGTCGGCTTGAATACAATTACAGTTTTTGTCCCCACCACCACCTCCTCCACTGGGAGGCTGTTCCAGGCATCCACCACTCTTTCTGTGAAGAAGTGCTTCCTTACATCTCGCCTGAGTCTACCCCCCTCCAGCTTCATAGCATGCCCCCCCTTCTTCTTGAGTATCTGTTTCTCTGAAAAAAGGCTTCCCGCTTGAACCTTATTTGTACCTGTGAGGTATTTGAAAGTCTCTATCATATTCCCTCTCTCCTTCCTTTCCTCCAGAGTTTACATATTGAGGTCCTTCAGTCTCACTTGACACAGTCCCACGCAAAAGATTAATAGTCAAATTAACCAGCCTAGGAGTGGGTCCCAGGGTGGTACCCCGGGTAAAACATTGACTGGACAACAGGACACAGAAGGTAATTGTAAATGGAGTCCAATCTGAAGAAAGAGGGGTTACTAGTGGGGTACTGCAGGGTTCAGTATTGGGTCCAGTCCTTTTTAATGTCTTTATAAGTGACATTGCAGAGGGACTGGAAGGAAAGGTATACCTCTTTGCAGATGACACAAAGATCTGCAACAGGGTTAACACACGAGGTGTGGAAAGGATGAAAAGGGACTTGGCAAGGTTGGAGGAGTGGTCGGAAGTACAGCAGCTTGATTCAATGCAAAGAAGTGCAAAATAATGCACCTGGGAAACAAAAACCCAGGGAAGATTACACAATTGGGGGGAGGTAGTAACAACAACAAAAAGGAAAGGGACCGGGGGTAATCATATCAGATGACGTTAAGGTTAGCAAGCAATGTGAGAAAGCAGTAGGGAGGGCTGGGGGTATACTGGGATGTATAGGGAGAGGCATCACCAGCAGAAAACAGGAAGTTGTTATCCCTCTGTACAGACAGTTGGTGAGACCCCATCTGGAGTACTGTGTCCAGTTCTGGAGACCCCATCTCCACAAGGACATAGACAGGATGGAGGCAGTCCAGAGGAGGGCAACTAAAATGGTGCAGGGTCTGCAAGAGAAGCCATACGAGGAGAGACTAAAGGAGCTTAATATGTATACCCTTGAAGAAAGGGGGGAACATGATAGAAACTTTTAAGTACCTCATTGGAATCAGCAAAGTCCAAGAGGGTAGCATCTTTCGGAAAAAGAGATTTGCAACAACAAGGGGACACAATTGAAGATAGAGCGGGGGCCGTTCAGGGGCAATGTGAGGAAGTATTTTTTTCACAGAGAGTGTGGTGGACGCATGGAACAGCCTTCCTGAGGAGGTTGTGGGGTCTAAAACTGGGAGAATTCAAGAATGCATGGGACAGACTTAAGGCAATTTTTGTGGGGGGTAGGAAGAAGTAGGCTGTTGGTTAACTAGGATCTGCAGCTTATCCTGTAGGTAGGGAAATGGGCGGACTAGGTGGGCCAAGCTGTTCTTATCTGCCGTCAGAGTCGATGTTTCTATGTTTCACTTCATGTGGCTTTTGATGCAGATCATGCACCGTCTTAGTTGCCTTCCTCTGGACTGTCTATACTCTGTCTATGTCCTTCTGGTGATGAGGACTCCAGAATTGGACACAGAACTTTAGGTGGGGTCTCACCAGTGATTTATATAGAGGTATCATCGTCTCCCACTTTCTGCCGGTGATACCCCTCCCTATGCACCCTAACTTCCCACTGGCCCTCCCTACTGCCTTGTCACACTGTTTGGCCACCTTTAGGTTATCAGACATGATTACTCCCAGGTCTCTTTCCTGTTTGCTGGTTGTCAGTACCACTCCCTCCATTTTGTACTCTGCCCCGGCTTTCTTAGCCCCAAGTGCATGAGTTTGCATTTCTTCACATTGAAATTAGTTGCCACACTGTTTTTTTTTTTTTTTTTAACTCCCTGGTCCCTGGCCCACCATCTTACTGGCTCCTTCAGCTCCGTCACCCGGCAACTCGTGGGCTTGCCTTCCTACTCCCATCCTCCACATGTCGTCTCCCTACCTGGGGACTATGGACTAGGTGGCGTTGGGGCAAAGCCCTGCACCAGCCAGACCAGGTCTCAGATGGACAAGTGCCACGTCGCTGGTGCGGGGCCTCTGGGGAGCCAGTATTCGTCCTGCTGGGGCCCTCTCTTTTTCCTTGATTTCTGTGTCTCTCCCACTGGGGCACTGGTATTGGGAGTGTGCATGTGCACGCAGGCAGCCATGCAAGGTGCGCGACACCCGCCTACATCCAACCCTCCCACTAGCTGCTCTTAGCTACTCTATCACCTGTAGTCACCCAGGTGGCAGTGGAACAGCGGAGCCAGCAGTCCTCCCTTCCTGGAGGAGGAGAGCATCCTCCTGGATGCTCGATCATCTTCCCCTCGACCAGCCCCCGGCACCCCATGCTCGATCCCGAACGTGGGTCACCAGTGTCACAAACAGTACCGCTACTGTTGTGCTGACTGGCCGACTAGTTGCCGCACTCTTGACCACTCCTCAAGCTTCCTTAGATCCCTAATCATGTTTTCCACCCTCCCCGTGGAGTGTCTACACTATTACAGATCTTAGTGTCATCTGCAAAAAGGCATACTTTCCCTTCTAGTCCCTCTGCACTATCGCTAATAAAGACATTAAAGAGGACTGGTCCCAGTGCTGATCCTTGTGGCACCCCACTGGTCACCCTCCCTTCCTCGGAGTGAACTCAGTTTACCACCACCCCCCTCTGTCACCTATCCCCCAACCAATTTCTTACCCAGTTTACAACTTTTGGACCCATTCCTAGGCTGCCCAGCTCGTTCATAGGTCTCCTGTGTGGAACGGTGTCAAAGGTCTCAAGCCACTGGAGTCAAGATATTCCACAATCCTTTCCTTCAGTAGTGATTTAATTAATCACCCCACGACCGAAGTCAGGCTGACTGGCCTATAATTGCCAGCCTCCTCCCTGCTACCACTTTTGTGAAGTGGGACTTCAACTGCTCTCCTCCAGCCCTCTGTTACCACTCCTGTCTCCAGTGAGTGATTGAACAAGACTATCAGATGTGCAGCCAGCACCTCTCAGAGCTCCCTCAATATCCTTGGATGTATCCCGTCTGGCCCCATTGCCTTGTCCACTTTCAGATTTGCAAGTTTCTTCAGGACTCTCTCCTCTGTAAATGGACTAGTGTCCACGTCCCTTCCGTTGATGCCCCTGCCACTTACCTGCGGCCCCTCACCTTCCCTTTCCTCTGTGAACACTGAACAAAAGTATTCATTCAGGATGTCTGCTTTTTCCTTGTCCCCTTCCACACATACCCCCTTCCCTTCTTAGCCTTACCATCCCTCCCATTGCCTTTCCCCTTTTGCTTACATGCCTGAAAAATGTCTTGTCCCCTCTTTTACTTCCTGGGCTATTTTCTCCTCCATGTGTGCCTTTGCACTTCTGAGTGCTTTCCCTGCCTCTGTCTGCTTCTCCTGATACACCTCCCTATCCTTCTCTCTGTGTGTCCTTGTACCGCCTATAATTATATATATATCTAATAATTACTTTATAATTATTTTGTTCATTTTGAGAAAGTTGGCACTGCTTACAAAAAATGCATGATAGCTGCACATTGGTCAAGCTAATGTATCATAGTAATGTGTCAGCAGAAAAGGACCATCCTGGCCCATCCAGTCTGACTATCTCCCCCTCCCCTGTTTGTTACCGGTGCACAAGGAGCCTATCCTCTGTCCTCTAACCAACCCCATATGTCTATCTCACACTCTCTAGAATTCCTCTACCATTTTGACACCTACCACCTCCTCAGGTAATCTGTTCCAGGATTCAACTATCCTCTCAGTGAAATAACACCCCCATACATCACCTTTAAATCTTCCTCCTTCCAATCTTAAAATATGACCTCTTGTTTTAACTCCGACTTTTCTTTTAAATAGACTTCCTTCCCTCACTTTATGTATCCCCTTCATGTACTTGAATGTATCTATCATGTCTCCTCTCTGTCTCTTCTAAACTCCAGCGGATACAGATTACATTTTTTCAATCTTGTCTCATATGGTTTCCCTTGCATACCCTGCACCATCTTTGTTGCCGTTCTCTGAACCTTTTCTATTACATCTATGTCCTTTCTTAAATGAGGCCTCCAGAACTGTAACCCGAGCTCCAGGTGCTATCTAATCATGGTCTTATATAATGGCATCAGCACCTTCCTCCTCCTACTAGTTATGCCCCTTCCTGTGCATGCCATCATTCTATTTGCTTTGCCAGCTGCCTTACTACATTGATCACTTACCCTAAGGTTGTTTGATATTATAATCCCCAGATCCCTTTCCTTTTCTGTTTGCTTTATCTGCTCTCCCCACAGTGAGTACTTGGCCAGTCGATATTTATGCCCTATATGCATCACCGCACACCTCTTTGTATTGAACTTCAGCTGCCATGTTTCTGACCATTTCTCTAGTATACTCAAATCCTCCTCATCGCTTCAACCTCTCCTTCAGTGTCAACCCTATTCCATAACTTTGCATCATCTGCAAACAGACACATTTTCCCTTCGATTTTCTCTAATATATCACTAATATACATGTTAAAAAAGACTGGTCCTAGTACAGACCCTTGAGGAACCCCGCTCGTAACCTTCCTTATCCCAGAATGTACACCATTTACCACCACCCTTCTGTCATTCAGCCAGTTTTCTGCATATCTGGTTATTGTCTGTCTCACCCTTGGGCTCTCTGTCTTATTTACCAGCCTGCTGTGAGAGAGAGAGTCAAAGGCCTTACTGAAGTCCAGGTAGGCAACATCAGCTGCCCCTCCTTAATCAACCACCTTTGTTACCCCATCAAAAACTTCAGTTAGATTTGTTTGGCAAGATCTCCCACTAGTGAATCCATGTTGCTTTTCATCTAATAGTTTGTTGTCTGTTAAGTATTTTACCACTCTTTCCTTTATTAGCACCTCCATCACCTTGCTCACCACTGATGTGAGGCTGACAGGTCTGTAATTCCCTGCCTCCTCCTTGCAGCCTCCCTTGTGCAGTGGCCCTACATCTGCTGTTCTCCAGTCACTTGCAACACACCCTGTATTTAGGGACAAATTAAAGAACTTCGCTAAATGTGTTGCCAACTCATCCCCTCAACTCCCTAAGAACCCTTGGGTGCAAACCATCTGGCCCCATTGCTTTGTCTGCCTTTAATTTTCCAAGTTCTTCCTTAACTCTTTCCTCATTTAATGGGCTTTGATCCACCCCACATTCATCTCCTCCCTCCTTCTTTAACTCAGATTCCTTTCCATCCCCTTCCACTGTGAAAACAGAACACACATAACTATTTGAAACCTCAGCTTTCTCAAAGTCCCCCTCAACCTTAGTTCCCCCTCCCCCTCTTCAACCTCGCAATCCCATCTTGTCCTCCTCCTCATTTCTCCCACATATCTAAAAAAAGTTCCGTCTCCTCATTTTACATGTTTAGCAGTTCTCTCTTCTGCTTTTGCTCTCCTACTCAATTTCCCCAACTGTCTCAGTTTCTCCTTATAATTTACTCTTGTCTATCACACTCTGAGTTTTCTGATATCTTCTCCAAAACAAATGGTTTGATACCTTTTATTGGACCAACAAGGATGTTACAAAAAGAACAAATAGCTTTATGTAACCCCTAGGTGGTGCTATCCCAAGGGCTACTACCCCTGCCTGCTTGGCTAGTAGCAGGTGAAGGGGCATGGGTAACGAAACAGGTGCCTTCACCCGGAGGTCAGGGTTGTTAATGGTCAAGCTAACCTGGGCACAGCCCTCTGGGACACTGTAACCCCCCTCTTTCCCTTCTAGTGGCCTGAACAATATACACAATTACTTACAATGACCATTATTCACCAGGCAATACCCACACTGTTTGCACTTACCACCAGGGCTGGTTCCTCTTGTTTGACCCTGGGGACCCCCTGTAAAACAAGGTTAAGCACAGCAAATAGCAACAGTAAAATACTTTTGGCACAAACTGGAACCACAGTCAGGTTAAATGCAAACAAAGTTAAATCTGATTTATTCAGGGGACTTGAACAAGGGAGGGGCGTAATCAGGTTAATTTGCTTAAAAGCTATATTAATCAGACAGTTACACATGCAGTTGAGTCCCTATACAGTCACATACTCTGGGCACCCAGGTAGGAAAATGGTGGGCCAGCCAGGAACGTTGCAGCTGGTTGGGGCCCTGTGATGGAAGAAAGCAACATGCACAACACACACTATTTGTAATCCGGAGCCGGAGGGCTCAGTTCGTGAAAAAAAAGGCAACAAGACAATCAGATGACAACATTTTTAGATTTAGCTGTTGTTGCAGGGAGCTACCCTGATGTTTACTCATGATACCCAATTCTGGACACAGGCAGGACGAAATTGAGACTGCAGGCTGTTGAGCTGGAGTGCCCAGAGAAGCAGGGCCCACACGAATCACCAAGGCATTGTTCTTGTTCAAGGCGTTGAGCAGGGGACTGACCCCCAGGCCGGTCTCTCATCAGTGACTTTCTCTGCGTAGCAGGCCCAGGCAAACGGAAATGGATACAGATTCAGTCCGTGGAGCTGGATACAGCCTCCAGCAAGCAAACCACAGTTCAGACACACAGTGGGGAACTAAATCACGACCCACTATAAGCACACAGCACATTCACATGTAAGGAAATTCTACTGTACCAGGCAAATGGCTCTCCAGTCACAATTACAGAGTCTCTGCACAATGTGGGAGTTCAGAGGTAGCTGGAAGTCCTGACAGGCCGATTGCATTCAGCAAATCTTCGGTCTTCTTCAAGTTAAAGCCTGGTCACAATTCAGTGGCTTAATTCGCTCTCCAAATTCGGATTCAGTCTGAAAAAAGCACAAGTTCCCTCTCAGGGACAGCAGGCAGGCAGGCATGCAGGACAAAATCAGGCCTTTCCACAGTTCTGTGCGAATCCACTATGGATTGCTGCTCGAAATATCTCGAGCTGTTACTTCTTCACTTCCCAACTCAGATCTAACTGAAACTGCAAGCAGTGTGGGACTTTCCGTAAGATCCAAAAGGTTCAGTTGGCTGATCTGTCTGTCAGTCACAACAAGGGCTCCCCCTCCAGGTTATTTTGGGTGCCAAAAGCCCAAAACTACAATTCCTACAATTTTTATCACCACCCTCTGTGTCCTGCTGCCCGGCCATTTATCCACCCAGTGCACTACTGTCCTGCCCACTCCCATATTCCCCAGTTTGTTTAATAGCCTTCTGTGTGGCACAGTGTCAAAGGCCTTGCTGAAGTCCAGATAGGCCACGTCTACTGCCCTCCCCTGGTCCACCTCCCTTGTCACCCAGTCGAAAAATTCAATGAGGTTGGTCTGGTATGACCTCCCCTTGATGAAACCATGCTGTCTTAGTCCACTGGCAACCAGATGTTTGACCAATCTCTTCTTCAGTAGTGCATCCATGATCTTCCCCACTATCGAGGTCAGGCTGACTGGTCTGTAGTTCCCTGCTTCCTCTTTGTTCCCACTGTTGTAGAAGGGGACTACATCTGTTGTCCTCCAGTCTTTGGGTACTTCCCCTGTTTTTAGTGATCGGCCAAACAGGATTGCCAGAGGTTCAGCCACCACCTCTCTTAGTTCCTTTAGGACCCTGGGGTGCACCCCATTTGGCCCCATTCATCCAACACTTCCCCTGGTATACCATCAATCCACCACATGCCCAGTAGGCAAACCCACCGGAGTACCACCTGTCCACCACCATGCATACTGGGCACATCCCCCTGGTGTACCATCTATCCACAACCATGCACATTGGGCATGTCCCCTGCTTCACTATCTATCCACCACCATGCCCACTGGACATGTCCCCCTCGTGTACCCAATAATCATAGCCATGTACACTGAGCACATCACCCTGGTGTACCATCTATCCACCATCATGCCCACTAAGCACGTCCCTTAGATGAATGATCTATTCACCATTCACACTGGGCAAGCCCCCATGGTATACCATCTATCCACCACCATGCCCACTGGGCTTGTCCCCCAGTATACCATCTATCCACCACCATGTCCACTGGGCTTGTCCCCCCGGTATACCATCTATCCACCACCATGCCCACTAGGTACATACCTTGGTGTACCATCAATCCACCACCATGCTCACTGGGCATGTCACCCTGGTGTACCATCTATCCACCACTGTGCCCACTGAGCATGTCTCCCTGTTGTACAACATATCCACCACCATGCCCACTGGACACATCCCCCTGGTGTACCATCTACCATCGTGCCCACTGGGCACGTCCCCCTGATGTACAACATATCCACCACCATGCCCACCAGACACATCCCCCGGTGTACCATCTACCATCGTGTCCACAGTGCACATCCCCCTGGTGTACAACATATCCACCACCGTGCCCACTGGACACATCCCCCCGGTGTACCATCTACCATCATGCCCACTGGGCACATCCCCCTGGTATACAACATATCCACCACCATGCCCACTGGACACATCCCCCTGGTGTACCATCTACCATCATGCCCACTGGGCACATCCCCCTGGTGTACAACATATCCACCACCATGCCCACCAGACACATCCCCCTGGTGTACCATCTACCATCATGTCCACAGTGCACATCCCCCTGGTGTACCATCTGGCCACTACCACCATACCCCATCGTTTCACCACCATGCCCACTGGGCACGTGCCCCTGGTCTACCATTTGTTCACCGCCATGCCCACCTGGCACATCCCCCGGTATACCATCTCCACCACCATGCCCACTGGGCACACCCCCCTGGTGTACCATCTATCCACCACCATGCTCAATGGGCACATCTCCCTCGGGTATCCAATATTTACTTCCATGCACTCTGGACACATCCCCTGGTATACCACCTATCCACCACCATGCCCACTGGGCACATCCCCCTGGTATACCATCTATCCACCGCCATGCACACTGGGCACATCTCCCTGCTTTATCATCTATCCATCACCATGCACACTGGGCACCTCTCCCTGGTGTACCATCAATCCACCACCATGCACACTGGGCATGTTCCCCCTGGCCTACCATCTTTCCACCATCATGCCCACTAGGCACATCCCTTTGGTGTACAGTATATTCACCATGCACACTGTCCACCCCCAGGCACACTGGGCATGTCCCCCTGGTGTACCATCCATCCACCACCATGTCCACTGGGCATGTCCTCCTGATGTACCGTGTAGCCACCACCATGCCATCTGGGCACATCCTTCTGGTCTACCATCTATCCACCATGCCCACTGGCCACATCCCCTGGTGTAACATCTATCCACCACCATGCCCACTGGGCATATCCCCCCGGTGTACCATGTATCCACCACCATGCCAAATGGGCATATCCCCCTGATGTACCATATATCCACCATCATGCCCAATGGGCATATCCTCCTGGTGTACCATCTATCCACCACCATGCCCACTGGGCGCATCTGCCTGGTGCACCATCTATCCACCACCATGCCCACTAGATACATCCCCCTGGTGCACTATCTATCCACCACCGTGCCTACTGGGCACTTCCCCCTGGTGTAACATCTGTCCATCACCATGCCCACAGGGCACTTCCCCTGGTGTACCATCTATCCGCCACCATGCCCACTAGACACATCCCCTCATGTACTGTCAATCTACCACCATGCCAAGTGGGCATGTCCCCCTGGTGTAGCATCTTTGCACCACCGTGCCTACTGGGCATATTTTATTTTATTTTATTTTTTATTTTAGTCTTTGGTAACCGGGGTATGGCCTACTAGGCACAAGTGCCTGTTTTCAGGGGTGACCTGGGATCACTGAGCAGTTAAGTGACTTGCTCACAGTCATACAGTATGCAAGTGGAGGTTGTGAGAATCAAGCTCAGGTCTGGTCTGTTGGATGTACCAAGCTCATTCACACCTCATTCCTCTAACCTCTAGGCTATACTGCCAACCCCTGTGGTGTACCATATATCCAACACCATGCCCACTGGACACATCCTCCTGCTGTACCATCTGTCCACCACCACGCCCAGTGGACACATTCCCCTGCTATACCATATATACATCATCATGCCCACTAGGCATGTCCCCCGATGTGCCATCTATCCACCAGCATGCCCACTGGGCACTTCCATTGGTATGCTATCTATCCACCACCATGCGCATTGGGCACATCTCCCTGGTGTACCATCTGTCCACCAGCATGCGCACTGGGCACATCCCCCTGGTGTACCATCTGTCCACCAGCATGCACACTGGGCACGCACATCCCCCTGGTGTACCATCTGTCCACCACCATGCCCACTGGGCACTTCCATTGGTATGCCATCTATCCACCACCATGCACACTGGGCACATTCCTGTGGTGTACTGTCTGTCCACCAGGATGCTCAATGGGCACATCTTCCTGGTGTACCATCTGTCCACCACCATACCCACAAGGCACTTCCCCTAATGTGCCGTCAGTCCTGCCCCATGCCTACTGGGCACATCTGCTTGGTATGTCATTTATCCACCAAAAGCCCATTGGGCACGTCCCCCTGGTATACATCTATCAACCTCCGTGCCCACTAGGCACGTCCCTCTGGGATACCACCTATCCACCACCATGCCGTTGTGCATGTCCCCCTGATATACCACCTATTCTCCACCATGCCAAGACCCCTGATGTACCGTCAATCCAGCACCATTTTTGTTGGGCACATCCCCCTTGTTTTCCATCTATCTACCACCCTGCAGACTGTCCCTGGTGTTCCATCTGTCCACTGCCATGCCCACTGGGCACGTCCCCCTGGAATACCATCTAGCTTCAGTCATGCCTACTGGGTACATACCCTGGTGTACCACCTATCCACCACCATGCACACTGGGCACATCCCCCTTGTATACCATCTATCCACTGCCATGCACGCTGGGCACCTCTCCTTGCTGTACCGTCTATCCACCACCATGCCCACTGGGCATATCCCCCTGGTGTACCATCCATCCACCACCATACTCACTGGGCACTTCCCCTGGTTTACTGTACCATCTATCCGTGGCCATGCCCACTGCGCACTTCCCCTGGTGTGTGAAACCAAGAAAGATTGGCACCAGTTACAGTAGTATTTGCATTTATTAGTGCAAAATAAAGATCTAAAGTGCAATTTAATGTTTCCAAATATGCTGTATTGCATATGGGATCCAATAACATGGGTTTTAGGCACCATCTAGATGCACATGAAATCAAAGCAATCTGAACATGACCTTGGTGGGTTGTCGATAACGATCTGAAGCATTCAAAGCAATGTGAAGATGTTGTGTGAAAGGCAAACAAAATTATTTACATTACATGCAGTGTTATAACCAGAAGCAAGTGTATCTGGGATGTAAAGTACAGATCACACATCAGGTCACATCTTAATTGTGCATCGCAGTTTTGGGCTCTACATCTTAGATGTAACCTAGATAAAGTAGAGGAAGTCTAGATACCCCCAGGGCAGCAGTAGCATGCGTGGGGTTGAGGGAGGGTGGGACAGGAATAGATGAAAATGTCACGCTGGTACACTGGATAACTTCACAGTCCCTGCCGTCTCCAACAGACCCCTCCAGCATGCTTCACGTGAGACCCATCAAGCCTCCATTTGGTGAGAGTGACTGCTTCTCCTTTAGGTTATGGGGAGACCCCCGTCAGGGACAAGCCAGCTAATGTAATGTAAAATGTATTTATATAAGGCGCCCTTCCTGAGCTCAGAGCGCCCTTACAATAATCTTCATAATAATTTAAAATCCACAATCATTATACAGACATACATAAACATATATCAAGTGTCATGAAATGCTTGATGAAACAAAAAGGTTTTAAGGGATTTTTTAAAACTTTCTACAGTCAGGCTATCTCGTATCTGATGGGGTAGAGAATTCCACAGGGTAGGTGCCATAAAGGCAAACGACCTCCCTCCAGATGTTTTCAGGGTTACCCTGGGAATCTTTAGCAATACCCCGTCAGAGGATTGAAGTGAGCAGGAGGGACAATAAGAAGACAGGAGTTCTTTCAGGTAGTGGGGTCCCAACTCGTGTAGGGCCTTATAGGTCAGCAACGCAACCTTGAAGGTAATCCGCCACTGCACAGGCAGCCAATGCAGATCTCGCAGCACAGGTGTTATATGACTGGATATAGGGACCCCAGTCAACAACCTGGCCGCTGCGTTCTGCACTAGCTGCAAGTGGTGTATATCCACCCCCGGTAGCCCTAGATAGAGGGCATTGCAATAGTCAAAATGACTGGTAACTAAGCGTGGACCAAGGTAGGAAGACCTTCGGGTGGAACCAGGTGCTTTACGTGGGCTATATTCCTTAGATGAAAAAAGGAAGACTTGACTACAGCCGACACCTAGGTTACACACCTGGTTGGAGGCCATAAGTGGGGTCCCCCCCAAATATAAACCTGAGGGCTTCCCCGACCATGCCCCCAACATCCCAACCCCAGGGTCCACCACCAATACCTCTGTCTTACCTGAGTTCAACTAAAGCCAGCTGGTACTCATCCAATCCTGAATCTCCAGTAGGCAGTTGTTAAACATGGTAACTGAGTTAGACTCCCTTTCCGGTACAAAAGACATGTAGAGCTGAGAATCATCAGCATAGCAATGAAAACTCAGCCCCCAGTGGGAGCATGTGCACAGCGAATAACATAGGGGACAACACCGAACCCTGTGGAACTCCACAGGGCAGACAGTGAGGGGCCGAGGAATAAATCCCCAACACCTTCTCTGAGACCTGCCCTCCAGGAATGATCGAAACCAACTGTGGACTGCCCCCCCTCAATCCACAGAAAAACCACAGGTGTTCGAGCATCACCCCATGATCCACGGTGTCAAATGCTGCTGAGAGGTCAAGGAGAACCAAGATGGATTGGGATCTCTGATCTCTTGCCAACAAGAGGTCATTTAGCACCCAAACAAGGGCTGTCTCAGTACTATGCCATTTCCTGAAGCCAGATTGGAGAGAGTCATAGATATTGTGGCTGGTTAAATGATCCTCCAGCTGCAAAGTGACCACCTTCTCGATAACTTTCCCTACAAAGGGTAAGTTCGAGACAGGCCTGTAGTTTTCTGGGCAGTCGGGATCAAGGGAGGGCTTTTTCCAAAGAGGGCAAACCACTGCCTCCTTTAATCAATCTGGAAAGATCCCTCTCTTCAATGAAACCGTCACTATTCCAGTAAGGATCAGGCCGATAACCTCTACACACCCCACTAGGAGGCGAGTAGGGCCTGGATCCAGACTACAATAGGTAGGTCGCAGAGTCTGGATAATCCTCATTATATCCATGACTGCCGGCTGGCTAAAGGTGAACCAAGTTGACTGGGCATAAGTACCACCTGATTTATCAATGCAAGGCCCAATGGGAAGAAGTTGGCTGATCTCATCTCTGATGGTGGATACCTTATCAGCGAAGAATTTCGCAAACTCCTCACACTGTATCTGTGACAAGGCTCGACCAGTCTGAAGACAGGCTGGATTGCACGGTCTGTCCACAGTCCGGAAGAGCTGGACTGGTCTATTCCTCACTGCAGCAATTTCCCTGGACAGGAATTCTGCCTTCTTATGGGAAATTGCTAATTGGTAGATCTTACAATGATCCAACAATCTAAGCCTATCCACCTCCAGGCGAGTTTTCCACCATCGTCTTTCCAATCTTCACCCCCTTTCTTCAGCTAACAGATCTCCCCGGTAAACCAGGGAGCCCCCGGGCACAGAGTAAGGGGGCAAACTCGAGTTGGAGCAATGACATCCAGGGCGTCCACAATGGGCCTATTATAGGCCAACACCAGGGGCCCTGGGTCAGTACTATACATTGGCAATCCCGTGAAGTCCAGTTCCGTCATTAGGCCTTCTGAGGTAACGCCTCTCAAAGGACGGAACTGAACCAACTCCTTAGGGGCAGGCCTCTTTCGGGGGGCTGCAAAACTGAATCTCAGGGCGTGATGGTCAGACCAACCGATTGGCTCCACCTCCACATCAGAGATCTACATCCCCAGATGGAATATCATGTCCAAAGAGTGTCCCCCCTCGTGAGTTGCAGTGGTAATAACCCATGTCAGACCCAATGAATCCATCAATTGGAAGAGGTTTTGTCCAAAAGGTGAGAATTCATCGTTGACCCGGGCATTGAAGTCCCCCAGAATCAACCACCTGGGGGACTCCAATACCATCTTGGCGATGAAGTCCGCAACCTCCCTCAGGAACTCCCTCCCATCACCTGGTGGACGGTAGATGAGAAGGATCCTGTAGCCTGCACCTGCACCCACTATACACTCAGAGGAGTTGGTACATCCAGCTGGTATCTCCCTGAGATCCAGTTGCTGTCTAAAACAGACTGCAACCCCCCTGCCCCGACGGTCCACTCTCGGGCGGTGAATTACTGAGAAACCGGCTGGAACTGCAGACTCCAAAATGGGGCCCACATTATCATCAGGCCAGGTCTCGGTGATGCAAGCCCGGTTGACTGAGGCAAGAAGATCCGCAACTACTGTGGTCTTATTCTTAATAGACCTGGCATTGCTTAACACCGCCCGAAAGGGATGAGAGTCCAATGATGACTCCACTTCCTGTCTGACCAAGTCAGAACCCTTGGGTATGGGCACAAGGCAAGGAAAACCTTGTTTCTGCACCCATTTCGCCCCAGGGTGTCTCCTGGTTCTCACTATCACTAACCGTCCACTCCTTTCCCATCCCCCCAAGAATTCCAGGATCCCCGACCCCTTGCACCCCTCCATCTCAAGATGCCGAAACCTCGGCATCTATTATACACTTCTAAAGGAAGTGAAGGGCATTCAAAGGGGCGGAGATCCTTCAGTCTTGAGGAGGAGTACCGCCTGACTATATCCCCAATACCCCAACATATGTCTCCAACACTTCTCAAAACACAATAACTAAACACAACCCATACAACAACACTTCTTCCCCCTTATATAAAACCTTTATCAATTTAACACAAGTAAACCCCTCCTTTCCCCTAACTATAATAATAACTCCTCCCCTCTCTGTCTCTCACAGAGGATCGTATTCAAAACACAAAACAAATCAAACTAAACAGCAGTAATCAACAATAATGAAAATAATATAACCCTTAACCTTCCCCACCAAATCTTACAATACTGTTCATACACAAATAACAATAACATTTTCTACAAGCAGTACTAACAATGCTTAAGCTAACAGACTAAGGAAACAAGTCATTAAGAATCCTTATATCCGTTTGATCCAAGAGTTTCTGACTTTATTAAATGTACCATCTCACACATGAGGAGCCAAAGAAATCCATACAAAGGTTCAGGTGCACCACCTCTCACGTATTTGCACTCGAACCTAACCAAGTTAATGAAATGTTGACCAGGCACTCTCACTGCCTGAATTTGACCAAAAATTTCCCAGGCCCTCTCACTGCCTAGAAATTTACCAGAAACGTCAAGTCAGGGAATAAAAAGAAAGTTTTGATGGTATCTTAATAATCCAAGTCCTGTTTTCCTTCATTTATCCATTTGGCGAATCCAAAATCCAGTCTCTCACAGAGTTAACATAGATCCCACACTCTGTATTACAAGGCCACCGCCAGAGATCCTCTGCCACTGCTACCTCGGCCCATGGATGGAGTCCGCTCACCAGCAGACTCCCCCAAAGGCCTGGGAAAAAACAGGAACCCGCCAGTCAGCTGTCCGACTGCCTCGGACCCCAGACTCACATGCAATGGCAGATCCAGCTGTTTGCCCCGATTGAGTGAAATTAGGTCTTCACACCATGAACCTCGCCATTTCCAAAAAAATTGGGTAGTAAGCCCTGCAACCATCCAGATCTAGGTCCTCTTTGGCCGTCTATAAACACCAAGACAGCAGGATAGATTTCCTTCCGTGAACACCACTCCTCCACACTGGTAACCCTTCCAGCTTCGTTCCCCACTCAATCAGCCACTCTCGGACAACAAACAACAAGTCCACTTGTGCCGGAAGTCAGGAAAAAAAGATTTTTCTCCTATACAGTTACGGGAATCATTTTATGTCCCTAGTACATACATAAAGCATTGTAGCGTTGCGAAATCCCGATAATGCTCATTCACTTACTACTTCACTTAAAATCCCTAAACTAACTAACACTAATCAAACTAATAAAACAAAATAACAATAAAACAAATTAAACATAAAAACCTAAAAAAACAAGTGGAAAATAAATCGTTAGATTGTGCAAATGTAGCTCAAATGCAACTGTAGCTCAGGTGCAACTCACAGCACGCCCAGCCTGACGGCCATTTGTATGTCATAATGGGATGGCAGTAAGTGGATCCAGGTGAAGATGATCATCAGGGATGAGCCGGCCCCAGGGATGAGAAAGGCTGAAATCTGGATCGATTCCCACTTTTGGTGCTTAAGCCTCATATAGCATAACACTAGCATACGCATTATATACAGTAGTATAAACACATATAGTGCACTTTATGTATATGAAAATAATGTAAATGAACAAATAGAAAACATGCAAAATATGAAATTGTATATTTTTCTACTTTATTTTCTGTTATAATTTTCTTCTGCCTGACACTTGGATGGCCATATTCAGAAGTTACCCTCAGCCCCGTCACCCACCCCCCAACCCAGGACTTGCATCCTTGTCTTAAATCATTATGCGTGGGTGGGTGTTCCGTTTGGGTGGTGCACAGCCCGCAGGGTAAACTGCCATCATCCTGTCTGCCCAAGTTGTTTTCCCTACAGTTTTTTTTTCATGGGCCTCAGTGACCAACACCTGACTAACCAGGTAGGTGACTGCTGCTCCACCACCTAGCTTCCATTAAGTGGTGCTCCAGCACCGGCATGTGCTGTCCCCCCTCCCCGAAGGGGGAGAGCTGTCAAGGGACACTCGATCCTGCTTCCTGTGGCTAGCCAGCCTCTGAGCGACCCCAGTTCATTGCCAATCACCCATCATCCATGCCTGTGGTGGGGGATCTCAGCTTCCTGAAGGGACCACCACTAAATATCCCCAGCACTGAGGGCACCAGGCTAACCACCTGTGTCTACCTGCTGCTAAGATCTGTCCTGACTGACAAATGAACTTTCGCACTGGGCTACAGGAGACCCTATATATGCTATGTTCTAAGCTCCTTCCTCACCGCTAATGGCAGACCAGTGTCAAGTCACCCAGTGCTGTGATGGGCACTGTTAGTAGCAACCCTGCTCCTTGACATAGGGAGGGGCTTGTTACATATGTATACAGTCTCATCTAAGGTGCAGTGTTTTTATTCCAACATAGCATTTGTTGGGCAAGTCCAGTACATATTGTATCTGTCCTTTTAAAATTATTTTCAGGTTATTCCCTTTTGTTTCAGCCACCCCAGTTTAATACTAGCCACAACTAGGAATGACCCCAACTTTCCCTCTATAACCCAAATAATTGTTTCTCCTACTGGAATCCGATTATTTTAACTTGACAAATCCACTCACTGGATTCTAGCCTTGCACTGTGATGTTGAATAAGAACAAGACTGATGCAGATCTGTAGAATGCAGAAAACCTCCAGCGGACCACTTGACAGGCCTTGATGTTTTCATGACCATCACTACTTCTTGAGTGGTACTGACGTGTAATACAGTAACCTTGTAATTTAAAGTCAGAAAGGACTCTAGGTCCATCGTGCCAGCTGCCCTGTTTAATAAGCAGGTGTGACTAGGTATGCATCTCTCAGGAGCAGGCAGGCAGTTCCAGAACCCTTTTTTTCCTAGCATAATGGCAGGCACAGCTGGCTCTGGCATTCACCAGGCCTTGCACGAGTCATAGCCACAGGAATGTTGGTCTGCTTAGTCTTTATCAGCAAAGGGGGTGGAGTTTGTGCCCACAACTGAACTTTAGTAAAAGTTTTTTGGGGAGGGCATTATTGAATCTGCCTCTGCACAGATGTGGGAGGTTTGCTCCCACCCATCAGACTTAATCTTTATAGCTGTAGCTGCACTGTGAAGGAGCCTATACAACCTTCACGCGGGACCCCTCTCCTCCACTAAGGCATTACAGGAGAACAGGGTGAATTGAAACCCAGCACTGCTGATTTCTGGCCAGGCCCTTTAAAGGCCATCTGTATTGGCTGTATGCAGGTCTGGAATTCCCTACAGGAGAAGGGCACAAATGAGCCTCACCTGGATGCATAGAAAGGAACCCAGACAGAGCAAGAGGGAAGATTTGGGGACTTGAGAGAGAGAGAGAGAGAGAGAGGAGAGGGAGAGGGAGAGGGAGAGAGCAGGGCTGCTGTGAACTTGAGAGCTGAATCATCATGACATATTTTATTTTATATCTGCTTTGCCAGAGTAAGCTGCTTTGAACCCTAATTTGGTGCTTAAGTAGAGCAACTTTTTGTTTCATTGAACTTTGCCTTGAGTTTTTTTTTTCTGAAGGTTCCCCCAAAAATCTTGCCTTGCTGCAACACTGTTACATGCACCCACAATGCTACCGGTGTGTAGCACAGCTGGGGAGCTGCCAGCTTCTTTGTTTCTTTACTGGCACAGCAAGTGTGTTCGGTGACCTGCCTGCACTCTTTTTTTCCCTCCTGTTTCTGCTTTTTCCAACAGCGCTGGAAGAACTTGCATCAACTGCCAGATGAAAGCAGATGCTAACGTCATAGGAACGGCTGCTGGGAGGTCGGGGGGGGGGGGATACTAGTGAGGGTGGGATCCTGTCTTCATCAGTGGCCAGACTATTGATATCTCGACTACTGCACTTACCTCCTACAGATTCTCTGTTACACTCTGGGCTTTAGGACATGTACCTCTTTACCACTGTCTGCTTGGGGTAGCTTCCTGCCAACGGACTTTAAAGGTACTAATAGGAAACAGTTGTTTACGCCTCTGCCCACCTGTTTTCCTTTTAGTGTCTGTCCAATATTTTAATATGTTTTGACCTTTTTAGTTAAATGAATTATGTAATATTTGTGCTTTTGTAACTACTCTGAATCCCTCTCTCCTCAGCAGTTACTGTTCTCTCTTTCCCTCCTGCCTGACTCTGAGCACTCCTGACATCAGTAACAACATTCCAAGCCATTCAGAAGAATAACATGGAATGATGCAACTGATGTCATGGAATGTCTTAGAAATATAAAAAGAAAAAGCAGTAGGTGCTGAGGAGAGTGGAACTCTATATAGATTTGATGGCACCCCAAAACTCGATTATTTATTCAGCAAAACCTGATCAAAACATATCAGAATACTTAAAAAGCAGCCGGTGCCTTTGGTAGAATTTTAACAAAATAAAATGACATACAAGGAGAGGCTGTAGGACTTAAGCATGTACACCCTGGACAAAAGTAGAGAAAAGGGTGACATGATTGATACATACAAGTACTTGCAATGGATAGAGTACAGTAGATGCCAAGGAACCATTCTCCTCGAGTTCAAACACAGGGATGAGAGGGACCTCACGAACGCTGGCAGAGGGGAGATTGAAAAGGTTGCCTGGAAGCACTTCTTCATGGAAAGGGTGTTAGATAAGTGGAATGAGCTACCTGAAGAAGTGGATAGTCAATGATTTTCCATTTTCAAAATGGGCCAGTCCCACTTGGCAAAATCTTAAAATCTGTTTTTCTGCCCCCCAACATTGAGGGCAAATTAGCATGCTTTGTGCAAACATTTCATTCAAAATTGAGGGGTCGCACCTGAAAACGAACCCTGGCTCAGAGTGCCTTTTCCGACTACCAATCTTTATAATATATACGTATATACATATATATATATGTGTGTGTGTGTGTGTGTGTAAGTATGTGTATATGTATATGTATGTGTATATACATATACAGTACATACATACACACACACACACACACATTATATTTATAGCTGTTGCAAAGTGGGATTTTTCATGAAACTATGTACTCATAAGTGCTGGTTTAAAACTGACAAATTCCATTTTTTACCCTTGTTTTCTGTTGAAAACGGAAAATCATTGGCCTTAGAAGTGATACAGGCCAGTTCAATCAGCAGGTTGAAGCAGGGATAGGACAGGTAGGTGGGATTAGTTAGAAAAGGGGAGCAGTATAAAAGGGGAGGAGTGCCACAAGGGCATGGCAGAATAGTTGGGTAGGATAGGCAGACTGGATAGGCCAAGTGCCTTTTTCTGTCATCAGTGTCTATGTACCCCTGTATCAGTCATATTTAGACTCAGTTCAGCTTATACTTCACATTAGCTCTGTATTTCCCCTCCCCATTATTTACTGCTGAGGTCATTTGCGTGAAAACAGGATCTTTGCTCCTGAAGAGTTCATCCATTCCTGTTACTTATTCCCTTCCTGAGGGCATAACTTGGTGCCTCTAACAGCACAGTTACTCCCACTCGAGTATCATTTGTTCCCATAGTGCGGTTCTCGGGGCAGAGCTGCCCCCGGGGCTGCACCCTTTAGCTCCTCCTCTGCCTTACTCCTATTGGTGGATGTCACCCACTGGTAGCGCTGTCTCCAGGGCAGCACCCTCGTGCTCTGCCTCCCACCTATCCCTATTGGTGGATTTCATCCCCTGCCCCGGGGACAGAAACCTGTAGCTGTTACTTCCCGCAAATCTGATTGTTGCAAGTCTGATGAATTGAGGGTTTTAAGTGTAGATGAGAACGTTATGAAAATGCTTCCCCCACCAATGTGCACTGCTTCTCTTTGAATTTTGGTGGCTTAAGGTGAATGTATGTCTGAATCCAAAAGAGCCAGACTTCAAGGGTTCAAATCTTAACCAGGGACATTTTTTGTGTTTTGTGTCAAACTCAGTTGTGAGCATTTAATCATGTAAGTGTCACAAATCATTACCTTTTTATATATTGCTAAATTAAGACAGACGTAAGCAAGAGAATATATTTTATTTATTTTCAAGCAGCTGGGGGTGAAACCAAAACAGGGTGGACCAATGTTTAAAAAATGTAATGGGTTACTGTACAGAGTTTGGGTTAAACCTCAGACACAGGAACAGACAGAACAATTGGTTATACCACAGAAGTATAGAACAGAGTTGTTACAGACAGCACATGATAGTCCTATGGCTGGTCACTCAGGGACGGATCGCACCCTTGCCAGATTGCTGTACAGATTTTACTGGCCTGGAATTCATGAAGATGTTGCTGCCTGTTGCAATTCCTGTGCTGAGTGTCAGAAAGCCCCAGTCACTAGAAAAGACAAGGTGCCCCGGTGCCCCTACCCTTGATAGATGTGCCTTTTGACAGAATTGCAATGGATGTGGTTGGTCCTTTAGACAAAAGTAAAAAGGGTAATAGATTTATCCTGGTAGTATGTGACTATGCTATTCAATACCCAGAAGCCGTTCCAATGCATACTGTTACAGCCCCAAAAGTTGCAGCAGAGCTTGCCAAAAATTTCAGCAGATTGGGCATACCTAAAGAAATTATTACCGATCAGGGTAGTAATTTTGCTATTTTCTACACCCCTAGCCAGTCCTGCCTTCCTAAACTAACTCCTTCCACCTTGGTTTTGGCTCTCCCTTACCACTGCTTCCTTGTAAGTGGATACAATATCTTAAACAATGCCACGAGAGGATTCCTTCCTGCTTGTATGCAGCATTCTATCATCCTATGTAGCATACCATACCCCAGTTGCTCATTTACACCATGGTCAGTACCCCCGTTAGACGGTTACTCAGCTCTGCTATCACAGAACAATACATGGCAACACACTGCGGGGATGACCATCCCACTGTCTCGCCTATCCCTGCACCACGCAGTACACAGCATATATATTAGAGCACCCCTGAACCTGATGGTTAAAACACTAATATATGCGCTCTCTATAACAAATTATCCTAGTGGCCATGTTTCAACCACCGCAAAAACTACCTACACCAAGCGGAGTAATAAGTGTTTACTCGCTAGATTAACCCATTACCTCAAGAAACTTCTACTGCTCCTCCTGCTTTGCTGTGGAAATGTTGAGCTAAACCCAGGCCCACCTGCTTCTCTGAACACTCTGGAGGATCTCCCTCAATACAAGGGCATCAGCTTCCTTCACGCGGAATGTCCGTAGCTTGCTTAAGAAGGCTGATCTGATTCAAACTTGGAGTCTTCATCTATCCCCGGACTTCTTTATGATTTCAGAATCCTGGCTTACATCCACAACCCCAGACAAAGCTGTCAACATGCCAGGCTACAGCACCTTCCGATGTGATAGACCATGGGAGGGTGGCGTAATATATGCTAAGAGCAAATTCTCTGTCACAGTCTTAGACTGCACCTCCAAGGCTAAAGAATTTGAATGCCTGGCTTTAAAACTAACACTCTCCAATGATAAGGCGCTCCTTATTGCCGCATGCTATCGACCACCCTCTGGTGGCACAGCCCTCCTACCCCATCTCTAAAGCTTGACTGACACAGCAAACTCTGAGTGCATTCTTATGGGGGATTTTATTCTAAACTGGAACGACGACAGCTCCAAGAAGCTTAAAGACCTCTGTGACACATGTGGGCTGGCACAAATAACCGCTGCACCCACCAGACCTAACAGAAATAACCCTGATCGAAGCACCCTTTTGGACCTCATGTTAGTTAATAAATCGCACAATATTACGCACACCGGGGTGTTTTTCAACGACATAAGTGATCATTGCGCCATTGTCTGCATTAGACACGCTCCTCAAATAAAGTCAGCCCCTAAAACTAAAACGAAAAGGTGCTTGAAAAGGTTCTGTCAGAACACCTTCCTGCATGACCTGGGCAGCATTACATGGCAGGACTTTTTACCTAGCTTCATCCTTCAACGAGGCTTTTAACATCTTTCATAAACTCCTAAAGGATCTAATAGACAAACACTTCCCTCTAAGGCTCATCAAGTCCAAGAAAAGACCACCTGGCTGGTTCTCTCCATTACTGAAGAAAGCTCTTAAGGATAGAGACCTCCTGTGGAAAAGAGCTAGGAATTCTCACTCGGAGGCCAACTGGCTTGCATTTCATGCCTCCAGGAACGCCTGCACTAAACTAATTCGATCTGAAAAAGCCAGCTACTTCCAAACAGCCCTGAAAGATAATAAAAACAATGCTGCCAAGTTCTGGAGCATCCTCAAAGAGGTCGAAGGCCACACCTCTGGTGCCTCCCTCCCCATCAAAATAGTGTCTGGGAACACTGTCTTTACTGAAAAAGCTGATATACTACAACAATTTAATGAACATTTTGCTACTGCGGGGCTGGCCTACGATAGCTCCCCAATCAGTAAGTTTAGTCCACACGGGGATATTGCTGTTGACTCTAGCTCCAATGCTAACACTAACCAGTGTTATTCTACCGCCTTCAGCTTCCGACCTGTTACCTTCAAGCAAGTAGAGGACCTCCTATTCACACTGGATACAAAAAAGAGTGCTGGTGCTGACAATATCGAACCCTTCTTCCTCAAAATTGGATACTACTACCTGATCGCCCCTATTACCCATTTATTCAACTCTTCCCTGATGCAAGGCATATTACCCAGTTCATGGAAAACTGCACACATCATCCCCTTGTTCAAGTCTGGGGACCTGAGCGACATGAACAACTATTGGCCAATCTCCCTACTATCTACTCTCTCAAAATTACTTTGAAAAAATTGTTAACACCCAAGTCAGGGAGCACCTGGACTCGAAGAATCTCCTAAATGCCACTCAATCGGGTTTTAGACCTAAGCATAGCACAGTTTCTGCCTTTGCTAAAGTAACCATAGACTGGCAAATGGTCTTAGACTCTAAGAAGTATGTGTTTGCTCTCTTCCTTGACCTCAGTACGGCCTTCGACACCGTGGACCACAACATTATGCTTAATGCTTTGAGTAACATCGGTTTTGACAGTTCTGCCATTAAATGGTTCACCTGCTACCTTACTAACAGATTTCAGCAAGTCAAAGCCTCAGGAGATTTGTCTCCCCTAAAACCATTGCTATGAGATGTCCCTCAAGGATCCATTTTGGGCCCAATCCTATTTGCAGTCTATAACAACAATCTTGACTCGCAACTGCGCACAGCTAATGTACACCTATTTGCGGACGATATTGTTCTCTACACCTTTAACTCCACTCTGGACTTGGCATATGAGGACTTACAGCAAGACTTTATCTCTCTCCAGTATAATCCAATTAAACATAAGCTCCTATTCAACACCAAAAAGACCAAAGCAATGATTCTTTTGCCAAAGGCAGCCCCTGGTTCTTTTTGCAACCACAAGATCCTAACTCTATTGGGTGAACCCCTCAAAACTGTGGATAACTTTAAATACCTAGGGTTCTGGCTGGACAACAAACTTAACTTTCTATGCCACCTGAATGAGGTCACCAAAAAACTAAGACAACGCTTAGGCATATTCTACCCCATCAAACACTTCCTCACCATAGAAGCAAGAAAGAGGCTAGTGCAATCCACATTCATGCCACTTCTGGATTATGCTGACTTCCTTTACAATAGCTGTCCTTCCTCAGTGCTTAGTAAACTTGACACCCTTTACCACAGGGCCTTGAGATTCATCCTTAACTTACCTTCTCGTACCCACCATTGCCTGCTATACCGTGAGCTGGGATGGTCCTCCCTTCCTATAAGGAGGAAAAGAAATACTCTTCTCTGGTTCTACAGAGCACTGTCTGATAAGCTTCCTATGTACATCTCGAGCTTCTTCGAGCATGCCAAGGGTTCTTACAGCTTGAGACGCTTCTCTATACTTTACTTTCAGATACCTAGAGTAAAAACATCCCATGGCTTGGCTGCAGTTAAATTCTCCTTCCCTTCCCTATGGAATACCATGCAAAGTTCTCTAAAACTCTATACCCTCCCCGTTCCATTCACCTTCAAAACAATGTTAAAGGAAAACAGTTATTTGCAGGGGCTCCCACCCCTGTAAACCTTACCCTCTGGTTAAGCTTTTGCCTGAGCGCCTTTTCTAGTCCGGAAAATAATTTAATTTACAGACGAAAGTCTGCTACCGGAGTATAGCGGACTATCGGCTGCTCCATTAACTGTAATGGTGCGGCGCCGCACCCTGCACTTCAATACAAATGCATT
The DNA here is from genome assembly GCA_016271365.2 of Neoceratodus forsteri. Taxonomy (NCBI): domain Eukaryota; kingdom Metazoa; phylum Chordata; order Ceratodontiformes; family Ceratodontidae; genus Neoceratodus; species Neoceratodus forsteri. The sequence goes on along the minus strand of CM057449.1, from coordinate 156,131,734 downwards.
GAAGTGCAGGGTGCAGTGCCGCACCTTTACAGTTAACGGAGCCACCCGATAGTCCACCATACTTCCGGGTAGCGGACTTTTCATTTGTAAATTAAATTATTTTCCCGGATACAGAAAAAGGCGCTTTTCGGGCAAAAGCTTAACCAGAGGGTAAGGTTTGCAGTGGTGGGAGCCCCTGCAAATGACTGTTTTCCTTTAACTGAATATCTGAAAGAAACCTGCAACTGCTTTAGGTGATCAAGCTCCCTTAACCGCTGATGCTTTTTGAGATTACTCTGGCACTTAGTTACGCTAAGCTCCCAAGTTAGGGGGCACCCAGCACTTGTTCTTTCCTTCTCTTTCTCTGTCTCTCTCTCTCATTCTCTACTACTCCCCCCCAAGTTCTACAACTGAATATACACCAGCCTACACACAGAAGCGTGTGTACGGGCCCTCATAAGCCAGTAAGTGCCGAGTAGTTACTTTTGTTTACCTACCCTGCTTCCTTTTTAGTGCTGACTTACCTGCATTTATCTATGTAGTTCCAGAATTTTCTGGCTGGATAATTCTTGCACTCGTACAATGGCTTTGTGTAGCCACCCTTCTCTAGTTCGCTTCATCTCTCTATTCCTCACTCTCTCTCTCTCTCTCCTTTTCTATCTTGGCCTGATTTATAACATACATGTAAATGTTTTTTTTTTTTTTGTCTCTTCTAACTGCTTGTAATATTGTCATCTGGTATATTATGACCTGACTGATCTTTCACATGTACTTTTTTGTTTTGTTTACCCGTGCTTGTAACCTGTTTTATGTCCAGGATCACCTTGAAAATGAGCTTGCTCAATGGTGTCTACGCCTGGTTAAATAAAGTTGGACTGATTGATTAAGGAGCTGTACAGACTGCTAGTTATCACTGCTATAAGAACCTCCCCATCACCCACTGACAGACGGTCTTGTTGAGCGTTTTAACCAAACCCTAAAATACATGTTAAAAATGTTTGTAAAAGGGGAAGGGAAAGACTGGGACCAATTCTTGCCTTACCTACTTTTTGCCTGCAGAGAAGTGCCACAGGCATCAACAGGGTTTTCACCATTTGAAATGCTGTATGGTAGGCAGCCAAGAGGACCACTGGATGTGATAAAAGAAATGCAGGAAGATAACCCCACTCAGAAACAATCTATAACTTCTTATACTGTATGTGTGCCCTAAGAAAGAAGCTGGCAAAATATGTTGAAATTGCCCATAGTAATCAGGAAGAGGCCCAAAACCAGCAGAAGGTATGTTATGACCATGGGGTAAAAGAAAAAGTTTTCGAGCCAGGTGAAAAGGCTTTGCTACTGTTAGCCACAACAGAAAATAAACTGTTAATGAAGTGGCAAAGGACATATAAGGTTCTTAGACGTACTGGCGCTGTTAACTATGAGACTTAGACCCCTAACAGGAAAAATCCTACTAAGATATATCATGCTAACCTCCTCAAGAAATGGGTTAAAAAATGCCAAAAGCTGCTTTGCTGGTTTTACCAGAAACTGATAAGGAAGATATTAATGTAGCTTACGATAGACTGGAACAAACTATAAATGCTGATGCTATATCGGTGAATGTGTCCTTAACCTCAGAACAAACTGCAGACATTAGTAATGTGCGAAAGACATTTAACAGTACTTTTACCATGGTACCAGGCCGAGCAAAAGGGGTTGAGCACGTAATAGTGATAAGGAATGCTTGTCCTATTAGGCAAAAGACATACAGGTTACCAAAGCGGTTAAGAGCTGATGTGGTTAAGGAAATACAAGAAACGAAAGAACTGGGTATCATAGAGGAGTCGAGGCATGCTTGGTCATCTCCCATGGTAATTGTAAAAAAAAAAAAAAGGAGGTGTTAGAATCTGCCCTGATTTTAGGAAGCCTAATCGTCAGAATTTGACAGTTATCCTGTGCCCGGAATAGATGATTTGGTGGATAGACTGGGGAGTGCAAAGTGTATCAGTACCCTCAATCTCACCAAGGGTTACTAGCAAATACCATTAGCTAAAGAATCCAGAGCTAAAGCTGCATTTGCCAATTCTACAGCATTCTACCAGTTCACCATCATGCCATTTGGTTTACATGGTGCGCCTACTACATTCCAGCGGTACATGGATGTAATTTTATCCCCTCACACTGGTAATTGTGCTGCACACCTGGATGATGTTGTGGTGTGCAGTCCAGACTGGAAAAGCCACCTGGAACACCTATGGGCAGTTAACCAAGCTATCAAAAATGCAGGTCTGACTATTAATCCTACCAAATGTGTATTGGGCACATGGGTAGCTATAAGGGTGTGCTCCATGCTCAGAGCACATTTACTAACACGAGAAGCATGTTTTTTAAATCTAAATTTAGTGTAGTTGTGCTCCTGCAAAGTACTAGGAACATAGTCCATTTTGCATAATTGTACAAGGCTCTGGGACTTGAAGTACATGCCCCATAATGACTTGTACTCATTTTAGTTCTAATAGAGCCATTCAAACCAACTATACCCAATCACCCCATCTTTCTTGTATGTTTTTCCTTACGAGAGCAGTATTAATATGTGCATGTGCAATGTGGCCAGAGTCATACACTTTTTCAGTTAAAACTCTTGGAAGAGACGGATTCTGGTGTGATAGTGCATTAAGTTGTGCTGGAAAAGTAGGTTTGCAGAGGCAGGTGTGCACAACTACTGCCAGCATAAGTCAAGGTTGTCTGTGGTGGTGCAAACAAGTGGCTGACTGTGTAGGATGGAATGGGTGGTGGGGGTGCCATCGGGAGGAGCGGCCAAGTGTACCTGTATCCATAACCATTCATTAATGGATTTGAGAAGGGGTCATTCAGTGGAGGCCAGGAGTACTAACCCCGGCTTGGGACTTTTTTTCTTTAGACCTTTGGGGCTGTGGTACAGGAGACGAAGACTGCAGATTTAGGGAAGGGGTCATCGCCAAGCACATTAGAGTTGCACTGGGCTTCAGTACTTGGCCATTCAAAAACAAGTACTATGGCAGGCCTTGGATGCTCTGTCTGTCTGACTTGGGACTTTTGGCTTAGAAACCAGTTGTCTCCGACCTCTGTCTGTGTGCTGGTGGCTGCTTAGGTTAGACAGGAGTGGACACACAGGCAGGAGCAGAGGAAGTTGAGACTGAACTGGAGAATCCAGACTGGGCTATCCGCACAGGGTGATCAAAGGTTTGGGGTTGAAATTGGCTTTGGCCCTCCATTAGCCACATACTGGAAGATTTTTGAATTGGACCAATAACATTTTTTTAAGCTGGGCCTCCTGGCTTGTACCGGAGGGGGAAAAAACATTTAAATAAGTGCACCAGTTGGGCTTGTGGAAAAAATCTTGGACCAGTACTTTCCCAACCACTAGTCTTGCTGCATGGCAGCTGCAAGACTAAATTTCGACCATTGAAGGTGCAGAACTGCAGAGGGATTGGTCTGCACTGCCACAGGCACCAGTTTGCCTATACTTTGACGGTGAAAGGCAGTATAGTAAGTCTGACCAGGTGCAGGTGGTACTGTTACGTGTAGTGGCCTCAAAGTAGTTTTACACATTACAAAAGCACAGTGATGCAGCAGAGACAAATAAGCAGACTTGGTCTCCTCTCTCTAGGTTTCTTGGACTCCTCCTCCTCACTCAGGGGGTGAAAAAAGTCAGATAAAGAAAAGTAATTTGATATAACCAGCTTTAGAATATACATACAACTATACTAAAATTGCCAAAAAAAAAAGACGTACGGTCTAGCTAGTCTGCTCAAGTTTGCAGACACACCCCTCTCCAGTAACTAATGCTGGTTCTGCCTCCCCCACTCCCCATCAGTCTCTTCCTCCACTTCGATGTCTCCCCCCCCACCGCTACCTTTCCCCACTCTATGTAAGTTTCCCCTTTTAGCCTGTTCCAGCTTCTCCTGAAGCTGTCTAAAGTCTTCAGGAAGACACCTTCCTCTGGCAACTTGTTCCATTTTGCCACCACCTTCTCTGTGAAGAAGTGTCTCTTCATTTTCCTCTTGAAGCATCCCCACACTAGTTTGAGACCGTGCCCCCTACCGGTCTTGTTCCCACTATAGTTGAATGGACCCTCAGTCACTTTGTTGAAACACTTAAGGTATTTAAAGGTTTCGACCTCGTCAGCTCCATGCCATGTAATGTAATATGGGACTGTAAATTATTAGTAGGTCCCACAGACCCTCCAGTACTATCAAACAACTGATGATTTAATATCAGGAATTTGATCATAAATAAAGTGCAGGTAGGAGCACAATCATGGTCTGAAGGAGCACATATTTATGGCACAAGTTCTGTGAAGTGTGCTACTCTGTTTTGGAGGAGCATGCCACACTAAATCCTTAACACTACCCCTGATTGGGCATGCAGGAAACTAGATATTTGGGCTGTGTGTTGGGAAATGGAGACGTTAAGCCAGAGGTTTCTAAAATAGAAGCTGTAGCTAACAGCCCTGTCCCTAAAACAAAGAAATGTGTCAGGTAATTTTTAGGGCTGGCTGGTTATTATTGGAGATTTGTTCCCAACTTTGCTGAATTAGCTACTCCCCTCACTGAACTAACGAAAAAACAGTACCCAAATAATGTGAAATGGACCCCAGAGTGTGATTAAGCTTTTCAAGCCATAAAGACTGCATTATGTTCCATTTAACCATTTAACCATGAACAAATTACTTCTAGTGCTTGTCTCTTCCTTGCCCTGGTCTGTCATCATGCTTTTGTGTAACACCTTGATGCCGCTGTCCTCCCTTTGATACTTGTCTATCTTCCCGCTTTCTCCAGCCTTCTTTTCACAACTCTATACTGCAGTCATCCACAATCTACAAGCAATCATACTATAAAAGTCCTAACTCCCCTTTCCCTCTCCCCATAGGTCCCCACCGCTGCATCAGTTCTACCGACCTATCCTTGGGACTTCACGTCTCACAATGTTTATCCTTCGCTCACATATTACATACCCCTCCTGATACTCCATCTGCTATTAGTTGGTGGTTCTCCAAGCCATTTTCATGGCTAGTACTAGTGACAGCCCCTGGTAAATGAACTAACTGGTACTTCTATACAGAGAACATGGTTTATATACAGTTGCATGTTTCAGTGGTGGATCTGCCCCCTTGTATTTGAATCCTCCTCTGTTATGGCTTGCCTTGTCTTCCTTTTATCATTTGACTTCCCTATTACTGCACCATTGTGTTTGTGTTTATATACTTATTTACATGTATTTATACGTTTTTATGATGGATGTTACCCGACCTTGTTCTAACCAGGTCCATCTTGTAAAAGAGCTCTGCTCAATGTTCGCCTGGATAAAGAGTTTGATTGATTGATTGATTGATTGATTGATGTTCAGCCTCAGTTTTAAGAAGCCCAGATTTTGAGAAACCATTTTTTGCTACAAACAGATGCATCTGAGGTAGGCCTAGGTGCAGTACTGAGTCAAAATATAGATGGGATGGAACATCTTGTTCTGTACATCAGTAGGAAATTGCATGACAGAGAGAAAAGGTACTCCACTATCAAAAAGGAGTGTTTAGCAGCAAAGTGGGCCATGGAGTCCCTTAAGTTTTATTTGCTAGGAACTGACTTTGTTCTTGTAACAGATCACAATCCTCTCTGTTGGCGTAACCAAATGAAAGATAACAATTCCAGAATCACATGGTGGTACCTGGCACAAAATGCATTTAAATTCATGGTGATACACAAATCTGGTAAAGAGAACAGCAATGCTGATTTTTTGTCAAGATATGGCTCAGGAATTGAGGATTCTGGAGGTTGAAAAACAAATGTATGGGTTTGAACTGTACTGTTTGCTGTACTGTTATAAAAAAAGGGAGATGATATACATGTGCTTAATGTCTGAAGCAGCAAATCTGAGTAGAGAATTAATAGAAAGTTTTGGAAACCTGTTTAATAAAACAGGTTCCCTCTTGGGGAGGGGGTGTATGTGACAGGGTGGAATAGGACTCTGTCCCATTTGTTATGGAGAAAGTGTTTAAATGCAAGGATCTGTCCTTTTCTGTCTCTTCTCTGTCTGGTTGCGAAACCAAATTTTCCTATGAGACCTCGGATTTGATTAGCCCCGACGATCTCGCAATTCTTTGCCTCTCACTGTCTCTCAGTCCTCACTTGCTGTCTGTCTTTTTCTCCCTTGCATATCCGCTAATATAAAAATATGTGCAAATCATTGTATGGACATGTAAGTGATATTGGGATCCTTTGTTTAGAAAATATATAGTGTTACTGTTGAAATGTATACAATTATATTTTGAAATGATTGCAGAAAGATATTGTAAACTCTAGAGATTACTTGAGTGCAAATCTTCCAGCCTTTTTGCAGTAGCTGCAGAAGGTGCCTCAGAAATCACAAACTGTGTTCAGCAGCTCCTGAAACTTATAAGAACAGAATGTGTACAAGGACAGGATGTTTGCTAAGAATGGGGGTTGAAAAGACTTATAAAAGAGCTAAGCTGCAACTGCAAGATATATTATTAGGAGAACAAGGGACACAGAGACTGAAAGAAAACTTTATTTTGCCTTTGTAATTCGTTATACTGAACACGTTTATTTTATGATACTGCTAGTGTAAATAAATTATTTTTGGTTAATTCTACAACTGCTCCTGGTTTTCCTATGCTTTCTGACCTGTGCCACGACGACACAACCCTACAGTACGTTGGCCTATGGCAGTCGGAGTTGAGGTGAAGAAGTTTCTCCTCCGCAAGTGGAGAACCACAGTTGCCCCCACCCTGGAGGAGTGGTTGCAGGCTGTAAACCAGCTGACTGTCCTAGCCATGATATCCCATTTGGCAAAATAAACTTTAGCTCTGTTTACACCATTGTGTTTGCAGCGCATCAACTCGTATGCCCCGGTTTATGCGCTGCAAACCCGGTGTGGACACTTGCCAAAGTGCGTTAAGAGCACTTTAGATCCATTTTGGGCTCCGACTCAGAAGTGGGTACATGTAGTGGATTGAGTGCTTTAAGCTGCACTGTAAACTCTTCTGCATTCAGTCCGCTACAAGGCACTCTCCTCGCTCTTCAAACCCACCCCACGGATGTCCAGCCCCCCTCCATGTGACCTGCACTGCTGCAAGTGCCAGCAGTAAACCGAAAACATTGGTGCAGCACACAGCACAGCGGGAAAGGAGCAGCAAAGAAAACAAAATGCTGTGGCTGTGTAAACACGGCTTTTATGATCATAATATCAAGTCTGGGAGCCTCCCCAGCATCAGACAGTGCCCAGTGACTTGCTGCTTGCTCTGCTGTATCCCTCCTCTCTCTACCATAATTCTCTTATATTTGACAATGCCTCCTGATGTGCTGCTTGACCTACTTCTGTCTGCCTTGTGTGCCTATCCTCCTTTTTCTGCATACATTTGTACTTCCTGTAGGCTGATTTCTTATCTCTTACTACCGTGGCAACCTCTCAGCCATACCAGCTGGAGCTGTTGGCTCTGGATTTCTTGCTTCTGATTTTTGCACACTCACTGGTTGCCCCCACCAGTCTTTTCTTAATTATGGACCATGTCTAGTCTTTCTCCGTCTCCTTCCTGATCTTAGCAAGGTGCCCTTCCAGAATTTCTGCCATCTTACTATTTATTTGAAAATTAGTAACTAGGAGAGGCACGCTGAGCCAAGGCTCATTTCCAGGTGCAGCTGTAATCAGTCCTCCAGTAGCGTAGAGGCAAGAAAGACCCTCCCCCCCTTCTAACTCCTTATTTTCCTTCCTCACCCTCTCCCTACTCATTACACTACCCACTCCTCCTCAGGTCTACTCTTAATATTCCCAACCCCTTGTATCCCATTGAAGTGGTTCCTAGTGTCAAGGTTTAGCAAAGTCCTTGAATATATACACAGTCTTTGAAAAAAATGTGTGCGCTGCTTGCTGTTTGTTGTAGCCTTATTATTTTATGAATTTGTGTACATGCTTGGTTGGAACTGTGGCACTGTATGTTCTGTTGCATTATTTGATTAAAACTTTCAACAAAAAGATTAACTGAAAACAATACCAGTTTATATGTTTACACACTGGCTCAGATTGTACACCTTTGAGGAATGTTTCACAGGTAAAATGCCCGTTTATACACTGGCTCAGACTGTGCACCTCTGAGGATTGATTCACAAGTAGAATGCCAGTTTATACACTGTCTCAGAATGTACACAATTTAGGAATGTTTCACAAGTAAAATGTCACTTAAACAGTTTACACACTGTCTCAGATTGAGCACCTTTTAAGAATGATTCACAAGTAGCATGCCAGATTACACACCGTCTCAGATTGTGCACTTTTTACGAATGATTCACAAATAAAATGACGGTTTACCAGTTTACACACTCAGATTGTACACCTTTTGGGAATGATTCACAAGTAAAATGTCAGTTAACCAGTTTACGCACTGTCTCAGATTGCACTTTTCAGAAATGTTTCTCAAGTAAAATGCCAGTTCACCAGTTTGTCTCAGACTGTGCACCTATTAGGAATGATTCACAAGTAAAATGTTCAGATTACCAGTTTACACGCTGTCTCAGACTGTGCACCTTTTAGGAATGATTCACAAGTAAAATGCCAGTTTACTAGTTTACACGCTGTCTCAGATTGTACACCTTTTAGGAATGATTCACAAGTAAAATGCCAGTTTACATGCTCTCTCAGACTGTGCACCTTTTAGGAATAATTCACAAAGGGACACTGTTGAACCACCAAGCAAGATGGCAGCTTAGTCTGATCGCTCCGTCCTACCTGGGACCAGTTTCTGATAAAATGAGTGGATCCTGAGCACTTACTTTCACTAAATAACAAGGGATGGGGTGAGGGGACCCACCGATCCAGAATACCTCAAGTAAAACATGCACAGGACTCCGTTGACTTCACTGGAGCTGACAATTTAACGGCAGTGAACTCAGGCCGACCATGAGGGCTTGGAGGGATCCTCAAGCTGCAGTACAGTCTCCTCACCGGCAGCTCATTTGCAAATACCCATCTATGAGCGGGACTCCTTTCCTGTCCTTCTGAGTGGCTCCTGTACTAAACTGGACTTCTGAGGCAGATACATCTATCAGTTTGCTCTTGCCTACCTGGAGGTGCATCAGTTTTTCTCCTGCTGACATTGCTTGACCCAGAGCCCTTTCTTGGGACAGCTGAGGGGCTTAACTGCAGAGCGTGGCTCCAGCTGTAGTTCCTGCAGGCTGCAAAACTCTGTCGTCATGGGATCTGTGGCATCGTCGGTTGAAGGAGCGCAGGCTACCATTGCTAACTCTTTAAATTATATTACCAAAATGCTGGAAGCTTTGCTTGTGCATGTTGATGGAATTAGCTCCGATCTAACTGGGAACATGGTGGATGTACGAGTACTTGAGGACCACATGCACAGCTTGGAGCAGCGCATGGAGGATCTGGAGTCCCAGCAGCAGAAACTGTTACACCAAATTCAGGAGGAAGATACAAAAATTCAGAAATTATGGGAGAGGGCGGAGGGTCAAGAAAACAGAGGACAAATAAATAATATTAAGATTCTGGGAGTCCCTGAAGGGCTAGAGGGCGACAACACTGAAAGGTTTCTTATTGACTTTATCCCCGGGCTTCTGGGGAATAGATGGAGAGGGCCCACTGAATTTAAAAGGGTGCACAGAACAAGAGGCAGAGCTACTGCCTCAGGCTCCCTGCCTCGGCCCATAATAGTCTATCTGCTCCGGTACTCAATCAAAGAACAGGTTCTATGCATTGCCAGAGAAGATGGGGATCTTCAGTGAAGAGGGGCCCACATATCTTTCTATAGAGACTTCTCAAATGAGGTGGCCACCAAGCGCAAAGCGTTTACTCCCATCAAAGGGAAACTCAGAGACCTGGGATTTCGCTAACGCTTCAAGAGCTTTGCTAGTCTTCAAGTGGCCAAAGATGGCAAAGAACTATTAGCAAACTCACCACAAGATATAGAAATTTGGGCCAAGCAGCACTGGCCATCCATCAGTCTGAGGACTATACCTCTCAGGGGCCTTTGGTCACCTGGAGGCTAAATGCATGTCAGAGGACCGATAGTGCTGGGAAGCATTCTCCAGGGGACCACAATCAGGGCAACTCTGGTCCATCCAATAAATCTCCTAGCAGCTCTACAGCAAATGGAGGCCCTTTGGATCTGTGGCCAGCTGAGAGACAGGTAGCCCATCCTCCCCCACTGGGACTGGGAAGAGGGAGTTTAGAACTGAAGCGTTCCCTGCTGGGCCAATGAGAAAGGGCACGACATAGGTCCAGAAGCCGCAATCATCGGCATAATAGAACCCATGCAGCTCCAGTGTCTCCACCGGCCAAGCTACCAAAAGAAGACTCTGCGAGTGAGGAGGACGAAGAAGATATCCTGGCCACCTCTCAGGACAACATGATGGATGCTTCCACCTTGGCTAGTTGGGCAGACACAGTGGAAAATACCTCAGAGGAGACTGCAGATTCTGAATGGCTAGCACAACTGACGGCCTACATTAAAGCAGGACAGAGTTTGGCCCAGTGGTGCTGAGGGTTGAGTGATCACCTACGCTCCACGCGGTGACCTGGGTTTGAGAGCAGGCCCAGGTCGTCGGGTGTGTAGGGGAGGACTAGGATTGAGCGTCTGACGACAGCTGTCATAGTTCTGCGGAAAGGGTGGGAACCACACTGCACTCTGGAGGTCCCTGGGCCAGGAGGCACTGCAGCTGCGCGGTGTTCGGCAGTGGGGGGGGAGCACGACGGATGTCTGCATGCCTGTGCATGGATGTCATTGCATGTCCATGCTCCCATTGGGGCGAAAAAGGAAAAAGGGCTGGGTGCGACCATGCAGCTTGATGGCCACGCCCTGCCTCGATGGGAGGAGTGTCGTGGAATCTCGCTGGGGAGGTTCAGCGCTGGTCCCACTGGCAGGGACGAGGGAGCCCTCCAGCCAAGGCTGTGCTGGACCCTCTTATCATACGAATGAGTCTGCTGCTCTCCCCACAGGCAGGGCCAGTGACTGGATGCCCCCGACGGTAGGCGCCACAGTGGGCACAAGAAATAAAGAGGAGTTGAAAAAAAAAAAAGGAATTGTGATCCTTTGCAGAAGTGGCTGCTGCTTCATCGGAACTGTCCAGTATTGAGCAGTTGCCCAAATCTGATACACCTGAGGGCCAATGGACTGAACAGTATACTCGAAGATTGCCTCTTCCAGATGTCTGGACTAAACAGATTTGTATCTTACACTTATTTCATGCTGTGCTTTAAGATGATACTGCAGTTTACTTGCATGTAAAGGGGTGTAACTCTGTTGTAATTTATGGAGGAGGATGTTCCCAGGGTGTTGGCATCGCTACCTCCAACCCCCATCTCAACTCTTTGTTGCAGTTTGGGGCCTGAACAGCTGATGGATATCCTGCGACAAGGGGAGGGTTTCACAAGCGTTTTCCTTTCTCCCAGACCCCCTCCCCACCTCCCGAGAAACCATGACCACGGAATACTGATCTTCATGAGAGCTACAATACAGTTATGAGGATTTACAGGGGGTATATATTACTTAACTTTCCACTTCCTCAGTACTGGTCTGCTCCTCCCCCCCTTACTCCTATCCTCACACAGTCTAGAGGCAGTCCCGGGCAGCTGCAGGGGCGAGGAGGCTCCCAAAGGTGCTGTCCCTTGTTTAATGCCAATTGCAATATACTGTCTACCACCAGTGGACTGCTTCTCTCCAGACAGCCATTATCCTGAGATATGGTTTATACAAGCTCCCTGTCATGGATAACTTTATGACACGTCCCGATCCCTATACTTTACACTTCCAGATTCGGTGTACCAACGAGAGGGACTACCTCTCTTCCCCCCTCTTCCATGATCTCTAATACCTACCTGCCTGATGTTGGTATCACAGATTCCTTTTAGATCGGGTCCTGGGTGGGATGCATACCTTTACCGAGCAAGGCACTCACCCTCCCCACTGGGCACTAAGATAGCGTGGCAGAAACCTGTAGACTCAGACTGAGGTTTCACTTTGCGCATACCCTTAGTACCTTCTGTGTATTCACAGTAGAACTGTGCTGTACTGTACTGCACTTAGTGTATTACAATATACTGAGGCAGACGAGTCTGCCCCCTACTTTTTCTTTACTCACAAGTTAGATTGACCAAACCACTATACTTAACCCCCCCTTACTGCTGGGGTGGGGTAGGGGATCTTTTTCCCTCACTTTTCTTAGATCTTGATTATCTCAAGACTTACTGAATATTGTGTATAGTTCTACCTGTTTACTGTTGAAGTTGGCATATCTGTACTGGACCGATTTAGTATTGCAGTTTATTGATTAAAGCTCCCTTGTCTTTTCTGTTTCTTAGTTATTGAATGCCAGCCCTTGATAACGTCTTGGTAAACCTTGCTTCAGTACAGGACCAGGGCTCAAACTGGTCCCCCACTGGACATGGCACCTGTCCCCTTGTCTGGCCATACCTGCTGAACTAGAGGTTTGACATTACGCGAGGTTAAGTGGAAGCAGGTGCAGATAGTTGGATAATATGACTAACACCATGCATCAGGGGTGGAGCTGTGTCTCCTGGAATGTCAAAGGCCTTAACCACCTTGTGAAGAGGATGAAGGTGTTTCAACACCTCAAGTCTCTCCATACGGATATAGCTCTGCTCCAGGAGACGCACCTCACAGCAAGGATGGTGGGATGGCTCAAGAAGCAATGGGTGGGGCATGTTGTACATAGCTCTGCCTCTTCTAAGTCGAGGGGCGTAGCTATCTTTTTTTTTCCCACACCCCACCAACTCCAACCCTTCGGGGAGGCCAAGGAGTCATCCTCCTGCCCCCTTCTCTACCCAAGCCAGCCTCGCAGAACCCATGGAACTGCGGCTTAGCCCCCCGAGCGAGGACAAGGTGGATTGGCATACACCCCGTAAATCAAATTGCGTCTGTCCAGAGGTGGCTGGGAGAGGAGGGGCACATCAGAGGCATGCTCCAGGCCACCCGTCTACCCAGAATTGGTGGGCATTTTTTCGTTTGCTCCCCCTGCTGCAGTGTGTGCCCCTGGCATCAGACGCTGCATGCCGACATCCACTGCATGACTGGGCAGCCCATCCCCGACAAGCAGGGCTTGCAGTACCGTGAGCCTCCACTTGGGGTCAGGCAAGTTGCGGGCAATGGTCCTCCACCTCCCCCCAGAGAAGGTGAGCTGTCGTGGGAGACTCAAGCTGTTCTCCCCCGGCTGGCCCTCCCGCGACCCGAGTTTGCTCCCGAACCCGGGTCGCCTGCATCACAAGCAGAAATCCAACCATTGCGCCGATGGACCGGGGCGTAGCTATCTTGATCAATAAAGCTTGTCTGTGAGTGGAGGAGTGTGTTAAGACAGACAAGTGGGGATGCTAGGTGGTTGCCCGATTTACCTTCCGTGGAGGAAAGCTAGTGGTGGGAAACATATATGCCCTCAACCAGGACTTGGAAGAGTTTTTTCCCCCAGATCAGCCGTGCCATAGCTGAGATTAAAAAAGATGAGGAGACCATACCAGTTATGCTAGGGGGCGATTTTAACCTAGTGGGGGACATCTTAGATAAGACTCTGCCCACTTCCGAGGCACACCCCAAGGCTAGTGCTGCCCTTTTGGAAATGCAGGAGGAATGGGGCCTGTGTAACCCCTGGCGCAGGGACAGCCCCTCAGGGAGGGATCACAACTTTTTTCTCCCCGGTGCATGGTACATTCAGCTGCATTGACTTCTGGCTAGCCAACAGATAGGCTGCCCAGGTGATCCATAGTGCCACTATTGAGAACGTCATTATTTCGGACCATGCTCCCATCACCATATGCTATCTACCCCGGAACCAATCTAACCCCTCCCGCCGGGTGGAGATGCAACCCACTCTTACTCAGGGACAAAGACGTCCGTACCCAAATGTTGGAGGAGGTCAAAGCCTACTTTCAGACCAACTCTAATGGAGAGGTTGGCCCAGATACTGTATGGGAAGCCTTTAAGGCAGTCTTGCTTGATCGAATTATGGCAACACTGCTGCACAGAATAAGAAAAGACTGGAAGAGGTGGATACACTTCAACAAGAACTTAAGGTATTGGAGGACCAATGTTAGAATCCCCCCCCACCTAATACCCTCCATCACTAGCTTAAAATACAAGATCAATACAGTCCTTCAACGAAAGTCTGAATGGTAGCTACTGTGCACTAGACATAAATTTTGGGAGGGAGGGGATAAAGGGGGCAAACTCCTTTCCTACCATCTTAGAAAGCAGCAGACCTCCTCCCAAATACATGCCCTTCGGAACAGCACAGGGCAAACAGTTAATGGCCCCAGACTCATCAATGACACAATGAGGGAATTATAACAGAAGCTGTATAGCTCCAGATTTCCAAAGGGTGGGTATAAATGGACCTTGAATATGCAAACTTTCTTGGGTTCCACTTCCATCCCATAGCTGTCACCAGAAAATGGGAATCTGCCCGAGGCACCCATTTCTCTCCCAGAACTTAAAGCAGCTGTCTCACAGATGGCAGAGGGGAAGGCACCTGGGCCGGACGGCATGACTGTGGAGCTCTACCAGGTGTTACAAGAGGAGATCTCCTCTCCCTTTCTGGTGGTCTTTCAAGAGGTGCACCAAAGAGAGATGCTTCCCTCGATTATGAGAGATGCAGTCATCACTCTTCTTCTGAAAAAATCCACAGACCCTCTAGACTGTGCCAATTTCCGCCCTATTTCGCTAATCTCGGTAGACACCAAGATCAAGATGAGAACCTGGGTGGGGGGGGGTGGCGGCAGGCACAAGGAAAGAGCATAGGGGTGTACTGGTGTTGGGGGACTCCATACTCAAGGGGCTCAGATGGGGCAGCAAGGAGAGGCACAGTCAGATATGGGTGGAGTCCATACCAGGATTAAAGGCAGACAAGGCAGGACAGAAAATCTTAAAGTGTGTAAGGAGGGGTAGGAGGAAACCACACATTGTGGTACATCTGGGGATAAATGATCTAGTGGCAGAAATGGTGGAGGTAACAAGGGAGAGGTTTGAGGAAGTGGGACGGTTGTACAAGGAGACTGAGGAGTCTATAGCCTTCTCGGAGGTGCTCCCAGTACCCTGCGCAAGCACAGTGAGAAAGGAGGGGACTGGGGAGTTGAACGCATGGTTGGTAGAATGGTATCAAACTAAGGGGTACAGGGTTGTGGGTGGCAAATCAGCTGGGCTACAGGCACTCTTGGCAGTGTGGAGGGTGGATATTGCACCTGTCACGGAAACGTGGGCAACCGAGCACCAGGACTGTCAGGTAAGGAGGGGGTGGAGTAGGGTGGTAGTCTATGTGAGGGATGGGATCAAATGCACAAGGGACGAGGGGGAGGAAAGGAGAACAGAGGCAATCTAGCTGCAGCTCCTAGACTTAAGGGGTAGGAAACAGGTTTGGGGTGGTATACAGGCCACCATCCCAGTCTAAGGAGCTTGACAGGGAATTAGCGGGATAAATCAGAAAGGTATGTAGAAAAGGGAGGGTGGTCATCGTGGGGGAGTTCAACTTGCCGGGGGTTGACTGTAGCATTCCGGTCACCTCCAGTGCTAGAGAGCAAATGCTCCTGGACACGATCCAGGAGGATCTTCTGACACAGTTGGTCAGTGTACCTACTAGGCTAAAGAACACTTTAGATCTGGTATTGTCGAATGGGGAGGCAGTAAGGGAAATAAGGGTTGAGGACCCACTAGCCGACAGCAATCACCAAACAGTGTGATTTAATATCATGATGTGTGGGGAGCCAGGGAAATCAGTAACCCGGGTGGTAAACTTCAGGGGGGCAGACTTTGGGAGGATGTGGGAAGTACTGAAAGGGAAACTGGAGGGCATAAGGCAGGAGACTGACGTGGAACAGAAATGGCATATTATTAAATGGGGGATTACAGAGGCAACGGAAGCCTGTACCAAGATGCAGAGTAGGAGGAGCAGAGCAAGGAAACCATGCTGGTTGAACAGCGAGGTAGTGGAGGTAGTGAGGGCAAAATGAGAAGCGCACCACAGGTATAGGAGGATGGGGAAGCAAGGGGACAGGCAGAAGTATGCAGGATGGTTCAGGGAGGTGACCAGATAAGTGAGAGATGCCAAGGCTCAGAAGGAGCTGAGATTAACGCTGGGAATTAAGGGGGGAGAAGGACTTTTTCAGGTACATCAGGGAGAAAAGAAAGTATAGGGAGACAAAAGTGAGGATAAAAAAAGTGGGAGTGGACAGAAAAGGGGAGGTACAGGCGGAAGCACTGAATGAATACTTTTGCTCAGTGTTCATGGAAGAAAGGGGGACTGCTACACACCGCTGGGTGGGAGGGGGTGGGGACAGGGGAGGAGGCAACAGATGGAAGAATTGGGGAGGTAGAGTCCTAGAGGGACTGAGGGCACGCGGGGGTAGACAAGGCACCAGGGCCGGATGGTATCCCCCCCAGGGTGCTGAGGGAGATGGCAGAGGTGTTGGCGGAGCCACTGGCAGATCTGTACAGCACCTCACTGGAGTCGGGATGTGTGCCAGTGGACTGGAGGATGGCACATGTAGTGCCATTACACAAGAGCGGACCAAGGGATGAACCGGGTAATTATCATCCAGTAAGTCTCACCTCCATAGTGTGCAAACTCATGGAAATGATACTAAAGGAAAGACTGGTGTTGTACCTGGAGGACAACAGCCTCCAGGATGTGAAGGCAACATGGGTTCATTTTGGGGGAATCTTGTCAAACCAACCTTTTACAATATTATGACTGGGTGACAGGTGAGCTGAATAAGAGTCATGTGGTGGATGTTCTTTACTTGGACTTCAGCAAGGCCTTCGATTCAGTGCCTCATGGGCAACTTTCCCCTGCATTGTTGTACTGTACCCTCCGGGGTCACACCTGAAAATAGTCATTGCTATGGCTAGTGCACCTACCTGGTAAACAAAAACTAAATAAAATAAAAAACTTGGGGGAAGCTAACTGGTGTAGGGGTAGGGGCAAAAATTATGAACTGGATTACAAGCTGGCTGAGTGGGAGGCTGCAATGCGTGGTGGTGGGAGGGGAGCTCTCAACTCCGAAGCCGGTGACAAGCGGGTGTCACAGGGCTCTGTGCTTGGACCAGTATTGTTTGGGCACTTCATATCAGGCATTGCGCATGTGGTGGTGAGCAAGGTACGTCTGATCTTACTTCAAGAGGGTTCCTGCAGTAGGACTTCATGTATAGGACTGTGCCATCTGGCATCAGGACCACATGGCAAACTTGTAGCTGGCAGTCATTGGCAGGGACTGCCCCCAGCGTCAGGTGACAGACCTCAGCATGACTATAAAAAGGGCATGTCCCCCGCCCGCTCACCAATTCTTTCCTGCCATCGACTGGTATCATCTGACCTAACATGGTAGAACAGCTTCAGTCACCCGCCATTTTTCTTAGCGTATTTCTCGCATCTTTTATTCCGATTTTCCTTAACATGGCGGTGTGTCATCACAAATGTCAGAAGAAGTGCTCCAAGTGCGCGCACGCAGATTTCATAGGGACGACCATTCCTCATGTGTCCTCTGCCTGGGGCCTAAACATAACACCACCGAGTGTTCCATCTGTCTGGGCTTCAACCAGGCCATGTGCAGCCATCGCAAGAGGACCCTTGATACCCATTTGTCGACCCAGAGACTGGCATCAATGGAAAAAGAGCTCCAGGAGCTGAGGGAGAGATTGTCTTCGCCAGCCCCAGAGAAAGAAGCAAAAGAAGGACAAGGAGAGACACTGGGAGCAGAGCCACTCTCCTTGGGAAAACCAGCCAGACAGCCGACGCCATCTTGGGTGGGCCCTCCACCTCCATGAGTACCCCACCTTTAGGGCCCTCCTCCACTCTGGTGGACTGGGCACCCTCTCCCCTCCCCACTGAGGTCAGTGGGCAGTTGGGGGTATCCTCTTTGGAGGAAAAATCTAAGGTACCTGCTTTGAGCCCTTCCATGAAGTCACCCTCCGACTCCGCTGCTGGGCACCCGGTCCAGGCCAATCAGCCTGACTCTAGCCTTCCGGCTTCTGTCAGCCCGGCCATGGCCAGTAAATTGGTCAATGGCTCCTCTGTCAGTTGCCTGGCGATTGACTATAAGTCGGACGCCAGACCACCTGGCGCCCGCATGGTGTCTTCTCATCCGTTGGACTCCCTTGTGGACCCCAATGCAGGGCAGAGAGAGCTTGCAGGTCCCTCCTCATCCCACCAGGGTTCTCCCTCAAGGGATTCACTGTCCTACTCCATCCTTTTTGGGCCTGATCACTAGGACCCTCTTCTGTCAGATACCTTACAGTACCTGTCAACAGGGATTCTTCCTGAACTCCCCTCTTCGCCGGGTTCTCTTCTGCTGATGGCTCCTCATCTCACACCGGATCCCTCATCGGACACTTTTGGAGGAGGTATGGACCCTACTCCTTTGGGACTTTCAGGGATCCCCCCTCCTACATTGCCATTGGACTCGCCTCCTAGCAGCCCTTCGGTGCCTCCTCCAGTGGGGCCCTACGTTCCTTCATTGGGTCCGACCGGGTACTATCCTTGACATACACCTCAGTATCCGCAGTATCTGATGACGGGGGGTCCATCGCTGGGATACCGTCCTCTGATGCCGGGTTACCCGACGCCGGGCCAGGCTGTTTACTACCAGGGTTACTAGTACCCTTACTGGTACCAGTCACCTAGCTACCCTTCCTATCCTGCAGGGCACCCAGGTTATCTGCCACCCCCACCACATCCACCAACGCAGCCGGAACAGGAGGCTATTCCTGCATGGTGGAAGGATGCTAAGTCCCAACTACGCCAAGAGTTGGGCCAGCCTCTAATAGTGGTCAGGGCTACCCCACCTCACAGAGTGTTACCAAGTAGCCCCGCAGCTTCCAGCCGAGTCTCGGACAGAGACTTGGGTTTTCTGCTTTCCGGCAACACTGATCACAAGCTCCAGAGGCATCTTTGCCCAGCAGGCCAGAATCGTTCAAATCAGATGAGGACCCTGACGTGGGGGACCAGTCAGAGCTTCACTCTCCCACTGAGCCTGAGCCTAAAGAATCTCCAAAATCCCACCCCAGAGTACCCTTCTTTCGTGGAGCTCCTCCGGACAATCCAGAAATCCTGCGGATGGGCCTCTCAAGGACTGGACCCCAAATGCAGGAGGTGAGCAGAGCACCTGGACCTGGTCAATCTGCACTCCCTCCTCATCCCCAAACCTTACTTCGATCCCTTTTGAATCAGCAGCAAAGCTGTGATATGCATTTTTTAGCTTGTAAAACTCTCTTTTTAGTTGCTATCACTTCAGCTTAAAGAGTTTCAGAGTCTTCAGGCTCTAGTTTGTAGAGAGCCTTATTTAATTTTCCACAGAGACCGAGTGGCTCTGTTGACTATCCCTTCCTTTCTTCCAAAAGTGGTTTTGGAATTGACCCCAACCAGCATGTTGAACTGCCGTTGTTCTTCCCAGAGCATTCCAACAGGGCGGAGTATCTTCTGCACAACCTTGATGTGCACAGGATTTTGAGGTATTATACCTCAAAGACTAAGGAGGTTCGTAAATCAAACCAGTTCTTTGTAGCCTTTGCCCCTAAGTGCCAGGGCAAGGCTATCATGAAACAGACTTTGTCTAGGTGGCTGGCAAATTGTATCCACTACATGTACCAGATGTATGAGAAGTCCCTTCCAGGTACAGTTAAGGGCCACTCCACTAGGAATGTGACCACTTCTACTGCCTTTTTCAGGAATGTGTCCACTGCGGAAATTTGTGCAGCGGCCACTTGGTCCTCTGTCCCCACCTTCACTAAGCATTACAGTCTGGACGTTGCCTCTAGGCATAGGGCTGGTTTCGGTCTTGCAGTCCTGCAAGGCCTCTTGTCTTGAATAGACATTCAGTTGGTAGACATTTTCCTCCTCCTGGAACCTTGCCTCCGACTCCTCCCTTTTCTTTAGACTGCTTAGTATTCAGTCCTATATGTGAAGACCTACTGCAGGAACCCTCTTGAAGTAATATATAGCAGTTACGTAAGAACTTACTGTAACAGTAGATCTTTGAGAGAGGTTCCTGCAATAGGTCTAGATTTTCTACCTACCTTCCCCCAGCTTCTGTGTTTTTTCTATTTATTCCCTTCCCAGGGCTGTGTGTCATTCAGGGCACAGGATATCAGGAGTCTTTCACTCCCTTTTTTCTGCTTCCTCTCTAGAGGTCTCCTGTGGAAGAACTGGAGGGAGGGTGAGCGGTAGACCACCCCTTTTATAGTCACGCTGATGTCTGTCACCTGACGCCGGGGGCTGTCCCTGACAGTGATTGCTAGCTACATGTTTGCTGTGCGGTTCTGACACCAGGGGGCACAGTCCTATATGTGAAGACCTACTGCAGAGACCTCTCTTGAAGATCTACTGTTATGGTAAGTTCTTACATAACTGCTCTTTCGCAGAAGACACCAAAATGGGAGCAGTGGTGGATGGAGGGGAGGGAGGGATGGAAGCAGCTGCAGGGGGACTTAAGCAAGCTAGAGGAGTGGTCAGAGAGATGGCAGCTGGGGTTCAATGCAAAGAAGTGGGAGGTTATGCAGTTTGGGGCAAAGAACCCAAGGAGAGAATACTGGCTCGGGGGGGGGGGGGGATTAAGCTGGGGATTACTGAGAAACAGAAGGACCTAGGGGTAATGGTAACAGGGACCATGAACAACACTGCCCAATGCAGGAGAGCGACTGCAAAAGCGAACAAAATGCTGGGATGCATAGCGTGGGAGGTTTTGTCCCAGCAAAGCGAGGTGATCTTTGCCCTCTACAGGTCGCTAGTAAGGCCACACTTGGAGTATTGTGTGCAGTTTTAGAGGCCATACCTGAAGCGTGATATCAGACTACTGGAGAGGGTGCAGAGGAGGGCAACGAAGAAGATATGTGGCATGAAGGGGAGAGACTGTGAGAGCAGGCTGGGAGACCTGCATATGTTCACCCTGGAGGATTGAAGGGACAGGGGGGACATGATAGAGACCTTCAAGTATCTGAGGGGAATCAGTAAGGAGGGAGCAGATGGGGTCTTTAAGCTAAGAAGGGAGAAGGACATCAGGGAGCACGGGCTAAGAACAGAGGGGGGAAGATTTAGGAGGGAAATGAGGAGACACTATTTCAGGGAGAAGGTGGTAGCCAAATGGAACGCACTACCAGAATGGGTGGTATCGTGTAAATCTGTGAACAGCTTTAAAAGGGCATGGGATGGAATAGGGGAGAGTGAGTGTTGGGGAGATGGGGGGGTTGGGGGTGGCAGTGGGATGACATGGGGGGTGAGGCAGCTGCAAACTAGCGGTGCTAGTTGTACACTCGAGCGGACTTAGATAGATCGGGTGGTCTGTTTCTGCTGGCACATTCGTGTGTTTGTATCATGGCAAAAATATTGGCCAACAGGCTTGAGAGGGTGCTGCCCTCAGTTGTCCACCTTTCATAAGCTGGCTTTAGCAGGGGCAAGTGTGGGGCAAACAATGTTCGAATGGTGCTCAACCTGAAGTGGCATGCTGCTCAATCACGTATACCCACGGCGGCATTGGTGGTAGACTTCTCGAAAGCATTCAACTCTGTAGAATGGAACTATCTGTACTATGTTTTGGAAGTCTGTGGTTTCAGGAAGTTTTTTCACAGCTGGATAAAAACTTTATGTACATTATCCACAGCTAGGATACTCATTAATAAACAGCTCTCCCCAACATTTGAGCTGCAGCGAGGTACTGGCCAGGACTGCCCCTTTTCACCTCTGCTCTTCTTACCTGCACGGGACTCTCTGATGAGACAGCTGATGGCCTCTCTGGAGATACAGTGCATTGAGATCTGTAAGAAGTCTTACTTGGTCAGTGCGTATGCAGATGGCCTGCTTCTTACTATTACCAACTCAGCACAATCCCTGCCTCCAATTCTGACCACCCTTACAGAGTTTTTAGCCTTTTCCAGCCTTCAAATCAACCAGAAGAAGACGACCCTGTCCCCACTCAATCTCTCCTGTGCAGGCGACTGCTTGGACGGCACAGACTTGGTATGGGCGCCTCATGGATTCTCCTGCCTAGGTATAATGATTCCAGCCTTATGGAAGGACCCGGTAGAAGTAAATTTCAACCCATTACTAGCCACCATCAGTGCCGAGATGCAACGGTGGAAGTGGCTTAAATTGTCTCTGAAAGGGAAGCTGGAAGCTATTAGAATGTTCACTCTCCCTAAGATATCTTACCTGTTCCTAAATCTTCCGGTAAGAATACCTCCTAAAGTATTTACAGCACTGAACAAATCCATAGCTGCGCTGCTTTCGGAGGGGAAAGCCCTCCGGTTTGGTAAGACCAAACTTAGAGCGCACTGGACAAGGGGAGGTCTGGGCCTGCCATGGCTACTGGGCTACTCACTAGCATATAGGATGGCTCAAGCCATGAAATTATTTCTACCATCAACAATAAATACACCCCTATGGGTATCTCTAGAAACTGATACAGCAGGTGGACACTGGCTGGGGGCCCTGCTACAGGCCAAGAAACCTCCAAAAGCAGTGTGTGGCACCATTGTGGCTGCGACCTGGAGAGCATGGTGCGTGGGTCTGTCCGTATCCCACACCCCTAAAGAGACATGGCATCCCCCTTTCAAATTTACCAGATTATGGGACAACCCCGCCCTTTTAATTGTAAAGGCACCGATACGCTGGTCCTCATGGGAGGCTAGAGGCATACAGGTGTTAGGGGACCTCTGTGTACCCACTACGGAGGTATTGATGTCTTTCCAACAAATCCAGGAGAAGTACTCGCTCCCCAAGCAGGATTTTTGGAGGTACCTACAGCTCAGGGATGCTCTAAAGCCTCTCCAGAACTCCCTGATCAAAACACAGCAGTGGGATTGGCTAGGTGATTTACATAAACCTAGGAGACAGAAGGGAATCACAGGGAAAGTCTGTAAGGTGCTGTGGGACTCATGTCTGCCAAACCTGGAAACTTGCAGGACTCACTGACAGCAGGATTTGCAAACTACACTATCCCCCCGAGCTCTTGGCTCATTGCCTGAAACAAGCTCACCTAGGGTATAGAGACTCCAGAAGTCAAATGCTACAACTGAAAATACTCCACCGCTGGTACCAGACCCCGGCACAGCTACATAGAATGTGCGTTATTCCCAGCGCTCAGTGCTGGAGATGTTAGCAAAGCCCAGCTCACCTGTTGCATATTTTGTGGCAGTGCCCCAAAATATCTCATTATGTAGCAGCAATTTTGGAGGATTGCTCAAAAGCAGTGGGCCGTACAGTCACTCAGACCCCCCCTCTTGCTACTAGGGGACACCTTGATGCTGGACCAACTCCCCACCCCTCTGAAACAGTGGGTAATGTCAGTCCTGATGGAGGCCAAGTGAGACAGTCTCATGAAGTGGAGACAACCTGGTCCACCATACCTAGTGGCATGGCCTGCAGCAGTGGCTCAGTTAGCTATCTTTGAACGTTTCTCTTGCTACAGTCTTCATATGGGGTCTAAATATTAACACAAATGGGATGCATGCCTTCACTCTCATTTATGCTTTTTGCCTCCTACGCCACCTGGCAACCTCCCAGTTTGAATGCTTGGCACCTGACTGCTCCACTGTCCCTCTTCAAAGGTAATTTTTGACTGTACTGGTATATGTACTCAGTAATGAAATAACCAAGTTGTTGACTGACGCTCCCTTGTGGACACTTCTATTAGAGAAAGAGATACAGTTTGTTCTATATGGAATCTTCTTTGCATTTAGCCTGAACGCACAATCAGGAGTTTTGGTATGTGAGGCGATATATTCCTCTTACAGTTTCATATGATGAGGATTTATGTACGCAATCTGATATTCAGCAGACATGCTGTTGACACAGTACTGATGTATGCTAAGTTTTTGTACTCCAGATATATGCATTGTATTGTTTGCTTTGTTATGCTGGAAAATAATAAAATATTTCATGATAAAAAAAGGAATGATTCACAAGTAAAAAGTCAGTTTACCAGTTTACACAGTCTCAGATTGTGCACCTTTTAGGAATGATTCACAAGTAAAATGGCACTTTACCCAGTTTATACGATGTCTCAGACTGTGTACCTTTTAGGAATGATTCACAAGTAAAATGTCAGTTTGCCAGTTTACACACTATCTCAGACTGTGTACCTTTTAGGAATGAGTCACAAGTAAAATGTCAGTTTACCAGTTTACACGCTGTCTCAGACTGTGTACCTTTTAGGAATGATTCACAAGTAAAATGGCAGTTTACCAGTTTACACACGGTCTCAGACTGTGCACCTTTTGGGAATGATTCACAAGTAAAATGTCAGCTCACCTTTTAGGAATGAGTCACAAGTAAAATGTCAGTTTACCAGTTTACATGCTGTCTCAGACTGTGCACCTTTTAGGAATGATTCACAAGTAAAATGCCAGATTACCATTTTACACGCTGTCTCAGATTGTGCACCTTTTAGGAATGATTCACAAGTAAAATGTCAGCTCACCTTTTAGGAATGAGTCACAAGTAAAATGTCAGTTTACCAGTTTACATGCTGTCTCAGACTGTGCACCTTTTAGGAATGATTCACTAGTAAAATGCCAGATTACCATTTTACACGCTGTCTCAGACTGTGTACCTTTTAGGAATGATTCACAAGTAAAATGGCAGTTTACTAGTTTACACACGGTCTCAGACTGTGCACCTTTTAGGAATGATTCACAAGTAAAATGCCAGATTACCATTTTACACGCTGTCTCAGATTGTGCACCTTTTAGGAATGATTCACAAGTAAAATGTCAGTTTATTTATTTAGTCTTTGTTAATTGGGTAAGTGCACTGATCCAAGGGGCTATTTTCAGTCACGACCTGGGCCAACAGGTGGCACACACACTACAGGCAAAATCATAAATACAGGCAGGAATAGTAAAGTAGAATGTCAGTTTTACACACTATTTCAGATTGTGCACCTTTTAGGGGTGATTCACAAATAAAATGCCAGTTTACCAGTTTATACGATGTCTCAGACTGTGTACCTTTTAGGAATGATTTACAAGTAAAATGACAGTTTACGTTTATACGATGTCTCAGACTGTGTACCTTTTAGGAATGATTCACAAGTAAGATGTCAGTTTGCCAGTTTACATACTGTCTCAGACTGTGTATCTTTCAGAAATGATTCACAAGTAAAATGCCATTTTACCAGTTTACATGCTGTCTCAGACTGTGAACCTTTTAGGAATGATTCACAAATAAAATGCCAGTTTACCAGTTCACATGCTGTTTCAAACTGTGTACCTTTTAGGAATGATTCACAAGTAAAATGTCAGTTCACCTTTTAGGAGTGATTCACAAGTAAAATATCAGTTTACACGCTGTCTCAGATTGTGCACCTTTTAGTAATGATTCACAAGTAAACTGTCAGTTTACACGCTTTCTCAGACTGTGCAACTTTTAAGAATTATTCACAAGTAAAATGTCAGTTTACCAGTTTAACACGCTGGCTCAGTTTGTGCACCTCTAAAGAAGGTTTCACAAGTAAAATATCAGTTTACCAGTATGCAAATTTACACACTGGCTCAGACTGTGCACTCTAGTTTAGTTTAGTTTATTCATTTAATAGAGTGCTGTATTTCATTGCGACTCTAAGCACTGTACAAATGGCAAAGTTCTATATAAAGATTAAAAACATACCATAAAATATTGTATTAAAATAAACATTAAACCGAGAGAAAGGCTCTATTAAATAAAAAGGTCTTTAGATCCCTTTTGAAAGCATTGACCGAAGGGGCCTCTCTGAGTGAATGAGGCAGTGAGTTCTACAGGGTTGGCGCCACTAAAGAATAGGCCTGGGAGCCAGATGACTTTAGGTGGACCCTGGGAATCACCAGGAGGCCCTCATCGGCTGACCAGAGGGGATGGGACAGGCGGTAGGGCTGTAGGAGGTCTTGCAGATAACCGGGCCTCAGTCCGTGTAGGGTCTTATAGGTCATTAACTCAACCTTGAAGGTGATCCACTACCTAACAGGAAGCCAGTGCAGAAAGCGCAGCACAGGCATAATGTGACATTACCTTGAAAGGCCAGTAAACAGCCTGGCCACCGCATTCTGCACTAACTGTAGGTGGCAAAGATCAACCCCCACTGGCCATAGGTAGAGGTCATTGCAGTAATCAAGCTGTGATGTCACAAAGGCATGAACTAGTGATGGCAGATCACCCGGGTGAATTAGGTTTCTAATCCTGGCAATGTTTCTAAGATGATAAAATGTACAGCCGACATCTGAAATTCAAGTGTTAGGATGCTATCCAGCACAACACTAAGATTCTTTGCCTTAACAGAGGTTAGCAGCTGGGAATCTCCGAGCCTAAGCCTGGTGACTAGACCAGCCTGCACACCAACCCTTGGGCAACCAGATTCCACCAGCAGTACTTCCGTCTTGCCCAGATTTAATCTCAACCAGTTGGCACTCATCCAGCCTTGGATTTCAACCAGGCACTGATTGAAAACTGAGACCGCATCCTGTTGTCCGGGAACAAAAGACAGGTACAGCTGAGTAGCATCAGTATAGCAATGAAAACTCAGTCTGTACCATCTTATATGTCCCTAGTGGCAGTATATACACCGCAAACAGAATGAGGGGCAAAGAGACCCTGCCAGACCCCACATGGCAGGCTCAGTGTTTGGAGGAAAAAGCCCCAATACCACCCTCTGCATCCTGCAAGTAGAAAAGAATGAACCAGCTGAAAACTGTACCAGACAGTCCCACAACAAATCAAGAGCAGTCTAAAAGCACCCCATGGTCCATGGTGTCAAATGCAGCTGAGAGGCCAAGAAAACATGAACAGAATGCTCTCCTCTATCTCTACTCACCAGGAGATCATCGTTAGTACCCAAACCAAGGCAGTCTCAGTACTGTGCCTTTTCCTAAAACCCAACTGGAGAGGGTCGTAGATGTCATAGGTTGATAGATGGGCCTTTAGTTGTAGAGCCACCACCTTCTCAGTAACCTTCCCCAAAAGGGTAGGTTAGAGATAGGTTTGTAGTTTGCTAGGCAGTCGGGGTCTAGTCCGCCTCCTTCAAAGACTCAGGAAAGACCCCCCTCACAAAAGAACACTGGACTATGTCAGCCAGGACCAGGCTGAGGGATTCAATACACCCTACAAGAAGGTGCGTCGGAACCAGATCCAGACTACAGTAGGTAGGCCTCAACCCCTGGATGACCCTTACGACATCCACGACCGCCAGCTGGTTGAAGTCAGATCAGACAAACGGAATGCCCGTGACAGTCCCTGGCTCGTCACCGCATGCCCCAGAGAGAGCACCGACTGGATACCAAATCCGATAGAGAAATCTTATCAGCAAAAACAAAGCAAACTCCTTACACTTTGAGTGTGAAAGAGCTCTAACAGACTGAAGACAAGTCGGATTACACAGCCTGTTAACAGTTCAGAAGAGTAAGCTGGTCTGTTGACTGCTGCAACTATCTCTTGGACAGGAACTCTGCCTTTTATAGAGATTGCTGATTGATAGTCTCTATAATGACAGATCAAAATAAAGCCTGTCCCCTTCTAACAGGATCTCCACCAGCGTTACTCAACACTTCAGCCCCTAGCCTTCCAACTCCTGAGAGTCCCATCAAACCAAGGGATCTCTGGTGTGATGTGAGAGGCCAAGCTCTGAGACCAGTGCTGATAGAGTCGGGCGTTGGTAGTGGTCCCCGTGTGGGTCAATACCAACTTTCCCAGCTCAACACAAGCACTCATCATGCCTGATTAGGTCAAGCACTGCTATACAGACCCTCAAGGTCAAACCCCATAAAAGGATGTACTGAACCATCTCCATAGAGGAGGGTCTATCAGGGGAGGCCTAAAGAAACTTCATAGTATAGTGGTCCAAGCAAATGACCAGTTCCACCATGAGGTCAGTGACCTCCAGTCCCAGTGAGAAGCCAAGGTCAGAGAGTGGCTATGTGCTTGGGTTACATGAGGAATGTTTCACAAGTAAATACCAGTTTATGTAGTGGATCAATTGTGTACCTCAGAGAAATGTTTACGTAAGTAAAATGACAGTTTACCAGTTTATATACTAGGCTCTGACCGTGCACTTTTGAGGATGTTTCACAAGTAAAATGACAGTTTACATGCTGAGCTTACAATGTGTACCACTGTTGACTCATCACAGTGAGGCATGTACACCATGGGCCAATGCAGAAGATATTCTTGTACTGCTGTTTGTTTGAATAAAAGTTCTAGTTGTCCGTACTTGTACAGCTCCTCTGTTTTTGCTCATTGCTAATCTGAACTCTGTCCCTTTCACGTTGAAAAGTTATAGATTTCTTATTGTGGACAGTGAAATCAAGAAATGATTACCAACACATCTCATGTCCTTTCAGGGACCAGAAACCTTTGAAGAAGTTGCTGTCACTTTTTCTGAGGAGGAGTGGAAGATGTTAAAGAAACGGGAGAAGAAGCTACACAGGGAAGTGATGGTGCAGAATTATGAAACCATGAGTTCTGTAGGTAAGGACAGACGATCACAGAAGGTAAAATCTCTATTCTAGATGGGGAGGGGGTGACATATGGAGGGAATCTTGGTTACAGGGGGTGGTAAGAGCAGACACAGTCACAGGGATCTCTGTTTAGGGGGAAGGCAGACAGTCACAGAGGATATCTCTGATTTGGGGGATGGGGAAGATGGTCATTGAGGAAGGGACTAATGGTCTGAGGCAGTGGCAGAGAGAGAGACTCAGTCACAGAGGTGTGTCTGTTTTGTGAGGTAGGGAAGACAGGCTCTGAGGGGATCTGTGTTCTGGTGGGTTGTGGAAGGGATGGACAGACACAAAGGTAGGATTTCTGTTTTTGGGTGGGGAGGGTAGATTCAGTCACAGAGGGGAGCTCTTTGATGGGGGAAGGGGTGGTGGAAAATCAGTATAGTCATAGAAGAGGGTATCTTTTTTCTGAGGTAGGAAGGATAGACAGTGATAGAGGTGAAGGTCTCTGCTATGGCGATTTAGGAAGACAGACAGTCACAGAGGTGAAAGTCTCTGTTTTTGGGGTGGGGGAATACAAGTTGCAGAAGTGAGGATCTCTGTTCTGGAGGTGGGAAGGACAGATACAGACACAGAGGATGGGATCTCTGTTCTAGGGTGAAGGAAAGACAGACACAGTTCAAGAGGTGGGGATCTCTCTGTATAAACTAAGGCAGCTCAAAACCTGTGTGTGTCATTTTGGAACTACAAAATGTGGAAAAAAAATACCTCCAGCCAGAAGGAGTAATGACCTCTCTTGGCAAAGCGCACATGTCACGAAACATCGAGGCTCTCTGGATGGGTCGCCAGCTGCGGCTTGCAGCTGTAAGGTTGTATTCTGCAATAAAATATGTTGAGCAGCATTACTGGAGGGCTTTTTTTAATTTTTACCTCAAAGTAGGGAGCTCTGGGTGAGGGACGGCAGACACAGTCACACAGGTCCCCCCCTCTAGGAAGTGGAAGAGGACACAGGATGTCTGGGCGGGGGAGGGACAGACACGATAGCATAAGTTGTGATATCTGTTCTGAAGTAGGAGAGGACAACTGAAGATTTCTAAGGGTGGGGAAGGTGGGTTGACTTCTAACAACTTCAG